>JANRMT010062814.1:98382600-98465339 GCA_026402145.1 Polypterus bichir lapradei
TTTCTTTCTTTCTTTCTTTCTTTCTTTCTTTCTTTCTTTCTTTCTTTCTTTCTTTCTTTCTTTCTTTCTTTCCTTTTTACCCAATTCTTGACTCAAACGTGGAGCAGCAGTTTACAACCTCTTTCCTGAGTAGAGCATAATCTGATGTCAGTACAAGTCTATGAAATCCCATGATCATCAATCCAAATGCTGTCTGGAGGCTCTTGAGATCATTGCAACTTTGAACATTCTATAGCCATTACAAAGGTCCCATTTATAAAACTTTGCATGGATTGAAGCATTAAAGTGTCTATGCTGAGAAACAGGAAAATGCGTATGACAAAAAAATCTGATTTATTAATCCTGGTTTATACACATTTCTAGGCAATCTACCTTTTGTAAGTCACAATCATCTTGTAAATGTGCCTCAAACCCTGCCCAGTTGCCCCCCTGAAACAACCATATATGAATCATGCTAATCATCCTCATTCATATGCAGTCACGATGCTGCTCACTTTCATTGGCTGATAGAGCAGCCTCCCACCTGACACATTGAAGTCCTGCCACTTACATCTGAGGAGTCCCATGGTACACCATACAAATGAGCGCACAGGGACATGTGCAGCATTACAGTGACTCTCCTCTGTATTCTGAGGGTCAGGAAAATGAATAATGCATCAGCAGGTAGGACTACTGCTGTCAGAATGAATAGTATAGTACCTTACCAACAACCCAGCCATCATGTGCAGCATCATCAGCAAATTGTCTGCCAAAGCTACTTTCCACAAAATAAACAAATCATGGGTTGACCCTGGCCACCAAGCCATGATATTTATCATTCTCATGTTGGCATCACAGATGACATTTGCATTAATGAAGTGTAACTGCTTACAGTTAACCAAAGCAGTCATTCTAACTAGGTGCCCTGATTACTTTATGAATACTGGACACTGCTGCAAAATGCCTTTTTATGTTGACAAAGTCATGTTCTGTTTTATGTATGTACATCTATATCATATGGAAAATTAATATGGGTCCTTGTCAGTTAGTTAATGGCGTCCAGCACAGCCATGACAGTGAAGCTTGTCTGAAAGTATTTCTGACCAGTCATTCAGTTCCCTGTGAAGTGACAACAAGTAGTCGATATAAACTGAAGAAAAAACAAAACTGTTCTTCAGTGCAAATATGTAGCATTGGCCCTCCTCAAAGGAAACTAAAATACCATCTGTATAACATAATTATCACTTTAGAGGTTTAATATGTTTGACACATCATCACAAATTGTAATAACAGCTCGGTTATACAAAATTATTGTGTGTGTGAGTCGTCATTTATCTGTTTTGGCCGCATTTCCCTTCTTGATCAAGGGTGTCATCATTTCCCAATTTCATGCAAAGTATTGTGTGAAAAGTTGCATACACACATTTTGGGCCTGTTTATGTGCATAAACAAGTTTTATAAATCTGACATCTGGTTTCTTAGGCTGGATTTGGCTAAATGATTACAGGATAATCACTGATTACTTGCCAACACCTCACCTTTAAAAGAGCAGCATGTTCCTACTTCTAAAATGAATCAGTGGTGCTGCCCCTTGTTGGTCAGCAGACATTTTGCTTGCATACCAACATTGGGCCATCTGCCCTCTAGTATGTTCGGAGAATAATACAAGTTTCTAGTCAGGCTGCAACTATCACCTTTCCTTCCCACAAACCCCACTACCCCAAGGTGGCTCTGCTTATTATTGTTTTTACAATAATAAATTACAAATTACATTTTCAGGTCTTAACTGCCCTCTGGAGGTTTTCTTTTCTTACCGGCATGGTGAGTCTCTTAGCAATAGGTCACATTTCAGAAAAAATTAAGCAATAAATAAAGAACAAAGAAATGTATTATATAGAGAACCTTTCTCGCCAGTCACTGGCCAGTTACAGAGAACGCTGTTTGGAGCCCACCAGTCCACTCATTTTTTGGCCTACCATAAGTATTGTCACTTTAATTTATTTTGCAGTAAGTTCAGGTGGCCTTCATGTGCACATCATTCCAAGCAGAACCTGCACACAAAATGGTTCATTATTTCTTCTTGGTGACGCCATTTGTCATTTGATACGAGCAGAGCAGCCATATAATGCTTTGACCTCTGTGTTCTTAACTACGAGTAGTAGCGGCAGTACACCATGCCACTTTGTCCATTTTCCTTATATGCATTTTCCATTACAGAGAGTTATAGTGCACAAGATAGGAACCACGCCTGGGAGAAATGCCTTTGTATCTAAGGGCAAGTACCAGGCAAATTTTGAGTTATCATATTTTTGGGATATTGGAAGAAGACACTGTACTGCTATAACACACACAACATAAAGAGAGTGTGCAAACTCCATTTAGACAGTGACCAGGCCTGGAATAGATCCTCCAGCTAAATTTTAAACAGTTCACTGCTATGATGCCCTGATCAATGCCCACTGATTAAGCATTGCATGTAGCAGCGCTGGTGTACTGACTGAAAAAAAAATCCTTACCATGTAAGGAACTTAAAATAGAAATTGTGAGTGTGTGTGCATGTGCAGGAGATTCTAAGTTAGTCTGGTAGTGACAGGTTTACATTTCCATATTTAGTGGGGAAAAAAGATACTGTGATTTTCAAATACTGAGAGCTGTTCAACTGCATGTAAATAAACAGTCATTTAAAAATAAGCCTAGACACGTTTCAAAATTAAAATATGGTTCCAGTTCTACTCTCAAGGAGTTAGGTGTCATGCATCAGAATTTTATAAAAAAAAAAAAAAACAATGAAGAATTTACTTATTAGTGTAGCACTTGTTTGGGGATAAGATTTGAAAAATGACTTCATCCAGTAATAATAAATGCTACCACAATGCCAGGAGGGAATGTTCCCCACTTTGTAAATTTGCTTGTAGAAATGACTCAGAAGGTTTGTGGATTCAATATACTTGTTGCTGATTTTCTCTTTTTCTTAAAAGAAATCCAGAGTCACAGATCAACAAAAGGCCCTCTAAAATGTAGGAAACCAAAGAGTTTGTGTCTGTTCTCGGTTTATTTGTGCTTGAATGTTTGTCTTATATTAGTACCTTTGCTTTCCAGGATAGATCATTGTAGAGAGGACACTAAGTGGCTCCTAGTATTAAGAGGTTACACCCACCCATCTGTCTCTAGCACCTAGACGATAATCTACACTTGAACATGTAGAGTGGGTTAACAGCTGTTATTCCATTCCCACCCCTCCTCACCCCCCCAATACACACGCATATGCTTGTCTCATCTCAAGTAGTCTCAGAGTGATGGATTGTACGTTCACACATCCACCAGCCCATGCTTCATTAAGCACTCATTCCTTCAGTTCCTGTTTACAGCTTGGTTGCTAAGCAGTGACATCACACCGTCTCCTCCCCTCTTCCTCACACATGTACACACACACACACACACACACACACACACTCTGCGCGCAAACGCTCATACTCCCTCATCAGGGCTCAGACACAGGAGCTGTTCAGAGCAGCCAGTGCTGAATGCAGGCAGACAGCATGCACAGAGTTTGCCAGGCAGACAGAGCATAGGACTGGCTTTCTCCATGTAGTCCTGCTTGGGCTAGGGGGATTTTTTTTTTTTGAATGGGGGGGGGTAAAACTTGATACGCTGGCTGAAACTGGGTTTTTATTGCACCTGGTGAACAAGGAACAGGATAAAGTTTGATAACCACTCTGTGGTGTTGCAGTTGGCTGTATCTCTGGGATTTTTAACTCTTTTTTTTTTGTTGTTTCTCCTACCATTCCTCTGGGTTTGGGCTGTCAGACGAAGGGTGCATGCATGACACTCCGCAAAGGAGAAAAGACGACCATTAGCATCCAGGAGCACATGGCGATCGATGTCTGTCCCGGTCCCATTCAGCCAATCAAGCAGATCTCTGACTATTTTCCCCGCTTCCCGCGGGGTCTTCCCCCCACAGTGACCCCTGCCATCAGCCGCACCAGTTCGCTGCACTCATCAGCCAGTCAACCTTCATCAACAGCCCCTTCGGATGCCTCCCGAGAGGATGAAGATGTGGACAAGGTGTTTGGAGCAGCAGCGGCAGCTGCCATGCCTGGGAAAAAGGAAGAAGAGCCAGAGGTTGAGGGGTATGACTCCGATGACTCCAGTGAGTATTGTGAGCTCCGTCAGAATGGGGGTGAATGGGATGGTGGGGGGCAGGTAGTTGTTTGTAGCAACTGTGGAACTGTCTCAAGTCTTCACACTCAAAGCCACAGTGTATAATAATTCAACTCTCTGCCACAGTCAAGTTTTTGATTATAGTTTCACTCCAAGGCACAACATGCAGATTATCACATAGTTATATATATAAAAAAAAGAGAACTTCATTACATCTGCTGTACCACTTTGTACACTTTATACAATGTTTAGCAGCAACACTGCACACTGCTCACAGAATAATCAGCAGTGCTAAATCCCACCTTTAAATGCTACACAACTCCCTCTCACATTCATCAGCAATAAAGCTTTTCACTTCTCGCCAAGGATTCAAAAATGCTTCTACATGCATCACACAGAGTACTTGGCACTACGGCGACAGATTGCTTACACAATTGTCAACACTACTGCTATGCACCTCTCTTTCAAAACTCAGCCATGCTTCTTCATGTCTCTCGCTAAATATCCATGAACGTTTCTTCACACCTCAGCGATGTTCACATGGCATTGCCACAGATGTTTGACACATAAGAATACTAACATGCTGCTGCACACAATAATCCACATGATGCTGCACACCTCTCACTGTAATGTTAATCTGGATGGGGTTGGCAATCATCTTTCAAACATTTCTCACTCTGTTTCAAACAATTGTTTCCATACATGTCTCACAGACTAGCAAATGGGAACACTTAACATCTATCAAAAAGCCTCGATAATAATAGGCAAAATATTCCACAGTCCTGCAAGAGTTCCTGTATGTCTTTGTGTTTTACGGCAATGCTGTGTAATGTGGCGGCGGAATCGCACTCCAAGATGTCACTTGTCTCGTCTCTTTCCTGTCGTCTGCATACGCTTTGTTATTCCCCAGGTGGGGAAATGTGACTTTCTTCACGACAGGAGCTTTGATTTCACGCTCAGATTCTCAGGCTGCTTTTGTGAGCCTGTGGTAAGGCAGATGCTTACTGCAACACAACCTTTGTTATGCAGCAGAGTAGGGCACTGGACAGAAGCCTTTCAGAGGCAGGGCACCTGAGAATACATGAATAGAGAAGGCAGACAGCTGGATGGAAGTGCGCCTCCAGATTTTCAACTGTTGCATCAATAAACTTCATCCTTCACGGTCCTTTCACAGTACAGTAAATTTTAATAAACTGTTAGATTGTAATTCTATTCCAGCTCACAATTCTGGTTGATGAGCCTGGGAGCTGGTGTATATTATGTTGTAAAATGGTGAGATTAAATAATAAAGTTAGCATTAATGGAGCTATAGTATGTTAGGGTACTTCCACACAGCACAAAGCACTACCAAAAAAAGAGGCTGCTACTACCCACTGTGACACAACATCAACAGGCAAAAAGGGGCACAAATAAGTAGCTACTTCTACATACTGTATAGTACCACACATTTGAGAAAGTCGTTTACACAAAGTGCTATACACTGTTCAGTATCTCTGCAAGTGTAGAGTGGTGGCACAGTGGTTAGTGCTGTTGCACAGTTCAGATCCCAGTATGACCACAGTCTGTGATGGGTTTGCCAAGGTTTTTCTAATACATGCATGTTTGAGTGATTGTGAGTGAGCCCCGTGAGAGACTGTTTCACTCGTCAAGGTTGGTTCTCAACTACTAGTTGCTGGGGGATATTCACTGACGCACTGCAATCATGATATATATAAGCAAGTTATAAGATGGGTTGATGTGTTCATTATCTTTGTCAGGTCGTAAAATGTTGTGCTTATTTTGCAGCATCACAACATTCAACCATTGTAACCTACCCATAATATCTTGATATTGATACCATTCTTGCAAGTACAAAGCACAAAGACTCTTTGTTCACATCCATTTATAATATGACAACAGCTACAATTTAGCTATCAAAGTGAAGTGCAGCAGTGGGTTACTGCATACAATGACTCTCATAGTATCAGCACAGTGTTGTCACTGCTGTCTACAAATGCTGCCACATGTCTTCCTATTAGTTATCAGCTGAAGTGTGCAGCTTAAGACCCTCTGAAAACTTGCATCCTCATCCATCAGCTCATTTGTGCAGGTTGATCAGAAAGTGTGTGAATGAATGTTCCATGGGACAAAGCAACTTGCCTACTGTCGCGACTAGCTCAGTCACCATTTGACATTGTATTGAAGTAAGTGGGTTTAAATAGTCAATGAATGAATATATATATATATATATATATATATATATTATATATATATATATATATATATATATATATTGTTTTTAATCAACTGATGCTTTGCAGTCTGATGCTTTGAGACACATAGGTTGATGAGAGTTCTCAAAGTAAATATCAGACAATATGTAGACCCTGAGTTGAATGGGAAGTTTGGAGGACAAATCAAGATTCACATCTATTGAGGTCATGTGTTGTCCCAGCTTTTTGTTGTGATGATCCCATGCTGGGCATTTTTAGTCTAATGGCAGCGTGATACTAAAGACCAAGGACTGTGAATTAAAGATTGCTGTCTACTGCTATATATTTCCATTTCTGAAATGTGTTACCACACAGGGGATTCCTTTTCAAGATTTAAATTTCAAATGATCCGATTCTGTGGAGGCTCCATATCATAAACTATTGACATTGCTACCCTCTGATTTTATTACAGATTCAGGGATTTGAAGTCTATGTTTTCATCTCCTAAATGGTTTCAGTAGTGTACATTTACACTGAGTACCTAGTGATGTGTAGATTTCATTCATCTAGTTTTAGAAAGCATGGTTCTTATGGACTTAAAATCACTTCATAATACAGACCTATAGAGCACTACAGGAAGGAAAGCCAGTTAATGCACCATCCATTTTTTGAAACCAGCACCTTCTTGCAATTGGCAGGGTAAGAATCACCCTGGGCGGTATACCAGTCCACCACAAGCCACTTTCACACATGTTTTCTTTTGCAGTATTTGAGGTATGCCCATGTCACCACAGTGAGAGCATGCAGATCATATCAGGGGTGCCAGGGCGTTAGTTTGGCAAATCTACATACAACACTACTTAGTATCTCAGTACAAGTAGCCGTCACAGATAAATATAAGCTATGTAGCTCAACCTCAGGGCAGAGTAGAGTGGTTTTGAACTATCATCTGCATTTGTGGGATATGAGAGGTGAAGCAGTGAGAGGCAGCTCTTTGGCCATAATGGAAACTAAGTCTCAAAAGCAGGCATGTGATTGGCTTAAAAGATCACCTTAACTACAGCATCCAGACTTAATTTGATAACAGGAGCAGAAAGGCATAATGACCCTTTGTTAATGTTAATAACACGCTTGGCACAGTTCCAAATGGGAAAACACTCGTTAGCGTCTCAACCACAGAGATAAAAAAAAGAACAACTTGATTAGTGTTCATCGCTTGATGAGGGCATGAACGGGTGTGATTTGTTTGCCACTTTAATACATTCTTTGATTAGCTTCCTTTTTCATTTTCCACTCATCTTGCTTTGGACTATGTGTATTTTATATATTGTGGAAATATTAATGGTAAAAGGTGCTATATAAAGCCACAGAGAAGTGATTATTTAGAATTTTCTAAATTATAAGATTTCTGGATCTTTTTTAGTTTGAAAGGTGCTGCACACATTTGGTGTTAGTCATGAAAAAAGGCACTACAGAAAAATCTATTTCATCACATACTTGATAAAAGATAAAATCGTTCAACAAAATTCAGGAATTTCAAAACATAATCTAAAGAAATATTGATCAAAATTTAAATTATCATGAATGGCAGATCTTGAGGGGTCTCATTGTGCACCCTGTTTGTAGATCTATAAGCAGTGAAGCTTGTGTTTCAAAAAAGAAATAATCCTCAGTGGAAGACTAGCACTGCACCATGGGCTCCATGAATTTTTTTTTGGAACATATCAGTTATTTTGTTTTCATTTTAAATGTGTCATTAATGTATAATATTTTGCATTGATTTTTGCTTGTTCTTTACAGAATCATCATCATACATCTAACTCAAATTACACACATTTGTGAATACCACCATCGTCTATTGATCCACTATAATTCCATTTTCTGAAGCCACAATGGTTTCAAAGAGCCAAACCCAATCCTAGTACCATTGGGTGCCAGTCCATCAAGGTGTTTTCACATATCTAATGCAAATATCATTGTTACTGCATATGTTTTACATTTACCCGTGTCCTTATCATTAACATGGTTACAGTTTAAATAGCAGTGTGGTTATTATTTGTGTTTATGCTTCTCTCCCACACCCCAAACACATACACCTTATGTTGAACGGTGTGCAGTGGTAGTGCTGCTGCCTTGCAAGAAGAAGACCAGGGTGCTGTTTGCGTTTAGATTTGCATGTTGACCAGAAGCCTGTGTGGGTTTCCACCCAAAGTCCAAAGACATGCAGGTTAGGTGGATTGGTGATGCTAAATTGGCAGCTGAAGTGTGGTGTGTGTTTGTGTGTGTGTGTTCACGCTGCAATAGATTGGCAGCCTTTTCAGGGATTGTTCCTGGATTGCACCCAATGCTTGATGGGATAGGCTTCAGTTTCCCCAATACCCTGCTCTAGATAGGCAGGTTTGGATAACAAATGGATGTATTAAATAAAGGAACACAAGAAACAAACTATTAAGAGACATAGCTGAAACAGAAACCTTGACTACTTTCAAACATTATCCAGATGTGATATCAAACCCGACCTCTTAGCTATTAGCTGACTAAACAAGCTTGATGAACAGAATGGTCTCCTCTTGCTTGTCAAATTTCTTATGTTTTAAGTGGACTTGATAATGGTTGGATAGATGAATTTTGCATTAAATTACAGCAATGGCTTTGTTGACTGAGTATGATATCCTGTCTGATTAGTAAGAAAAAGCTTTGCAGGGGCAGAGACTTTCAGAGGATCCATACACAGCCTTGTCTGATGATTGGATTTTCATGAGATATTGCATACTTGCTGTCACAAATTATTTTAGGAGAAAAATGCCAGAGGAATTGTCTTGAAAAGATGCTATATGTAAGATACCGGCCACAGAAAAAAGAAATGTCTGTCTCTAGCCATTTGTCACAATATCATCACTTGTGTTTAAGAAAGTAGTGGGCTCAGAGTTATTGTTGACTTTTTTTGTGACTTACTGACTATGTCAGTGCTTTACATATTTGTAGAGATACAAAAATGAATTTGTGATATAATTTAAGGCAGGAACCTGATTCTTTTTTACAGTTTAAACTGACTAGTGGTCCGAGCTGACAGCCAGAAACTACAAATAGGTTCTTTATTGATTAAAGAAGTTACATAATAAGAGAAATTTTTCGGTTGGTCACTCACTGATGTAGCAGAAAACTACAAATTACATAAAGATTTATAATTATGACATAACATGTTTAAATGGACTTAATCCAAATCAGAGTACCACCGGGCACAAAGCAGCAAGCAGTCTGTCAGAATGGGGTCCACTCATAAACATGTCCAGATTACATAAAAGGCACATTGTTGGGGATGAGGGATCAGTCCCAAGTTCCAGGCCAAAATGGAAAGGGGAACACATGAAGAACTAGAGGGGGTGTGTTCTGATAAAATCCCAGATAATCCAAAAAGTAGCAGAGAGAGTGGGAAGAGTACAACATGATATTTGGGGAGGCATTTTCTGGCTAAATGCCTCCCTGGAGCAAAGTCTGTGTGGAAAGGAAACCAAGGTATACATGAGCACAGCATGCATATTCAACACAGACAATGACTGGGCATGGCATTCACACTCAAGACCTTCGATCCATGTGACAGCAGCACTAACTACAGTACAGCTGTGGAGGGCCAGCTGCTTTGTAACTACTTCAGTTCACTTCCTCATTAAACCAATGCATCAGACCAAAATACAATACAGCTTCTAATTTGCTTAAATCAGTGCACCCAAAGTACAAGATCTTACCCCATCATATTTAGAGGTACTGCCAGGCTGTCGTAACACTCATGAGGTGTTTTTTGGTATTAGAAATCCTGACACGTGGCTACTCTCTGTTGCCAATGCATTTTGTATGATGATGGCAGACCCAAGCTGCCCAGGCTTTAATTAGGAAAAGAAACCAATGTGCTGGCAGGCTGAAGCCACAGAGGCACACTCAGTATTATACTGAATGTCAGTTGAACTGCCTCTGCCCATAATATATTGAGGACAGTTAATCGCAATAACCATCAGCTTATGCAAATAAAATCAGGATATCACTCAGCAACAGGCTATTTTCAAAGTATTGGGCTTTCATTAAAAGCATCTAAACAAAGCACATCAAGTGTTTGTGTGGAGGTGCTGGCTGTTCTGAAATAGGTTCAGAGACACTGATAGTCTGCCACAAATCCAACTTCCAACAAGTAAAGGTTTACATAAAGAGCATCAAATGTTTAGCACAGATGAGAAGTTCCTCCATTTTGTTCAATTAACTTTAGCTCAGTTGTGTCAAAATCTGCTGTCAAGCCGTCAAGGTTTTCATTTTGTTTATGTGACAGTTTCATGACAGTCTGTGTGAGGAAGAGCTTCCCGAGTTCCAACTTAAATACACTTCTCATAGTACACACACAGTTTATCTGTCACACACTCCAGCACACATGGCTATCGCAGGAAATACACTCATTAAAGAGTAGAAGTCTCTTTCATGCATTAATATTCAGAAACGGCTCTGGGACACATGTGCAGGTGTCAGGCTGTGTCACACACAAGAAAGCAGACGCATACAGGCACTGTCAGAAGTCACAATATGTCTCCTAAAACTGCAAAATATTCAGCGTACTTTGGAAAATATTACACTAAAGTTTCTGCTATTTCATCAATATGTTTAATTCCCTTTAAAGCAGAGAGGTTTGACATCTGCTTATCCCAATGAAAATCCTTTCACATATATAGCTTAATGGAGCCATTGCCTCTTAAAACACTATTAAAAAAATTGGGACAAGAACAGGCCATTCGGCCCAGCAAAGTCTGCCAATTCTATCCACTTAATTTCCGTAAAATAACATCAAGTTGACATATGAAGGTCCCTGAGATCTTGCTGTCTGCCATACTACTTTTTAACTTATTCTATGTGTCTATATTTCTCTGTGTGAAGAAAAACGTTCTAACGTTTCTGTGAAATTTACCCTTATCAAGATTCCAATCATGTCCCCGTTTTCTGGTTGACCTCATTTGAAATGAACAATCTTGATCCACATCTTAATGTTGATTTGTTTAAACCGAAAACTGTTTAATTCTTTCCTAATAACTCATACCCCTTTGTCCCACAATCAACCTAACCACACTTCTCTGGACATTTTCAGATATGTCTTCTTTCAATGTGGTGCTGAGGTGTCACCCACTGCAGTTGGGTCCCAATCCAGGTGGCTCAACTTGTGGTGGGTGCAGCAACATGCTTTCAGCACCTGCTCCCTATATTGTGTTCAATATGATTCATTTTGAGTTGCTGTTTAGGAAACTATAATCCTTGTCTCACAGAGCTGCTCTCCTTGGTGCTGAAAGTCACACCTAGAAGGACATGGACACAGAAGCAGGGATCGGTCTGCCTAAATGACAAGTGCATGATGTAAACATTATGGAAAGTAAGCAAATTCACTCATGAACCCTTGATCCTCCTTGCAAATAACTAAAACACCTGGAAAGAAACCAAAATCAGTAGGCTGAGCTGTTGAGTGAAGCTAAGACTGAATGTTTGTTTTGGACTGTTTTACTATTGCTTTGGTAATTAAGTGCTGTCTGTCTGTGAAAATGTTTATTTTGTTTTAAGTAGAGCATGATGCAGCCTATTATTTGTCATGTCATTCTAGCCTTGCCTGCACATTTTGCATATTGCTTCCGTCCTACCAATAAGAAATACTGTGGACTAAAACAGGAAAGTCTTGCAGTTTAGATGTTTTGAAGAATTCTATCTTGTAATCATGTACCCTGCAGGCACTCAGTTGTGGTCTGGAAAGAATCCCACAACACAGACATGCAAGAACACAGCTGGGGGCTGGTATATGTTTTGTAAATACTTCAGTTTAGACAATGGTTAGAAAATCTGATGTAACCGGTATAATAACAGCCAAAAGAAGTGCAAAGAAGGTCCATTGTCCTCTTGGTCCATCAAGTCTGTTCAGTGTCATTTTTTAAGACAACTGAGAACATAACTGTCATTGTGTGACCTCGCAATCCTCTGAATATTTTAGCCACAAAATAGGCATGGACATAAATGTGACCCTTATAATAGTACATTAAGGTGGCCATCTAGAAATAAAAGTACAGATAAACAGAGCTGCAAAGTTAATGCTTGAAAACATTTTAGGTTAATCAGTAGACATTTGAAGGGCCCCCAAACCCCATTACAAACTGCTGCCATCAAGATCAATAATAACTCCATTAATGGGGTATAACGGCTTATTTCCTAGCAACGTGTAAACACATTCATCTGTTTTTCTTTTTTTCCATAGATAGCAAAAGAGGTAAAATCCTTTATCATTCATCACATTTAATATCAGTGTGGATTGAGCTCCCAGTCCTCACACTGCGAAAAGCTGGATGCAATAAGATAAGGGGATAGCAAGTGGGGGAGAGATTATAAGCCATATATTTACAGAATTCTTATCTCAGGAAGATCCTTACTTTGTTCATTATTCATGCAATTAGAGTGCAGTGATGGACCTTGCATGTTCTCAAAACTGGGATCCAGCCAAGTGTTTGCAGCTTGACACAGTACATTAACTGAGTCTCCATTAATACGACTTACCCAAGCTTCTCTTCCAAGTATTAGATATCCACTGCTGATTCAGTGTGACTGCATAATGGTCTGTGGTGTCTGAATTTTATTAGGCAGAAATATGTGATGAAGTTATCGGAACAGGATACAAATTTATTCTGATAAGCTGATCAATGACTGAAACATCATTCCTCTTTTTTCTGAGCATTCTCTCTCTCTCTCTTTATATATCTATCTATCTATCTATCTATCTATCTATCTATCTATCTATCTATCTATTTATATATATATATATATATATATATATATATATATATATATATATATTTACATACACAGTATATACATATAAGTATATAAATTTGTTAGTATCATATTCCATTCCTTAAACAGCACAATGCTGTCCTTAGAACTTGATGTTCATTCTACCAACCTTCCTTGCAAAAAGATTTTATAGATATGAGGAGCAAAAGGCTTTTTGCAAACTTCGAAAATGCAGTTTTAGATTCTGAGAACAGATAAAACCCTCTGTAGCATAAGGTATTGGTTATTCAGCAGATCCTCTCTGAACAGCATTATTACACCAGCATTACTTTATATTTGCCAACTGGATCTTGTCCTAACTTATTCTCACAACAGATTCACCAAATGACGTGCTACTTTCTTATGCTTGCCAGAAAAATAATGATGAAACATTTTTGCAAATTATGAAAGTTTATTCCTGGTTTGTGACAGTGGATACCATGTCTGATTCTTTAATATAAGCAACAGATGTAGAACAGATACTGCTGAAGCACAGACACACATTACAGGGGTGTGCCATAGGGTTTGATATAACAGTTCTTCAGGTACCTCCTCTCATGTGATAGCACAAAATATTGAAAACCAAAGGTATGGCTCACTCCTTGGAAAATTAAGCTTGACAAGCCACTATGTACGGGGTCCATTGGAACTAGTCTAAAAAGTCGAGATACACTGAATTTGTTACTAAGTGGCAGTGATTTTAGGGATGTTAAACAAGAATAATTAATTAATTACATGTATTAATGAAGGAAAGTCAAATGTATCCAATGTTGAAACACAAAGATAATTGATTAACCTTTCAGTTTAAAGATAGATTACTAAATTGAAAATCGCTAACAAAACCAGAGTCATATCTAAGACTCTAATCCAAAAGTGTGTACAAAAAATGTGTTTTATCATTAAGCCATTCCATTATTTTGCAGCAAATTTTACACATTCTGCAAGCTGCACAGCTATTTCTTATAGCATGGCTACCACAACATCATATGTTTAGCAATATAAGTTGTAATAGCAACCAATCTCACCCAAATGGTACTAACCATGAAAGATAAATGCACAAATTGGTGCCACTAATTAAAACAAAAACATTCAAAATGGCAGCAATGGTGACTTTATGAATGAAACTGGAAAAATGTAATCAAACAAATACAACCAAAATAGAATATTATTTGGATAATTCTTACACTACTGGGTACATTAGAGAATATACTTGCATGTGCATTGATGTGTGAGGGTGCGGGTCCGCTCCAACTTCCCACATCTGTTTTGGGAGCCTCTTGAACCCGACACCATCAATAACCAGATGAGCCAGGCAGATGAGGACACACACACAACACATTGCAAGGAGCAGGTGAAAAGGTGCTCAGTGCTTTCATTTTAAAACCAAAGCAAATCAACAATGCAGTGTCAGAAATGCAGTGCAAAATTAATAATAAATACATAATTCAATAAAATGAAAGGTGCTGGTGGAGGTTAAAATACAAATGAATATTCCATTAAATTGAGGTTAACAACATGGAGCAAGAAAGTGTCCTTAAAAGTCAGAGACCTGGTGCCCCTTTATAACCAATGTCTCCTTGACTTGCCCTTTTCAGACCTTGTAGTCAACCTTTTGTCCCCGATGCCAATCCCACTGTGTTCCACGGGTTGCCACTGAACCCTGCTTGCTCCGCACCATCCCCTACTGAATGGCTCCACCCAGCAAAAGCAAGCTGTCCTCCCACTGCTGCCAACTCAATGGCTCCTCCTGGCGAGAGCACACTCTTGAGCATTCAAGGATTCAAGGGTGACTCCTCAGCCCCCTCCTGAGTGCTGGCCGCACACACTCCTCTCTGGGGCTCCATTCCCATCTGCCTGCTTTTTTTCAACATGCACCGACTTTCGCTTTCTTTATCTGTCACTCTCTTGCTCCTGCCTGCTCACTCGCTCGCTCGATTCCATCCCTTTAACCTCTGTTTCTCCATTCTTTTTCTTTCTTTTCTTCCTTCCCATCTGTGTCTTCTCTCTTGTTCTTTTTTTCTAAGATTCTTCCCTTTTCTCGTGCCGGCTCTTTCTTATATACCTCCATGGGCACAGCATCTCAGTTGCACACCGCAGGAAGCCAATGAAGCAATTGAGACAGACCGCCCCCTCACATGCAGGTGCGTCTTGCCCCAATTACTCCACCAACAGCCCCCCCAGCTGCATGAGCACACATACCCATGGAGAATGAGACGGCCAATTAATTATTTATTTACTAAAACAGCCACCTTTTCTGAGCCATGGACCCGCTATACCACATGATACAATCAATAGATAGACAGATAGATAGATAGATAGATAGATGTTACACCCACCTGGTGGCATTCCGTTAACCAACTCACCTGGGGCACTTAAAGTAAAGAAAGGGAAAGATAGTGAGAGAAAGAATGAGGACAATAGAACAAGTATACTAGGATGTGAAAAGGCAGTCAACACAGTATGGACTAAGAGAATCTTTATTATTACTCAAACAGAGAAAGAGAAACCTGACCCAAGGAGAGATGCCTTGGAGACTTGACTTGAGATGATACAAGTCCAGAGCTGCAAGGGTTCAAGGAACTACAGTATATCCCTTGCAGTCCTAATTAAACAAGAATGTCCCCTCTGACATCCTTCACACCTCTGAATCCGTGATCCTTATTTCCTTCTAGTCAGGACAGCATACACTTTAGCCTCACTCTCACTTACAAACAATACTGACTGAATTTAGGGAAACCCTCATAAACCACCCCTCGGAAACACTTCCAATGTCACCCCTATCAGTTAGTCCAATAGCTGTGTGAAGAGTGCTGCAATCACATTTCTTAGAATCAATTATGGCCTCTAGGATTACCTGGTGCTATTTTCAAAGTTTAGAAAGGCAGACGGGATACTTGAGGCCTCACCTCAGAAAGAAAAACAATGGAATCATTTCCCATTACATACAGGCATTGCATTGAACCATGAGACGTGCATTGTTATTGTTATGGTAGTATGATACCTGCTTTGCCAATTATAATGTCAGTCATGGCAAAAGCAATGCTAAATATGCTTTGGTGGCAGACAGGATATAGTGTGCATTCTTCCATGGAGCTTGTGGCACACATGAGCTGATTTTCAGGAAGCAGTAAATAGCCATTACTATAGAAATGGATGGGTTTGCTTTTAGTGTTGTGAATTTTCCTGCCTGAAGAAAATGCACTGATGGAAAAAATGTTATGCTTTCAATAGTGGTGTCATTATCGATCAAACCAAGTGACACCATCAGTGTGAGTAAAGCGTAAATGACTGTTTATAAAATTTTTGTGCAGCATTTTGGGCTGATATACAAGATCGAGTCTCTGCATACCACTAAAGGAAGGGATTACCACACTCTATTAAATGGCCAGTTTAAAGGATGACCAACTCTCAGATATGCAGCTCTATTCATCAAGTCACCTGGGGTTTGTGGGGTTCTTAATCTGACCTTGGTTATCACACCAGGTGACATTAACTCTAGTGACAATGCTGGATTTCTGTGTGAGGAAGATAATCAGCGTGTCACTTTTTTAAAAAGACAGTCTGCTTCTCCAGAGAGATATGAGTGGGTTGATAATACTGGTTCTACTGGTGTGTTGTGGTTTATTTGTGATGTGTAATACAGCTTCAAAAAATGCAGATTAGTGCAGAAGTGGGAATGAAGCATTAAGGCTAATAAAAAGTCATGTCTTTCCTGGTTGCATGTGTAACTAACATAAAGTCACACTCCTGAATACATATAAGGAGACAATTCCCAGAGCTGCGAGGGTACAAGAGGCTCTTTATTGGTTTAGCGAGACACCCTGCAACTGGGCTTTAATGAAGCTGATGTTAGGAAGATAGTTGGTCAAAAGTTAAGAGAAATTGGGGTCAAACTACTGAAAGAAAAAGAGTGCCTACAATACTTGGGGAGTGGGCAGGTTGATTAGTCATCCCACTGCAAGGACAGACCATAGACCATAGAATTAGCATAATTTTCTGTGCATGAACATTATCATTATAATTTAGTCAAAGAGAGGGTTTTATTACCATTCGTCCTTTACTATTCTCGTCATCACATCAGCCTGTTCTAGTCAAGGACTGGTTAGTATAATACATCTTTTATTTTCTAGCAATCACCTTACCCACAATACACCAGCTCTTGGCTCACAATGAAATGTATTTATAACCCTTTCATGAGACCCATGCTTTCCAATGATTTTATCCCTCACTCATTCTAAAATTTCATTGCCTTCATGAAAGGTCTGAATTTACAGATAAGAGAACTAATTGAGACATATGTATTTATTCTGTAATAAAGTAAGTCACTAAAATTTCACACAGCCCACAGCCTCAGAGCTACTTTTGAGTAAGTGTGACTTTTTTTGTCATTAAAATGCATACTGATAAGGTATCTTTGCCAAAGCAAATGGTGTGTATAGTTAAATAATTGAAATAAAAGCCTAAAGATGTTAAACCTGCTTAATCCAGCTCATGGTGGTAGGAGGCTGGAGTCTGTCAAACCAGTATTGGGTGCAAGGCAGGAAAAAGTCCTGGACGGAGCACCATTCCATTGCTGGGCCCACTTACACATACACCCGCACTCACAGAGGGCCACTTGAGAATCATGGGGTCATTATTGTGACATATACTGAGTACAGTGAAATTCTTAACTGACATGTGCTAAACAACGTGCAACATGTCCTCACTCACCAGTGCCACGAACATACCTTGAATCTCTTGTCTTCCTTATAAGCACTAAACCTATTGTCATAAGAGTGAGTCATAGACATCATAAACGCTTGGGGCAGCCACCCGTATATTTTTTTCCTGGCTGCAAAAGTTGACTTGAAATAAGCATGATGTGCACAGAACAGAGTCCAAAACAGAACTGAATGGCATTGAGACAAAATGGCAGTTTTTAAGCAAGAGTAGGGGAAGTGACATCACTGGCACCGGAACTGGAAGTGACGTCAACGTTGGCGCAGGAACCGGAAGTGGTGTCTTCATGACCGGAAGTGGCATCATCGTTGACCGTGGAACTGGAAATGATGTCATCAGTGGTGCCGGAATCAAGTGGGATTTCCTGGGAATGGTGTGCAAGAGACAGTTAGCACACTCCACCACCCCCTGGTCTGACGTAGAATTTCTATTGTTTAGGCCCTTTCACTGTTTACCATATGCATGTGTGTGATACTATAAAATAATAAAATTATTTACCAATTAACATAGAAAATCCATGTTTAGTGATGAGGGAGGAAAACCCACACAGACACATGAAAAACCTGCAAACTCTACACAGATGGTAACAAGGTGTGAGATTTAAAGCCAGGAAGCTGAATCTATACCAAAGCAAAACTATCCACTGTTGTTACTATTCTACCTATAACTAAATGCGTTTAGGGTTATATATTGAAATTTCATAAATATTTCCACCATCACAATAACATCAGTGATTTGCTTCAGCATATACTGCAACATGTCGCTTGCCAACAACTGAAAACTTGCCTTTATACTCTCCTCAATCCTGCAGGCTGGTGAGATAAGTGGCCTAACCAGCTGAATTAATGAGTACTGCAGTCTGGCCAGTTTGGCTTGGCTGTGCCATCAATTCAGCATTAACAGGCTTGCTTTGCCAACACTGCTATTTTCTCTCCCACCTAAATTAACCATCCAAGGCAAAGGGCATTTCTGCTTTTAACAGTATGGTCAATGAGATCAGCTTGTCACTTGGCATCTGTCATAGCTTGATTCTTCAGAGGGATTGAACTCTGGTACTCCCACTCTGTTAGCCCAGGCACTAAGCATTACAACAATATGGAGGTACAGTGCTGTCATGTCACTGTAGCTGACTGTTCAAAATGGATTTAATTTGAGTTTTAGTTTTTTAGAGCTGCTCAGTCTTAAAAAAAATCAATGTATCATGTATAGTTGATTAATATATGTATAATTTATTATTCAGTAAAATGTGAAATGTATGACAGCGTGATCGATAAGTTTGCAAAGCACTGTATGCACCTGTGTCCCCAAGTGCAGCTCATCTCCAATTTCAAGACCTGCAAAGAAACCCTTCATCTCCTTTTGAGCTCTGAAACACAAGTAAGCAGTTCACAGAAAATAATCAATATCTTCCCACTAAAACAATATTACATAATTCAAATTCTTGCATCGTCTCCAGATGAGTTGCTGGTAGAGTTTTGTGCCTGTAATAAATGAGACCTTTGACAGACCAATGGACTAGCATTTCTTGAGTCTTATCACAGAGAGATTACATACAGCCTAGTATGCTGTTATGAATAATGTTAATGCTTCTTACAGGTTGGCAGAATCCAAAGTTCATTACCAAGAAATTTCATTTCCAGTTAAAATGAGGATTCTATTTCTGGATTAGAGGATACATATTAAAGCTTCTTGCCGACTTCACACATACAGTTTTAACAGAGAGAGGAACGTGTCCAAGGAAGCATGTCCTCTTTCAGTTAAGTGCATTGGACTCCCTTCCACTATTGATTACATTTTTTAGGTTCATTTTTTTCTCATCCATTGCTCATTTTTATAAAATTGCAGCCTTCTTTGTGCCAAGAGTACAAAATTCTGAAACTAAGTAACAAAATGCAGCATAACATTACATTTAAAAACTGTCATCTCATCCTCCCCACTGTCATTTAAACAAGCATTCTTTTTAACACTTCAAAAAGGAAGCATTCCTGTTGCCAGGCATAAATCATCAAATAAATACAAAATTGCATACCATAATATAACAAAACCCAAATCATTCACTTCACAGTTGTGGAGGGCTACAGATTTTCCCAACAATGTTGGCAGGGATCACCCTGGATGAGATGCCAGTACATTCACAGGTCCCATTCAAGCATACACCCACATGCACATTTTCAGCAGTACATGAAGAAAGAACCACAAGGACATAAAGGAGAACTTGTGAACTCCACCAAATCAGCAAGCAGGATTGGGACACTGCTTTTTACAGGATGCAGCACTAAACACTGCGCCACCTCAGACAATGATAATAGTAATAGTAATCCTATGTTCTTGCTCCCCATGACTCTGATGATTTGTAATAATTGGATTTAGCACATCATGCCAAACTAATTACAAGATGAGCTTAAATGAGCTGCCAAGCCAATGCCCACCACACTGCCATAAAGCCAAGGCTACACTGTAACTTATGTTTGTTGGTCTCAGACAGCTTTTTACAGTATGGCAGGATGCAGAGGATTTTTATATTCCACTTCTTTGTACAGATTGACAAGACCTATCTGGTTTTTGTTCTCACACCGATTATTTGTGAAGGTTTTTGTAGGTTGCTAAAGTCTCCTTTTGTTTTATAGGCAAGTTTGCATCAGTGAAAGCTAAGATGGCATGTAATGCAGCGGTTAGTGCTCCTGTCTCAAGGATTCAGCGTTAATATGCCAGCTTGATCACTCTCTGTATGGAAGTGCACATTTTTCTGTATTTGTGTACATTTTTTCTCAGGTATCTCTCATCTTCTTCCTATATCCCTAAAAACACAACAATTGGTGACTCTAAATGTACCCTGTGATGACCTGGTGCCCCATCCAGGGCTGCTTCTATTATTGCACCCAATGCTGTCCAAATAGGCTTTGTAGCAATCCCCCCATCCAATCCTATATTGGATTAAGTGGTTTTGAGGCTGTTATGTTATGTCGCTGGATTATACCTAAAACCCAATTAGTATTCTTTACAAAAAAATCTATTAACAAAAGGCCAATGATGTCTGCTAAAAACAAGTTATATATTTGCACTAAGCTTAACAATGAAGGCAATGGCTCAGTGGTCAGCACTGCTGCCTGTGTTCAAAACTCAGCCTGGGTAACGTGTGTGTGGAGTTTGCAAGTTCTCACTGAGTCTGTGTGTTTTCCTTTCCACATCACTAAAGCATCCGTAAACCAGTGTGTGTGTGAATAATGAA
Source organism: Polypterus bichir lapradei (assembly GCA_026402145.1). Taxonomy (NCBI): domain Eukaryota; kingdom Metazoa; phylum Chordata; class Cladistia; order Polypteriformes; family Polypteridae; genus Polypterus; species Polypterus bichir. The sequence continues at coordinate 98,403,718 of JANRMT010062814.1, forward strand.
TGGGCTTCTTGTCCATGGTTTGGCCCCTACCTTCCACCTGATGCTGCTAAGCTGGAGACCCCCATGACCCAGAAGGTATTTCATAATGGATGAATGGATAGCATTGTAGCAATGCAGGAAAAAAAATAAATGGAAGACACACAGGATAGGTGATATCAATTCAAGTTCAATGTACCTTTAGACAGACTAAATGAACTACAAATGTCCCATCTAACAGCAGTTACCAAGAATGAGCCAACTGTTGAATTTCCTTTTGCCCGTAAATTACAACTATGCCTTCTGTTTTTGATTTCCATGGTCACTTGGATACAGAATGAAGGAAAAAATCTGCTGAGAAACAGAAACCAGTCAATAAGATGTATACGCGGAATAAGCAATTTATATAAAAATGCTTAAAACCCTGGTTAGAAATCATTAGTTATTACACAAGAACATTGATTACTGTCATTAAGAAAAATGAATTTTAGGGGAAGCTGTAATCCAGGGATATGAAATAAAATATGCAGCTGTCACCACTCTATTGCCGTGGGCCTCTCGGAAAGCACATAAGTAATGCAATTCAGCCTGGGCTATATTGTACTTTTATAAATTTTTTGGGGAGGAAATCTGACATTTATGGCTTTTGTATGTATGCTGGGCCTCGTATGGTCTGACACTCTGTGTAGAGCTGGTTTTGAACTGCCTTGTGCTGAAAGTTGTTGGGACTTTCCCATGACATGGGATGTCCCATGACATCCCATGACAATGGGATGAAGTAAAGGTTTTTGATAATGGATTTATGCTTCAGTCCATAGGAGGCAGTCTTGAACAGTCTCCTTGCTAGAGCAATAATAGTATGAGATGAGATATTACAAGAGGTTAATTACACACAACTATATCCCTTGCAGTCCTAATTAAACAAGAATGTCCTCTCTGACATCTATCCTTCACACCGCTGAACCTGTGGTCCTTCTTTCCTTCTAGTCAGGACAGCTTACACTTTAGCCCCACTTACAAACAATACTGACTGAGTTTATGGAAACTCTCATACACCACCCCTCGGAAATACTTCCAATGTCACCCCTATCAGTTAGTCCAATATCTGTGCCGCAATCACATTTCTTAGTATCAATTATGGGCTCTTGGATTACCTTAGAACTATTTTAAAAGTTTAGAAAGGCAGACAGGATACTAAAGGCCTCACCTCACTAGTGGGAAAAAAAACCTAATGGAATCATTTCCCATTACATGTAGACATTATGTTGAACCATGAGATGTACATTGTTCTTGTTATGGTAGTATGATACCTGCTTTGCCAATTATGCTGTCTGTCATGGCAAAAGCAATGCTAAATATGCTTTGGAGGCAGACAGGATATAGTGTGCATTCTTTCATGGAGCTTGTGGCATACATGAGCTCATTTGCAGGAAGCAATAAATAGGCATTGCTAGGGAAACAGAAGGGTTTGCTTTTAGTTTTGTGTTTTTTCCTGCCTGATGAAAATGCACTGATGCAAAAAATGTTATGTTTTCATAGTGGTGTCACTGGGGGTTGTGGATCAAACCGGGTGACACCATCAGTGTGGGCAAAGCCTAAATGACTGTTTATAAAGTTTTTGTGCAGCATTTTGGGCTGATATCCAAGATCAAGTCTCCGCAAGCCATTAATAGTGGGGATTACCACACTATATTAAATGCCCGGGGCCTCATGTATAAATGGCGCGTACGCACAAAAATGTTAAGTACGCCCATTTCCACACTCACATCGTGATGTATAAAAGCTAAACTTGGCATAAAGCCACGCACATTTTCACGCCAGGTCAAACCATAGCGCACAGAAGATTTCAGCTTGGTTTTGCAAACTGGCAGCACCCAGCATCAAAGCAGTGCTACTGTTCCTGGGTGGCTTCTCTTTATTTTTTAGATTCACATTCCTGATGCGGCTTCATCAAATACGCTAACATTAACCGCATATCGTTTTTTAGTTTAAGGCATCTGATTGTAATCAGCCCGTAACCATATAATGGTGCACGGAATGGCCAAACTATTCCAAATACCATAGCTGCTTTAGCGTTGTTAATCTCAGTGCACCACTGAGTATTTTAACCCAACATATCTGAGTGTGGAATCACAATGCTACAGCAGCTGATCAAAAAACTGTAACGTGGAGAATTCTCGGGGTTCAGCTTCTAGCACACACTGCCTCAGCCATGCGCACAGTCTATTTGAACTTCATCCATTCGGCAAACGCTTCAGAGCCTTTCCTGCACGAACCTCGCAGTTCAGAAACAGTTTCATCCGAAGAGCTATAAATGCACTCAATCAGTAAATCAAGTGCTCCCGGTACAACTGTTTGTACTTATTAGTACAATTACCTCACTGTAAACTTGCATTACAGGTGTAATATTGTACAACCTAAGCCACTTATGCTTTCATATTGTAAGTTTTCATTGTTTTTTATTGTATTTTTTTTTTTTTGTTATTTTACCATTTTATAGGAAAATAAGTTTATGGAGGATTTGCATATTGAATCTCAATAAAGGAATTTAATTCAATTAAATAGAAGAGTGCACTTATTTACAGATGATGGCGACTGGCTTATATTTTGATGTCGAGGAGCTATCTTCTTGGAGCTCTTGATATCATTTTTCAGATGTAATACAGTAAAGTATAGATACTAGATTATACAGATAAATGTTTAACTTCATTTAAATAATGTATACTGTTATTAAACGTGTGGACACGGTGGACAGTGGTAGCAATGAACTGGCGCCCTGTTCAGGGATTGTTCCTGCCTCGTACTGTATGCTTGCTGGGACTGGCGCAACCCTGGATGGACAGATGGATGGAATAATTAAACATGTACTGTGAAGATATTTGAAGAATCTGCGTTCTAAGCTTACAGATGGCTTGAAATTTATTAAAAAGCTGATTGTGTGGCCAATGCTTACTTGGAGAAAAAAAAGGAAGGACAGGAATTTGGGGTTAGTATGTTCAAAAGAGACAGTACTGCCGCAATAAATTATTTCATCAAGGGTCATGCACGGTGGAGCAAACATCTTGCAGGAGGCAGGAACAATCTGAATGGGACGCCACCATTGCACCACTGTGGCCCCATGTTTAATACATGCTTTAATTCATTTCATCATGAAAATGTTATCAAGTATACATCTTAGTATTTAAATTGTTCAGAGAGCTGTAATATCATGAATGTAATGTATTCTGTGTCCTGCCGGCATAGGAGAAAGCCTGTTTAAGAAGCACGTTGTGATTCACACACATACTGTAGAATACATAGACAAACACATAAAATACAAAGCATTTAACATGCTACTTTAGCTATGATGGGATTTGAGAAACTAGTAAATTAAAAGAGTTTAAGATTAAGTTTATTACATTCTGCTTTAATGACAAAATAAACTACATGATTAAAGTGGAGATTTCAAGATTAAAGTTGACATTTCAAGCTTTTTTTCCACTGTGTCCCTATTTTTATATCTTTTCTCTGTACCCTAATAAGCTTACATATGACACTCAAGACAGTGAGCTATGACTTACCTTTTCACGGTAACTTTGACATCTGACAAATTATTTTTTATTTCAGGCACTTTCTGAACTCGAACTTTCGATCAACTTCCTTTTGTTTTTTATTCAACTGATTAAACCAACAAATAATATGTTTTTCTTTGCCTCCACTTGGCATTCGCTAATGTTCTTCTTTTTTCCCCGTGCTTTTGCCATTGTCTTTTCACAGAACGCTGAACTTAAGGGAATATTTATATTGATTTGCATATTCAAACAGGTGTAATTCTGGGAGGAGTCTGGGAGGGGCAGCAGGAGCATGCACGAGCATTACATTTCACATAGACTGGGATTTATGTAGTGGAAGTGCGTGGAAGTTGGCTTACACACGATTTTCTGCATCTGAGTTTTTTTTGTGCGTACACACATTTCGACTTTTGTCTGTACGGCATGTTTTAGTGTTAATTCTATGTACGGTGTTATGCATGAGGCGCCAGGTGTTCATGCACTGCATTGTTTAAAGAATGACCAACTCTCGGCTATGCAGCTCTATTCCTCCAGTCACCTGGGGTTTGTGGGGTTTTTAATCCGGCCTTGGTTATCATACCAGATGACACTAACTCTAGTGACGCTGCCGGATTTCTGTGTGAGGAAGATAATCAGCGTGTCACTTTTTTAAAAAGACAGTCTGCTTCTCCACTGGCATATGAGTTAATAATACTGGTTCTACTGGTGTGCTGTGGTTTACTTGTGTTGTGCAGTACAGCTGCAAAAATGCAGGTTAGTGCAGAAGTGGGAATGAAGTGTTAAGGCTAATAAAAAGTCATGTCTTTCCTGGTTGCATGTGTAATTAACATAAAGTCACACCCCTGAATGCATAAAAGGAGACAATTCCCATACCTTGACCTGAGAATGAAAGTGTAGTGCTGAATGGACAGATTGGAATAGATAAGCCAAGCAAATTAATGATTTTTCCAAATTTTTTGACACACATTGATTTGCCCCTAACACTTTTTCTGTGTATGAGGGTCTGTGTGGTCTTTAGCAATTTTGAATATTTGGAAGCTTAGAAAAATTTCCCTAAGGAAAAAGCTGTTGGAATTGGATTTTCCATATAAATGTCCCTTCACACAAATTTCTGCTGTGTTTACTTGGTAAATGAGACTTCATGTTCTTAGGATGGCAAGTGGTCTTGTCCAACTGTGAGGACTTGTCACTCTGCTTTCTGGAGTAATAGAAGAACATGCATTTAAATTCTGTGTATGCAACATTATAACTATGATTGAGACGCCATGTTTGTTACACAGAGGAGACATGCTACAGATGTGTAAAGTGTCATGCCTTCTCACAAATTCTTTATCTTTTCCTGTGGGTGGTTACAATATCACCTTTTAGATTTTAGAAGGTCAGTAGGTATTTAAGTTTGAAGCATTGGTATAAATTTTTATTTGAATAAAATCAAACTGCTGCTGCTTTGTCAGAGACTTTTCATCACCTATTTAGATTTTATTTTTGCTTTGAATGAATAAGTATGCAAGTCAGCAGGATGTTAAATTGTTATAGATGTGTATAATCTTAAGGTGATGAGACCTCGTGTCTGTTATAGATGAGATTCTTTGCAAGCCTGTAAAGTTTCACCTCTAGAACTGATGACACCCATTACAGACTCACATCTGTTATAGATTAAAGGTTTTGCCTGCCACTAGGATTTTGCCCACTACTATGGATCAAATTTGTCACTTGCTGTTTGGTTCTAATGTTAGTAATAGACAAAATTGCAGCCAAGGTCTTGTTAAGTTAATGTGAGGCCACCTGATCACAAAGGCCGTAGAGAACTCTGCTTGCCTCTGTCTGGTCGCTATGATAACCTTACCTTCACTGCTCCGCCCTTGTTGGCTCGCTGCAGGGTCCCAACTGACCATATTGCCTGAGCAATTAGAGTTTGGAAATGGCTAAAGTGGGCGGCCATGTTTTAGGGCATAAAAAAATGTCCGTTAACTCCTTCAAAACAGTAGAACATTAATGTGAGGAATTTTCCAAGCCTGAATCTTAAGTTGCTACTTCATCCATAGCCTAACAATGAGGATGACAATCTGCAATCTCTGAAAAAGTGGAGCTATGAAAGTAAAATGAGCCGCAAAGCAAAGGGAAGCAGAATTGACACTAACAACAGTGCGAGCCTCCTATTTACATATTTCTACTTCCTTGCATTACTGTTTAGCATTTTCTCAAAGAAGATGCAGGGTTCTGTTTACTTTTGTGTTTTATTAATTATTCATTGTTTCTGTTATAATACTGCAACTAGCCTGTGGGAGCTATACAGGTAAGAATTCAACTTTGTACTGTACATGTGGCAATAAATTTGAAATTGAACACGTCTCATGCTGTTATTAAAATGATAAACGTAGAGGTATAATTTTAATAGTATTAGAGCCACAGGCCAGTGATATCACTGGGCCCTGTGGATAAAGATGCTAGATACCCAAGCTTCAGCTGTGCCATAAACCTGACACAAGTACTCCAACCAGCAGGCCATAAGAGCTGTGGTTTCACTCCAGATCAAATTTGGGCACTTAGGGCTACTGTGGTATCAAACACTTCATATTCAAGATATTCTTGCTCTCAGGGACTGACTCTGGATCACTGTTGCCCTAAGTCTGATATAGTAGTTCAAGGCTCTTTTCATTTCTCATAAGTCTTTTTATAAATATTTACTTTACAGGTATGGCAGATCCTGTTTTTTCAGTTAATCAAAAATTAGGTTAGCATCGGGGAAACAGTTAACTGTTAATTTGTAAAGGACACATTGCAAAAATTGAGTATCAGTATCCATATAAAAGTTGATAGCTGTTTAACCAATAGGCACAAAGAAAGTGAAACCCTCATAGTGATCAGTACCAATCAATGTGAGGTTTCCAACAGATCCAGTCAAGAGCAGTATTTGGGGGTGGCAAGTGGGGCAACCACCCCAGGCCCAGCGTCTAAGGGGGCCCCGCATTTGAGGTCCATGTGTCCCGTTCAAGTGGATTTGTCAAGTTATATTCTCCAGTACAGATTAACCATGTCTCAAGACAGGCTTTGTGGTCTGGCGATCCTATCTATAGAAAAAGACATTGCATCCAGATTAGACTACAAAGATACCATCAACGACTTTTCCAATTGGAAGGCAAGAAAAGTGGATTTTCGTCTCTGAACCTGGAAACCGGTAAGAGATTTCATGATGATACCTCTACTTTAATTTCACACTTCCTGTTGAAAAACGCTGAAACTCACATTTTATTTGTACAAGATAAACGTGTCAGAATATTAATGCACAAATACATGTATCGCTAAAGATAACCGACTGACATAACATCAACATGAGTTATGACTATGACATCATGCATGTCGAGACTATACAGAGTATACTTGCAATTTGGGTACTTTTTTGGAAGAGGCCCTGCTAAATTCCGCATGACATTGCATCGCATTTCGCACTATTGTGGTATTGTCATGAATTATGAATTGCACTTTTTTGATAAAGTCAGCGTGTTATCTTACAAAAATTTAGCTGAATACTGTAATGAGAAAATCCGGTGTATGTTAACATTATTTTTATTAAATTCACGCACAAGTTTATAAAGTCCACACATACCGGTAACATCGTTTGACATCAGCCCTAGGCCCCACACACCCCTAAGGCCGCCTCTGTATCAAGCAGTTACATATTCTCCAATCATTAAACAATATAAACTGCAGGTTTTGAAAGTAGGCTTTCCTGATGGCAACTAGTTCTCCCATAAATTAAAGGAAAGACGCCCAAACAAACTAAAAATTGCAAACATTTATCAACCAAAAATAAAGAAAACAGAAAATTCCAAGCCAACTCAAAGCAAGATAATTAACCTGCTTTCCCGTCTTGACTTAACAAACAAGACTAAGAGCTCGGTGTCTCTGGTCAGGCTGACATGCCACTTATCTACTTCCTTTGTTTTGCTCTCTCTCTGTCTTTCTCCCACTCTTCCACAGTCTTATTTGGCCCCTTCAGCTATGGCCATGCAATAATTCTAAAACCCCATCCAGGCGTAACTTTGAGCCAAGCACTCTAGCTGCTTGTAAAGGGCCAGGCCTCCAAGGCAACTTTCCAGTTGCCTGCTCTGTTAGATGGACATCACAGTGCTGTCCTCCAGCAGTCATCAGGTGCAGATACCTCTGGCATTTCCTTACTCTTTCATTAGTCAGAGGGTTAAACATCTTTGCTCCCTGCTGGATCATTCTGGGAGAGCACTGCATTCTGTCACCCAGGCTGCTGTTCTCTGTTACATTGGTGCCCCTTTCAGGACACACAGTATAATACTATACATAGCATACTGTCCTCTATTTAGCCTTGTGATTTCACTGTGGCATCTCTTCCTCCAATGTGGCCCTCTCCATCTCTCTCTTACCTGTAGGCTGTCTGCAATGACTTACACTGATGGTGCCCTTGTCTTAGCAGCCTTTTGCCAGCCGGCCACTCCTTTATAAGTTGCTGTGACTAATAGCACATATAGCAGCTTCACTTTTTAATACATAATTGTCTTTATTTAATTAGTCATTTATTTATTTTATGTACTGTTTATCTACAATCAATTTGATTTATGTTTGCAGGGGCTTTAGATTCCATTAATTACACAGAACAGTTGAGAGAAATCAAAAGCTATTTCTCTTTTCTTTCCACTATGATATTTCCTATTAGCTTTTATTACCTTACTTTCCATTTAAAATATTATCTCTCATGTTTAAAATCATATTCTTGTGTCCCTTTGAGTCCTAGAGTTCCCTACTATTGGCATTATAGATTTTAAACTACAGGAGCACTGGATAGCACTGTTGATTCACTGCTCAGGGGGTCTGAGTTCAGACTCTGACCTGGTCACTCTGCATTTGTTTTCTTCTGGAATGCCAGTTTACATCTCAAATGTGTGCTGGTTAAGGTATTGTGTCACTCCGGTCGGTGCGAGTGGAGACCTGCTTAGGATAGGTTACTGTCATGTATCTGATGCTGGTAATATAGGCTCTTCTTTCCTGTGATACAAACATTATAATTAAATATGTATGTAAAATTTTCTAAAAAATATGTTTTCTAAGAAAAATGTGAAATTTAAATGTATCAACTGGTAAATGATTGTTAGAGCTTAAATGGATAGATGGGTTTCCCACAGAGAGCAAATCACATTGGAAGTCACATTTGCATTTCTTAATTTATTGCTATCAAGGATGAAGTGCGGAGACCAGATTTAACCAAAAAAAAAAAAAACTCAAAGGAAAAAAATGAAATTTCTGAATTTTACTGTGAATAGCTTCCTGATTGCTGACTCTGCAATGACTTTCATTCACTGAAATCTTGCAGGTGCCTATTTGTATTGAAATATGAAAGTGTCACATAGTATCTGTTAATGGCTTGAAACGCATAAAAAAAAAACCCATAAACATGCTTGGTGGCTGCTGCTGATGAAATTGCTTACTGTCTCACTAAAGATTTTCATTAAAAAAAGTGTCCCCATGTCAAGAACACGAGATGTGCACATCTCACTTATGAAGCACAGCAGATTTTTTATTAAGTAAGCCTCTGTGCCAAGAGTCACGTTTATGCATTAAAACGTATTCAGGGATCGTGCAATTACTAACAGAATGAACCTTCATTAATATTCAAGCACTTGTGCCTGCAATGCACTTAACCATTGACACAAATGAAAAATTAGTTTTTTCTCTCGAAAACTAGTTTAATCAGTAAAATTAACTGTAACAAAAAAAGCTAATTTGAGAGGAACCCTGATGCCAACTTTAAATCCTTATAATGCTCTCTAAAAAGTTATTAATGTGATTTCTGAGCAAAGTCACTACTAAAAGTTATTCTGTAAGTCCGCCAGCATTTTACTTTTAGACAAGTAAAAAGGCCAGCATTTATCTAAATGGTTGACACTGCTGCCTCATAGTTTCAGAGTCCCAAGTTTAAATCCTGCCATGGCCACCATCCTTGTAGACACTGCACGTTCTCCCTTTCTATGTGTAGGGTTAGGTAGGCGTTAGATAAATTGGTATGCGGGAGTGCTGAGTACTGCCTTAATAGATCCTGGTTAGACTTGGATGAAAAAAAATAGAAAATTCAAACCGAACTATATAGGAGGAACATTTGCGTGACTATAAGCCTGTTGGGGTGTGTGTACGTGCATGTGCTTAAGGTCAAGTGTCTACATGCGTCTGCATCTGCGACCCTGTGACAGCAGCTGACAAAGCTCCAAGCAGGCTTAAAGGCTGATTGAGGCTAATAGCATTATGAAGGAGCTGGATTTAGAACAGATGTGAAAATTAAACATTGTAAGGGACGGTCCAGTTTAACCCTATTGTCCTCAAACTCAGCTTTACCAAAGCACAATTACTGTAGCAGCTTACTATACATTTACCTACAAAATGCTTTCACAACACAAAATGAGAATTTTATAAAATAGATAAGTCCAAAGATATGTCATCTAAATTAATCTAAAGTGTTTCCTTTAAAGTTTGCTTCCCGCATTGCACCCAGTGTTGCTCCAGGTAAACTCTATAATGGATAAAACAGCTTCAATTAGTAAAGGAGGATGCAATAGGTTTTTTTTTTTACTTTTCAGAATATGCCATAATAGCAATTGTGCTGATACATCTATCAATGAAGCATAAGTTATTGTGCCGTATAAAAAAAAAATCCAATATGATTGAAATATCTTTTTTACCTAACAGGAATACATAAATAATTATCTGTCATTTTTATTCCATCTTGCTAGGTAATGGCTTTTTGCCCAAAGTCACACCGCTGTGTGATCGACTACAATTATAATTTGCATTAAAGTGACATCCTGTCCAGGGCTGCTTCCCATCTATGCCCAGGCACTGTTTAGGTAACGGATACGGAGATGGTGCACTGCTACAAGTACCTGGGGATCCACATCAGTGACAGACTGGACTGGTCTCATAACACAGAAGAACTATATTTTATAGGGTAGAGCAGACTACTTTTTTTATAGGTGACTGTGGTCTTTTAATGCGTTAGTGACATCCTTTACATGTTCTACAACTCTGTGAGAGCCAGTGTGCTGTGCTAGATGGATAACCTCACATTGGGAGAAGCCCTCCAAATTAACAAACTGATTAAGAGGACAGATTCATTTTTGGGACACACCTTTGACCCACTAGAGGTAAGGAGCAGATGAAAGTGCTGTTCATCTTCTGTCTTTGACACACTAGGTGAGCCACCCCTTCATTACCAGAGAACATGTACTATGCCTGGGGCCAGTGATCGGAAGACTGGTCGGGGGGGAAGGGTGTCAGGAGTTCATACACCTCCATGCATTCAGGCGCTCTGCTGTATAGCCAATTAGCTTGCACATTTTTGCTGCTTGTTTTACTTGACCTGAGTCAGATAACTCCTCTTACGACCCTATTCTTAACCATAGCGTAACCAGGCATAACATGCAACATCATTGACATATAATACAAAGCAACAAGCTCCTCAACAGCTCTGTATGTCTGCAACTAGACTCTATTGGGGTTATTGCTGTTTATTGTCAAATTAACATCATTTACCTGCTCTGATAATTTTCCATTAACTAGTATAGTCATAGCTTCAAGTCAACACAAGTTAGCAGCACAGACTATAAAAAAGCAAAATTTGTATGTATTTGTAGGTGTCAGGCAGTCAGTCATCATCCAACCCGCTATATCCTAATGGGGTCATGGGGGACTGCTGGAGCCAATCCCAGCCAGCACAGGGTGCAAGGCAGGAACAAATCCCGGGCAGGGCGCCAGCCCACCGCAGGGCACACACAAACACACCCACACACACTAGGAACAATTTTAGGATCACCAATGCACCTAACATGCATGTCTTTGGACTGTGGGAGGAAACTGGATCACCCGGAGGAAACCCACGCGAACACGGGGAGAAGATGCAAGGGGATGCAGGGAGGACTCAGGAAGCAAACCCAGGTCTCCTTACTGCGAGGCAGCAGCACTACCACTGTGCCACCGTGCCGCCCCTTATTTGTAGGTGTGTTTAGAAATTTAAAGTTGTTTAACTTACAGTAAGTCAGCTAACATTAAATCAATTGCCAATACACTAAAGCTAGTGGTTTAATGGAGTAAGAATGGTGTAACATTATGTGTAATAGTTTTGATATCAATTGTTTAAGAGATATTTTCTATTTTATCAGTACCCAGCTGACACATGACTAAGGATTATTTATTACGCCATAGAGACCTCAAGACCCGTACACATTGTTAATGGCTGCTAACGTTAGTCAACATATGAAGTGCTCTGAGTGTTGTTGCATTGAGGACATGTTTGTGAATTTCACCAACACAGCTTACTATCAAGTTATGGATGAATTGTGGAAAAGCGCCAAGCAAGCTAACTTTGACAAACAAAAAAAAATTAGCTCAAATTAACTTCAATTGTTGTTTTTTTTATTGGTAGCTAACATTAATGTGTCATATCTGCTGTCACTGGAAGGACAAAATGAAGTTTAGATAAATTTGTAAGTCTAGGTCAGGGGTGGGCAATGTCGGTCCTGGAGAGCTGCAGTGGCTGCAGGTTTTTGTTCCAACCCACCTTCTTAATGAGAAGTCTATTATTGCTGATGAAGCACTTATTGCTAAAGTGACATTTTGATGCTTCTTTTTAGTGGTCTTGCTTGTTAAGGGTCCCCAACCTTACCTGTTTATGCCAATCTTAAACAGCTGCATTCACTGTTTTAATGGCTCCTTGTTAGCAATAAGATGTAAATGACAAAGCAGCCAGCAGTTCTCCATCTAGCTTGTTTCCAAACCAAATCTGGTTTTCTGTGTGTGTTCATCCTGCACTGTTTGATTTAATAAAACATTTAATAAAACACTGTCACAGAAAAATGTGACAAACTGAAAATTATCTGTTTAAGGCTTCAAATCATTTGGATGATATCTTTGGAAAGGAAAAAATCTACAATATAAGAACCTTAGCATTGCAGACTAACAAGCCATAAAATTAAATAAGGCCTGACATTGGCAAGGATTGGTTTCTAATTAAGCAATTGGGTTGGAATGAAAACCTGTAGCCACTGTGGCTCTCCAGGACCGACATTGCCCACCCCTGGTCTAGGTGATACATTCATATGTTCATTTTTTAAATATAAAAATGTTCAGCTTTACTTTGACCTTGTATTTACTGCATTAAGTAGGTTTATTAATCAAATTCAGTTATAGTATTAGTAGTTTTTATTTTATTATTATTAGTACTAGTATCTTATATATTAGTAACTAGCAAAATACCCGCGCTTCGCAGCGGAAAAGTAGTGTGTCTGAGACATCACACACTGCATGCACGGGTTTACCTTTCCCAGTCCTGCAAAGTCAGTTCACGTGAGCTGCTCGGAGTACATGCATCGAAGCTTCTCAGCTGTGCTTGCGCTATCTTGTGCGATCTCGCGATGTCCACGGCTTTATTTAATGTTAGCTCAGATACCCAAGCTTCGCAGCGGAGAAGTAGTGTGTCTGAGACATCACACACTGCATGCACGGGTTTACCTTTCCCAGTCCTGCAAAGTCAGTTCACGTGAGCCGCTCGGAGTACATGCATCGAAGCTTCTCAGCTGTGCTTGTGCTATCTCGTGCGATCTTGCGATGTCCACGGCTTTATGTAATGTTAGCTCAGACCCGCCACTTAAAAGTTTCTGTCGCACTTTTGCTGAGTTTGTGCCAAACACTATTCTATCCCTGACCATCTCATCTTAGTTTGCATAAGCACAGTCCTTCACCAGCAATTTTAACTCTGTTACAAAGTGATGAAAAGTCTCGTCTATACCCTGCATCCTGTCATTAAACTTGTATGTATCTTGCGAATATCATATTCGTCTTAGGCATGACAAACGCCAGCGGCAGCCCGTCTGTGAACTTAATTTAAACTTAAGGTTTACACCGTGCTTTGTTTCCGCAGTAGCTGCACTTATGAATATGCTTGTATGCGTTACTCGCTTCATATTCTTTTGCTGCCTTCTCAATTGTAAGCACAGTCCTTCACCCGCGAATATTTCGCGGCAGCGTGTCTATTGGATAGCTGCTGACGGAAGGCCTTATATGGGCAGGCACAACTCCGCCTCACACGGCGACCAAGCTGCAGGCTATAGCCGCTTATATGGACGAAAGTAGGTTCCAGTTATGACCGTTATGCGTAGAATTTCGAAATGAAACCTGCCTAACTTTTGTAAGTAAGCTGTAAGGAATGAGCCTGCCAAATTTCAGCCTTCCACCTACACAGGAAGTTGGAGAATTAGTGATGAGTCAGTGAGTGAGTGAGTGAGTCAGTCAGTCAGGGCTTTGCCTTTTATTAGTATAGACTAACTTTTACCCGTGACTTCGTCTGTGCGGGACTCTGTTTTAATATACTTTTTTTTCGGAAATATATATATGAAGTTATAATTATTCCCGTGACTTTCTTCGCGTGGAACTTCTGACGCCGTGGGAGTGTAAATATTTAATTGCTTTTTAGAGAGTTTCCTTATAAACAATATTTTTTGTTTCTGTATTGGGCAGCACTAATATTACCAGGCTTGTGGGCAAACTTACGCGTGAGCAAGCCACGTAATACTGACCGTGGGAGAAACAATCTTCCATTAAATCTACGCCAGCGTATTTCAAAGTTTGGCCCATACTTTTAGGGGAAATTGCAGTCTCTTAAAGTCAAAGGGGAGGTCATTGGATATTAGAGGAATGCACAGCACAAACACTTTTTCTCCTTGAGCCCACCCCATTTAAAATAATGGCTTCGATTAAATTTTTAAGCAGGGCTTTGAATTGCAGTCTAGTGCCATTACACAGTTTCGGTGGTTTTAAATTCCGAAGGAGCAATACGGGTGTGCCCTTTAGCAGAATAAGCCTATAGTATGGAAGACCCGGTGATTTAAGGGAATTTAAAAACTCTAACGGATAGTTAACGGCTTCATCTGCATTACAGACAGTGTCTATCTACTTGTAGACCATTTCTTCTCCGTCAAAGGACTTCAGCAACATGTCATTAATAAACGCAGCTTGATCGTTTTTTGGAGTCAAAATGGTCCACTCACAAAACCATTCTATAGGCTTATTCTGTATTTGAGCAATGCCTGGATAAATGTGATTTATCAGTTATCATTTATAGACCGAAGTGCATAGCATCAGGTCGCTTGCGCAAATGATGGACGGCTGTCGCTCACTTTTCCGTCAGGCAGAAACGGAAACATCCCCTTCCTCATTCCACGCATGCGCGCCATATCGTTCGCCCCTCTTCTCAGTGGCAAGAGAACGGATATAGTTGACGCCTCCCAATTCACCCCTTTAGGGATGGAATTTCAAAAAATCCTTTCTTAGCGGTTATCCATGTCATTATAGGAATGCACTGTCAAAATTTCAGTCCTTTAGGTCCAGTGGTTTAATCTGTGCATTGTCTGTCAGTCAGTCATGGAACTGTTTTATATATATAGATAGTTGTATTTTATATTATTATCTTTACTATCTTTAGTAGTAGTAATAGTAGCATTTTTTATCATTAGTACCAGTAATAGTATTTGTAGTAGAATTAAAATTGTATTTGTTGTTGTTATATCACATCACAAGTGATATTTATGGCTATAGCAAATAACAAAGGGTAATAGAACATTAACACCCTGTACCATTATTATCATTATTATAACTAATTAAGCCTTCATTTATAAAGGAAACAAGTCAATTGATTTATCATTGCCACTGAATACCACTGAAGTCCAAAGCTATGGGTTCTCCACTGGATTTCAGCAAACCTCACAGTTTTTCAAAACTTAAGCTCATCAAGACATACGTAATTGGGGTCATCCATATCACAACAACAAATGAGTAGCTTGGCTATCATCAGGTTCAACTGGCACAGAAGAGGCCATATGGTGACCAAATAGTTGACTTTGCCTTCAGAATATGTACGTGTGTGCTGTTGTGATATGTAACCAAGAGACAGTAGAAACACCTAATCATTCCCTTTCAAGTTTTGATTATTTTTAAAAAAGTATTTATATTTTACATTAAAAGTTAAGTTTCTGATGTGTGATTCTTTGTATATTTATTTATATATTTATTGTTCACATTAAAGCTGTTATAAGAAATGATAATGTAGTAGATTCAGGGAGGGATATACTGGGGGCATATAGGGGACACCAAGAAGATTCCACTCAGGGCCTCAGTTTGGTTAGAGGTGGCAGTGCACACAAACATCAAGTACTTTCAGCTGAT
This sequence comes from Polypterus bichir lapradei, assembly GCA_026402145.1. Taxonomy (NCBI): domain Eukaryota; kingdom Metazoa; phylum Chordata; class Cladistia; order Polypteriformes; family Polypteridae; genus Polypterus; species Polypterus bichir. The sequence goes on from JANRMT010062814.1 coordinate 98,419,479, forward strand.
GAATTATTCAGCAGAAGTGTGTAAAGAAATGATACTGAATCAACTTTATATCAACGGCAATACGGCTGTGTAATGCCTCACTGCCTCTATAACTGCTCTTTTTATCTTTGGCCAAGTCAGACATTTTCTTTTTTTTTTTTTTAGTAATTCTTGTGTGTGTTTGAGGGAGGTTGTTGTATAAATATACATTTATTTATTTATTTATTGAGTTCCTGTAAAAAGCTACATTTTCCCATTGGGACAAATAAAATATGAATCTACTTATCTAGCCATCTGTGCCCACCCCAAGCTGTGTGAGGACATCATAAAATTTAATGGCTCACCCTTATAAGAACAATTAAGCACATTCCACAAAATTTCCTAATATGTTTATATCTGAGTGGTGTGTGGATCAATTTGGCTTCTGCCTCTTAACCAGAAATGAATATGATAACCCCTGCTTTATTAATCTTTGTGTCTAATAGACACTCTAAAGTGCACTGAAATACAGTCATGTATCTACTGAAGTTTAGATAAACAGGAGAGGAATATTCTGGCAGTCGACCCAACTTTTTGTTCTTGCACAGCTATCATTGAACAACGCATTTGTTTCAAAGGTTTTGCTTTGGTAATTATGATGAACAGGTTTGAGGTAAACAAAAATATAATTTCAGATTGACTATATCACATAAAAATTTGGAGAAACATGACATTAACTTTTATTGAATTTAGCATGCTTAATTGCTTAATGATGCTGACACATTGCGTTAGTTCAATAGAGCTACAGATGTTTTGTGGCTGATTTTTGTTTGTACTTGACATCTGATGCTTCTCGTTTCAGTATCCAACAATAGTTGACCAACACTGAGGGATTCCACTTGTCCTGATATGCTTTGCTCCCAAACATTCTGTTAACGGTCAGCTATGTTATCCTTGTTGCCTCAGATGGTGATCTCTCACACTCACTGGAGCAGGTCACAGCTAAGTGTGAATAAGAATTAGCCCCTTCAAACGTGACATAATGGTCGCCTCTTGGAAAAGAGTGGCATGTTTACAGCAGATAATGGCTGAACAGCTGTCCCACATGAAGGAGTGCAAGTAATTTTGGGGTCTTGTTCACAAGTGAAAATCAAGGTGCAGGGGCAGCAGTTTGGTGACAGTTGTTCTAGACTGTGGGATTGATTAAGGAGCTACGTCTTCAGATGAAGCTGGTCAGTCTATATTCCTGTCCTTACCTATTGTGACAAGCTATGAACAGTGACTGAAAGAATGAGATCAGAAGTACAAGTGACCAAAATAAAGCTTCTGTGTAGGGTTGCTGGCCTCACACTCCATGCCGGGGTGAGAAGCTCAGTAATAAAGGAGGACCGTGGAGTAGAACCGATGCTTCTTTAGATTATGAGAAGGTAGTGGAGTTGCTTTGGAAATGTAGTTAGGATGCAACTAACCCATCTCCAATAGGTGGTTTACAAGTCACAGTTCATTGGGAGAAGACCCAGGACACAGTGAAGCAATTATATCTGTCGACTGCTCCAGGCTTATTTGGGAAGTCATCTGAGTATCATCATCAGTGCAGCTTCCTCATCAGGATAAGAGGAGTGAAATGTTGTTTAAGCCTCTATTTGAAAACATTGAATGCATTGTACAGCATGTATTTAAGGGTAGTTAGAGAATTCAATGAAAACTGCCCATCTATTTGCCCATTTTAACCGTCTAGTGTAAGGTTGGGTTGCATCAGGGTGCAATCCAGGGGACAACCACTGATGGGGAGCTAGTCCACCACAGGGCAAACTCAGTAATGATAATCTTTAGAGAAAAATCAACATCTGCCAGTATACTTAATGCTCATTAGGTAAATGTAAAACTTTATAATCTATGCTAATAAGGAAAAATCCATAAGAAATGAACATCTTTATTGGCAGATGGTTAATCACTTAAATAAAGTCCACCATATACATCATAGCTGATAAATTTTGTGTAAACAATGGAATAACACAGCATCCCCGATCCTCCTACCATTCATTCATCCATTTATTTTCCAACCCACATGTCAAATTCATGGGTCATGAAAAGCTGGTGGCGATCCCAGCCGCTTTGGGCAGGTTACTAATCTATTATAGAGCACATTAACGTTGGCCTACCTTAACATAACATTCAACTGCCTGTGCTTTGTGTAGTTTACACCTTCATGTAAATATTGATGGTAGAGAGAACATGTAGCAATACAGTGCAGTGTTATTATAAGTTTCAAATTGGAGCAACTGCCCACTCTGAATTTGCTCTAAAGGGTGTGTGTGGGGTGAGTGGTCTTGTAATGAACTTGCATCCCATCCAGGTTTCTGCTTTGTTCCCAATGATGCCAGGTGTGATACAAACACTCCCATTACTCTGCACTGGATTTATCAGGCCTGAGAATGTTGTTTTATCAAAAGAATGACACTTTGTGTTGGGTTGAAATGTACCCTCTTGTTTCTTGTTTATGTTCTTGTTGAGGTGTGTACCCTTTGCAGTGCTATTTTACAAGAAATATCCTGAAAGAAATAGGAGCAAGCTAAGCTAACACAATTTGTGTGTAACATTTAATGAGAAATACTTTTTTCTTTGGCTCATCCCCAGGAACCTATTTTCAAGTCCCTGCCTAGGCAATAGCAGTGTAGAGTAAGGTTAGCAGTCCTAAGCTGGCCTCATGTAAATATTGGCAGCTATGTGTTTCAGTATACTCTCTGAAGGTCTAGTACTTGACAGAATAAAACTCCAGCCCTCTCCAAACTTGGAATGTGAAATTCAGTTTAAAAACACTGGATAGATGGATCTAAATTAAAAAGTGAAAAGTTAAAGTTATAAAACTAATTGATCAGGAGTTTAGACTGAAAGCAAGTGTTGGTGGGTGATTACTATTGGCTCAAACTAAATATGTGTTGTTCAGGTTGAATAGGTGTGGGATGGAAAGTATACAGGATGACAGGAAATAATCTTGCACAACTTTTGCTTTCCTTGCTTTTAGAAAACTGAACCATCCTGTACTCCTCTTGTGATTAGACATTTTGATCATCAGGCTATCATGAGGCACCATTCATTTTGCACCTGTGACAGATTAGGGGCAGAATCGCTCTCTTAAACCCTCAGACACCATGTCAGACACCAGGTAAAAGTCCAATAACCCTTTATTCGGACAATTGTACAGTGCCCAAGCACCCTCCTCTCCACAATACTCATAAACTCTCAACAATAATCAATAATACACTCCACCACTCCCAGACGTGTTGCCACCCTTCCACCCAGCTCAGCTCGCCATCTGGGAGCTGTCACAGTCCTTTTATAGTCCCTGATCCGGAAGTGTTCCAATCCCCAGTTCATGTGATCCTTATCACTTCCGAGTCAGATAAAAAGTCCTTTTCTTCATCCTGGAAGTACGTCACTTCTGCTGTCGCTTTGCCTATGACACACATCCGGGTTATAGGGCACATATGACTCTCTAAGCCTCCCTGCAACGTCCTCTGTTGGCCCCTGGGGTATCCAGCAGGTTTGTAGGGGAAAACTCCATAGTCCGTAATTCCCTGCTGGTATCTGGGGCACCTCCATGCTGCAGGGAGAGCTCCATCTGGCGGCCTGGGGGTATTGGCCGGGATGAAAAGCCGGCCATGGACCACACACCATTTAACTCATAAAACAGAATATCCACATTTGTTTAAAGTTAATTTGTTGGCAATGTATGTTGATTGAATGTTTCTAGGCAGAGCTGTAATTTATAGAAACCTCAGGATTACTTTACTTATTTTTTTGAAGGGCTTTATCGTGACAGATTGGTTTTGTTGGCATCCTCCTAATTTGTTATTCTGTGGATGCTTTACATGTTTTTCAATGCAATTACTACACGTTTATAGAGCTGATTAAATTAAAGTGTTTGCGCCGACCTTCACCACTCACTACTGGCTCACGGCTTTGTGCTTAATGCAGTGTAACTAACAAGGTTTAACCAGCTAAAGGAATTTTTCAGAGAGTTCAACCAGTCCAAATAAAGGTAGCTTAACCATTTAGTCAGAGCACTGTGTGAGGGGGATCATATTTGAGATTACATCTAAGCACAAAGTAATGGCTGGCCTCTTTTGGTGGAGGTGTCCTTAAAATAAAGAACATTCAAATCTGTAACTGGTTTTTGTTGCTTCTTTGGTGATTGAACCCTAAAACTAAGCCATTAAAACTTTAAGATCATTTCTATTTTGAACCCTGCTTTTAACTCTCTGACTGCATACAGTGAGGTAATAGTGCTTTGCCTTTGCAGGGGGTCTGAGCCGTCATCCTTACCATTTGGTGTTGCTCACTCAAAGGACCGACTTAAGGGTATATGGCACCCTTGGGCAGTGGTAGGTGGATGTTCCCCCTTTGAGATCAGAGCCTCTTCATATTTGTATATGACTTAAAAGAGCAGGTCCCCCTATGAGATTGAAGCATGTTCCTATTTGTATTTTACATCACCCTTGTAAATCGGAGCACACTGATAATTTATACATGACTTTAATGGGGAAGCTTCTTCCTCTGAGATCAGAGCCCTTTTCTTTTTGTAAATAAAATCCATTCTGGGGATTGGAGTGTGTTTGTTTTTGTAAATAATATCAAAGAGTGGAATCCACTTGGAGATAGGAAGGTCAGACCATGTTCATATTTCAAAAGGAAATTAAAGACCAGAGGTGGGGCACTGGGGATGGGAGAGGAGCACATTCATGTTACTACTCAGCCTTAGACTACAGCCGGCACCCAGAAGAGGAGGATATTAGGTTATCATCCTGCCTTGCTGTGTGCTCTTCATGTTTTCATTTGGGTAAGTGTTTCAGTCTCACATAGCCAAGGCTAAATCAAAACTATGGACTAGTCTACACTGAATTCAACTGCCATGATCACCAGGCAGGCAGGTGTGTTACAGAAATAGGAAGCCCTTCAGAGGCCGTGTGTTTGCAGGCTTCAGGATACACATGTACTGTACGTTTATGTGGAGGTAGTGAGTAAAGTGGTTAATAAAACTTATCAATGAGCTTAGGTTATTGGTTTCTGTCATGGATCAGCCACAGTTTTCAGCTGATTTTTTTTACATATTATTTGCGCTTATTTTTGATTTTGTATTTGTTTCCATTTTTATGTCATATGCTTTCATTATTATTTAGTATATTGACAATTTTGAACTTATTGACAGTTTTGAATAATGTTAGTTTTATTGAGTTATGAAAGATGTTAGTTTCATTGTGCCTTGTCCTTCTAATTGTGTTACTTGCCCTTATTTTTAGGGCTTGTACAGGTAGTAGGCCTGCCATTTGAGTTTGGGGCCAAGCTACCTTGCTTGGTATGGCCTACTCTTTTGAGGTCAGCCGTGAGCGTTAAGCAAGTCTATCTTTTATTTTTTGTGGTCTATAACCTTTTCAGAGTCCCTATGTCAGGATTCATAATAGTTTTTGACAGCACAGACAGGACAGATAGACAGTCATTAGGCCAACTTGAGTCACGAACAAAAGCCAAGATGCAAAGCTATGTTGCTGCCAAACTGAACCTTATTTTTCTTGTTGTTTTCTAACTTTTTTCTGTTTTCCATCTTTTACAATTTGAATTTTAACATTTCAAAATTTGGATGTGAGATGATGCATGCCATTGTCTTCTACATCGACATTGCTATCAGTTTGCAAAGGTTGCTTCTGGTGACAACAACGTAATGGTGCCCATTACACAATACAAGAAGAATGTTAAAAAATGATCATTAAAAATGGCAAACAAATCCAGAAGTTAAATACAATAAATCAAGTTCTCTCAAAACTTGTAACGGTGAAGTAATACTACTAATAACCGCAATATCAATGCAGAAAAAATAATGAATGCGATTTTAACAAAGTTAATGAGTGAGGAGAAGTCAAATGTCAGTTCACACCAAAGCAGTTTTGAAGCAGAGCAGGGGAACAGTCAGCAGTAGTGAAGAAAAAACAAAGAAGTTTTGAACCTAATAAAATTTCATGAAACGTACAGTAAAATTAGTTTGGAAGGCAAATTCATAATTGCCTAACTCCGGGGGGGGGGGCCCTAAAAGCTTTTAGGGATGGAAAACAAGGATTATTGCTCCCTAAAGTCTTGTTCTTTTTCATACCTGCGTAATGCACTCCACTAAAATGAAATTTATTAATGCCATTCATTCATTTCACCACAGAGGAGTGCATTGCGTTTCTTAATAATGTGACCTGCTGCATATTTTCTACACAAAAACACCCCAAAACTCCCTATTGTGCACATTACTGTTTTTTTTTTTTATCGAAAATTTGCTACACAGGAAGCTGCTGTTACCTAGCTACTGACATTTCCTGTTTCTTAAGATGCCTGCAGAAGAAGTTGATGATATGTAATCTGGAACCATCGTGGTTCCTTGTGTTTTTTTTCTGTCTCCATTCCATCCTTAGCATTACAATCACCAAGATTGCCAGCATAATTGGCCAAGTGGGGATCATACTGCCAGAACAACAGCAACACCCAGATGAGTGCTCAACAAAATGTCTACATTTAACAGGAAATGTTTTTAGTGACTTTTTTTCCATTATTTAACTACTAAATGACAGGTAGATGTATGCAGAATTAACGTATGTAAACACTTCAAGAATGGTACAAAATGGCTTCCTTCTTTTGTCAATGGCACAGATTTCGCTGGAAGCAAAATTCCATTTGTTTTGCAAATATTTGTGTGTTTCTATGCAAATTAAGCTTTGCATGAATCTTGGTCATCACTAGTGAACAGAATTCGGTGTCATCCTTTCATATACTAACTGTGCAAAGTTACACACTGTTGATCATGTCTGGAAGCATTGAGTAGCACTGTTTAGCCTTTCTAGGTGAACCAGACAGTTGTAATTTATCTGGACAAAAAAAAACAAAGAATAGCTAGAAACATAAAATGTCAACATCAATCTTGCCTGCTTAATGTGTTTTGGACTTTTTAATTCCATTTTGACAACCTCATCCATTTTGAATGTTCTGGCTGCAATCTGTGCTTGACTTTATGGATAGGCTGGACTGTGTTCTGGCCTGCTCCTGTTGTTCTTGATCATGCGTGTTCAATTTATCAACCTCATTATATCTTTATGTGACCCAGATTTTGTCTCTTATTACTGAATGCATAATTAAACCATCTCCACCTCTGCAAATCAGTGATCATTTCATACTTGATAACTCCACACCATCATTCTATGCCAGCCCATTCAATAAACAGCAAATGACAGGATGAGTTATTAAAAGTTTTTGCTTCAGAAGAGGTCTGCTCTACCTTGTGTGTGACTTAAAGAATATGGGTCCCTATTTTTCTATGCACTCTTGAACCCTTCAAACTCGAGTCATCTTCTTTAATCCAAGAGGCAATCATGCACATATCATAGTTATTTGGGTACAGCTTCACTACTGAAAAAGACAAGCCAAAAGAGTGCAGCACGGCATGCTACTTTCTAAAGTAGAACTGGCAGCACAAACCTAGGATACAGACTTGGACAAACACCATAGTAGACAGTTAAAACCGAAGTACAAGACAGAATTCAAAACACAACAAGGCAGGCACACAGATCAATAAAAAGTATCAAAAGTGCTAGACAGGGCACACTATAAATAAGAAAAAGGTCAAGATCAGCCAGAACATTTAATAAAAAATAAAAAAGAGTAAGGGAAAATAAGTACAATGCTAGAGCAAAGACCTCTAGTTAAGCATCCCCTGTTATTTGCCTGGCTTGCCATCAATTAATACTGCACTTCAGACACTGATAGAAGGAGGCAGGTGCAAATGGGGGCTAAAAGGAGATCAGAGCAGAAGCCACTTCTGACACAACTGTACTCAAGTCCAGTACCTGCAAGAAGTGTATGGTGATCAATACGTCTTCACTTCATACTGAAAAGCTTTCTGCAGGAACTTTATAACATTAGCAGAGTGTCGAACCTCTATGAGGTTTTGATCATAATTGTCATGATTTAGTAGAAAATGTTAATGTTTACTTGGCCTTATATTTATTACTTTAGAATTTTGTTTGGCATGATGCTGGTGGCACAGTGGTAGCGCTGCTGCCTCGCAGTAAACAGACCCGGGTTCGTTTCCTGGGTCCTCACTGCATGGAGTTTGCATGTTCACCCTGTGTCTGCTCTGGTTTCCTCTCACAGTCCAAAGATATGCAGGTCAGGTGCATTGGCGATCCTAAATTATCCCTAGCGTGTGCTTGGTGTGTGTGTGTGCCCTGCAGGGGGCTGGCACCCTGCCCGGGGTTTGTTCCTGCCTTGTGCCCTGTGTTGGCTGGGATTGGCTCCAACAGACCCCCGTGATCCTGTGTTAGGATATAGCGGGGTGGATAATGACTGACTGATGCTGCTGTTCTGGCAAAAATTTGAGACTTCAACATTTTTTAAAGATCTGGAGATAGAACTCAAATGTCGAAAAGCAGGTAAATGTCACAAAACCATGGAGGCAACACAAATCACTTTACGAAGCCAACACATTAATCAAATGACAGAAAGTCTGTTATGCTAAGGATCTTTGAAACATGCTGAACCTTGCTAGGAAGTTGTGTAAATGAAATCCAATCTTGGACATGAGTAATCTCATGGTGTCAGTATATACTGTAAATCATTGCATTAATGACTTAATGACATACAACTTCAGAGACAGCGCCAACAAGAGGTGATAGAGCAACAAAATGGTGCCAGAAACCAAAATGATCTCATGGAGAAATTCAGAAAATGATGTTAAATAAAGTAAGATAAAACACCTTCAAAGCTAAACATAAAATACAAATGAGAATTCCATGAGATATGTGACATTAAAAACCTTACAGATGGTAAAAGGGAAATCAAAGAAAAATGTATGTAGTCCATGGAAAAATCAACAAGGATTAACAAATAGTAACAATGCCACATTTCTGTAGAGAGCGCATCTCATGTGCATGTGACATCATGGAGTATGGCCACATGGGATTGATGGCCATCTTATTTATTGATAAGCAATGGTTTGTATTGTCTGAACTTTGTTTCATTGTTTTGTTTTTTTTACCTTGTGGGTTTAACTCTTATTTGTTTGGACTCTGGATTTTCCTGATTTCTATTGCTACCCTGCTCTTCTTGATTTGCCCATAAATCACCTCTGCCACACTGTGGAAACTACACTTACATTTTAAATCTATTTTAATGAATGGTTGCATCAGTTTCAACAATAGTGACAATTTCTTATTGTTATTTTAAATATTTTGCTAGCTGTTTCTTTGAAATGTTTCATTGTTAAAAAACATGTTTTGCATATTATACAAAATGCACTATACAGCCAAGTGTCATTGAAATCAAACCAAGGCAATAACTCTCTTGTTTAATTAAAAAAGCTGTCATAAAAGATATCATCTGATGGACATTTAAATGCATATTCAAGGTTTATACAATGTCTTGTGCTTGTACATATTTTAATTATTTCTAAAAAATTGTAAAGTGTTTATTTAACTTGAAAAGCACTATGTGTGCTGATAGACATGAAGTAGGCTTGCAAATGTAGGGACTAGATATACAGTATATTCAGCAGCACACCTAGTCATAATACAGCAGCAGCTTGTCTTTTTGCCTTTTTATTTACACAACATAGAGGAAAAAAAGGCATTATTGCTAGGTAAGAACCAGCAGTCACATTTCATATTTTGTGGTGCGTGTTTGCTTGTATTGTTAATCACAAATTAGCCATGTCTGTCATATTCCAAGGTAACAATGAAAAGGTTCATTCTAAATTAAAGACACGCTGCTTGTTAACGGCTGTGGCCAATTACAGAGAAAGAGCCCACAGCCTGCATCCTAGAGCAAGAAGGTCAGACTTTGATTGTTTCTCAGTCACCTCATTACTCCGTTGATCAAGTTATACAGTAGGCTGTTTAAATGCAGTTTAAGTGAAACAATAACGAATGTAGAAAAACCATTACAGTAGTTTTCAAACAAAATGGATTAGTTGTAATGTGCCATCAGAAAAATCCTACTTCACCACAAGTAAATATATATTACCACTGGTCTGTTATTCTGCACCTGTCTAACTCTGCATGGATACAGAGGTGACAAGTATTAAAATATTTCATCATTTATTCTCTGTCCAAGTGTGCAATGCCATGTACATACAAAAGCATGGGATAGAATAGAAATTATATATATATATATATATATATATATATATATATATATATATATATACAGTAGACAGGGAGAGAGAGACTCTTGAGGAAGACTTATGTTGGCCTTAGCTGAGCCTAAGCTATGTCTGCTATTACACAGTATAGTGGCAGAAGGAGTTGGAACAAATAATAATAAAAGGACCTGAAGATGGATGAGACCAGAATTATTGTCAGAAATAATGCAGAGGTCATAACTGAAAGTACCAATGCACCAAGTAATTACAGCCCAATATCTAAATCATTTTTAAAAGTGGAGCACTAATTTCTTTAACCATTCATCACAACCAACACCTCGTAACACTACTAATGTTTTTTGAAAGAATTATCCAGTCTCAGATGTTAACAGACATGTGACATTGGCTTATAAACTGCTACATCTCTAACATCACAAATGTGACCTCTGCAAGCAACCAAGCTACAAAAAGGTAACATCCAAAAAAAGCAAAATGGCAACCACAAAACAAAATATTAAACAAAAGTAAATTAGTTCTAAAATCACAATATGAATGAAAATAATTGTCTCAAAAAATTCTGAGGTTCAAAACCCTCTTGAGGCCTAACTGATTGTCATGATCAGGCTCTTCTTTCTGATTTTGTATAAATTATCCTCTATCAGAGAAGGAGAACAAAGCTGTATACTAACTTAGATCACCTCATAAGCAGGTTTAACGGACTTAGTACGGAGGGTAATGTTGTACAATGAGTTCTGCATGTATCAGGCAGATTGTCACAGACAAGAAAAAGCACAAAAATGACATTGAAAATATGGAAATCATGTTTTATATTTATATTTGGAATGAAGCAGAGCATGATGCTGAATCAAATATATTCAATTCAATTGCGCTGAAAAAATACAAGCCATGCATGGAAATGTTTATAGTGCACTATAAAAAATACGTATATATCACAATATAAGAAATAGGAAAATACAAATTAAAATACATTTCCCCACTAATCTTCAGTAAAAAGATGCAGAATCAGTGTTCCTGATTAAGAAATCTCTCAACCGCCTGCTCAGAAAGTACATATTGAAAGGTGCTGCCAGTTTCTTCTATGTATTTTTTCTGAGTGGCGTGGATGTATCTGATATTAGATCTCTCACAATATGTATTATATTCAGCTTTGATTCTACTGTGAGGTTTGTGCATCAAATTTGTAATGAGGCATTCTTTACAAATATTGTCCAGCCTCTGACTAGGTATTTTATACGCTTTAGTGACTGTTGGATTAATTCGTTTTTAGGGAAAGGTAGGTGCATAATAAATGAGAAGTATCAGCTTTTCTGTATTATCTACACAATTTGGAAATGAGCTAGAGCAAGACCAGATTAAGACCCCCACAAGCCCCAGGGTGTCACACGCACATATGTACACCATATCAACATCACATATAAAAATAAAATGAACCAGGAGTAGTCTCCCTCATAGATTTAGCCAGCGCTCACTTATACATTAGATGGCAGGATGGTGATACTATATACAAATAACTACGTACGTGTATTGTGCGGAAGAGCATGAAGTACAGATAAAACAAAAAAATGCTGGTGCTATTAAGAGATGGCAAGATGTTTGAAATTTCATGAGTGTAGCTGCAACACAGCTGCTTTTAGCAATTAATGAAATTTCTAAGGCATGATCTTTAGGTCAATTGATGACAGCAGATGAAATATCAGTCTGAAGTAAAAGGGGGGGGGGTTTCAATATCCTAAAATCCTGTTGCAGCAACAGTTGAATAATATTCCCTAATGCTCAATATATTGTGCAAAATATAAATAAATGTGATCTTACAGTTGCTATAGGCCATCCTTATAGTATGACATAATCAATAGCAGTTTCATATTTACCTTAAGAAAGATAAATAATACCTTTTGGTTTCGGTGAATGTATTATCGTGATATTTCCCTCTACTTACCCTTTACCCATTTTCTTCAGGGATAAGTGTACTCGTCAGGTTCATTACTGGGTTAGTCTATTGTCGCACCCTAAGATTAACATGCACATACATAGATATACGCATATACACAGACCCTAACCACAAAAGTACCGTATGAAAGACGTATACACATGCATGTTATTCCCTAGCACTTAAACCCACACAAGTACCTTATGAATAACACATGCACAGTCCACTTTCCCTAGTATTTCAACAGACTTACTTATTATCGTCACAAACAACATACAATGTTTTAAATAAAACTCAGACCTATAATATTACTTTAGTCTCTAGGAATATATTCAAACAAACAAAGTCTCAACATCCTTGGTTATAGGCCATTTGTCAACCAAAAATGCCTTACTTTACTTGCTGTTCCCACTATTGGATGGAGATCTCGTCCTCAGCCTAACACTAGAATTACCAGAGCCTACGAAAAAACTCGTAGATCCGTCCCACCTTAAAACGCTTTGCACCTCTCCATCAGCGTCTTTTGTCCTTTAAATGTGTTGAGCAGCAAGCAGCATGCTATCACATCTCCCCACCCCACACAGTTTTCTCAGCTGAAGCCTGTTTACCTGCATGTCAGTTGCTTAGAGTTGTGTAGAGTGAGAAGTCAAGCAAAATGACACCTTTTATAAATACTATATTGTTATTTGGAACATTTGCATTTCATGTGTGTTCCGTGTCTACAACGATCTATGTAAACAAATCGTTAAAACAGAAAAGTTTTTCATGTTTTAGTAATAATTGACAAAACGTAGACATGAAGTGTATAATGTGTGAAGCCTGAAGTCCAAATATCAAATAAAAACACAAAAGGTACAAATATAACAGAACAAGTGCGCTTTTATTCAAGAATTTAACTGAAGAAAAAGAACCTGCGTTAGAGTGCGACACTAACATGCATTTGCTACGACAGCTTTGGTGGCGCAACAGTATCAGCTGTTGACTGGTAATCAAAACTTCCCAGACGAGTACGTTTTGAGAAGTGAGCTGCTCATATTCTTATTATTTTAGAATAAAAACATACATTTGATTCCAGTCTGTAACAGCCGGTGTAATTTATGATACTTGTAAAGGTTAGCTTTGGTTTTTTTTTTATTCAGCTTTATTCTCTCAGCCGTGTTCACAATCCCAACTCCCCGATCGCATTTGACATTGCTGTTTTCACATAGACGCGCTATAACAGAGGTAAACTCAAATCATGATGACGGTTCTACATCAGATCAAAAATGCACTTTAGCCATCGCTGTATTTTGTATATGTACATGGGAAGCTCTGCACTCTACTTGTGACTGTAGGAAGTAAGTGAATAAATAAAGTGTTGTGATGTGAGATTTTGCATATAACTTGATAAATATTTTGTATGTCTTTATTTGTAATTTAGGCAAAGCAATGTAATTTAGTGTTACTTTAGTGAGAAGCATTCATCTTTACCCCCGCCCCCTATTTACGACTTAGTCTCTTTGTAATTTTACGACAGAGTAGGGGGGGATGTGCTTTAAACTAGTTTGGTGAGTGTTTCTTTGCTAAAGTCTTTCAACCCCCACAAAAAAGCCAGGTTGCCTAACTGGCAAACTTTACCTCAACTAATGGTTTGGGGGGATGGCAGGTGTGAAGGTGTTCTATTCCCCCATTGGTCTGAAGTATGGCTGTTTGGAATTGGTTTGGATCAGAAGCTTTTAAGTACCATGATGTCCTATTGGCTCTAGGGGTTGGACAGAACATCTATAAATTTACTTGGTTAACCTCACAATCTCTCTCTCTTACTAACCTCTGATGATGAAGAAGTATCTCTCTCTTACTAACATCTAATGAAGAAGACAACACAATGAAGTCAGTCATTCTAAATATAAAGAAAAAGTGTATGAAGTTAAAAGCTATGGTATTTATTAAAGAACAATAATACCAGTAGGGAAAAGCATAAAAGAAAATGTGGATAGCAAAGTCTGGATATATACTGTATAGTCTTTAGAAAAAGCTTACAAAAATTAAAAAATTAAAGATTTCAATGATGGGAGGCTTTTTAATCCAGCAACCGATGGTCATGAAATACTTTAGCTGATGATCAGATGAAATTGGTCACACGTGTCTTGGTTTCCTCTTCTGACATTGCATTTCTATCGTCGCTGTTTCCTCTTCTGATTTCACTTTCAAATGAGGCATATTGATTATAAAATTCCATTCAGGAGTTTCACAACACATGATTGTTACATACACCTGATTGGCTGGCTGTCAGTATGATGGATGAATTCACACAGACTCTTTAATCTGTTTGAGTATGTCTGTTTCCCAAACAATAAAGCTTTGATGTTTTAAGAACTTTCCTGTCGCTAGTAGTAAACTGGTTTGGCAATTTCTAGTCCCATGGTGTGGTGTAGCAGGGTCCACAGCTCTGATCCAAAGGGCCAGTTTTTAAATAAATGATCGCTGCAAGAAAGGGCGTGGTACTGTGGCCGGAGCGGTTCCCAGGCGCATTCGTGATTGAATCCGGGAGCTGCTAATCGCCACGCCTGAACCACGTCCCTGTAATAAATAGGAGAAGCGCAAGGTAGAAAGAAAAAAAAAGAAAGAAGAGACCGAGAAAAGAGAACGGTAAAGACTGGAGAGCGAGAGAGCAGAATTGGGGTAGTGCAAAAGAATGGACAAGTCAGCCAGCTGAGAAAAAGGAAGGTTAGTGCGGTCAGGGGTCCCGGATAGAGAGAGTGATTGGTGCTCAAGGGGACAGATCATGCCCACTTAATGGGAGAGTGGGTACGATTGAGGAGGAATCCACCCTAGGGATCTGAGGAACCACCACGTGTGCAAGAACGAAGACGGAAAGACAACCGACCCCAAGCAGTCTAGCAGACGGCAACGGAGGCAGCTAAGACGGGGGTCGGTAGAGAGAGGACTTCGGCGGCTGAAGTCTCTTTGGCTGAGCAAACCTTAGGAGAGTTGAAAAGGCTGGGAAGGAGCTGTGTCTGGCTGGTATAGCCCCAAAGATTGCTGCTCTTTTAGCCTTGTTTTAACCATTTAGATTTTTTTTACCTATTTATGGATTATTTATTTAATTAACATTTAATTGCACCAATTTATTTGAACACTTTTGCTATTTGGTTTTGGTTTTAATAAAAGCACTTTGCACTTTTTGCACCATCCTCTTGCTTCATTGTTTCTTCACTGTCCAGCTTATCTGGTGACATTACCGATGGTATCGGGTTCGAGAGCTCCCCATAAGCCAGACTTTAGCCTGGAGCAGAACCCGCATCGTCACATTGCTGTCTGCTACTGTTCACAGGTTATAAACTAATAAATACAATTTGAGGCATCTGCATGTCTTCCCTTCCCAAACTGTAAACCAATTTAGTCCTGGATGCAACAGATGTTCTATGCTTTGTTTAATAATACAATTCAGGAAAACAGGACACTTTGTTAAAACTGCCCATGCCAGTGTCCTGTATTTAAATCCATCTTGTTTGGCTTGATCAAAATATAATGGAAATATAAACACAAAATTGCAGATTTTGCACACCAGAACAGTGACTCACGTGCACGCATAGGTGGGGAGGATTTGGTGAAGGGACATGAATTTGACAAAACACCTTTGTAAGTTTTTTCTCACATATACCAGGGCATGAATACAGGTCACCACGATGGTAGATCCATCCATGAGTTACATAGAGACCATTACGATCTGCTCATGTTTACCTTTGGCTGTCATTATTTTCTACATACTTTCCGTAGATTTCAATGCCTTTTCAGACACTCAAAGTAAATAATGTTTACAAAAAGGACACCGCTCATTTCTTTATGATATAGTTAACGATTCCAATTATTTTTATTAAGTTTACATAGGACATACTTGTTGCCTGTGCTCTGCCCCTTTAAATCAAGAGGAATGTGTTGCTGCAAGACTTTAATTGAGAGAGTCGAGATGTCAATTAACAGACTATCAGACGACCAGCTGAGCAGACCAAAGAAAAACATGAAACAAAAACAAAACTAGCTGTACATTCTTGTTTTGTCACTGCAGCAGCACTTAGACCTGAGGATTGTCTTCTCTTAGTACCATACTACATAGTGTGGTCTTAATTTGCAGCTAACATGATACCACCCC
Source organism: Polypterus bichir lapradei (assembly GCA_026402145.1). NCBI lineage: Eukaryota > Metazoa > Chordata > Cladistia > Polypteriformes > Polypteridae > Polypterus > Polypterus bichir. The sequence goes on from JANRMT010062814.1 coordinate 98,435,685, forward strand.
AGATACACTGCAACTGATCTTCTAACTTTAATTCCAGTGTGACCTTGCACTATTTCCAGTTTATGAATTCAGGCTCTGATGTTTTACTATAATGTAAGATTCAAATTTTGGCTCTGGTTACATGTGTGGTTATTAGTTTTCAAATTCTAGCAACCCTATATCTGTCACACATTTTGAGTCTTGGTTATTTGTTTTTTAACTGGTTACAACATACTACTTGTTTCTTTAGTTATGATTCATCTCACGATTCCTTTTGTAATTAAATTCTGTTTGAGAGAAATTTATGAAAGCAGAAAAAAATTAACAAAGTATTACCAGTCACATCAAAGAACGTCTAGTGAAGGGACAGGCTTTGTATTGCACTAAGTTGTAGGAACTTAAGTGAGGTGAGGTTAGCGCATAGAACAGTGTAAAAATCACAGGAGCCAGGATGTACACAGCCGTTCCTGTTAAGAAACAAGCTCTCTGGAAAGGGTTTGTCTGTATCACAATTTAATTGATCAATTTTTAATATTTTATTTTTATTAACTTAATTTTAAAAAGAAGAATATATTATAAACTGACATATTTTTGTCACAAAGTTTTGTTTTAGGTTCTCTTTATATTTCTTATGCTATGCTACATAGTAGCTGCTTTATCACAAACAGGCATACACTTTGGTTCTAAGATTTACAGGCAAAAATCACACAGACTTATAAGTCAGATCTGGTCAAGTGATTTGGTAATAACATGCATGACAGGACAAACAGAAGGTCCCAGGAGTGTAGTCAGGGGCTTATGATACAGGGTAATTGTTATTATTCTTTCATCATGTTGAAGTGATTACACCAGAATCAAAACCACAAAGCAAACCAAGCCAGTAATTCTTTTTCCTTATGATTTATTTTTTTCGGCTGTGTGGGGGAGGGCCAGCTTCAAGTTCCGGTCCTCACCCCCAGGCCGCCAGGAGAAGCTCTCCCGACAGCGTGGATGGGCCCCGAATTCCAGTAGGACCTTATGGACTTTGTAGTATTTACGCACGGCTCTGCTGGATACCTTGGGGACCACTGGGAGTCGCTGTAGGAGGGCCCGTGGACTCGTATGTGCCCTATACCCCGGAAGTGCATCACAATCCCAGGACAGGAAGAGACGGCGTGCTTCCGGGCTGAAGAAATGGATTGTTTACCCTGACCCGGAAGGAATAATGACTTGTGGACTGTTGGGCAGGAACACCTCAGGGTCAGGGGATATAAAGGGACACGGAGAAGACCCAGAGGCTGAGCTGGGAGGTAGAGGGGCGAAGTGTCTGGGCGAGGAGGAGTGACAATTGTGATTGTATTTAATAGTTTATTTGAGATATAATAGTGTGTAGTAGAGGGTGCTTGGTGCATATAAAGACAATAAAAGAAGACTAATCATATCTTCACTTAGAGTCCAGCGTGATACCTGAGGGTTCAAGAGGTGGATCAGAGCCTCACTGTCACAGCTGCTTAAGTGTTCATTCTCTCATTAAGGTCTTACCTTTATTTGACTCAAACCTTGGACACCTTGCTATGGGTTCCAACTTCCTTTAAAATGAAATTGTGGTAACATGTTGCCAGGCATCTGTGTTAACCAAATGGGAACATTCGTAGAAAAACTTGAGGAAAAATAAGAAAATGAAATCTAGACTAAAATATTTTCTCCAGGTTTTCCTTTGAAACAAAATTAACAACAATACATTCCTGACAGATTCAAATAAATATCACTTGTGGCATTCATTTTTCCCTCATATCTTCCAAACAACATTAATACCAAAAGGAAAACACAAAGTCTTGCATTCTAATTTTAGTTTTACAAAACAAACTAAAGTAGCAATCTCTCTGGCACTTGTTAACATTGCTCCAGTTAAAATGATGACAGAGGTGTGAAACTTCCAAAAAGCACCACAGACTGGCCCAGACCTTCACAGAAATGGCTTGACCCCAGGTTGCCAGTCTCCCAACTACTACCGGCAGGCTTTAACCTGTCCAGGCCAACAATGTATAGCTGGTTTTAAAGTCCAAAAAATAACTTAAAAGTTCAGAAAACTACAAGAATGCCCTTCAAGGGAGAGAGCAATTAAAAATCTCTGGCTTACTGAGACAACTCAAAACAAAGTATCCTTATAAATTGAAAATGTATTGAATAAATCAAAAACCAAACAAAAAGAACAAAGTGTATTTTTCATAAACGACAGTCCAAAGTGAAGAAGTCCTAGAGCAGAATCCAAAAACACTAGCAATAATAAAAAAAAAATTAAACATCAAATATCAAAAGACACAGTTACTCACAGTTAACTTCCTAATACTCTGCATTCAATATAAAGGTAAAGCAAAGGCTGTGCAGCAGTGATGTCAGTATGGCCCAACCTCCTGGAGTGCCACCCAAAAAACACAGGAGTTGGGAACATTTAAAGTACAAGTACAACAATATTAACTAATAAACAAACCTAACATAAATTATACAAAAACCTGAAAAATAATTCAAAAATAACAAGTACTACAAGAAAATTAGAAAATTCATATAAGCTGGGAAATAAACCTTCGCTGAAACATAAAAGCTAGCAGACCATTTTTTAGGAGCCCATAAACTGCAAGCTAAGCCTGCCTACACAGAACACATCTACAGACTGAGTTATAAACCACAGAGGAGCAGGCTAATGCAACTGTGTACCCAGATAACCAGGATATTTTACAAGCAAGAACAGGGGAAAGAACATAAGATACTCTAATTGCTTTTCATTAAGATGATCCACAAAGAGTCTTTGGATCGACTGAAATTCAGCTCTTTTCCATCTGGAAGGAGACTGAGTTTGAATCCCAACCCATTCTCTGGATTTCTGGAGGCTGCAAGAAGTTTTCCTCAGGTTTTCCAATATCTCTCACATTCAAAAGGAATGCAAGTCTAATAAGTTGACTTGGTGTGACAGACAATGTGTGTATGTTGTCAAATGATGCAAAGGACACCACAAAAAGGTTTGGTGCAACCACCCGTATACATGAAGGCTTGATTTGAAATCAAAGAAAAAACTAACAGTACAGTGGAACCTCGGTTCACGAACGTCTCGGAACATGTACAAATCGGTTTACGAACAAAAAGTTCGCCAAACTTTTGCATCTGTTCATGACCACAGACTCGGTATACGAACAAGCCAGTTTCCCTTTCTGTTTGTGCACACCGATGATTTCCGCACGTGTTCAGTCTCTCCCTATGCATTCCCTGTGCAGCAAAAGAGAGAGAGAGAGAGACACACACCCCCAAACATGCGCGTGAGAGAGACACACAAACACACACACACACACACGAGAGACTGGCACGCAAGAGAGACACACACACACAGACTGGCGAGAGAGAGAGAGAGAGAGAGAGAGAGACACACACACACACACGCGAAAGACAAACAAACAGACAGACAAACAAACAAACAAACAAACAAACACACGTGCGCACGAGAGACAGACAAACACGCACGCGTGAGAGAGAGAGAGAGGGCTGGATGCATAAGGTTTGCTTTTAAAGAGACAGATTCGAGCATTGTTTTAACCTTGTTGTATTTAATGAAGACTTTTTTCTGTTGGATTTTAACCTCCACTTCACTTCTGTTTATAGCGATCAGTTCGTAGTGTGCATTGTTGCAATATTACTTTTCTTGGTGGTTTATTAAATTACGGATTTTTCAAATGTTCATTTTTTTCCCTGTGCTTAAAACTCATTAAAAAAAGTGTTTTTAAAAAGCGGTTCGTAAGCGCTACAGCGCGAACTCTCGCAGTGTTAGTTTTCTCTGTTGTTCAAGGTTTTCTCAGTGTTATTCAATGTTTTTACATTTAGTTTACTATTACGCTGTGCATTCTATGGTATAATTAACTTTATGTGTGCTTAAAAATCTTTAAAAAAATATATTTACATACAGTTCGTACAGTCTAGAACGGATTAATTGTATTTACATACAATCCTATGGGGGAAATTACCGAGGTTCCACTGTATCTCTTTACACAGCTGAGTCCACAACTGAACTGCCTTGTAACAAACAAAATGGTGCTTTTAATGCCAAATAGAGGAAGTGATGTCATCAGGCCTGAAACTGGAAGTGATGTCGTCACTGCCATAAACGTAAATGACATCATTGGGTCCAGAACCAGAAGTGATGTCATCTGGCCCATACGGAATTCCCCATAGTTGGTCTGCAGAGGAAAGAGAGAACGGGTCAGTGCACTCTGCCAACCCCTGGTCTGGCATGGAATGACCCTCTTTCAAGCCCTTTAGCGGCCTCCCTTGCACACGTGTGTGACAATATATTATGATGGACTCTCCTCCTCTCCACTTCTCTACCTGTTCACAGTTGGTTCTGCCTTTCACTTAGTGAAATACTGTATGTGGTACATACACAATTCATTCTGCCTGTATTCATTTAAGTCATTTTCTAAGTACCTTCACAATCATGGTGTTTATGGGCGGATAAACCTTTCTAAACTAGACGCAAGTGACCTGCACTCCAAGTAGAGCTCCAACCTTCTTTTCTTCTTTTCAATCAGTTTATTAATCAGAGCCCCACTGTTTGATTCCATTTCTTAGTTTTGCTCTTAAACTAAAGATGATGTTTCTCATAGCTGTGCAAGAAAATAGCCCATTTATATTTTCTTTGAATAATGTATTTTGCTATGCATTAATTTTTTACACCTTGCATTCATTGTTCAAAAAATTAATTATTGAGGTTTTCTTGAAGTACAAGGTCCTGGTCAAGTTGCACTCAGCTTTCTTCATGCATATTTCTGGAGTTAACAGAAGAAAAACCAGTGAGCAAGGATTTCAAAGAGCTAAGCTGTTCTCTGTGAAGTGACACAGACGCAACTCACATTATTAATCCACATTAAATTTCTATCAACTGTGAGAAATCAATCTCCATGAAATCCTCTTTTGTAGTCCAGCAGGTTTCTCCTGTTCCCCTATCTTCAACAGCATGTTCAGAAGAGCTCCAAATCCATCCCAAACTCCCACTGCAATGCGTCTCTTAGCAACAGTCAGATCAAGTCTTCCCTTACAAATCCATATACAATTTGTAGCTGGTTTACAGACGTCTAATGCCCATCTCCTGATCGATATTTAACTGGGAGCTGTTGGAGATCAGATAGTCTTCTTAATATGAAGGTTTCTGAGTGCTCCCTTCCCAAGGCAAGGCTGCTTAGCCACCTCTGAATGGACTGGAGGACAAGGAACTTGAAGGGGCCTTTCAAAGTAAGTATCTTTGCTACTGAAGCCATGCAGGATTCATTTTTGATATTTTGCTCTGTCAGCCGTGGCAATTACAAATTAAATATAGACTTTTTTTAAGCTAACGAACAAACATAAGATTGCACTGATGAGAGATTTGTCAGTAAAAAAAACCTTTGATCTTTGTAATTGACACATCTAACTGTCATCTCAGATTTTCCAGATCCCTCAGACTTTATAATTGCCTATGAGACACCATGTTGGCTGAAAGCCTATAATGTTAGGCCTGAAGGGAAAGTTTACTTTGTAGCAGCTGCAATACATTTTGTACGAGGGGATGTGTCCCATGTGGAAGTAGGAATGAAAAACGGACAATGCATTAAATCCTTTAGCATCGGAGCAAATAAAGTATGATATTAAACAATTGTGTTTAGTAGTATAGGTTAAAATTAATCGACTGTACATAAGCTTAGTAGTAATCAAGTGCCCCTTTGTAAAACAGTGTGCATGACAACATTAACCCACCTTCTCATAAATACCACTGAGATTGTTCAAGAGTAGAATCTACAAATATCTTGGCCATCCCAATTTGTACTCTGAAACATCAAAGGATACCCCATCTGATAAAAAAACATTTGATTTAAAATTTCAAGAGAGTCTTGCTTTTCTCCGAGGCATGAACACATGAGGCCACATAAATCTGTTATATACAAACAGAAATATGAACACATATGTAGAGGGTCATCAGCTAAAGAGTAAATACTGTGGCAACTTATTTGTGCTGTTAGCATTCCTATTTAACACACGTCCAAGCTAGTGTCTGTTGTCTTGGTACACAGAACAATGAAAAGCTTAATTTGTATGTTTCCTGAGATGCCAGCAGGAATGACCATTGGAAGTACAAATCCTATGCAGCCCCATGGGTGTGCACATTGGGCAAACATGTTACCCCAGGATACAGTCTCCTTTCACCCTTCCATTTTAAAGACCTTCTGGCTGGGTAAGGATGTCAGCAAGCCAGCAAAATATACAGTATTTTCTGCATATGTGTATATGTATACAAACATATGATATACAGTATAAATAGCATACAATGTATATAGTTTATATACTCAATTGTATACAGCAGGCATGTCAAACTCACTACCATTGGTGGGCTGCTTCGACTGCCATATGTGCGTCAGCGGGCCGCACTGTAACAAATACTATTATACAAAGTTACTGTAGCTTTCTTTCCAATACTAAAAACTTTAAAAAGTGCAACACTTAAAGTTTAAAGAAAAGCAATTTAGTTCCATACAATCTCCATACAACAGCGTACAATTAGAGTCTTAGCCTCTTAGCAAGGCCCTTATATAGGAGTCTTACAGTCTAAGATCTATTTCTTTTGTCCCGACACTTGGCATCTCTCGTTAGTAACCAGTTCGTCAATATCAGGCTTGAAATCTTGTGCAGCTGCAGCTTTTATGAGGGATGAAAGGTGCTCTACAGTAAGTCTTGAGCGATGTGGGGTTTTGGTAGCTTTCATTAACGAAAACAATTGCTCACAAAGGTAAGTGCTTCCGAACATAGACAGTACTCTCGATGCCAACTTATGGATCTGCACATATGAGGGTGGCAGGTAAGCATACAAGCCTGGCACACCAACTTCGTTGTATTTTGCCTTCAGAATAGAATCTGACTGCAGTTCAATCAATTCCATTTGGATATTCTCAGGCGCAAGATAGTGTCATGCCTAGGGTATCAAGGAACTGACACCACAGCTGCAACTATACTAGCAGATGATGCTTCCAGTACCATAATGCCATGGGAAAACATGATTTTCTCAGAAGACGGAAGTAAGAAAAGTCATTTCGTAACAGCGAAGATGCAGAATGATTCAATCACAAACGATAGTAATCATTTTATACAAGTTTAGTGCTAACTAGGATCTGTCATGCGGGCCGCCTGGTATACTGTATATGTTAGCAAGGATTTGTTTATATATACATATTTATGTGTGTGTGTGAGTGTGTTTATATATAAATTAATGTATATATATTTGTATTAATTCATATGATTTTGCTTTTCCATAACCTTATAACTAGTGAACAGAAGCTGTTCCTGAATCAACCCACTTACAGAGACGGGCAGAGAGTGTTGCTTGCCATACATGATATCCATATGAGGGTTGCATCCTGCAGAATTGCCCCACATTATATTGGTTCATATGTAATCTGGAGACGTGTAGGTAATATGTTTTACAGTCTAGCATTACCTGCCCATTTCAAGATTTATTCAATGTTCTATGAGTCCAGGCTAAAACCTGACAGTCACAATCTTTATTGTGTTCATAAGGGTGCTCCATCTTCGGTCTTGGTGTATGTATCTGATGAATATGAAGTTCATTCAGTTCTTGATTCATGCCAACTTGGGGCTGGGTCACAATATCCTATTCGCTGAAAGGAAAATGGCCTCCTCTTCATGCTCACGTTCCTTACAAGCCTGATGAATCCTTTTGGAGTCCATGCCCTAGATAAGTTGTCCTATTATGAAGAGTTTTATTCACTAATTTATTATGAGTTTTCTGCCTCTTGTGGGAATAAAGTATACATCTTTTTGTTTTTTTTTTTTCTTTTTTTTGCCTCAGGGAATCCATTTCTTAGATTAATTTTATGTTTAAAGCCTCCTAGGAAAAGTTATATTTTTGTATTGCTATTTCGCTATGCATATTGGGTGCTGCCATTTTCTGTAGTTTGCTTGGGGATATTACCCAGAAGATATTCGAAGATGTGCAGCATGTGCCGTCACGAGAATGATCATGTAAACACCTATATCCCCTTAATTATCCAAGACCTGGATATTGAGAGTTTTCAGTACAAAATTCTTTTGGTGTAACTCTGATGATAAAAGTTTTAGCTTTGTTTAGGGATTTTAACTTTTGGATCAGTGTTTAGGATATTTGTTTGAAAGACTGTTTTGACTTCTCACTTATGAACTTTGCACTTTTTCTTAACATGATTCTTCTCCTGGTACTCATCATTAAAAATAAACTCTTTTTCTCCGGCAGAGAGAGCAATGATGCGACATGTGGTTCTGTTCAATGCACGAGTGTATCTAGAAATCATGAAGCATCATAGCTCTCATTACTACAAGAAGTCAAGTCACTGATATCATCAATTATATAAAACATAAGAAAAAAACTTGAGCTTGAACTTTATACCAGGCAAAATATAGAGAAGAAAACATCATGATATATAATACATAACACCATCACAACATTTTATACAGTAAACTCATCTTGTCTACGCGTGGAAGTGTGTGTCTGTCTGTCTGTCCCAAAAGTGAGAGGTGGAGTTAGAATCAGGGCTCCACCACCGAGGATACACAAGCGAGGCCAACATGTCAGCAAAATGAAACTTCCAAAGAAAGAGTCACTTGCTTAGCAGCTAATAAAGAAGTGAGCAGAGCATATCGGCAAAACGGTATCCCTTTTACTTTAATACACAAGCGAGGTGAGCACGTCAGCAAAATGAAACCTTTGAAGAAAGACAGTTGCTCAGTCGCTAATGCACAAACGATGTGAGCACTTCGGCAAAAACAAATCATTCTAGGAGAGAGACGCCGATAGTAGTTCCTTTCAATTACCTGACATCTCTACATTTCACTTTTTTTCTGACGATTTCAATAGTTTCTAGGTCCCTGTGCTTTTTACACCATGGGCTTACATAGCTACTATATACATAATATACCTCTAAATGTGACACAAACACAAACACAGGTCTTACTCTCCACAGTACTTTCTTCCTTCCTACCATACTACCCTCCTCCACTCAAGAATTGCTCCACTACCTCCCAACTCCAACTCGCATGGATAAGTGAGTACGGTCTCTTTTATTACAGACCCAGGAGTACTTCCGGTGCCATGGTGATTGCCCGATGAAAGCACTTCCGGGTCGCATGGAAGTCCATTACAATAGGGAGCTTGTTTCCCTGCAGAGCCCTCTTGTGGCAACTAGTGACCTCAGCAGAGCTGCTGTGCCAAACTACATCTCCCAGCATGCTCTGCTGGTTTCATACTGTGCATCGACATCCAAGGCTGCTGCCATCTAGTGTGTTTGGGGAATAAAAAACCTCCAGTGATGTCTTTCTTTTCCAATGGGCTGTCCGTCCATCCCTTTTTGTTCTTCCTTCCGGGTCTGATCCCTTCTTTCTCCCCGGAGCCTCCCGTATGGGTAAGGAACTATCCCCTCTTCTGGCCGGGATGCCCATGTGGCATCTACAATACAGTATATACCATTTTTACTTGTGTACCACGCACCCTCGTGTAAGACGCGCAACCTAATTTTTACAAAGAAAATCGCGAAAATCGTTTTGCCCCGTGTACGACGTGCATTGTGATTGTATAGGAAGTGTTAATAGAGAGAGAGAGAGAGAGAGCGCGAGCAAGAGAGCGCGAGCAAGCGAGTGAGAGAGAGAGTGTGAGTGAGAACGCGAGCAAGAGAGAAAGAGTGCAAGAGAGAGAGAGCGCAATTGAGCGAGCGAGAGAGAGAGAACGTGAGTAAGCGAGCAAGAGAGAGACCGCGAGTGCGCGAGCCCAAGCAAAAGAAGTAAACATTACAGAATTACATTTCCTCGTGTATGACGCGCACCTGATTTTCTAATGCTAATTTTCGGGGAAATATGTGCACGTGGTACACGCGTAAATACGCTATATATATATATATATATATTAAACAATATAACAGTAATATATTAGGTAATAAAATGGAGGAAAGTAGAAATCATTACGTTTATATTTCCGTACTTGTTTTCCAGGCCATTGATGCATGCAGGACCTCAGCAGGGTCCAGTTTCAGTTCTATAATCTTTTCTATTGTCTGAATTACATGCTGCAGTTTATGTTTGAAGTGGATAGATGCATAGCCATACCAAACAATTATCGTAAAAGTGAAGATGCTTTTAATGATGGCTTTATGAAACTGTACTAGCGCTAATTATGACAGTTTAAATTTTTTAAGTTGATAGGAAGAAACATTTGCTGCTGAGCTTTTTTTAGCAGACCAGTTACGTTTTCATCCCAGACCAGATTGTGATAGTTGTGTCAAGAAATGTAAATGATTATACCCTACTGAAATAGATTAAAAAGATGACAAAATATTACAAAATTAAATTGAAATCCTCATATAAATGATAGAAATTCTTTTTCATTATACAATAACACTCTTGATGTTATTAATAAATAAGTGAACATTCAATGAATGAAGTTCAGTTGAGCTACTAGTGCAGAGCTTGTCCTTACTTAATAAAACCTCTGTGCCTGACAGAGGTCATCTGTTGATGTTTGATAATGATGACCATATATCCAGCAAAGGCTGCAGTGAAAAGAAAAACTAATTCATTGTTGCCAAGCATTTAAAGAACAAAACCTAGGGAAACAAAAAATTATACCTGACACCTAATCAAATAATAACAACACAAACAAGATTTTTGTTGCACCCAACAAAGATTACTGGGAAAAATGGCTTTATGAACTGAAGCTGTTCAGTGCTGAGCTACAGACACAGGGTAAGTTAAAATAGAAAAGTCTGATAGGCTAATTTGTGTTTTGAACTCATTACCATTTTATTGGACAGTCATTTGTAAGGGTTCTCTCAACCCTTTCCTAGTATTTCCTAGTATTAACCAGTTAGTCAACCAACTACTGAAAACTGCAAAAGAAGTGACTGGTGGCTAAAATACCATTGTACGATGTAATTTTTAACACTGCAATGGTCTGTCCCTCCTGGTTACATTCAGATATCATTAACTTCTGGCCACAAGGTGTCACGTTAATGTGACAGCCTGCTTGGAGCCTGTGCTTCCCCCTGCGACCCACTCACAAATAAATGTCAGTTCAGCACAGTTCCTATCCTCGCAGGAGTCCCAAGGGAGACGTGTCCAGAAGCCTGCTTTTCTTATTAAGTTTGCTTTTCCTCTGGTGATAAACAGCTTCAATATACATCAAGTGTCGAGCAAGTCTTAACAGTGATTGATTCTGGAGGAGAGAGAAAGAGAGAGAAGGAGAGATAAAGGGACAGATAGCGAGAAAGAAATAGAGAGAGAGAGAGATACCTCACAGATAAGGTGCAGCCTACAGTACAAGTAGAATACTATATGAATATTGGCAAACCATACCCTTGCAGCCTAAGTTGCAGTGCATCTTTTGTCCATAGGTGGCACTCGGCTTATCTTCAGTCGAACTTGCTTTGCTACTACATGGGCTTTGAATGGAGTACTGTTTTTTTTTGGTAGAGTAATATATATTGCTCTACTTTCCCCTATTGTATTATTAATATGTAGCCTTGGAATGCCTAATCTCACAGACTTACCACTGTTTATAAGGTATTATTGTATATAACTTATCCCCACCTTACCTTCTACATCTATAACCTCAGGCAATTAGATGTAGTAAAAAGACAAGCAAGAGTGAAGTTACACATAAAATAATGTATTACTAATAATATTCATAAATAATAACAAAATGCAAAGTACATTTGAATATTGGCAACCATACAACCTGATTAAATGGTGAAATGGTGGCATACAGACTTGTAGTTACTTAAAATGTCTCTAGTTAAGGCATCATTGGTGCTCAGCTTTCTGCCAACTTGTCTGTTCAATATGGCTGCCAAGCTGTACTCTCCATTGTGTTATCTTCTTCATCAGATGTTAGTAACAGAGATGCTTCTTCATCATATGTAGGTTAGCAAGCAAGAGGGACAGAGTGAGATAAAGCAAGCAAATTTATGGGTTTTCTGTCCAACTCCTACAGCCAATAGGACACCATGGTACTTAAAGGCCTCTGAGACAAGCCAATTCCAAACAGCCATACCTCAGACCAATGGGGGAAATAGAACACCTGCCCCTAAATCATATGTTAAAGTACACCTTAGCCTACTTGCGGGGGTAGAAAAACTTTAGCAAAGAAACACTCGCCAAACTGGTTTAAGACACATCCCCCAAATCGTGTCGTAAAATTACAAAGAGATTTAGGGCTCATTTATACTTCACGCTCAGAACGCGTACGCGCCCACATCATGGCTGCCACGCGTCCCCAGCGTTCATTTCATGCGTCCTCTGAGCAGGTCCTCAGAAATTAACACGATGCGTGCGCGAGTTGCAGTACCAGCAAAAAGTTGGGGGGCGCAGTGTGCTAAAAGTCGGAATGTGACGTCAGAGTCTCTGTTTACTATCTACATGTGACAGAAAGCCTCTATGCAGATCCTACGGGGATCGATGTGCGTGCTTTGCTGTTTGGTAAATGGTTCGATGTGGTGAAGCAAAATGCTGACATACAGATGCATTCGTGGTGATTTTATATTCAAGCGTCGCATATTCCCGATTGTAATGACACGATGCATTTTAAAAGTCTCACATAACATCTTTGTGCCGTCTTTTTTTTTTTTTTTTTGCAACTTAACAACAGCAACATAATGCATATAGCTGTATTTGAGCCACTGAGAAAAAAATAAAGGACACGGTGAAAACGTGTATTTTGTGGTTAAAGTGGAAATTTCGGCTTTAATCTCAAATTGCCCACTTTAACCTCGTAGTTTACTTTATCATTAAAGCAGACGGTTGTAAACGTCATCCCAGTTTTTAATCGCTGCGAGCTTCTTGGACCTGACAGCTGCGGCAAGCAGCAATATATCACCACACAGAAAAATTAAATGTATGATATTTCAACTCTCTGCACATTTAGAATCTTTAGATTTGTACTTGATATCACTTTCATGATTAAATGCATTAAAGTGTGTATGTTACATCTTACATATAATTTTGTTTAAATAATGAATACTGTTAATAATTACACACATGGGGGGAATAATTACACACATGGGGGTGGCACGGCAGTGGAGCGATAGCACTGCTGTCTCGCAGGGAGTTATGTTGCTGGTATATCCTGCTTGTATTCCACACTGTGCTCCGGTTTCCTTCCAAAGATATGCAGATTTGGGGATTTGGTGTCGCTAAAATGACGCTAGTGTATGCGAGTGCTTGTATTCACCTTGCGATGAGCGGAGACCTTGTCCAGGGATTGTTTCTCAGTCATGCCCAATGCTTGCTGGAATGGACACATCCCTGGATTTATGGATTTAATCAATAAACATCCTTTTCAGAGATATTGCGGTAAGGTGTTATCGGAATTTAATAGGTATTTTAGGCAATTCACAACACAGAGAAGCCGAACATGTTCTCACCGTGATAATATCTCGCACTGCCACCTGGTGGATTCCTCCAGATTTACGTAAAGTATGCGCGCAAGTATAAACACTACAACGCTTGCGTAGCAGGAGCGTCCTCTGCAGCATGCGTTGCGTCGCGTGAAGTATAACTCCGGCCTTAGTCGTAAAGGGGGGGCAAACACGAATGCCTCTCACCAAAGTAACACTAAATTACATTGCTTTGCCTAAATTATAAATAAAGACATACAAAACATTTATCAAGTTATATGCAAAATCTTACATCACAACAAGTACTGAAATAGGCCACATGCCTGTTTCAATATGGCAGCAACAGTAGAGCTGTATTTATCATGGTCTTCTCTTCTTCATGGCCAGATGGTGAGAGAGGGGAGTAAATGCAAGGTGACCAACTTTATAACATTCTTAGCACAAATCACAAACCAATGCCATGCCAAGCTGGTCTGATATATACTCCATCCACATCACCATAAATTTCATGTCCTGAATCAGTCCCAAAGATTGTGGGGTTGGTTAGGTAAACATCAAAGCACTGCTGTTCTCATCAATGAAGTAAAACGTGCTTTGTGAAACACTATCTAATATTACATTTGCTTTGTCTAGCTTGCAGATAAAGACATACAAAGTATGTATTAACTTATATGCTGGAAATCACTCCACCACAACTTTTATGGAGTTGAGTGGAGTGGAGTGGTGGCTCTGAGGCTAAGGATCTGCTCTGGTATCTGGAAGGTTACCGGTTCGAATCCCTGCTACTGCCAAAAGTGATCCTACTCTGCTGGGCCCTTGAACAAGGCCGTTAACCTACAATTGCTCCTGGGGTGCCGTACAATGGCTGATCCTGCACTCTGACCCCAAGGGGTATGCAAAAACTAACAAATTCCTAATACAAGAAATTGTATAAGGTGAAATAAAGAACAAAAAAAATTCTACATCTTTGGCATAACTTCAGACTGAGGATGAGGTGGTTAGTTACCCATGGCTGGACCTGAAGAATAGGGTGTGACATCCTTTCAAATCCTGTCTTTTGTAACTCATACACTGTAAGTGGTGGCATTGCAGTGGAGCTGCTTTACGCTAATTGACTACTGAAGATGCCAAAATAATTCAGTGTATCATTTATCAGTGCAATTAATCAATTTGATATAAGATGATATAAAATTGTGCACATGATCTTGCTTGTACTGGCTTGTAGCTATAAGTTTTGGAAAATGACAATGTTTCCATTATTCCTGTTGTTGTTTGGACTCTGGGTCATTGTAATGTATTGAAATTCAACTCCCATTTAGCTTTAGATGCTACTTGAAACATTGGATGCAGTAATGCTTCATTTCAGGAATTAGCATTTAAGTGCTCAAGCATGCCCAGACTTGGTTCACACTGAATTGTTCATGAAGGATGGATTCAACTGATTCAAAACTAAGTCCCATAGCTACTATTTCATACTTTATCAATCTTTGATTGTCCATTATGATGCACTTTACGATATGGCATTTTCTTCTATCAGTAATGTTGAAAGAAAGACAGATCTTAGGATGTCCTCAACTGTGGCATATGAAAGAACTGGTCCTGGCACACACCTAAGTAGATGAGAATGAACCGCCAAAGATGTTAGAAATTGAAGGGTAGCTCCACACCTTCTTTTGCAGTTTTCAGCAACCATGTTGACTTGGTTCTGAAGCAAAAATCATACACTATAAACCATAAATTCCAGAAACTTGCAATTCACATCTATGTCTATATATATATATATATAAAACATCTGTCGGTCTGTCTGTATGTCTGTCTGCTTTTCGCGAGACAACTACTTATCGGATTTAGATCGTTTTTTTTCTATAACTTGCTTGAACATTCCGGTTGATTTTGTGCTTCTCTCATCACGCTAAGTATCATAGCTCGCTTGTGGTAAAAAATGTATTTGCGTGAATCCAAGAGAGAAGCAGCGGGCCGAGGGGAGGCAGGTGTGGCCCTCTTCACTCATGCGCCAGCCTCGGGGCATATCTCACATCCGCATAGCTAGCGAACGACACAACTACTTAACGGATTTAGTTTGGATTTTTTCCTAGAATCTGCTTGAACATTCCGGTTGATTTTGCAACTTCTCTCATCATGTTAAGAATCATAGTTCACTAACCTGAGATAGAGGCTGTGGGCCGAGGGGAGGGAAAAGCGTGACATCAGGAGTGGGGATTTGGTCTACCTTTGCGTTTTGGAGCTTAACTTGCCTCCGCTTAACTAGCAATACCTTTTTGTTTATTGCTTTTTAAAGTCTGTCCTGTTTCACTACTACTCAGGCAGAGCCGCGAGGGGGTGGCTAGTATATATATAAAAATATAACGTCTGTCTGTCTGTATGTCTGCTTTTCACAAGAGAATTACTTAACGGATTTAGATCGGGTTTTTCTCTATAATTTGCTTGAACATTCCGGCTGATTTTGCAATTTCTCTCATCACGCTAAGTATCATAGTCCACTTGCAGAACCGATTTATTTGCACGAATCTGAAAGAGTGGCTGCAGGCGGAGTGGAGGGGGGTTGGGCCCTCCTCACTCACACACCAGCCTCCGTTCAAGTCGCTGTACCTCTCGCCACATGTTGGAGTGCACCTTGCCTCCGCTTAGCTGGCGATTCCTGTTTGTTCAACAGACATTATCATCTACAGATTGTTCAAGAGTAACGTTTGACGTTTTTGAGAGAGAGATCAGAGCTACGTGTGTTTTAGAGGGTAGCTGCTGATTGCCAGACATATCACAGCCATGTGCTTTTCTCCCCACACGGGGGATGCTCTCCCGTCAGACCTGAACATGATCAGATACAGTGCCAACGTTTGACATTGGAGCGTACCTACCTTCCACTTGGCCAGAATTACATTTTTTTTTTTAAAGTCCCATTTCACTGCTATGTGAGCGGAGCTGCAGGGGACAGCTAGTATTTAATAAATAGGAGTTAATTTTTATATACTGTATATATATATCACTAATTTGGAGACTTACAAAGTCAGTACTGTATACTGTAAAATCCCTTTCTTGGTTCGGACTCAAAACTCTGATTACCCCTCATATGTGCAGATACAATATAGTGCTTTTATGCTGAAGACATCCAAAGGTAAGACATGAAATGAGATACATTTTTTGTATGATATTGTTTTTAGTAAGCCTATTTAAATGGTCATTTGCAGAATTTTAATATATAATTCAGTATATATTCTTAAAGCATATTCTTAAGTATAAATAAAAATAAAATTTAGTGTGTACAAGCATAGTGAGGCTCAGTGTCAATAAGTGATCTGTAAAGTAGAGACACCCTGTTTTGTCATAGAGAGTTTTGGTGATGAATCCTCCTTGCTTTAGGACCCTATTCTAGGTAGACCTGAATATCCCAAACTGTTTGACACTAGTTTTTGTATATGAACTTATTAGCCTGACATGGAGACAATTTTACTTTCTTAATTTTAATTCTCAAAGTAAGCCAAGGATCAAGTTCAAACTTTTATTTACTTGTGGCATTATATAGACTTCATTTCTAAATGTGCCGAGAGCAAAAGCAAAGTGAGGTGGGTGTGGTAAACACCCCATACAACCTGGAGGGATAGCAGCTCTTCTTTCTTGAAGCCCAGGTAGCCAATGGGCCTAGATATTGTCATGAACTGGGAGTTCCTTAACACAATTAGTCCTAAAAATGTCTTACAAAAACCACTCAAGGGGGAACCATCAAACACAATCTAGTTACAAAAAGGGCAAACATAGAATCTTTATAAATAAAAAGATTTATTTTTACAAAAATGTTCAGGAGAAGCACAAAGGCAAAGGCTATTCAGAGGCAAACAACAAAGTGCAGACAAAAATCCAAGACAAAGAGCAGACAAAAACAGAGCACTGTAGTAAAAGAAATCCAATAATTCACGCAAGCACAAAAAATAAAAATCACAAAGAACTATCAACACCAGTGCATTCAGTGAACTGCAAGGGACTGTGGGCTTTCCTCTGCCTTTATAGTGCTCAGGGCAGTCCCTTAACAGAGAGGGGTAGGTGGCCCCACCTCTTGGAGAACCACCCACAAAACACACAAAAACAGAACAAGCATAGACACATATAAATTAAATAATACACAAAAATTAATAGAAAACATAGAATAATAGAAATAACAACAAGTGACACTATTAACATAAAAAGGAAGCAAAAACAGACAGGACATAAAGAAGGAATCACAAGACCAGCCAGGGTGGGAACTCTAGCTGCAATATAACGGATATCAGGTGACTCTTTCTAACTCGCAATGTGTTTCTGAGCTGACAGGTTTTTCATCTGGCACAGTCTCTGGATGGACTTCATGGAAGGAGAAAGAGAAACCCTGAGGTGCTAGTGTACCCTATATTTATGTTGGTCTTGTGCTTTCTTACTATACCACTATATCATTGGGCAATCTTTGTTTAGGAGCCAACACCTTTTGCCATTTATAGGCCTCTTGCCTTTGAGCCAGTCCTAATAATGTACAACCTATGTTCCCTGATCACGGCCAGGGGCTACAGCAAAATGTGTGTTTTGGCCTTTCCAAAATTATTATGGTGAAATCCCCATGGAGCAATTTATGAGTTCTATTTTGTTTTGGATAGTTGCCACCATTTTGTGATTATCTTTGCATGGCCATGTGGATCACATGAGATGAAAGTTTGTTTATATATTGAAATGTTGTAGACTTATATCTGCTGTAATTATATACAACCTCCTAGACAGAAAATCTGGTAAATGGTGCCAAATATAAAAAAGTGGTAACCTCAATGTCCTACTGTTTAAATCAAATTACAATCAAAAGAGAGCATATTAGTAGTAGTAGTAGTAGTAGTATTAATATTGTTGTGTGTACAGAGTAGACTGTTTGATGTTTATGTCTGATAAATATGAGTTAATGTTTAATGGCCGTGTTCTTTCTTGATGTGTTTTAATGTTTACATTGTGGTCTCTCTGTAAAACCTGCTGACAAACCAAATTTCCCTCTTGAGATGGTGAAATTGAATTGAAATGAATTGAACGCAAAAACAACAAGGTTCCGCGCATTTGGAGTACAGCTGCTAGTGACAGAGTCACGGTGGCTTATAATATCGTAATGTCCAATATGACTGTTTTCTAATTTACGGCTTCTCACATGTACAAAGTGCTTGTGGCATGTCGCACTGGCTGGCCGTGTAGATCATGCCCTTGATTATACAGAATCTGTTAGGGAATTAACTTGGCATGTGTCTGAAAATGCATCAAAACATATGCAGCTTGCATGTTTAATTAAACTGAGACGTGGATCATTTAGCTCCTGCCTATTGTTTCTTGAGAAAGAGTACAGTGGCTTTCTTTTCTCTTCTTTTGTTTTTAACTTTTGCCTGCTCCCAGTCATTATGATTTCTAATGGCCCCTTTATTTTTGATGACCTCACTGAATTTCTGACCTAGTCTGTCTGACTACTCTTTTGGATTGCCCTAATAATTCAATGCTCCAAGTGTTTGCATAAGCTCATCATACGTTCGACTGCACAAGTGTGACAGCTGGTATGCAATGTTTCCAGGCAAACATCCATTAGTGTGTAGAAAGTAAAATGAGTCAAACCAAAGTCCTGTTGACTAAACAGGTGGGGCAACTGATATGTTGGTCTAATATGTAACATTTAAATGTTTGAAGTGATTGGTTGTTTTATTTTTAGTCTTGCCTTAATGGTTCAGTGGAAAAAATATACAATTATTATTATTGTCGCAGATGGCCAGGATGCTTTTCTGGCCAGGATGTTTTTATAGTGGAAGGACTGGGGGAGAGAGCATGCACAGGGCTTTATCTCCCTCTGTGTTATTCCCCTCACCGGGGTTGCTACACTGCCATCAATTCCCACAGGGCTTCATGGGAGTTGGAGTTTGGGAAAGTCCTGTTGAGGTTCCAGGGATGCTACCAGGGGGTACTGCAGGGGCTGCTTTGTTGGGCTTCCCTCTTACCTGGAAGTGCTACCAGACCACACTGTTGGGACACCAGAAATACTCCCAGGCGCCTGAATAAAAGAAGCCAGCTGCCACTACTTCAGGAGAGCGAGAATCAGGAGGGAGAGAGACGAAGCCAGCCGGAGGACGAGTGGAGGATGAGAGAGAAAGAGAAAAGAGGAGAAAAAGAAAGAAAGAAAGTACTGTATTTTGTACTGTGCTGCTATGTGGAGCGAGGGAGGGCGCTTCCCGAAGAAATAAATGTGCGCAGTGTGCTGAACTTGTGCCTGGTGCCTAGATACATATACATATATATAAGCATATTTAACGATATATAAACAAAAGACCTACAGTATGTGTGTGTGTGTGTGTGTGTGTGTGCGCATGCGCAAGTGTATGGAGCAGTCCACTCTGCTCACACTCAACCACAGTCAGTAGATGGCGCATGCATGCACTTTTTAATTTTTTTCAGCGTTTGCATGCACCTCACTATGACAGACCTGTGTGCAGCAAATGTCGCCATGCAACAATGTCAAGTGAAAGACACAGATGAAGAGACATAATGAAGCAAACACCGCTGCTTAGCAATGTGCAAGTGAAACACCTCAGCAACGGAGGGCAAGGCTTGTACAGGTAGTTTTCACTAAAACAATTTTGTGTATATGGAGGTATTTGCTTGAGACAAAGATTAATAAGACTCATATGCCAACGATACGACTAAGATATGGTAGAGCCAGTGTCTTCTTTCGAAAGCCAGTGTGGCAGCAAGCACAGGCGGCTCCACGTCCACTGCAATGGATAATACTTAGGAGTTAGCTGACGCCTCTCCAAGTTCACAAATATAGCAAAACTGATATGGAGTCTTCAGGTTGTTTTTTGTCCTGAAGACCACAAACAGCTAATTACTTATAAAACTAAAACACAGGCACTCCCTAGGATTCACCCTCCTGTGGGCCCACCACCTGCAGGAGGTGCAAGGACTGGGTAACAGTCCAAGTTGGAGGCCTTGACGGATGGGAACCCAGACACACAAACTGACTTTTGGGATGTGGAATGTCACTTTTCTTGGAGGGATGGAGCCAGATTTGGTGGGTGAGGCGGAGAGCTACCAGCTAGATATAGTTGGGCTTACATTTATCTATTCACTTGGTTCTGGAACCAAATCCCTTGAAAGAGGCTGGGCTCTCCTTTACTCTGGAGTTGCCTGAGGGAAAGGCAGCAAGCGGGACTGGGCTTCTTATTGAATCCCTGCCTGGTCGATAACATGTTGGAGTTTGTCCTGTAGCTGAAGGTCATGAAGGGGAGGACTCTGACTGCAATGTGTGCCTATGCACCAAATGTCAGTTCAGAGTATCAGGCCTTCTTGGAGTCAGTAGGGGAATCCTGGAAGGGGTCCCAGCTGGGGACTAAATAGTTCTGCTGGGAGACATTAATGCTCTCATGGGTAATGATGGGGACACCTGGAGAGGTGTGATTGCTAGTACAGCTTCCCTGATCTAAACCCGAGCAGTGTTATGTTATTGGACTTCTGTGCTAGGCATAGTTTGGCCATAACAAACACCATTTTTGAACATATGGTGTCTCATAAGTGTACATGGTACCAGAGCACCTTAGGCCAAAGGTTTATGATCGATTTCATAATTGTATCATTAGATTTGCAGCCGTATATTCTGGACACTTGGATGAAGAGAGGGACAGAACTGTCAGCTGATCACCACCTGGTGGTGAGTTGGGTCACATGGTGGGGGAAGTGCCTGGACAGACTTGGAAAGACCAAGGGAGTAGTGAGGGTCGACTGGAAACATCTGGGGGAGGCCCCTGATCAAAAGACTTTCAACTCCAACATCCGAAAGAGCTTTTCCCATATTCCGAAGGAGGCTGGGATCAGGCTCAAAGAGGTTCTGGCAAACCATTAGACAACTCAGAAAGGGAAGACAGGGATTCTCCTAGGCTGTTCTCAACAAGGGTGAAAAAGTGCTGACCTGGACTGATGTTGTCTGGAGGTGGAAGTAACACTTTGAGGAGCTCCTGAATCTGATGGACATACCCTCTGTGGAAGAGGCAGCAACAGAAGTTAATGGGTGATCAATGCCCTTTTCCCTGAGGGAGGTCACTGAGGTAGTTAAGCAACTCCACAATGGCAAGGCCCCAGGGGTAGAGGAGATTCACTCAGAAATGCTGAAGGCTCTGGAAATTGTTAGGCTGTCATGGCTGACACATCTTTTCAATGCTGAGTGGTCATCTCAAGCAGTGCTGCTGGAGTGGCAAACTGAGGTAGTGGTCCCCATTTTTTAAAAAAGGGGGACAGGAAGGTGTGCTTTCCAGCTACCCTGGAAAAGCTAATGCCAGGGTACTAGAAAGGAGCCTCTGCCCAGTAGTGGAATATCAGATCCAGGAAGAGCAATGTGGATTCCATTCAGACTGTGAAATGGTGGACCAGCTCTTTACCCAGTGAGGATTTTGGAGGGAGCAT
The DNA here is from genome assembly GCA_026402145.1 of Polypterus bichir lapradei. Taxonomy (NCBI): domain Eukaryota; kingdom Metazoa; phylum Chordata; class Cladistia; order Polypteriformes; family Polypteridae; genus Polypterus; species Polypterus bichir. The sequence continues at coordinate 98,457,542 of JANRMT010062814.1, forward strand.
GGGAGTACACCCAATCGGTCTACATGTGTTTTGTGGACTTAGAGATGGCATATGACCGTGTTCATCGAAAGGATTCTGTGAGGTGGTGCTGGAAGAGTATGGGGTTCCGTGGGTCCTAATTGGGCTATTTAGTCCCAGTATAATGACAGTGAGAGTTGTGCCCACATATTCAAAAAAAACATCAGCAGTGTTTCCATTGGGTGTGGGACTCTGCCCGGGCAGTGCTTTGTCTGTTATCCAGTTTGTGATTTTCATGGACAGGATATCAAAGCACACTCAGGGAGGGGAGAGGATCCTGTTTGGTGGCCTTAGAATCACTTCACTGCTTTTTGCAGATGACATGGTCCTGTTGGCTTTATCAGGCTGCGAACTCCAACACACTTTGGGATGGTTTGCGACTGAGTGTGAAGCAGCATGAATGATGATCTAAACCTCCAAATCTGAGGCCATGGTCCTCAGTAGGAAAAAGGTGGACTGTCCTCTCTGAGTGAGAGGTGAGTTACTTCCTCAGTAGAAGGACTTTAAGTACCCCAGAGTCTTGCTCACAAGTGAGTGGAAAAGGGATGTTGAGATCAAGAGATGTATTTCATTGGTGAGCATAACTATGTAGTCGCTATATTGATCTGTAGTAGTGAAGAGGGAGCTGAGTCAAAAGGCGAAGCTCTCGATTCACCAGTCAATCTACATCCCTACCCTCAGTTATGGTCATGAGCTTTGGGGAATTACCAAAAGAATGAGATCATGGGTACAAGTGGCTGAAATGAGCTTTCTCCGCAGGGTCGTTGGGCTCTCCCTTGGACATAGGGTGAGAAACACAGACATCCAGGAGAGGCTTGGAGTAGAGTCGTTGACCCTCCGCATTGAGGGGAGCCAATTGAGGTGGTTTGGGCATCTGATATGGATGCCTCCTGGACATCTCCCTTTGGAGGTTTTACAGGCACGACCAGCTGGGAGGAGACCCAGAGGGAAGACCCAGCACTTATGGCCTGGAAACACCTTAGGATCCCACAGTATGGGTTGGCAAGTGTGGCTGGGGAAAAGGACATTTGAGACTCACTGTTAAGACTGTTGCCCCCGTGACCTGGGTGTATTCCTAAGAAGTCATATTATATTTGTATTTGTTAGATAACACCACTTAGCTACACACAATTTGGAAATCAATTCTAAGAGTTCAAGTGGTGTAATGGGAACATTCTTCTTATTTGCAGTGACATGAAGTGTGTGTATTGTGGGATCAAGAAAAACAAAAAGTAAGGAGCCAATATTTTAGCAAACCAATGTGTGTAAAGATGTTGTCATCTTGCATTTCCATTAATGCTTTAATACTCCACTACAGCAAACAAAATTTCTGAATTTTTGATAAATGGAATCTGTCACTTCTCTTGGTTAAAGTGTCCCCACTGCTATAAAAGAGACATTTGTCTGCAGTCATTTTGAGTGACTCCACATGTTCAAAGTCTCAGACAAGCAGACACAATGGCACAAATTCACTGCGAACACCTTCACCCCTAAACTTGCCGGTCATGGGGTGTGTAGGTGATTTAAAGGATACATTTGGTATTTGTCAAATCTTTTCACAATTATGGTGCACATTAATTTGTCATGAGATGATGTGAGTTAGGGGCAAATAAACCTAGTTTGCATGAGAACCTTTGCAATGTTATTTTGACTTACACAAACAATTGGTTCACTCTGTCTCTCGCATGGTATTCTGACATTTGCCTGTTTTAGACTAAGATTTGTGTCTGCTCCAAATTGCTTCATATATGGTGATTCCCTCTTTCCCTTTCCCACAAGACACTTTACTTTTGCAAAATGACCATATTGGTGGCTCTGTTCTGGTCTGGGGTGCTTTTTTTGTCAGTGGTGCATGGATCTTCTTAAAGTTGATGGAATAATGAATGCTGAGAAATAAATAGATTCTCATTAATCATCCCGTTCCTTTAAGAAAACTACTTACTGGCAAAAACATCATCGTTCTGTACAAAAATGACTCCAAACAAACTGCAAACACAATTAAGATCTACTTGGAATGGGTATTTAGAGACTAACAGTATTATACTCACCAAGTCACAGCCCCAATCTCCACATAACTGAAGCAGTGTGGGGTCACCCAGACAGACAAAACAACAAAAAGCAGGCAAAGTCAAAAGAATATTTCTATAAATCCTGCCAGATGCTTGGAAGTGTTTACCACAGGAATACTTGAAAAATCATTTTTATTCTTTTCATTTCTGTTTGCATTCTCAGGGAAGCCATACAAAATACAGACTTGTTTCATAAACACAAAAATTCTTATCATTATTTTTATTTTATCCATGCTAATTTCTAATTACCCTAACATCATTAGCGCTTTTGCAAGCAAATACTGTCCAGATAACTAACTTTGAAAATAATTTCCATGGATGGTATAAGACTTTGGCACAGTACTGTAGTTCCTGCCACTGTGATGAGCTTTCTGTTTCCGACATTTGATATATGAGGATGACATTAAACCACCTTTCACGATTAACACTGGCAAATGACAGATGCAGCCTTACAATTCATGAAGAAAAATGACTGACTTTGTTGAACTGTGCCTAACTTTTCAGGTTCTCTTGACCTTCATTTAAATATGGAAGCCATTTGTAATGTTTTTATCTTTGCTTCTCTGCTAGACCCATTTAAAATGACAGCACACAGTTGTTGTCACGTCATTCAGTTGTCACTTCTACACTTCATTATGTTCAGAGCAGAAGTGTCATGGCTGTGTTTTTCATTCTGATAGAGTTAATGGACCCACTACTTCTCCTATACTGACTTATTTTGATCACAATGGTCCCTTTGAGGCATAAGACTTAATACAGTGAGCTCTCATTTCATGATTATAGGATATAATTCAGAAATCTGTTTATTGAGTTCCACTTAACTGACCAAACTAATTGGAGGGAGGGCAAGAATGGCATGAGCCTTGCCTAGTACCCAGTGAAATATAGGGTGGTCCAGATCTAATTATGCAATTGTCATTACACTATAACTTACTAAGTTTATTACATAGAAAATCACCCGAAAAATCCTGGACCATCGAGAAGTGTACAAACTGACGACATGAAGAATTGTCTTTGCGCCAAACTGGAATCGTCCCCGCATAAATCAAAGTCATCCAGGCAATTTGGATCTGCATAATTAGATCTGGACCACCCTGTAGCTATCTTGTACATGAAGTTCTCACAGCTTCCTCCATTGAGTTTGAGCTGCAGAAAAATGAGTTTGCTTCAATTACATGTTTGTCTCTATTGATATTATTTAAAGCTGAGCTTTTAACCAGGATGGGCATAAATAATGGCTGATCTTTGCTAAGGATCAGTTTTTTGCAGCACCTCTCTGCACTGATGTGAATCATCAGAAGGACAAAGTTTATCTCCTGCTCTCCTGTTTTCAACACTCACAGTTGTTACAAGAGCTTACATAAGCATTTCCTTGTGAGGCCCTATCTTCAGCAATATAATCAGTAGGCCATGAAAGATCCTACTGATGCTTAGTCTTAACAATTAATTCTCATGTTAGATGTACTCCATATGGAAACCATAGTGTTGTGCACAGCAGCTTAAGACAGCCTATGGTATGCATAGTTCATTATGGCACTGACAAGCTAAAATAATGGAAGTTTGGTATTCACTGCCACATAGAGGATTTAAGGCATGACTGTGTAACCCTGCACCTACATCATCATCCTGTCCGTCAGCCATTGTTTTGTTTTTATACCTACAGCAGCACATTATGTGCTGTGCAGTATACAACAGTTCTATTAAGAAACATTACACATGTTATTTGTCTATTCTAGAATTTTAACAAATCAGAAATTCATGTCTAGTACTGCTTTCATGTTTTGCTTTGAAGTTTAAAAGTTGATTTTTGTTAATCTCTTTGTTTCCTTTAATTACCCAACGTGGTTTTGTAGCCTCTATTGTCACGCAAATGATCTAGCAGAAGTTACACTATAAATATAGCAGCATATTGAAATATGAATTATCCCTCGGCGGATGCAAAATTCTTGACCTTCAGAGCAATAGTTAGCTTTATACCAATAAGGCTCTTGTGGTAGGATTTTGTGTTTTAGTTATGAACCTTTTCTGAATCTGACGTTCTATTTTGTCTTTCACCTTTGAATTCTAGCTACTTGTTTTTGCTTTGGCTCCTCTGGTAGTTTGCCCTTCCTCATCTGTTTTTTTGGTGCTCACAATACAATACAATACAATACAATTTATTTTTGTATAGCCGAAAATCACACAAGAAGTGCCGCTATGGGCTTTAACAGGCCCTGCCTTTTGACAGCCCCACAGCCTTGACTCTCTGAGAAGACAAGAAAAAACTCCAAAAAAAAAACCCTAGTAGGGAAAAAATGGAAGAAACCTTGGGAAAGGCAGTTCAAAGAAAGACCCCTTTCCAGGTAGGCTGGGCATGCAGTGGGTGACAAAAAGAAGGGGTCTATACAATACAATACACAAAACAAAACACAAGTTATCCTCAATACAGTATAATAGTAAAATAAAAATATTACAAGTATAGAGCAGAATTTAACAGTAGATGATATCACATAATATGATTTGGATTTGTTTAAAGTCCTGGAGACCTCAGCCATCAAGCTGCTTCCCCCAATTGGCCATTTCACAGCTGAGACAGCTGACAATACTCCTTAAGCACTCTGTGTGTCCGCAACAGCTTCAACTCCATACACTTTTTGGTGGCTTCATGTGACATGCAGATATAATAACCTGAGAACGTCATTGTCACTGACTTTTTTTAACTACTCACTGGGGTTTCACAGCTTTGACAGCAGATAATGACACCAATGTCACCTTATCTGCTCATCAACCTTGCTCTAGAGAAGAGGTATCAAACATCTTAGAACACTCTTTTAGAATCTGAAGGCCAAGGTGCTTAGCAGTTTTAATTGTACAGTAATAAATGATCTCAGGGTTAGCCAATGAAATTACCTCTGAATTATGGAACAGTCCAACATTTATGACTAACAACTTCAGTCCAAAAAAATGATCATTTGAAAACTGGAATTGGTCTCATATAAACTGTGCTCCCATATAGCAGGGGTGTCAAACTCAAAGCTAGCAGAGGCCCTCAAAACTTATTAGAGCAGCCCTCTTCATCCATATTATAAACGTGTTACATATAGCATGCAATGACCATTAGCTTCTCTGAAAACTCCTGTACTGATCCCTTTATTGCAGTTATATTTGATATTCAGATCCCTTTATCACATTAGAAGCTTGGAGGTAGGTTTGACAATGGGTGTACAAATCTCCAATTTTATTAATAAAGAGTAAGTGTGATACTCAGCTCACACAGTAAATCAACAGCATGTGAAAGTATGCTGTCATAAACTATAGTCGCAACAACAGCTGAGTGGCAAGTGAACATCAACACACAAATACTTTAAAATAGCTGAATAACTGATGTCAAACTACAAGTAACACTACAGAGTGGTAAATAACTCTCACATATATAACTTAATAACTGTGCTACCAAAAGCATAAGTAGACAGGATGGGTCTGCTTGTTTAAAGTACGTATGTGACTCTAGCAGACATGGTTTCCTAATGCTAAATTACATTGGGAATGTTCCTCTGTAAGGCAGCTCAAGATTGGCAAACATCACGAGCCACACATATTTTCAGAAGTGGTTTTGAGGGGAAAATTAAACATATATTTAAAATAAAATGGTATACTAAAGAATAATACAAAAGTGAACATTTTAAAATATATTTTGTCCATCTTTGCAAACATGGCAACCCCTTTAACATGTGTTTCATATATAGCTTGTATTTGAATATAATTTAGCCAGATTACATTTACACCTGACATTAAAATACAAAACCAGTGTCTGCTCATCCTTATATGTGAAGTACGGTACTCCGCAGCTACTAACTTGTGGTTAGAATGGAAACTGGCTGCTTGTAATGACTGACAAGAAAAAGTACAAAGAAGCTGACACACCACACTATCATAAACACATTTAGTGTGTGGTAAAAAAATAAGGCAGCAGACAAGAAAAGGGTTTGGGGATGGCCACCCCTTATACTGAAACAATCAGCACAACAAAAGAAATACGTCTTTAAAGATAACAGTTCACAACTGAACTGAACTAAGAGGGTGAGTCTGTTCTATAAATATGGTGGATAGGAGGAAGAGGTGGAATCAGGGCAGCTGAAACAGGAACTGATGTGGCAGGAAAGTGAATTCTGGGTACCAGAAGTGATGTCATCAGGGTTGGCAGGAAGTGATATAAGTGGGTGGACTGGTGGAAGGCAGAGCCTTCAGTTGAACTTCAGAGGAACAAGAGGAGAGAGGATCAGGTGAGAGCGCCAACCCTATTTGAGTCTGTAAACTGTTCCCCATGCGCATGTGTGTGGCAGTGTTTTAGTATGATGCCTAAGATTTGACATTCTCGTCAAGGAAATGATAGGCCAACTTCACACACACCAGTGCTGACACATTGCTCACTTTTTAAAGCTCCACAGTTGTCAGGGCTGGCCATCCTTCTGTGGCTTCCCTCATTGCTGTCACCACCCTACATGATTCTTTTTTAATTTCCACTGATTTGGTTGTTGTAAGTAGACAGAAGGCTCACTGCATTTCTACTTATGTTCAATGTGATTGCAATCTGTTTCTGACTAACTCCAAATGTGATGTGTGTGATCCATTACCATTATCCAGTGCCATCCAATTGTGATGCATGGTCATGCAGTGTAAAGGGATGTACTTTCCTTTAGTTACAAATTTTTGCTTCTATCCAGACTGCAGCCTTCACCTGACTGTATGCTTTGAATACATTTTCAGTCAGTGCTGATTTTGGTCCTGGTGCTTCTGGTAGCTCTCCTAACCTGTTAAAATGTCCACGAAAAGAAAGGCTGACAAAGATTGAAGACAGTTTCAAGTCAGACCCAAGGCAGAGTAAAGATTGTAGTGAGCAGAGAGGTACCTGTCTATCTTTATCTAGCAGTAGTGTTAGTGGTGGTAGTTGTTTGTTGATGTCATGAACTTGGAGTTCCAAAGCATGCAAGTCTCAAAATGCACTTCCAATGATGCCCACAAAAGGGTTAAAAACGTCAAAACTCAGCTAGTAATAGGGAAAATACAGGATCTTCATAAAATTAAAGATTTACACAAAACAGCATTCCAATAACAATGAAGCTCCGTGGAACACAAAGGCAAAATGGAATTACCCGAGACACAAGGCAATCATTAGTGAACAAGTCCCAATACAGCCAATCAAAGAATCATCAAAAAAACAAAATTCAAAATGTCAAAAATCCAATAATTCACAAAAGAAAGTGTAGCAAAAACACAGAAGCTTACAAAAAAGTTCCCCAGCACATTCAAAATGAACCACAAGGAACTATGGGAGATCATCTAGATTTATATGGTGGAGGGCAATTCTTGCCTGTGATTGGAAGGTGACCCCGCTTCTTGGGGAACCACACACAGAACATAATCCAGGCATCTTACTTACATAGGCACAATCAAAAAGAATAATGCAAGTAATCAAAAAAAGTAACATTAACATAAATAATAGAATCAAAATTGAACAGAACAGACCCAAACCATGAATTTGAATCCCATCTAGGAGGGAGACCCAGACTAAAACACAATAGTTGATCTTTGTTGGCCCATGCTGTGTGTGTAAAGTGTTATTTTTTCCCGTCAAAAAGCTTGAGTTTCACACCCCTGCCATATCTATCTATCTATCTATCTATCTATCTATCTATCTATCTATCTATCTATCTATCTATCTATCTATCTAT
>JANRMT010062814.1:98465349-98487800 GCA_026402145.1 Polypterus bichir lapradei
TATCTATCTATCTATCTATCTATCTATCTATCTATCTATCTATCTATAGTATGCCCAATAGCCATGTGAACTAAATTCATATTCCACAAGCAATAATGAAAGACTTGCGACAAATACAACAGTAGGAACTTCTCAACATCAAAGTGATGGGCTGGATCAGAGTAAGACAAACACATCTCAGACTGTGCCCCTTCATTTCAGAGCCTAATTTAATTTAGATATAAACCTGGCACAGCTACATATAGTTGGAGGATGCCAGCAGGCTGGCCTTTTCATGTTGCATTACTATTGTCAGTTTTAGAAAATGCCTTCACCATTCTCCTTCAAGTGTTTGAAACATAAGAACCTCCAACCACCTGCTGTTAATTACAGTAACAGTATGTCAGCCAATGAGAGTTTGCTCATGCTCGGCCCACTTCTAAGTCTTCCTGACACCTTTCCATATTTAAAGTTTCCCTAGGGGGTTGGTGGGATGGCTGGTGAACTAAAGGAGTGGGATGTTGTGTTATGATATGTTTGTTAACGCCAAGCTGGCAGCTTCTCCGGAGTACTGAAACTGACTACAATATTCCACTCTAGCTTCAAGAGTTCAAGTGAGGTGTTGAGGAATTTTTTAGCTTTTCGGAGTGTGTGCATAATAGGATTATTAAGAAACAAGGAAGGAGAATTCTTCAGCCTTTTAATGAAACCTTTTGCTTAATATGTATGTGACACCCATTGTAGTGGAAAAGAAGGCACCAGACTACACACTGGGATTCTTGTAGTTTGAGACCGAGCAGGATCAGAATTAAGAGATGTCACACAGGAAGGCACAGACACAGAAAGATGGTATAGCAAAGCAAAAGTGTTTTTTTATTTACAGGGGCATGCAAAAATAGTATCAGGTGGGCTTTTTCACACAGTCCTCCCCAGAACTGGCACACAAAGCACAGAAGCAGTGTCCAAAAAAATTTTGAAATGGTACAATGTGCTACAATATTCACAACATGAACTCCAAATGAAAAAGAAACAAAAACAATAAATGTATATACACAAAAAAATTTGGAAGTCTTCCTTAATAAAAATGCAGTCAGGAAAATACTACACAAAAAATGCCGTCCTTCCAATAATGCGATCCACAAAAAATATTTACAAAGGACAAGTGCACCACAAACCCTATTCATATAAATACCTCCACCAAAACTATACTATATCTAGGAGATACTTAAACCTCTATGTACAAAAATAAAATATATACTAAATAATGCAGAAACCACTATGCCTGATGTACTTTTAAGATTAAGCTACACCAAACACTCACTCACCATCACAATTAAATCAAAAGATGACCCCTGCAGGCAAGGTATGCCTTTTATACTGGGGAGTATTACTTGCAACCAATCCTGCGTCACGCCGCTCCTTTCCTCCAGTTGTGGCTGAAGTGTCACGTGCTACTTACGTCCTACGCCCCACCTTTGCAAGGCCTGTATTAAATCACACGGTGGCCTCACGTGTGCAGTCGAGCGTACCCACGACATACTTCAGCTGGACAAGCCGATCCATTCCCCAGACTTGCTATAGTAATTTGCTTTCTTGTAACTGTATCTCGGGATCCCCTTCTCTAAAACAATCCATGCATTAAGCCACCGCCCACACTTCTTACTTTGCCAGTGGCATGTGGCTATGAAGACGGTTGAACAGGCATACATGAAGTTCAGTAGGCCTTTCCTGAACCCATGTATGCCCAGCTGTCGGCATCACACGGGGTGATCCTGAGGCGTAAAATTAAAATATTTGTGAAGGTACATGCTTGCAATTCGATTGTTTAAAAAGGTAAGTGCCTTTATTGTTCTGAGTATAAACTGTTTAAAACTACCCTTAGAATTTTGTTCCTTTAAATTGGTAGTGCCTGTCAGGCACATTACCACCATGTAATAGTTTTCTCCTCACCTAAGGTGACAGAATTATCTTAAATTCTTATATTGTAGCCAACTAATGGATGCTCATTTGATCACAGTTATCTGTTAAAACCCAACTCAATTATCACCATTACTACTTTGAAAATTGTACTGTCTTTTGCGCCATAAAGTCCTGCAGGCCTCTTTGAAATGGTGCAGCACACCTTACCTACAGTCAACCTAATGTATCCATCCAAGTGCCACTTATACTCTAACACAATTATAAGCCAATGAGTGTCACCCAATTTTCTGGTTTAGTGCAACACAAAGTAAGTAGAATTCCACAGCTGCAAGACGAATGCATTCATTGCTATAGTATCTACTAGATCTGCAAAGTATAAAAATGTTACTAAAGCTGTAATGAGTGAGCCATAAAAATGATTAAACACATGTGACATACCAACTTTGTACTGCCACCAGCTCCAGTGTTCATGGAACATTGTTAAATTTTAGCCAAGGTTTATTCCTTGATTTATATGTATTTCTTGTTTTATTGTTTTAGTTAATTGTGAATTATTTTTCTTTTTTATGTAATTTGGTTTTGTTTAGCATTTATTTTTTGTGTCCTTTGTTTTTAAATGTTCAGCCATTATTTGAGTTTTGCTGGTGGCCCATGAGGCAGGGTCACCCTGACATCACTGCTGCTTGGTCCTCCCTTTGCCTTTATATTCAAGTCAGAGAGAAGGACACAGCAGTGGATCATTGAGTCTGTTATTGGAGTTTTTTTTTAAGTATAGTTTTTTGTTACTTTTCACTGATTTATTGGATTTAAGTTTGTGGTCCTCGCGTTCCACTCTTTGGATTAAATTTGTTTGCCTCAGATTGCTCTTTTAGTCACATCCCTTTTTGTGCCTTTTCTGTTATTTTTCTTTTTTGTTAATAAGTCCTCAATTTATAAAGATTCATGTTTGGATAGTCTTTACAAAGCCTGCAAGTTGTAGCTGGGAACTAGCTACTTATGGACAAAGCTACCTTTTGGACAGCCCAGCAAAGGCCCTGGCCTGCTTTGTGACTCTTTTTGAAGGCCTCGTGATCCCTTTCACCATATTCATATCCAGTGTTACAATCAGTTGGTTTTATAAACTTTTTGCAGCTTTACCTGTATTATTTAACACACTCCATATGTTTTATAAGAGGTTTTTTGGCCACCTGAGAATTATGAATGCAGTATAATGTTAGTTTTTGCATTTCAAGTAAGTTGGTAAAGTTGAATATTTTTTAGCATTTTGCCATGACATCATCTTTATTTCCTGGGTGCACTGCAATTTTGTGAACCTATAGTCATGACGCAGGTCCTGGTTGTAAAGGGTGTGTTCACAAGATTCACGATGTATTTCATCAATTACATGAAGTAGTTAAATGGATGCCTCTGGAGGCTGTTCCCTGTCTAAGTTTGCAGATTAAAATCTTTCTTTTTTAAATTTCTGAAAGCCTTTTACTTATTGACTTCCCAGTATTGAATTTCTTGCTCTGTTTCCTTTTTGGCTCTGGCAAAACATCTGTTTGATTCAAAGTTTGTTTGTATCTTTTTTGTCTAACACGTATCTCTTTGTCCTTTCCATTTTTCCTTACTGTCTTTTACAAGTCAATAAATCCCAAATGTTTTCATTCTTCTGATTTCCGGTTCTTTCTGTTTTTTTCAATTGATAGGCAGAAGTATTGTTAAATGCAAACTACAAGATTTCTTTAAAAATCTGTTTGTATCCTCTGATCCTTCAACCCACACCCTGCTGGTCCAGGCCCTCTTTCTATGTACGTCTGACATCAATGTTGTGTAATTTGGTCTCCTTACTGAGTCCCCAAAGGTTCAACCCAAATGTTACAGGTGGACATTGCCAAGCCATTCAGATTCAGTGTATGAATGAGACCTAACCACCCTCTCTGCTGTCAACAATGAGATGATAATCCCATCAGTCCTCCAGCTGTCCTCTCTCTCTGTTTTCTGATCTCATTGGCAATGAAATAAAAATCTGAAGACAGATTATCTGGGGTCGGTAATACTAATAAGCATGGGGACTGAAATCTCCCAGACTGCTGTTTAATTAGGTCTTGCCCATCGTGGCATTGCTAAAGACCAGTAACTCACTTCTCAATGCAATTAAATCTAAATCCCTGCTTTTTTATTAAATGTGCGCCTGTTACAGATGTATCTATGGTCTTTGAGGAAGATTTCTATGCAAGTATTATTTTTGTCTGAATGGCTTTGTGGAAGAACATCTGCTGTTTTGCATCTGGACAGGAGCCACCTGTTTATCATCAGTAGGCTTTCAGGAGAAATTAATAGACCCTTCATGTAGTCACAGAAATCGGCTCCGTGGGAAGTGAGAACAGAAGCTCAGCTTCTCCTTTTGACTGGCCATGGCATATTCAGCACCATCCCTACAGGAGAGATGGGATCTGGCTTGACATTTTATATCATATTATCTGTAACTCCTGGCACACTCTTTTGGAGAAAATGACTGCTTATGAGTGGGCAGCATAGTGAAAAGCACCACTATTTAGATTCCAGGTCTGCTTGTTATCTATGTTGAGGTTGTATATTATCTTCATGTTAGTATAGGTTTTCCTTCAGTACTTCCACAGTTTCCTTTGGTTTCCTCCTATAGTCTCAAAGATGTACAAGTTAGGTTAATCTGTGACTCTTAATTGGTTCTGTGTGAGTGCCTGCATGATTTGTGTCAATAATGGATTAAAGCCCAACCATGACTGATTCCTACCTTGTGCCAGACACTGCCAGGATAGGATATTATACAAGGGACATTCAAAGCATTTCCACACTTTTTTTAACTCTATTTATTAAGAATTTCAAAAACAAATTACATCACTTTTCTGCATCGTCATTTTCCTTTGCAATGCAATTTTCCCAGCATTGTACCAACTTCTTAATGCCCAATTACTACTCCTCCCGCCTTCACTGTTTCCAACAAAAACACGAAAGTGCGAAAACATTTTGAACGTCCCTCATATTATACAATTGTGATATGTCGCTAGGCACAGAACAAAGTTAGGACTCAGGAAGAAAGAAGAAAGTATGACCTGGGTGGAATCGGACAATATTCCTTCAATGTTCCTCCAGGATTTGAGGAGACAGGTGACCTAGTAATTGCTTGGAAAGACTTAAAAACTGAGAAAGAGGAATTAAAGGATCAGCAAGAAGATGGCATATATAGTGCAAGATATGATTGTAGGAAGTGCGAAATGGGACTTTGTTGTGTTTTGATTGATGTATTACAGAGTTTTGTCTGATGTTTGGTTATTTCTATTCCTGTTAATATTTCACTTTTTTAATGTGTCAGCCTATGTTTATGTGTATTTTCTGTTTTATTGTTGTGTTTTAATTATTACTTTTGGTATTTTATTAAATTTCTCTTATGTTTGTTATGATGTACTGTTGTGACGTTTCTTGTATTTTGTGGGTTGAACCCCAAGAGGCAGGGCCACCCTGACATCACTGCTGTTTGGTCCTTCGTTCGTCTTTATATTCAGGTCAGAGTGAAGGACCCAGCCCTATAACATTGAATTTTTTTTTTAAGTATTACTTTTCATTTGTTTTCTCAGATATATTGGATTTATGCTTGTGGTTCTTAGATACTGCTCTTTAGATTGAACTTGTTTGCCTCAGATTGCCTTTTTAGACACATCTTTTTTCCCTTTCTGTGCCTTGAGCATTGTTGTTCTTAATGTTTTGGTTTACTGGTTTTCTTTTGTTTCTGTCTTAGATTTTTGCTATCACATTTTGGATTGGAACTAGTTTATCCTGCATTGCCTTTCTAGACAAATTCTTGTTGCCATAAGTTTGCCCTGTTCCTGTTTCTAATCTGTTTTTGATTCAAGTTCTTAGTTGTCTCCACAAGCCAGAGTTTTATGGTTTCTGTCTCTCTTCCTTGTGAGACATTTCAATATATTTTGGAATTTGTCCATATTGTCTTCTAATACCAGACATTCCTTTTTGTTGACAGCTCAGCTTAAAGCCTGTAGGTGGTAGTTGGAGGCTGGCTATCTTGGAATAAGGTTATATCTGGGCAGGTAGCGAGGGTCCTGACCTACTTTGTGGGTCTTTAGGATGCCTCACAGCCCTTTTGTTTGAGGCTTTATTTCACAACGGTATGTTTGAGTAATTTTTTAGTTATGTTTTGGTTACTTTGTGATGTTATTTTGTGGGGCAATTTCATTGTCGGGCAGCATGGTGGCGCAGTGGTAGCGCTGCTGCCTCACAGTTAGGAGACACAGGTTCGCTTTCCGGGTCTTCCCTGCGTGGAGTTTGCATGTTCTCCCCGTGTCTGCGTGGGTTTCCTCCGGGTACTCTCGTTTCCTCCCACAGTCCAAAGACATGCAGGTTAGGTGCATTGGCGATCCTAAATTGTCCCTATTGTGTGCTTGTTGTGTGTGTGTGTGGGTCTGCACACCCTGTGGTGGGCTGGCGCCCTGCCTGGAGTTTATTTCCTGCCTTGCGCCCTGTGTTGGCTGGGATTGGCTCCAGCAGACCCCCATGACCCTGTAGTTAGGATATAGCGGGTTGGATAATGGATGGATTTCATTGTCATTGCCATGTTGTTTTTGGGTATAGCTCCTGTTTTTGGTCACATGGGTTGTTGTGTTATGATTGCCATTTTTCTTACAATATTTATCCTGTACTTTTTTTGACAAAGTATGTGTTTAATACTGGAGATTTTTAGGCCAAGCAATTCAATTCTGCCCTTTGTTTTTTTGTAGAAGATGTCTCAAAAAACATGAAATATTTTAGCATGTTTGCAGTGATGGTTTTATGACAGTCTAACAGTCACATTGATAAATTTCCATGATAGTCTTTCCACAGAGATGCCTCGGTTTGCGCAGGGTGTGACATTATTGGAGTGACTGTATAAAGGTTTAGCGTGTTTACTTCTGCATTAGCCAAGATCAGGATAATTCTCCCTATTGGTGAACTATTCTTTAACATATATTACAGGGGTATTTGACGACTTCTTCTGATTGTTGGTTAGTGCTATGAACTTGATATAAGATAGATTAGACTTCTGGTAATGAATTTTGCAAGTTATTAGACTATAAATCATCTCCCGGTCCTCTTACAAAATCAGTCTCACTCAGAATCAGTACACAGTACAGGAATGCTTGATGTTATCACTGAAAACATATTTAAGATAGAGGCAAGGATATTTTGTTCTCCTACCTTTGGGATAAATAGAAGAAAATTAATCTTATGTCTAGTGATTGTTACTCTGTAAAATACCCTAATTTTTTCTTGGTTGTTTTTGTAAAAAGTAAAAGCATTTATACTGCCAGAAAAGGGAAAATACTATAGGCCACATAGGCAACAAATGCAAATGCAGTGAAGTCAAAAAGCAAGCTAAAAGATTGTACTCAGGAGATCAAATAATACTGAGCACTATAACCTAAACGGCAGGCCAAATTTGTAGTCTACAAGCATTTGCCCTGAATTCAGTAACAAGAAAATCAAACATGAAAAGCACACACAGAGAGCTGAAAGTCTGTCATAATCTAGGAGAACCTCGAAGTGCACAATGATGACCTTTATTTATTCTGTTGCAATGATGGCATCACGTATCACACACTTCCAGTTGTCCAAGCATAGCAATGCCATTGCAACCCTAGACAAAGGTCTTATAATGACAGTGCCCAAGACAACAAAATGGCATTGTGGGAATAATCTGAAAACATATTAAATTGTTCAAAGCAAACTCTAAAGTAAAAAAAAAATAAGATAATAACAAATAAAAAACAAACAACATTAGGAAATGAACAAAAGGAAACTCATAAAATATTTAAAACAGCACACAATAGTAACAGTATTTCATCTCTTGGTCTTTTATTTCTTTTTTTGCCATGAGCGTTTTCTGTTTCCAACAAAAAAAGGCATTAAAGCATGTCGGCCTTTCAAATCAGGCAGACTGAAAGCTGCATTAAAGATTATTATGCCCTTTCTGGGGCATAAAAGGCTCAGGGGAGCAGTGGTCTCATGAGCTGTAGGAGAACACTGTGACTGACCCCCATATTCCTGAAGTGATTTCCTCCAATTAAAGCTGTGCCAGTAGCCCATTGAGCTTAGAGGCAGTCGATGAGTTGCAGCAGGGGCTTAGCTGGCTAGATGAAGAGAGACCAGGGTCCGGGAGAGAGAAATGGTGTGGCTGGAGAAGAAAAATGGAGTGTTGTCTGTGGTATATTGAGATGGGCAAGTGGTCAACTGACCTAGCCATCAGCCTTTGCTTGATCTTTATTTTTTTTAACATTCTCATACTTTGCCTTACCTTTTTAATCCAAATTTAAGTGGGCACAGAGGCCAGTAAGAAGACAAGCAAAGGAAAAAGTCATTAGGCATGCTATTTACAGCGGAGATAGCTCTGGGCACAAATATTGTACGTGGGAGGACATGGACACATTGTTATATAGTGGCCGATCAATAAAAGTACCAGGGAGCAGGTCAAAAAATGTAATCAAGAATTAGACCATGAGTTGAACCTCAAACCATACCAAAGCTCAAGGGGAGAAAAAAGAGAAAATCCAAAATGGAGTAAACTCATTACCACAAATAACATCAACACTCAATGCGCAAGTAAAAGAAAGCAAAGAATGTCATGATTCAGTAATTATTTTTTTAATTTAGATTTTTGTATTGTTTTAATATTGACTTTTCTTTATTGATTTGTTTGTCACATTTAGGAATGGGTTGCCATTTAGGAATGGGTTTGCAGTGATGCTAGGGGGCATGACCTGTCTTGATTTGGAGTTCCAAACACGGTAAAAAGACTTCTCAAGCAGCTAGAATCACTGACCTACCCAGAATGCCCTCACTCCAAACCTACCAGCCCCTAACTGCTACCTGTAGGTTTCAGCCTAGGCATGTTTTCTAATGGGGGGGGGTTCAGACTTTAAATATTCTAAATATAAAGGAAGTCTCAAGAAATATCAGAAAGCCTCACGAGAGAGACCATGCAAACTTTGACAACTAGAGGAAAGTCCTATAATATTCCTGATAATTGAAGGAAATTAATTTCAATAATTGTGAAATCCGCAAAAATTCTGAAAATAATAAAAAAGCAATAT
Source organism: Polypterus bichir lapradei (assembly GCA_026402145.1). Taxonomy (NCBI): domain Eukaryota; kingdom Metazoa; phylum Chordata; class Cladistia; order Polypteriformes; family Polypteridae; genus Polypterus; species Polypterus bichir. The sequence goes on from JANRMT010062814.1 coordinate 98,474,349, forward strand.
GCCTACAAGGCAATCTGAAACCGAACAAGTACTAACACAGAAATCCAAAGGTAAATCCAATAAACAAGCATGGGGATCCATAAACCAGAAAAATCGAGAAAAAGCAAAACAGAACACTTCTAACCACACTCAATGAACCATTGAGGGATATGTTCTCACGTCACACTATAAAGGCTGAGGGGGGTCCTTCAGTAGTGACAGCTGGGTGGCCCCACCCCATTTGGGTCCACCCACAAATGACAAGACACCATAATAGAACAAGATAATATGCATAGAAACGCAATACTTACAAGTTAAAAAATTAAAGAAAACACAAAGTAAAACATGACCTTGCATAAAGCGAAACCAAAAGTTGAAATAATGAAAGATGGAAACATAATTAACAGCAACAAAAATAAATGTTCAAGAAATAAACTAAAACCGAGACAAATCCCCTGGCTTGAGCATACAAGGTGGAGTCATGAACATGGCAGCCATGAGCTGTGTGCCCAGAAAGGGGCTGCACTGACATCTAAACATTTTAGATCTTTCCATGAAAGAATCATCTTATTGGTTTTTGTTGGCCGCACCGCTGGAGATATTTGGCTCCATGAAAGGATATCATATTTGGCCCCCAACCCAGACCATACCAACCCTGTACTCTGTATAAAAACCCCCACCAAAACCCATTTGAAGACCTAAGCAGGATGGTATTACGCTAGGTGAGTTCCATACTTACCAGGGCTGTCCAATTAGCTAAAAGATAAGGTTTGAATATTCATATTAAAAAAGTAAATATTCAAAAATATTTGAACTTAGTTTAACAATTCTGTTACTTTTTTATATGTGTTTTTTTAATATTTTATGGTACCAATGGTAACATCAAGATCAAACGCCACTAGGAAAAAAAACAGTGTTATTTGGAAAACTGTTATATTTAAATATAAGAGCCACCAAAATCCTGTGCTGGTACACTGTATAAAATAGAAGCATATCTGCACAGCCATCTTGTCTTCAGTCTAGAACTGACAGCTTGCAGGGAGAGCAAAAACTTGTTCAGGCAGCAAGCCATTAAATCAGGCAGAAAAATGACCAGATCATACATTTCTTTTTGGCAAACATTGTGGGAGACACTCTTTATGATTTTCCAGTTAAATAACAATTGATAATGTTAACTATCAAAAAAAACAGATCTGGAAAATCCCAGCCCCCTTTAATAGTTTGCAGCACCCATGCCCTTCCTCACCTGAGTGGGCCTGCTCTCAACTACTTTTCATCAGCTCTGCTGTCTTACCATGGATGAGGTGTAGTTTGCAAACCTTGACCTTGTGTTCAACCCAGCAGGACTTTTAGACACAACGTTACAACCAGTACCCTTTCATCCTGTTGAACCAAACAACAAACAGTTGTTTCTATCAAGAATGGGAGAGTGTTGCAGTCTGCCACTGAAATGAAGAGAGGGGCAGGGGGGACCCCAGACCATTTAACTTACCCCACCAACTGAGTGACTTCCAACAACCCAACCAAAGCTTCCTGTAGATTATTATTGACCCCCATCACCTCTGTAAAGTCCATTGCCCTGAACATCTGTCTACCCATAGGACACAGCTGCCATTTACAAATGCTGACACCACGCTTCACTAAATTATTATTAATATATTGACTTTTTTTTACTAAGTGTGCGTCTACAAAGCATGAAGCACTTATGACACTGAATGTTGAGTGCATGCTGCAGTCTTCAAATTAAAGGGGAACTTGAAAACACTTTTCTTTTTGTGCACTACATGGTGGTGATCAAAAAAAAGTAGGTGCACATATACATTACTGCCTTTAATACATATGTGAAAAAAAGCTAAATGCAGTTTTTATTTTATTTTTCCACGTTTAAGTGGCATTTTGCTTCTTGAGGCCATAAGATATATATAAATTGAGGCACTGTGATTCAATTGACTACAATGATGCCTGCGTTTGTGTCTCCCAAATGAAGCAACTCATTTTACTAAATGTTGCGCTGTAATGATCTGCAAACGTTTAGTCCTCCTTGTAAGTTTTATTTAGATGAGATTTTCAAAGAAACTTAAATTGTGTTAAATACGTTTGAATGTGTACCAGAAAACTATAAGTAAGCAAACAATACAAACCAAAATTTTGAAGTAAACTACAAAAACTGTATGATGTGGTTTTCTATAAGTTTTACTAATGAAGATAATAAACTAACCATTCAAAATTATAAAAAAGGCTAATTGTGGAAGTGACATGCAAAAACAGATCAGTAAAATATCATAACATTGAACAACATATCTGGAATAATATATTGTCAAAATTAGTGTGGGTATAACAAACAACTTTTCTTATAAACTCGAACTTTTTCATTACAGTCCTTTTTCAAATAAATTTAAATTTGTATTTGAATAGTGGCATTCGATCTGACAGTCCTTCTTATTATCAAATATAAGGGCAGAATCACCGGGGCAGAACTGATTTAGTGTAGTGCATGTTAGCTCACTGATACTCTTATTAAAAAGCAGCCTTGTATTAAAGTCATTAGCAAAATAAATGTTGTTTTCTATTTACTGCAATACAGCATTTCCTTGTGAATTACTTAATAATAAGCTTATGCTTGCCCTGCTTATTCATATTGTCTTCTAGTTAGAATTCCTTTGATCTTTTGGTTCCTGGCATCTATTGACCAATCCTGTAAACTGGTTCATTTGCTCCACGAATGGAGAATTGACTAAAACTAATAAATAGACCTTTCCTTGGGAAGAAATTGGGTGACCAACCGTTTCACTGTTTTCTCTCTTTCAAGCTTTCCTTGGCATTCTTTGCTTTTCTGGAACCAGGAATGTGGCTTTGATTAAGTAAAATGAAGACACATCTAACGTTGGCTAGCAAGTGTGTGAATTGCCACTTTGATTCAAGCTTGTGAGAACTGGCCTGAAACTATTCTTGCTAAAAATCAAAGGGTGAAATATAATTTGAGTGTGTATTGTTGCTTCAGGCAAAAAAAAACATTAATTTCTATTAAAAAATGACTGTTAAAATAATGATAATGTTCCAATATTTTTGAGGGCTCCTGTCAGGCAGGTGCCCTTGGAATAGTTCTATACAGTGCCTTTGATTCTTAAGAGTGACCAAGGATAAGAGAACTTGTTAAAGGCAAAAATAAACAGACTGTTATCAAAAGGGCTATTTGTAATTAAGGACAGACGCTGGCATAAGAAACTTGGATTTTTGAGCAATTTCCATATCAGGGTTTTTTGATTGTTTTTTTTTTGTTTTGACTTCAAATGCCATCTAGCCATTTTTGATTTAGTGAATAAAAATAGTTCTTTTAAAAATGATCTGTGCCTGGGCCAGACTATTCATTGTCTGTGCTTTCAAGAAGTTTATTCTGCCTCACTCACTCTTAACAAGATCTGAGAAGAGATTTCTTTTATGAGAAGATCTAAACAGTCATGGCACTGACAAGTCAGTTCAGGGGATTGTTTGAACAGTAGTAGCAATGAGCTCTAGTAAGAGTCAAGCTAAAGGCAAAAGACAAAGGTGAGGTGTGACAAACCTAATAACAAATGCATTTGTTATTGACCATTATAAAATACTGATATGCCTTTTTTATTAATCTTGTTTTATTTTCCCAATGTACATTAATTGTATTGATTGTTTTTCTTGACATTGATATGTATTTCTTTCAGTTTTTCAATCCTTATTTAGTTTATCATGTAACGAAAGCACTCATTTCCGATTCATTACAAGACAATTGGGAAGCAGTATGAGGTTGAAGGCAAGATCTGCATTCTTAAAAATAAAGTTTCCAAAGTGATTCTTCAGAGTGATGTCTTAAGGAATCATTTTTTATTCCGAAAAGAACCATCCACATAAAGTTTCCAGAAAGAACCTTAGTCTATTTAGATTGTAACAGGCTCCATAAGTACCCATGAATAGATGATAACGGATTTGTGAAAAACCAAAGGGTTTCGTGTCTTAAAAGGATTGTTACTGTATATAGTTACACAGGCTAATTTTAGATTTTGTTGATGTGTTAAAGTCCTATTAGATACCTTACTTTACACTGAAGAGTTTAGTTTTGTACCCTTATTTGGAGCTGGTAGCACTTTAGTTTAGGTACTGCAAAATGTATCAATTATTCATTTACTCTTATTTAACAATACTGTAATAAAGGCTTCTTTTGATCTTCATAACACTTACAAAACAAAAGTAGATGATTTGTAAGTGATATGAAAATCCAAAGAAGTTTATGATAAGGTCTTGCTACATTACAGTTAATGAGAAATAGACACATTTTTGCAGTACCTAACTAAAGTGTTACCTAGGAACCTTTTCAGTATCTGAAGAAATCATTTCATATGTAAAGAATCCTTCTTAGAATTAAATAGTTCTTCGTGAAGCAGTGTTTATACAATAAATCACAAAACTCAGCAAAGTGCCGTTAAGGAACTAATTTTTTTTAATACCGTGCCTCTGTGTGGAATAGCAGCCAGCTATGGGGCACACGTACTTACAGTCACTCAAGCTGCCAGTCAGACTAACCTTACTGTCTTTGAGATGTGGGAAGAAACTGAGTTAAACAGCAGAATGTGCCGCCTTCAAACAAATAGATACCAAGTTGGGATTTAAACTAAGACTTGTGCACAAATACTAATGTACTTGACACCATGTGATGTGGAAAATCAAGTGGAACTTGCCAAACTTAATGATACAAAGAACAAACAAAGGATAAGTCTCCACTACCTACAAAATGGAACAGAGAAGGAGAATTAACACCTAACAAAATCACATATTGACCATTTAACATGTCAAGTTGTACATCAACGTATACATAGTCCATCATTAACTTAGCTTGGCTTCTAGGCAAAAAAAGTGTATTGCTGAAATTATTAAGTGGTAAAAAGGGCAGGATCACTTAAACTGAAAGCCAACCCCAAAAAAGTAATTGCAATGAGCCTTAAATAAGCTTTCAGGGCAGTCCTTTCAAAATGATCCTGCTTTGAATTATTATCATTGCTCTCATTAGAAAATCAGTTTACTACACATGTGTGCCTTCAAAATGTCAATGATGATTTGAGTGCACGGAACGACATTATTAAAATCAAATGACAGCTGCCAGTGAAAGAATGAGTCGCTGCTCTCGGTTGTTGTTGAGCCCTTGCCCACCCCAGTGTATTGCTGAATACAAGAGATACGCTCCAGAAAGAAAACAGAGGCGCACCCTGCTGTCCACGCTGCCGTGGAAACCGCAAATCTGCTGCTTGGACCTGTTGTTTAATTTGCATAAATACCCGCAGAAAATTTGCATTTTAACAAAAGTCACAGATGATGTTGGTATTAATAGAGAAAAGGATGGAGTTAAAAATTCAAGATGGTTTTCATTATATTTCACAATTCATAATAAACCAAAGGAGCCATTCATAGTGTACCCATTTTCACATTCTGCATACACATACGTGGACTGAGCAGGCTTATAGTGAACTGAAGTATCCTGATACGCTATATTTAAAGGATTAAACACATTCCTGTTCTCTTATGCTGAACGTTTAAATGAATCCGGAAAATAGCACACTGTGTTGCTTTTATAGTTGCTTTATTTTTTAGTGTATTTGAATGTTAACCTGTTGGACGGTGCATCAGTGGAACATACTACACCGTGTTCCAAATTATTATGCAAATGATATTTTTCTCTGATTTTCCTAAATAGTCGATGCAAGTGGCAGTCAATTTTTGAGTCATCAACCATTAAAGTATAGTTTGAATGTTACTGAACAAACCTCCTAATGATAACGGTATGTTTTTCAAAAATAAAAAATTTAAAATGCACTGTTCCAAATTATTACGCACAACAGAGTTTCAAAACATTTTTTATAGGTTGTAAAGAACTGAAAATGGTCATTTGTTGAATTTGCAGCATTAGGGGGACATATTTACTGAAATCAAAAGCTATTTAAATCAAAAACATCTTAACAGGTCAAGTTACATATTAACATAGGACCCCTTATTTGATAGCAGCTTCACAATTATTGCATCCATTGAACTTGTGAGTTTTTGGAGAGTTTCTGCTTGAATTTCTTTACAGGATGTCAGAATAGCCTCCCAGAGCTGCTGTTTGGATGTAAACTGCCCCCCACCCTCATAGATATTTTGCTTGAGGATGCTCCAATGGTTCTTAATAGGATTGAGGTCAGGGGAGGATGGGGGCCACACCATGAGATTCTCTCCTTTTATGCCAATAGCAGCCAATGATGCAGAGGTATTCCTTGCAGAATGAGATGGTGCATTGTCATACATGAAGATGATTTTGTTACGGAAAGCACGGTTCTTCTTTTTGTACCATGGAAGAAAGTGGTCAGTCAGAAACTCCACATACGTTTCAGAGGTCATTTTCACACCTTCAGGGACCCTAAAGGGGCCGACCAGCTCTCTCCCCATGATTTCGGCCCAAAACATGACTCCGCCACCTCCTTGCTGACATCGCAGCCTTGTTGGGACATGGTGACTGACCACCAACCATCCACCGGTCCATCCATCTGGACCATCTAGGGTTGCATGGCGCACATCTGTAAACAAGAGTGTTTGAAAATTAGTCTTCATGTAGTTCTGGGCCCACTGCGGCCGTTTCTGCTTGTGAGCATTGGTTAGGGGTGGCCGAATAGAAGGTTTATGCATAACTGCAATCCTCTGGAGCATCCTGCTCCTTGATGTTCATGGGACTCCAGAGGCACCAGCAGCTTCAAATACCTGTTTGCTGCTTTGTAATGCCATTTTAGCAGCTGCTGTCTTAATCTGATGTATTTGTCTGGCAGAAACCTTCCTCATTTTGCCTTTATCTGCACGAACCCGTGTGTGCTCTGAGTCAGCCACAAATCTTTTAACAGTACAATGATCACGCATCAGATTTTCCTCCAATAATTCCTTGTATTTTTCTGCAGTGATTTTACCCTAACCACACAGCATGATGCTGCCACCACCATGCTTCACAGTGGGGATGATGTATTTTTTATAATGTGCAGTGTTCAAAGATGACGTTTAGTCTTATCATTCAATGCAATTAATTATTTTGTGTTTTATATTTGTAATTCATTTAGATCACTTTGCAGAGATTTGTTTTCCCTTTGAGACTAGAGAGTATTTTTGTGTTGTTCAATGTCAGAAAAGCTAAAATGAATCCACAGTGATTCAAAGTTATATAACAACACAATGTGCAAACTTCTAAGGGGTGAATATTTTTTTATAGGCACTGTTCCTGGCCATGGCAGAGACCAGCTTCACAAGTGATTGGCTGTGCAAAAGTCTGAAAGAGGCATAATCCCTCTTACGGTCCTTCCGGGCATCCTGGCTGGGTACCGCCCCCAGCCGCTTGCCACACTGCCCCAATGCAAGCTGAGACCCATAGGGGCCAGTGTCCCGTCCCATGAGGGCAGGTCTCCCATGAAGCGGGTCCTACTTTCGCATATCCAGGGTCCGGTCCTGCAAAACAGCAAGCAGAAACAGGGGCGGAGCCGCTGCCTGGACACCTACAGCTGGCATCCAGCTGTGTCACACACAGGCAACGCTTCCCCCTTTTACCAGCACCCTGGCCTTTGCCACTTTCGGCACCCCATCTGAGGTTTCCGTGCCTCTCTAGTTGGGACCTCTGACGGGACCGCACCAGTGATGACGTCACCAACAGAATCTGTAATCTCCCCCTTCTCACCATGCGATCAATCACCGCCGTCACATCTACTGTCCGAGTCTCCGCTACTTGAATCCGGTCAGGAACGGTCTCGTTTTTCCTTTACGGTGCCAGTAATACTTACCCGCACCGCCGCGCCACTCCGGCCGAAGATTCCAGCGTCGCGCCATTCCGTCCATTTTCTCAGCATCTTCACGGACACGGCCACCTTCCCCTCCAGCTCTTTCAATCCATTACGGAGCGCGCACATCACCTGAAAGAGCGACTCTGTGGGCTGAAGGCGCTCCTCCAGCTCGCACAGAGCTGCCAGCAAGCACAGATAGTCATCCATGGGCCCAATCTGGTACTTCCCCAGCTCAGGACGGACATTCGTTGGTCCCGCTTTTGACCAGTCATTGGCAGGCACACAACACACACCGTCCAGTGCCTTGCCTGCCTCGGGAAGGGACTTCCAGTCCTCGGCCATCTTGTTTCCCATGCTCCTGGTGTGTTGACGAGCCTCCAGGCAGCTCCACAGCTGCCACGGTCTTTTGAGCTGCAGCAACTCCTCCTCTTCAGCCTTGCGGATCGGCATGTGTCTACCACCGACGTGGATCCGGGCAGTCCCTGCCTACAACACAAAACTCAAGTCCAGCCCTCCAGGGCTAATTGCCGTTGGGCAGGGAACTTACCTCCCAGGTCCCGCCTGTCCGAGGCGACTTCCTCGGCATGACTTTAGTAGACGCGATGCCGTCAGGTGTCCTTAGTGCCGGCGCTCTCGTAGGAGCCTGCTGCACACCAGCTAGGCCCATTGTTGTCTTCCCGCACCAGGTGGGAATGGCCCTTCTGTGAACTGGTGGCAGTCCCTTGGGTGAGTCGTTCCCGCGGGATTATGAGTGTGCCACTCCCGCGGCACGGGGCTGTCCACAAAATAATTTTTAATGACGGGTCCCCGCCTTGTATCAGGCGGAGAGTCCCATCTGGGATGCCATTGTGGAGACTGACCAGACGTGCTCCAGGTGCCTCCCGATGAACTTCCGCCAGCACTTCCTGGTGTGGCAGAAGTGCCGGCTGAGCACCCGGAAGCACTCCGGGTGTCCCTGATATTCCTTTCCCCAGCACTTCCGGGTGTGGCAGAAGTGCTGTCGTCCAGGGCTTCACAGGCATCCGGGCGCCCCCTGGCGGTGACCACCGGCCCCTATAGTGTGAGGTTCCATGATATGTTCCCGTGGTCCTCCATACCAACCAGGGCAGCTGCCCCCTCGAGGTCTGGAGGAGGCTTAATCCCTCATCCAGTATTTCTGGGCTTCCCAGCTTCCCCCAGCCACTCACCAGACTGAACAACTGCTTTATGAAACATAATTTTCTAAATCATCTAATGGTCTTTTTTGTTTTATGAATCACAATGAAGTTGAATTTTCATGATTTGAATGACTTGAGTTTCTAACGGGAAGCGCCAGCACTATCACTGGATCATCCTCACAGTCATTCCAAGTCTACAGCACAGAGCAGAAGTAAATGTTAGGCCATGGAGGGATGTGTGACACAAACATACTTACAAAATCTGCACAAGCATGAATGCACTGTAATAACATGTGGCATCACAGCAGCAGATGCACAAAATCGCACCAGTGATGACGTCACCAACAGAATCTGTAATAACAGCAAAAATAAGCAAATGATTCTAGCTAGCTTTTTAGCCCAGCTAGTTGGGGCATATGCCAGTCAAACACTTGAGTCCCATTTAAAGTTGCAAATTAAGTTAATATGCACATGTTTAGGACAGATTGTGTGTGCCCCAAACAATTTCTGGAGAAAGCACAAAATCTGCACCATGATGACCTGTCTTGGAATCAGATTTACCAGGCCTTTCGGCATTTGAACCAATTGGGAGAATATGCAAGTACAATATAAAGGGGAACCATATTTTTAGTCAAATATGTATGAAGGAATTCAGTCAATTCATAAGATTGCATAATAATGCTTTTTATAGATGATTTGGGTATTGACATAATTCCTAATACATTTTAAAATGAGGGTGAAAGTCAAGAAGGGTGACCTTCTCCTCATTGAGCCTATTGACCTCTGATTGTATTGTATGTGTATATTAGGCATGTAAATGACTCATTGATTAATTGATAAGCAGCTGTGAACATCTGTGTCAGCTGGAGAATCAAGCAATTGAAAATCACACCCTTCTTCTTCTTCCTCTTGTGTGTATTTTTCATTTAATCATTGACAAAGTAAACATAGTTTCCATTTTTCAAATTCACTGTGAATTAGCACAAACAAGAATTCAAATAGACAAATTAAAACTTGTCCAGTCCATCAGTGTTCATGTTCCTTAGACCCCTGCAAGAAGACCTTTTTGTTTCTTGATAGGAGGAATAGAAATCTTGAGTTGTGGAATGGCTACAAAACCTAATGTGTATCACTGACATCTGTATTTCAGTAGGCCTGTTGCTGCCTTGTCTTATGCCTATTCTCGTATGGTTTTGCTGTTTAGCTGTGTAAACACCATGGCACCTTTAGCTACAGCTCCTCAAGTCATGTCTACCCATTTCTGTTTACATCCCCAGGTCCACTCTAAACTGAATGTTTTCTTGACCAGTGGACCATTGTTAGTATGCTTCTCTTCTTGTCATGCCTTGGAAACACGAGCGACTTTGATCTTTCTGGTAAGCTTACACTTGTATAACTGGTGACCACTAACATACTTCATTTAATAGCATTTTAATTTTTATTTGTGTCTATAAACCCACTGTTTACTGGGACACAAAGCATGTCCAATGATAATTATGATGGAGCAAAAGAGACCAGGAGATGGTTAGTCATAAAGGGAAACACAGTCAGACAAGGCAAGGGGTCAAAAGTCATAAACTCCAAATAAAGTCAAGAACCAAAAGAAAGGGGTAAGACATAAACTGTAAGTCAGGAAATAAATAAAGTTAAAACCAGAAGAAACACACCTACCACTGGGGCTTTATTGTATTAAAAGGTTAACTATGTGTTTTATCTTGGTAGAGTAATATATTTTGCTCTACTTTCCCTTATTGTATTATTAACACTAGAATTACCAGAGCCTATGAAAAAACTCGTAAATCCGTCCCACCTTAAATCGCTTCTTAAAACCGTTCTCACCTCTCCGCCAGTGTCTTTTGTTAATCTAAATGTGCTGATAAAAGAAAAGCTGCAAGTAGCCAGCTATTATATCCCCCCACCGACTTAGAACGTGCACAAACTTCTTCCAGCTCATGCCTTGATTGATTTTCTGGGAGTGAAGTGGAGTTTTAGAGTGGAAATAATAGATTGTTGTTTGGAACACACGCATTTCATGTCTGTTCCGTTTCTACAGTAGTCTGTGTAAACACATTGTTAAAACAGAAACATTTTTTATATTCTACTAGTAGATGACAAAATGTAGGCATAAACTATATAATGTATGAAGCCTGAAGTCCAAATATCAAAGAAATATTTTCACAGAAGGTACAAATCTAACACAACAATTGCGCTTTTATTCAAAAATATAACTGCAGAAACAAAAAGCCGCCTTAACATGCGACATTGACACTTGCTTATTATGACTTCCTCCGTGGCGCAATAGAATTAGCTGCCGACTGGGAATCAAAAGGTCGTGAGTTTGATCCTGCACCACTCTATGTGAAAACAGCAGTATCAGATGTGGGGGGTGGGGTGTGTTTGGGCTCGTGAACGCGGCTGAGATAATAAAACTGACTAAAAATAAAAAAGCTAACCTTTACAAGTATCATAAATTACACCGGCTGTTACAGACTGAAATCAAATGTATGTTTTTATTCTAAAATAGTAAGACTAAGAGCAGTTTACTTCTCAAAACGGAGTGGTGCAGGATCGAACTCACGACCTTTTGATTCCAAGTCAGAAGCTAATTCTATTGCGCCACGGAGGCAGTCATAATAAGCAAGTGTCAATGTCGCATGTTAAGGCGGCTTTTTGTTTCTGCAGTTATATTTTTGAATAAAAGCGCAATTGTTGTGTTAGATTTGTACCTTCTGTGAAAATATTTCTTTGATATTTGGACTTCAGGCTTCATACATTGTATAGTTTATGCCTACATTTTGTCATCTACTAGTAGAATATAAAAAACGTTTCTGTTTTAACAATGTGTTTACACAGATTACTGTAGAAACGGAACAGACATGAAATGCGTGTGTTCCAAACAACGATCTATTATTTCCACTCTAAAACTCCACTTCACTCCCAGAAAATCAATCAAGGCATGAGCTGGGAGAAGTTTGTGCACGTTCTAAGTCGGTGGGGGGATGGAATAGCCGGCTACTTGCAGCTTTTCTTTTATCAGCACATTTAGATTAACAAAAGACGCTGGCGGAAAGGTGAGAACGGTTTTAAGAAGCAATTTAAGGTGGGATGGGTTTACGAGTTTTTTCGTAGGCTCTGGTAATTCTAGTGTTAATATGTAGCCTTAGAATGCCTAATCTCACAGACTTACCACTGTTTATGAGGTATCTATACTAATAAAAGGCAAAGCCCTCACTCATTCACTGACTGACTGACTGACTGACTGACTCATCACTAATTCTCCAACTTCCCGTGTAGGTAGAAGGCTGAAATTTGGCAGGCTTATTCCTTACAGCTTCCTTACAAAAGTTGGGCAGGTTTCATTTCGAAATTCTACGCGTAATGGTCATAACTGGAAGGTATTTTTCTCCATTTACTGTAATGGAGTTGAGCTTGACCGCCGTGGGGGCGGAGTTTCGTGTGACATCATCACGCCGCCCACGTAATGACGCGAACTGACTGTCAACGCACTATGTAGAAAAACAGGAAGAGCTCCAAAATATGCTGAAGAAAACATGCATTATATAATTGAGAAGGCAGCGAAACAATAAGAAGCGAGCAAGTGACATATACTACCATATTCATCATTGCAGCTACTTCGGAAACAAAGCAAGGTATAAACCTAAACTTTAAATTAAGTTAATAGACAGGCTGCCGCTGCCGTTTTCCATGCCCACGGGTAATGCGGGATACAAGTTTAATGAGAGAACGCAGGATATAAATGAGAGTTTTGATCACTTTGTAACTAAGTTAAAATTGCAGGTGAAGGGGTATGCTTATGCAAATTCCGAGAGACTGTGTTTGTGGGGGATTGACAGTTAAGGCGGGTGGAGGAGTCACGTCATCATATCCCCTCCCATTTACCTCATTTCGCTCTGAGCTGAGCTCCGCGGCTAACGCCGTCTCCCGAAGCAACTTCGTCACACTGCCACCAAGTTAATACACACGCTGTCTCTAGACTTTCTCCACACTGAATCCTCCAGGCACTACTTACAAAAGGTTACATTGACAATCGTGTTATGTTATTTTTAAAATGTTTAATTTTCTTAGCACAAGCACAGCTGAGAAGCTTCGATGCATGTGCTCCATAACGCGTTAAAAAATAATGCATTTAATCACACTTTGCATTACAATCAAAGGGGAACTTTTGTCAATGCATGATTTCCTGGTACACCGATTACATTGATCAGTGCATCCCAATTCATTTTAGCCTCGCACCACCTTGATTTGAGAAGAAGTATGAAAAAATATGAGGTTAACACAGAAAAACAGATCACCAATTCAAGCTTTATGAATAATCGATTCGCCATCAATAATTGTTTTGGTAAAGCCATACTCAGTGTAATCCTCCTTCCATTTTATAATTTTTCTGCCACTAGCCATGATTAAATGAACGGTAAAAAAGTAAGAGCGAAGCGAGGGTGACTTATTTAGGCAGGCATATATATGACAGCAACACTCATGACAAT
>JANRMT010062814.1:98492800-98505900 GCA_026402145.1 Polypterus bichir lapradei
GATAGATAGATAGATAGATAGATAGATAGATAGATAGATAGATAGATCTGTGTACAAATTGCAGTGTTAAAGCAGTCCAAACATATTAACAACAGTTACATACAAAAAGACTAAACAAAAAATACCTAAAGTCTAAATAGTAATGTTATTATACTAGTTTAGCTTTTACCTTACACTTATCCAAATGTTATCAGAAATTGACTATTTGAAAACATTTTAAAGAATAAGTTCAATACTTGAAGTTGAAGTTATTTCTTTACTTTAAGGCTATTTTTTGGCTAATTTGTCACATAAAACTATGTTCTAAAGTACAGCTATTTTTATAAATTTTATATTTAGCCTGTTTTTGTGATTGAAAATGGGTGTGATGGGGTCCAAATGTGAAAACAAAAGTCTTAAAACATACTAAATATGTCCACTTTGAAGTCGTAAAGATTATGATTTAAGAAAATGTGCCTTCCTTGTTTTAGAGTCATGTTTGTGACAGCAAAAATGAAGGGAAGTAATACATTTTATCACAGATTCTTGGTACCGTTTTTCTGGAGGAAAGAGTACATTTCCTGTTTGCTTTTCTGCTTTTCCTTAGCTTTATTTTACATATTATAGTACTTTTGTCTCTGTAGTTCTGTTACTTCAATGGTTAAATTCTGCCATGGATTGTAACTAATGATGCTCTACACAAAAGTTCACCGGTTTGAATATGCATCTGCCATGAGTCAGAATTTGCACCAGCAGCAAATGTTTGCACAAATCATATTTTTTTTCTTATACCATGTGTACTCATACTGTATTTTTATAGGTAATGCTAGCACACATACTGAGTCACATACAGGCACGGTTATTTAACAACAAATATGCATATGATTTTTTTTAACTAAATGGCACCTACTTTTCATCTGTTCCAGCCTGTGTGTTATTTCTCATAACCTTTGAAGCGTGATTCATGCTAAGTAGCAGCATGTTGGTGAAGCATGAACATAAGAGTTTTATTACACATACTATAAAATTAATCTGAACTGTACTGATTACAATGCCTTTGCATTTGTACCAAACATTTTTGAAATAGCCAAGGTCACCAGCACATAGACACTAAGTTCACAGGACCATTCAACACTCAGTATTATGTATTTTTATTATGTACTTTCTTTTGTATGTCATATGCACGTACAATAAAAATACAAATAGAATGGAAAAGGCACATAATGCAATAGAGTTAAGCCAAGAGAAAACAGAATGAATCTCCACAAACCAATTATCAAATTTTATGGAGCTTGCTGAGTCGCTTTTGCTCAGGATGTGGTAATAAAAAGCAGAGGATATTTTGTGTGAGTAAATATAATTAGAAAGTTTCACTGTTTCTTTCAGGTAGACATTTAGTCATGGCCATAATATGATGAAGTAGTGTTGAGTTGTGATTCATAGCAATTTTAAATCAACTATTATTTTTTCTAATCACACCTCATAAGAAGCTGTGGTGGTCGTACAAGTGACACATTTTCAGTGATTATTGTCTAGCTGTCTGCAGAAAAGAGCCAACAATTCACATCTGGGCATCAGCATTCAATAGCGTCAATAACAGCACTTAAAGATGATTCTTTAAAGTGAAACCACATGTCTAAGGCCGAAAAGTTGTTGTTGAGACAATCAGCTAATTCTCACCAAAAAAATTTTTTTTTCCTCCCAAAAGCACATGAGCATTCTGTTTTGCAATATGTATGCAATCGCAGGAGCCACGTCAATACTTGATAACACTCTTGGCTTGAAAAATTGACATATTCTGTACGTTTTAAGCCTTTTGTTTTCACATTTGGACCCCAACCCTATTATCTCCATTTTAAACTACAACAACAGACTAGGTATTTTTAAGATTTATAAATAGTACTTCACTTTAGAACAATTTCACATGGTAAATAACTATATACCATAATTATAAACAAACTAGCTGTATAAGCCCGTGCTGTAAAAAGCCCGGGCTCCTAGAAACTATTGATATCGTCAGAAAAAAATTCGAAATGCAGAGTCGGCGGTTTCATTTTGCAGATGTGCTCTTCCCTCTTGTCTATCAGTGGCTAAGCAAGTTTGTCTCTCATTTGTCCTTCTTCAGAGGTTTCACTTTGGCGTCAGAGTCGCTTTCTTCCAGCTTCATGCTGTAGCCTCATACTTCTTTCTTCTTCCGACTCGTTAACTTGGGGCCACCTTGCCAGCTCTTTGAGCTTCATGCTATAGCCTCTCACTTCCGGGCCGGATAGACAGACACACACTCTTCCACGTGTAGACGTTTACATAAAGGATAACTTTGGCTTGAAAAGTAACAATTGTATGCCTTAAGGGAGTAAGCGTTAACTTTTTAATACTAAATGTTATAACATAACACTTTTAAACCCATTTAATCCAATTCCAAGTTGCTAGGGCCAGACCCTAAACTTTTAACAATAAGAGCAAGTCAGAAACCACTAGCAGTTCATTGTGTGTTCACTCTTACACACATACACACCTGCACAAGGCCGGCTTCAATTCACCAAATAACCTAACATTGGCATCTTTGAAATATGGAGAGGGAAATTCATGCATTCACAGAGAGGATTTATGAACTCCACAATGACAGTAGACAATTTTGACTCAGGATCTTAGCTCCATGAGGCAGCAGCAGAACTAATCACTGTGCCATCGAGGTGCAGTTGTAAACATACAGTACATTAAAGAAAATGTTGAATGTTTCTGCTTGTAAAGAACAGCGATAACATACTTGGCACTCTTTTTGGTTTCTTTCCTACAGAAAACAGTGTGCGTTACTTACTCAGTGTTGTCTAATTCAGGAGTTTTTGTGCTCTAGGTATTGGAGCATTAATAAGACAATGCATTTCAAATTTAATCCACAGTGTTTACCATCCAAAGTGATATTTGGCTAAACAACTGCACAATGAAGCCTAATTATTGTGATCTAATTTGTCATTCTAAATAAGCATATATTTAGGAAAACATTTAAACACCTGCTAAATCAGAGTAGTGTACTGTGCATGTTATAATAATAGGATTAAACTGTCCTTCATAACGAGCAATATAACACTATGAATCTGACCCTGTTTGATGCACAGATTGCCTACATCTGAAGTATTGGTGTGTAAGCAGGTGCAGAAACCAATATCTTCAGGGTTCTGGTGATTTGCTTTATAAAGGTATCACAGGAGTGTCTAACCTGTTCTGTGTTCAAGCATTCCTAATATTTTTGACCTGACTGTAAACCCCACCCTCAACAGATGCTGCTAATTTTTACAGGTATGTGCATTTGTGTGTACACACTTGTGTGCTCAGTAGGCCGCGGTAAAAATATAGATTTTCCGATTAATTGTTATTTTTCATTTAAAAGATTCAATATCAATTCTTAAAGTCTCAGGATCAATCACATGAATTTCTTTCCTGCTGTATTACTATATTTAGATTTTTGCCATTTGATCTAGTAGTTGTCACTAGCCAAGTTTCCATCCAGTTTTTTGCGACGTTTTGTTATCGACAAACAGAATATACGTAAAAAAAAATGTGCGAAATTTGCTGTCTCCAGCCTGTTTCCATCCAACTGGCTTTTTATCGATAAAATGGTGTGCGTGATGACGTCACCCCCCCCCCAAAACGAACTGTCGCATAAGTTTTGTTGTATCGCGAAAAAAATCTGCCCTTGAGCCGTTTCCATACATAATTTTGTGTATGTCGCAAATTATCTACCTTTTGTTTTCCACATTACACCCCCTCCACTAAACAAAGAAACAAAGAAATGGAGAGATTTAGACAGTTTTTTGAAATTTGCCAGCTTACTGTTATTTCAGTTACACAAATAATTGGAATTGTACATAATATCCGAAGATGACAGCAGAATGAAGCAGTTGCTTGTCTGATAGCCCTAGAGCTCGAAGAAAATACCCCAGTGTGACGGAACCCACGGGTATGCGAGGGACAACGGAATAAGACCTTCTGGGAGGAGGTGGTGGAGAGACACTTCACAGAAAATCTCTGGCTGCAACATTTTAGAATGACACGGCCGACTTTTGAGATGTTGTGTGGATTCATCAGTCCTGATGTTGCGCCCATCACAGGTTGCCACAGACCACCTGTTCCAACCCAAAAGAAGATTGCCATCGCCCTTTACAAGCTGGCAACCTGCGCTGAGTATAGAGTAGTTGGAGAAACTTTCAGGGTTAGTAAAACTACCGTCCATCGATGTGTATATGCTGTGTGCACCGCTATTAAAGAAAAATTAATGCGGCGTTATATCAGCCTTCCGACTGTAGCGGAGGCCAATGAAATTGCATACCGCAATTCCTTGGTGCATCTTGTGCCACAGATTTACGGTGCACTGGATGGCACGCATGTGCCTATTCTTCCCCCGACGGAAGGCTACCGCGGTTACATTAATCGCAAAGGGTGGCCATCTATTGTTCTCCAGGCCCTTGTTAATGACAGGTGCATGATACGAGACATTTGCGTTGGCACTCCTGGAAGTGCCCATGATGCAGCTGTGTTTGCAGCATCGGATCTGTACAGGTGAGCCCACCTTTCAACATCCCTTCTCAGTGCGATAACAACTGAATTAGTACTGTAACCTGCTTCCCTTAAGGTTTTTAATTAAAACTGAAATTTGAATTAATACAAAATAACGACGTTTAATCAAAAAAAAACTAAAGTTAATATTAACGAGAGAATTTCTCATATATGCCAAAACATCTGCCATTTAATAATAAGAAAAACATGTTTAGATAATGAAACACACGGTTTATTAAATATTTTGACTGGCACAGTAAATTACTTTTGCGGTTTTTGTATTATTTAGACATCCTGAGAGACACCCCCAGGCTACAGTTGATGTGGAGGGAGTTCAGGTACCCCTTTTAGTAGCAGGAGACCCAGCCTATTCGCTACTGCATTGGCTCATCACGAGAAATAACGAGTCTCTTCATCAGACCATGCGAACCGCTCCGCTATTCTCGTTTTGATTGCACGTGATGAAAATGTATCATGTGACACATTTATTTGCGTTAAAGCCCATTTTTTCCGACAAAAAGTGTTTCCAATGCAGTTTTTGCGACATCTGAAGTATCGATATGGAATTTATGCGCTAAAGTTAAACGGAAAAATATTATGTCGACATGTACAACATTTTATCGATAATTAGCATTTCCATCAGCTTAAATTTGAAGCGCTAAATATTTTTTCGCAAAAACTGCTTGGATGGAAACCTGGTTAGTGATGTGTCTGATCATTTATGTTAGGTAGAATGCCTAGAGGGGGCTGGGCAGTCTCGTGGCCTGGAACCCCTGCAGATTTTATTTTTTATCCAGCTGTCTGAAGTTTTTTTTTTGTTTTTTCTGTCCTCCCTGGCCATCGGACCTTACTTTTATTCTATTTTAATTAGTGTTCTCTGATTTTAATTCTTACTTTTTCTTTTTTCTCTTTCTTCATCATGTAAAGAACTTTGAGCTACATTATTTGTATGAAAATTTGCTGTTGTTGTTGTTGTTGTTGTTAAGGCTTTCTATGGAAAAAGCAGTTTACTACCTCGCACAAAACAGTGTGTCCTCCTCAACTGAAATCAGCACCTTGCGACACTTAAAATTAAATTTATGTGAATTTCCCCTTGGGATTAATAAAGTATCTATCTATCTATCTATCTATCTATCTATCTATCTATCTATCTATCTATCTACAGTGCATCAGTCAAGAACAACAAAGTAATTTGTAAGCTGTGAAACTCAGAAGTTAAGTATTGTGGTAATGCAACAAAATTATTTATCCTGACGTCAACCAGAAACGTTATCTCAGTTGACATCCAAATGAGTAGAACCTAAACAATCTACACTGGAGACGGCTTTTAGCATCAATCTTCCATTTAATTCACCTCATCCCCAAAAACTAACAGAATCAATAGCAGCTTTTATCTGTCAAGATTTGAGACCCTACACTTTTGTTAAAAATGAGGGCTTTTGGCAACTGATACAGGTTTTGGAACCGCAGTATGCTTTACCGGCCAGAATGCAAATGAGTGAAGTTACTGTACCTAGGCTTTATGAAGTTCTTAAGCAAAGCATTGCCACATCTCTCAGGTCAGTGGAGAGAGTAACCCTAGCTTGCGACAGCTGAACGTCCAGGACAGAAGATTCCTACACAACAATCACATGTCACTACATTAAAAGTGACTGAGGACCTGTGGTAGTTATGTTGCAGACAAGAGCACTGCATCACACCAGGGCAGCCTCACTGCCTATATGCAGAGCTCCTGAGATGGGTGGCTGTTGTTCCAAAAATCTTTCTAGCATCTCCAACGCACTGTTCCATTGTGTGATAAAATCAGTCACAAGTTTTCTTTTGGCAAGTCCAATAAACTTTGCTTCTCTTTAAGCATTTGTCTTGCTGTACTGCTACTGTGGAAGAAGTATGCAACATGCCTCACTGAGGCAAGCTAGCAGGCAATTGTTGGAATTTTCAGATATCAAATTGAGCACGTCCTCAAAGCAGCTGATGTGAAGTTGCTCCATAAGCTGTACCACATTAATGCCATTGTTACTCCCGATGGCTGGTTCTTTGTCTTTTATGTTCCATTCATCCAATGCCAATTTCAACAAGCATCAGCTCTAGATCCTTATTTTAAAATGCTTGCTTTTTGTCTGGGGTGGAACTGTGAGGATACATTTTCAAAACTGAATAACGTGACTGCTACACTTGATCAACTGAAGATATGTGTAACTTATTGAATCATAGAAAGACACAAGTCTTCCCCCTGTATTTTTAATTTCATTTAATTCAAGATTAGTTTAAATGAACAATAGGGGAATAAATGTGACTAACAGTTTAGTTCAAGGATGTCTACATGGAGATTCATTACACATGAATAGATAACTGAATAACATTTATTTTTTTAAGAAGCAATATTTGATTATTTTATAACAACTGCGCATTACCAATCAAGTATTTCTTCTTAGATTTCATTCCATGCTTATGCATATGTTATGTAGTCACTATATAGACACTCTACAAATAAAATGTTACTGAAATTTGTCACATTCCTTTAATGTTCTCTATTCATGGTTAAGTAATCTTTAAAAAAACTAGCACTTCAAATATATCGATGCATGCTAATTAAATTAAAATAAAACTGATATTGAATCAAATCAGGACACTGTGAATCAAAATCGAATCAGGACATCAGTGCTAACACCCAGCCGTACTGCTAAGTGGTAAAGACATGCGCAGATAAAGTTTCTGCCTGGCTACTTGTGAGTAACATGTGGCATGTCTGAGATTCTAAGAACTGGATGATTTAAAGGGCCTCAGGTATGCATCTAAACAAAAAGGAGCCTTCCCATATTTGCTCCTTCTAATACAAAAAACTCATTTTGCCTGAAATACACTATCTTATCAGTGTTTGTCAAAGACTGTGAAAAACCAAATGCTCCGTATTAATTTCCAGCTAATGACTTGGTGCTGCATATTTTATTACAGTTGCAGCAATCCATGTTTTGAGAAATAGAAAAAGACTAAAGAAATTCAGGCTGTGGTAATACTCCTACTATTATTACTAAAGCCCTAAGATGTTTTCATTGATCAGTAAACAGCTCTTCACTATGACAGCTTTCTTGCTCTCTTTTACTTTCCATTTCTCCTGCTTCATCACCGGAGCTCCTGTCATGAAGTGTCCCTTTACATATGCAGACATTCCCAGAAAATTACCAGATCAAAGTCATCTGTGAATGAAAGTTGGAATGAACATCCCCGGAAAATCAAATCGTCAATTTCTCAAGTCAAGACCTTGTATGATTTCAGTGAAGTTGACGCCTCGACTTTGAGTGTGAACAAAGCTTTAAAATTATCAGGTCAAGGACACTAAATGTCACAACAGCACTGTTAAAGACACGTTGATGTTGGTGCAAGAAAGCCAATTATATGAGACTCAAGCAGTAAAATATGCAAGTCGGTGACTAGCTAGAAATATTAAAAGGAAACAAAGAGTTTAAAAATATGTTTGTTTTACAAACGTAGCTATCTGACTAATGTCCACAACTTGGATACACTCTGAAAACGGAGATACGATTCATCCAATCCAAGAAAAATACAAAATGTGGTAGGTCTGTCCTAGCTGCAGAACTACCAGTATACATAACTTGTAATGTGTGAGCATTTCACCTTCAAAGTGTACTTTTTGTGCTAATTTAATTTTTAAAGCTGAATGTGTGTTTATGTGTGTTTGTCACATATACACCATTGAACCTGCCTCCTCTAAATTTTGCACAGAAATTTAAGGAAAGAAATTTCTTTCCATAATTTAGTCAATGTTCCCACCCTGGGCAGTTCCAGGTACCCCTCTTGCGTTTGTCAGATGTAGAAATTCATGCCATTCAACCTCTCTCCACCAGATTATGCACAGATTTCTCATTTGTATAGGGGAACACCACAGGCTATGTTTTGTTCTGAAATGTATTTGGTGTTCCTAATCTACCAGCATGGGGTACCCCTGCTAACAGACTTGTAAAAGAGAATCCTAAATTCTTAAGACGTCCCTTCTGGGTTCTAAGTGTGAAAGAACAACAGGCAGTCCAGTGTTAATCTAGTGTTTAGAATAAAATAGCAAATACCAAAGGCTGGGATGACAGGAGAGTAAAGGACCTTTTAAAGGAATCCTGGGAAGGCCAATGCAAGGGATGAAAAAGAGAAAGAAAAAGGCGGGGTTGGGGTGGTCTCTTACTGAAACCGGCAAATGGCCATTAAATGAGAGATACTTCTAGCAAAAGAGGCATAACATCAATAATGCTTAGAAGATGTCATTTACTTTAAAATTTAGGAAATAAAGGGATGAGTATTTTTTTTTGTTGCCAATGCACACAGGCCTCTTTTAAATAGCTGAAAACAATTTAATTTAAATGGACACATTAGGGACATTTAAGTTTTATGTTATGACATTTTAGGGTGGCACGATGGTGCAGTGGGTAGCACTGCTACCTCGCATTTAGGAGACCTGGGAAGCGTGAAGTTTGCATGTAATCCCCGTGTCTACATGGATTTCCTCCAGGTGCTCCGGTTTCCTCCCACAGTCCAAAGACATGCTGGTTAGGTGCATTGGTGATTTTAAATTGTCCCAAGTGTGTGCTTGGTGTGTGTGTGTGTGTGTGTGTGTGTGTGCCCTGTGGTGGGCTGGTACCCTGCCCGGGGTTTGTTTCCTGCCTTGCGCCCTGTGTTGGTTGGGATTGGCTCCAGCAGACCCCCGTGACCCTGTAGTTAGGATATAGCGGGTTGGATAATGGATGGATGGCTGCTATGACATTTTTATTAGAATGTGAAAAAGCTCTGTATTCACAGCAGAGAAGGAATCATGAAAGCTTCAAATTCCATTTTGTACATAGAATATAAGAATGTTGAATATGCAAACAATAAAAATCTATACTTTAAATAATAATATAGGAATTATACATAAACATATTACTTAAATTTTTACTGTTAAAAACCTTACAATTGTAAAAAAGACACTGACACAGGGCTGTAAATTACTGCACTTTTCAGCCCTTCCTCATGACAGGCTTGCTTTTTTCAAGGGGTGCTCTGGACCACCCGCTAGTCTCCCACTAACACGTTTTGCCTGAATGTTTGTACCTTTTTAATTAAAGTGTTGTAATTCCCATTAATGAAAACAAAAGGAAATTTCTTCTGATACTTAAATTCAAGAAAACCTCAAATGGACATGCAGTGCACCAACCAATACTGCAGACACCCAGGCATTACTGGTGTTTGTTGCTTTCTTTTATTTATTCATTAAAGTCTTTTGTGACTTGACATTTGCTTTTGGGTGTAACAAAAATAATTTATAGTGTAAAAATCGATGTCAGACAGGAAAGATTAAAAGAAAAAGAAATCTAGAATTGACTTTGGCGTATAAGTAACATAATACCTCTTACTGAAATGGCATTAAGGCTGATAATTTTGGTCATTTCTTATTCTGGTCTACATCTTTTCACTTTGGGGTTATTGTGTGTTCACAATAGTTTAAAAATAGATAGACACTGATATCCTTTGGTATTATTTTATGCATATCATGACAAATAAAGGAAAAATAAAGAATAGCAAGATGAATGTTTTGATTAATTTTTTTCCTGCCAGCCCTTCCCACTGTTTCGGCCACATGAGATGCCAATGAATTAAAATAGACACATCCACTTTTGACCTGCTCTTGTCTCTTCTCTCACTCTCTGCACTTTCATCATTCTCTGTTGTGCTTCTTCTCCTTTTCAAGCTTCTTGTTCTTTTCACTCAAGACCAGAGACTGCGCACCACACAATTGTTTTATCCATCTATGGCTATCAAGTTTTCACAGTTCCCTGATGATTAGTCTCTGTGCCTATATGTTACATCACAATATAATACTGCATATTGCATTAAGGCCCTTATATAGCCAGTGACCTGCTCAGACCAAGAGTTATGCACAGCTTTTTATCTCATGCTTGGAATCTCAGTATATTGTTGGAAGCCATATATGTTGTAACAGGGATCATCTCTTCAACCCAGTTTTGACTTGAAGGCAACAATAATGCTTGGGAACATGAGATCACACACACCTCGGCACTTAGTCATGATTATCTACTGAGGTGCTTTCTGTGTGTGGTTGAAGGGATAGCTAGCCTGCTTTTCTTGTATTAAATTCAAATCATTTACCATCCTAAATATAGTATATTTCTAAACTTCTCTTGATTCCCTGCCCAAATCTTGGAATGGCTGACTATTTTAACTCACTTAGTGCTCACTTTCAGGTCAGCTTGCCAAAGTGATGTAACCACAAAGCAACTGTTCTATTTGGTACCCACATTTTATCCTGCAACCTTCAGCCCTACTATTCTGTTTAAAGGAACATGCAGTAAATATCAAGGCCCAGTAGTCTCCTCTTGGAAGCATCTCCCTTCTAGATACTATGTGAACATGAGCATTACTTGGTTTTAGCATCATGTCCATAGACTTGAAGAACCTCTGAAAGCCCTTAGCTTTGAGGTATTAAGTATAAACAATTGCACCATCACTTCCTAGTGGGGGTCCCATCTGATTGATATTTTCTAGCTTTAGGCTCAACAAAAAACAAGGGTGTCATTGTTATCTCCTTAACTAGGAATCTCCATTTATCTGCTGTTCTAGATAAGAAACAACAACTCTTAGGTGACAGTTGTCTAAGTTCCCCAGGAAGGTCACTTCCCAAAAACATGCTTGGCACCATTACTTGGAAATGAAAAAGTCAGAGTAAGTTGTTATTACTGGATCCATTACGGTTAGTTGTTATATTGTTTTATAGCAATAAACATAGTAATATGCTGAAGACATGCAGCCTGACAAAAAAGGGGGGGGGGGGAGCATTTCTGTAAGATGAACAGCTGTTGCCCCTATGCTGATTTGTCTTCTGTTTATGGTTAGAGGCGCTCCATTAATCAGTGATTACAGCATGGTAAAGGGTGTTGATTATGCTGTGTCTGAATTTTCCTTCTTTCAAACTCCAGCCAAGATGTCATGCGTGATGGCTTTCTCTTTGCCACTCTCCCATGAAACACCCAGACAACAGTGTTGTATGTACAATATATTTAATATCACCTACTCTAGCTTGGTTACTTCTTCATAGGTCTCTTGGTGGCCTGCCTCACTAGTCTTCTTCTTTCATGATCACTCAGTTGTTGTGGACAGCCTACTCTAGGCAGATTTACAACCATGCCATACTCTTTCCGTTTCTTAATGACTGATTTAACTGGACTACAAATGCTATTTAGTGACTTGATTTGAGCTTTTCAAATACCTTTTCATGGAGTTGCCTGTAGTGTCCATTGTGTAAGTTAGCCCATGATACTGACTGAACACAAATTGGACCTTCTACATGCAGGTCCATTTATACTACAATCAGTTGAAACCCTTTGACTACAGGGGGTGATGATGGTGAAATTTCTGAAACCGACTGGCTGCAGCAGTGATGATTTAGGTGTGTCATATTAAAGGGTGAAAATACTTATGAGGTCAATTATTTAGTATTTTGTATCTATAATTAGTTTAAATCACTTTACAGATATCTGCTTTCATTTTGATATTAATTCTTTTTTTTTTTGTCGATTAATGTCAAAAAAGCCAAATTAAATCCACTGTGATTCAATGTTGTATAACGGTAAAATAGGAAAACTTCCAAGGGGTTGGATACTTTTTATAGACATTGTACCTAGTGTGATGGAAACCAGGGGGTCAGCAAGCCCCAAACCCCTGAATACGAACACACAGTGAGTCCCGGGTTCAAATAACAGAAGGTTTATTAAATTCACGTCCACAAAGTAACAAACGCACAAAGAAAGGTTGTCACTCTCCACAAACACAATACCTCTTCCCAATTCCTGTCCTCCTCCAGTCGAGTGTTGCTTACATCCTCCCAGCTCCGACTCATGTGGACAAGGGAGTGCAGTCCCTTTTATTAAGGACCCGGCAGTACTTCTGGTGCCAGTGCCACTGCTTGATCGAAGTACTTCCAGGTCATACCAAAGCCCCATTTTAGGGAGCGCATCTCCCAACAGTACCCCCTTGTGGCACCCATGGTACCCAGCAGGGCTGTATTGCTGGACTATATCACACAGCATTCCCTACTGGTTCCCAAATGGGTGCCAATATGGAGGGCTACTGCAATATCCAGTTCTGGGGGAATAAAAAGACCCCAGCAATATCTTCCACTTCTGGTGGGTTGTCCGTCCATCACCTCAGGCCATCACATCCAGGTCTGGCTTCTTCCGTCTCTTGGTCGGGATACCCATTTGCCTCACATCTGGGTAAGGAACTACCCCTTTCTTTTGTTGGGATGCCATCCAACCTGTGTGGCATTCACACTGGGTATTCTAGTGACCAGTTACACAAGTGATTGGCTATGCAAATGTCTAAAATTCCAAATCTGTCTATCTATCTGATTAAGTGAACACCCACTCCTAGTTTAAAATAAATTTTTCAGTGAGAACATGGGGCCACTTAAGGGCAGAGTTTGCATAAATATTAGAAATCTATCTATCTATCTATCTATCTATCTATCTATCTATCTATCTATCTATCTATCTATCTATCTATCT
>JANRMT010062814.1:98505910-98518144 GCA_026402145.1 Polypterus bichir lapradei
TCTATCTATCTATCTATCTATCTATCTATCTATCTATCTATCTATCTTAGGTGCTGAACTTTGTCTTCTGGTATTTAATAAATGTCTTGTCAAAGAAAACCTTCCAAAGATTCCTTATGGCAAACTCTCACAAAATCTCCAGTTTTCAGTGTTCTTCCAGATTTCCTGTCAGGCTATTATAGAAGTAAACATTCAGGGCTGCCACAAGTCCCGGAGATTTGTGCTGTGGCAGCAAGCAGGTGCTTGCTGACAAATAAAGTGCACATCTCTTGTGTCCCTGCATCCCAGTGAAATAATGCATTTAAAAAAAAATGAAATTGATGCTAATCTCTTTTCGCACAGTGTTTTTAATCTAAAGAGGCTGATTTGTAGCTCAGAACAGACAGGAGAGCAATTTAATCAGTGTGACAGGGCTGGAGACGAATCCCATTGAAATGAGACAAAAAGGCACACAATCTCTCTCTCCCACTCTCCCACACACACCATCCCATGGATTCGCATCTATAGCTGTATAGAAATGGCTTTGGGCTGAAATTGAAAATCCTCTGGAAAACAGCCCTCCACCATGGCATTTAATATGAAAAAAATTCAATTCTGTTTGTTTTGCTGTGCTCTTCTCATGTTATCTTGTGTTTTGCGGTCTTGCCTTCTTTCCTATTTTATGCAAACTGGCTTTAAGACACATCATAGATTGGAAGGGGTTGGACTGGGACTAAAGCATCCTGCTCAGGCTGATTTATGTGAAAAGCTCTCACTCTGCCTGCCAAACTCAATTAAATAAAAATGTTTTGTTTTCAGTTGCTTTTAAAATTCTCATTTGTTAAGCACAGTGTTCATACATGGAGTTGGCATCTGCTTAGTACTCTGTATGCTTGCACAAAAACAAATGTTTAGCAGCATGACATATCATTCTCAAACCCACGTAATCTGATATTAAAATAGTGTGAGAATGGAGCTTATTATGGCAACATCGGGTGCAAGGCATGAGCCAACGCCAGACAGGGTGTCAGTCCATTGTACGGCCCTCTTGTGTACACATAGGCAATTAAGAACTCCCAGCCAACTTTGCACTTGTATTTGGGATGTGGACTGAAGACCGGAGTACCCCAATAATACAGTGCCTGTACCCCTTAGAAGGTTTCATATTTTATTATTGTACAATGTAGACCTCTTTTAATTCAACACTAGCAAAATACCCGCGCTTCACAGTGGAGAAGTCGTGTGTTAAAGAAGTTATGAAAAAGAAAAGGAAACATTTTAAAAATAACGTGACATGATTGTCAAAGTAATTGTTCAGTCACTGTTATGAGTGTTGTTGTCATCAAGGATTTGATTATCAGTATTTCTTTCAATCTGGTTCGTATTTGGAGGACGTGTTCTGTTCAAGTTACATTCCGTGTTTGCCAACTGTTGTAAAGATAACAGGTTTCATTCATCGAAGTGTTCACTACCCAAATCGCTATGCGAGTATTTAGCGACAGCGTCTCTATTAAGTTGTGGATTTGCCTGCGAGTATTTAGCGACAGTGTGTCTATTAACTTGTGAATTTTTCTGTGAGTATTTGGCGGCAGCGTCACAAAGTTGTTTTCGTCAGAAAATGTACCGCGACATCTGACACACCTCCTTTTTAGTGTTTTCTCACAGCTTGGATTGCTGCTGTCATAATTGGTTTGAGTACATATCTACATTACTGTATATATACACACACATACATACACACACACACACATATATATATATGTGTGTGTGTGTGTATGTATGTACAGTACAGGCCAAAAGTTTGGACACACCTCCTCATTCAATGTGTTTTCTTTATTTTCATGACTGAAGGCATCAAAACTATGAATGAACACATGTGGAGTTATGTACTTAACAAAAAAAGGTGAAATAACTGAAAACATGTTTTATATTCTAGTTTCTTCAAAATAGCCACCCTTTGCTCTGATTACTGCTTTGCACACTCTTGGCATTCTCTCGATGAGCTTCAACAGGTAGTCACCTGAAATGGTTTTCACTTCACAGGTGTGCCTTATCAGGGTTATTTAGTGGAATTTCTTGCTTTATCAATGGGGTTGGGACCAGCAGTTGTGTTGTGCAGAAGTCAGGTTAGTTGGACGATCATTTATTTTTCAACAGGACAATGACCCCAAACACACCTCCAGGCTGTGTAAGGGCTATTTGACCAAGAAGGAGAGTGATGGAGTGCTGTAAATGGTCATGAAAATAAAGAAAACACATTGAATGAGGAGGTGTGTCCAAACTTTTGACCTGTACTGTATATGGATCATCTCTCGGTAGTTGATCCCTTTTGAAAGGCGCTTCACGACGGCTTTGGTATAGAAATTACATTTTCTATGTGAACGTCCAAATTTCTGCCTGTGGTAATGTGCCTTACCGGCATTACCAGCAATTAAAGAAAATTACTTTTGTGTCCTCTGCAGTGTTAAGAGAGAAAGGCTTTGGTTTGGGATAAAATAAAAAAGGTATAAAGAAAGGAAACTTGCCTTTTTGTTTTATATAGTGTAGAGAGACGTCTTCGCTGACGATATGAGCGCCTTTTGGGAAGCATCGCAGCGGGTATCATGTAGACTGGTGAGACATCCCTGCCATTAACCAGCTGGGATGGCACTGTCGGTCCTCCACTCCTGTGCGTGTCTTCATAATCCGACCTGACGACCTCATAATCGTATATGTGCAAAAGAAAGTGCGAAGTGCCTTAATATTAGTTTGCCGCAGTCTAGAAATGGGATCCCGTGTTTGCAGTTGTCTAGGCTATAGCTCTGGGAAAGGAGGAAAAAATTAAAAGTGTTTACTTTACCTTATATGGGCAGGCACTCAATTACGTGGTAGGCGTGATGACGTGAGACACAACTCCGCCTCCTACGCCCATCGAGCTGAAGTCTATTACAGTATATAGATGAAAAAATAGGTTCCAGTTATGACCATTATGCGTAGAATTTCGAAATGAAACCTGCCCAACTTTTGTAAGTAAGCTGTAAGGAATGAGCCTGCCAAATTTCAGCCTTCTACCCAGTCAGTCAGTCAGTCAGTCAGTCAGTGAGGTCTTTTATTAGTATAGATACCTAAATTATCCTTGGTGCCACCTATTGATGTTAGAAGTCTTGGGAGATCACCAGTGTGTAGTCAGGGAGTGTCACTTGAATGTAGTCTAAATGGAGGTCCCATTTGTGCTGAGTTAGTTTTGTGGCCTAACCTAAACAATGAAGAACAAAAGAACAGTCCAAGCAACTCTGTGAAAAGGTGATTGAAAAGAGAAAATATTTAAATCTGAGTAGTTCATAAAATCTGGGTAATCACATAAGAAGAAATAATAAGCCATTGAGTTACCATATGTCCAGATTTCCCTCTTTTTAGGCACTGGTCCAGGCAGATTTTACAAAACTGTCATCTTGTCCAGGTTTTTCACACTGGGGCCCATCATTCCCAACCAGGCTTAATTTTTTTTCAATTCACATCTTTTTTTTTAAAAGTATTACCTTTCAGATTATTCTTAACAAACATCAGGTAAACCCGCAATGGTCATGCTGTAGGTGAGTAGTTCTGCGCACATTATGGTTCCATGAGCTGTGCACATTTTAGAAGTAATTAAAAATGCTCACACTCATTCTTATATGAAGAAAAATTTCAAAGGGGACACATCCTGCACTTACATGGAGAAAATCTCCAAGGGTGAGCAGTCTGTGAAGACCATTTCAGTAATTTTTAGTGTTGACACCAGAGGTCCGTGGAAATCACACACTGACCCCAAAAGCTGGACATGAGACATTCAGGTGGCATTTTAGGTACCATATCATATTAAGTCCACCAAAAACAGACTGGCAGTATGCTGCCATCCAGTGAGCTGCTCTCCCATTCACTAAAGGCAAATACATTATATCACATTGCTGTTGCATTCAGCAACACCAAAATAGCAAAAAAATGATGAACAGGCCTCAAAATAAACAAAAGACAGACCAGGGCTCCACTAGGCCTGGGCATCAGAATTAGGCCTCACCCTAGATAGCCTAGATTCAAATGCAAATGGCATGCTTTCCAACCTTCACAGGCCTAGAGTGGGATTCAAACTTTTAAAGTTTAGTAATTTCAGATTAATTAAAACTGTCCTTCAGGAGAACATATAACCGTAAACCGCTGGCCTTTTAGTTCATATTTCAATAATTTATTAAATAAAAAAGGAAGAGCGAAGTAGCAAGGCACGGAAAAGGAGGCACAAAATAATCAAAGTCAAACAAGTCTAGTCTGTCATCCAAATTGCAAAATCTAGAAACAGATCAAAAATAACTAAAACAATCAAATAATACTTAGAAATCTATACATTTTCTTAATCTGCTTATACAGGGCAGGGTCAAAGGGCCAAAAAACATACTAAGGCCAATTTAACAACACCAGTTCAACTAACCTGCAAGTCTTTAGACTATGGGAGGAAACCAGACCACCCAGAGGAAATGCACATAGGCAACATGCAAGCTCCACGAAGGAAGCACCCAAGACATGAAACCCAGTCTTCTTGTTGTGAGGCAGCAGTGCTACCACCCTGCCACCCCTACTTAGAAATCCTAAGTAGGGGTGGCAGGGTGCATTCCATTTGAAGTGGGAAGTCGAAATATCCGAGTTTCTAGTCATAATTTTCAACTTGTCTTCAGATCTTGACATCACACCAAAAAGACAATGTACACTGCACACTTTAGTGAAGGCTATAGTATCATACTGTTTATTAGCACTTCTGTCTGTTTATGTCTCATTAATTCAGGTGCACAGCAGTACTGTCCAGTTTTTATCTGTGGACATGCTGCTATAGTGTTTGGATCTGCAGAATAACACACAATGTGTTGTTACCAACTGCTATATATTCTAATGGAACAAGCAAAACTAAAATTATCCTGGATGTGTCCATATTGGTTTTCCAAACGTTTTACTGGAAGGCAGTCAACTCAGGTGTGACATCATTCCCAGTTCTGACATTTGATTTCTGAGGTAAATGGAATGCAACACAAGCCCTTAGCCAGAAAAAATAGGTGGAGAGAGGTCCTTCAGTAATGAATTCATGGTGGACACCCACAGAATGCAAAGGATATAGTTAGGAATCATATATGTACAAAACATAAATACTAAAATACTATTTAAACAAAACAATGAAAATAATAATTCAAATGCAACACATTTAAATTGTCTAGGGAGAAACAATGGACAATAGTCATGTGAGTATAAATCAGCACCATTGCGCCCATGGCTGTAGAATTTCGAAGACATAGATTTGTTAACTTTCCTTTTTTATACATTTTCCTTGATGTTATTAAATTGCGAGCCCTATCAATCATGTAGAAAAAAGATTTGCTTTTTGAGTAGCTACGGATTTAAATAGAAAAGGATGTGCTGAAAAAGCAATTACTCTGCGGAAATGGCTTTGAGTCTCTACATCTTAATATAGCCTCAGACAGCCCTTTATCCTTAGAATTGTGTCCCACCTGCATTTCTTTGTTTGGACCATTGCTGTGGATGACCAAAAAGCATGAAGAGTGTTATTAAAAAGAAGAAGATGCTGGGTGGGGGTATCAGGGAGGATCAGGATCTGGCTTATATGTACATGGAGACTCCTTTCTCCCACACCCATTCATCAATTTTGATAACTCCTTTAGAGATGCTGTACTTTTCCACTGACCATACTATTATACAGACAAGGGATCAGACAGTAAACTTGGGAGGCATTTGTACCTGTCATCAGGGCAGCAGTATCCTGCTGCTTATCTTCTAGCCCATACTGCACCACAGTCCCTCATTATCATCTATATACAGTACTTCATCCATCCATTATCCAACCCGCTATATCCTAACTACAGGGTCACAGTGGTCTGCTGGAGTCAATCCCAGCCAACAAAGGGCGCAAGGCAGGAAACAAACCCCAGGCAGGGCGACACGCCAAGCACATACTAGGGACAATTTAGGATCACCAATGCACCTAAACTGCATGTCTTTGGACTGTGGGAGGAAACCGGAGCACCCGGAGGAAACCCATGCAGACATGGGGAGAACATGCAAACTCCACGCAGTGAGGACCCAGGAAGCGAACCTCCTAACTGCAAGGCAGCAGCGCTACCCACTGCACCACCGTGCCGACCTATATACAGTACTTCACCCAGATAATCTATCTGTATTCTATATAGTGTCTTTGATAGTGTGCACTATGGCAAACCTAATTAGATGCTTCCTACTACTCCACTGGCAATACTAACATATATGACTACAGACAGACACGGGGTCAAGTGGTGTGCCCAGCAAGACATTAAGCAAGCATCTGGACCCCTTCGGATCTGTCATATCAATGACACTATGAAGGATATCAGAGATGAACATTTTAACCTAAAACCTTGTGACTTTAAGGTCCATCAGCCATGTTGTTAGTGCAGATTGCACCATTGTGTCCAGGCTCACGAGTACATGGACACCCCTAGGTTATGGTGGGTCGATACTCCACTTTGCAGATTGAAGCATATTCACAGTAATATACAAAATTGAAAAGTTCCCTCTTGGAGATTGGCGCATGTTCATGAAGTTTGAAGAGTGGGGTTTTCAGGTCCTCTTGTATCTTCATAGGGCACGCTATTGTGGCATTTGATAGAGAAGTTGGGGTTTACTTAGATACACCTTGACACCCACCCAGCCATGGCATCCATAGGCCAGTGCCTAGCTGTCTCCATTTCAACAATGTGGCCAAGGTTCTACAATGAACTGTTTTTTATTTGTGCTAATTAGTTTCTACTTTGTTTTTGATGTACCGGTATGCTAATAAATCTGTCTCCACCTATGTGATAGTTTTCTTTTTAGTGAATGGTATAAT
Source organism: Polypterus bichir lapradei (assembly GCA_026402145.1). Lineage (NCBI taxonomy): Eukaryota > Metazoa > Chordata > Cladistia > Polypteriformes > Polypteridae > Polypterus > Polypterus bichir. Next base: position 98,512,767 of record JANRMT010062814.1, read on the forward strand.
CTGTTTTTGCATTTTGCCTTGAGAGTTGTCTTGGTGTTCTATGACTATGCTTGGTGAGGAGTGCTGTACTAGAACAAAGTAGTTTGTACTATAGTATTGTGTTCCTGAGGTGGCAATGATAGATTGGCTATCTAGCTTTGTGAAGGGATTACTTGTGTTCTATTTTATGCATTGTATTTAACTCATTTTTGAACACCCAGTGCATACCCATCCTACATGGAAGGGTGTCTCTCTCTGAATTGCCTTCCTAAGATTTCTTCCATTTTTTTTTCCTACAAAGTTTTTGGGAGCTTTTTTTCTTGTCTTCTTAGAGAGTCAAGGCTGGGGACTGTCAATAATCAGGCCTGGTAAAACCCATTAAGACATTCCCTGTGTGATTTTGAGCTATACAAGAACTACATTGTTGCTGTTGTTGTATTGTACTGTATGATTTAATAACTAGCTGAAGCCCGCTGTAGCATACAGCGGTGTAAGAATAGGAACGGAAAACGGTGAGAAAGGAATTCAGAAATCAAGAAGAAATAAATACTTTTTGAAAGACACAGTTGTGAATAGGTGTTTTGGTGGTGATGACAGATAATGAGTCGAAAGATCTAACCCTAGAAAAAGCCATGTACAACTGACTGAAGACTGGTTGTTAGAATTATTGTGAAGAGTAAACAACATGTGGGTATGAGGAAGGCCGCGCTTATGAAATTCAATTACATAAATATAATCAATAACAACCTCAAAAAGATGTTGTTCCTGCAGCTTAATCCAAAAGACTCATACTACAATATCAGGTCTGTGCTCCAGTCTTTGGGTATCCGACAGTGCATGTAGAATTTCCGGCCAAGCAGGATTACATGTGAAAGTGGTAAATAAATGAGGCTGTCCAAATTTACATACTATGGCCATGGCATCCTGCTAGTTTTGTTGCATGTATCTTGGACTTCCTGGAAATGTGGACGGTAATATGATCATTTTGCCTACACGTACATTGTTATTTTCAGCGTTTGCTTGCAGTGCATCTGACAGTCCTTTGTATTGTTCCATGCGCAGATCTTGTTGATGTAATCTGAGATAGTTGAGACACGTGCCCTCTGTTTTAACATACGCATCTACGACATACTGTTGGAATAGTTCGCCGCTCGAGTGCAAAATACTAAATGTATTCCTCATTGCTAATCTGTACGCGTAAAATTGCCATTGAGTAAGCCTTATTCGCTTGCCGGTTCTTTTATCGGGAACATGTTGTAAATCTTTGTGCCAGCCAATGTCTCCATAAGGGAATAAAAGTGGGTAAACCATAGGATCGCAATTGACATTGAGCGTGGAAATTTGTTTACAGGAGTTGCCTATGGGACAGATGCAAATGTCCCTTTTGGCAGGCGGTTCGCCATCTTCTCCGACGAAAATCGCTGCAACATTTGTGTGACATATCGGGGCATTGTATCGTCGTAAATCCTGCCTTGGGTTTTCCTCGAAAAGCATTCGTACAGATGCTGTTGGATTGGACTGAGTGATTTCATGCATGTGTTTGTATGATTTAGCGAAGGGTTTGATGGTTCTGAGCATGGAATCTAGCTGGAGAAGTAAATTTTCGCTGCATTCAGAGTTTGGTTTATTTTATAAGCGTACTTCAGAAGCTTGGCGAGAAATGCCGTGTCGGCTACGTGTGGGCGGGACCGGTTTTGAAGAGGAGCCGCTGGCAGGATGGAGAGGGGTTTGGAAGAGGACGAATAGGAATCAAGAAATGCTGTGTCGGCTGCGTGTGGGCAGGACCGGGTTTGAGGTGGAGGCAGGACAAACCAGAAAAGAAATACTGTATATATAAGAGATATACAGTGATCCCTCGCTATATCGCGCTTCGACTTTCGCGGCTTCACTCTATCGCGGATTTTAAATATAAGCATATCTAAATATATATCACGGATTTTTTGCCGGTTCGCGGATTTCTGCAGACAATGGGTCTTTTAATTTATGGTACATGCTTCCACAGTAGCTTTGCCCAGTTGATTTCATAAAAGGGACGCTATTGCAAGATGGCTGAGAAGCTACCCAATCAGAGCACGTATTACATATACTAGAATTCCCAGAGAGGGGCCATTTGGCCCTATCCCCCTAGCTCTACCAGAGAGGGGCCATTTGGCCCGGTTGTTTTTACCTAATATCCTTAATCACGTGTGAACGGTTGCCATTGTTCTGTAAATGTGGCAATTACTTGACACTCTTATCCAGAGCGACTTACAAGGTGCTACTGACTATACAATCAGGGATCACAGTCATCTAGGAGCAATATGTAAGGGGCCATACCAAGGGTACAACTGGTCTAGAAAAAATTGATTCAAAGATTCCAAAGTTCAAAGCGTTTATTTTCTTAAACAAAAAAATACAAAATAAAAACTACTACCACTAATAGAAAAATATACATTTACATAAATGTGCAACATCTGGTATTTGTGTATGTGTGTGTGTGTGTGTGTGGGAGTGACCAGTATTTTATCAGTTCATTGATGTGATCTGTTGGCACATATCTGGCACTGCCAGTCAGTCTCCTTCTTGCATTTCCCACAGGTGTACTTGTAGCAGTCCACACAGCGCAAGGTTGCATTATTTTTCTTGCACTGGACGGTCACCTGACACTTGGCCCTTTTCCCTGGGTGTGGTGTGGCAGGTTGTTGCAAAAGCAGCTGCTCCTTGTCCACCATCCTTTCTTGCATAAACCGCTTAGCAAGCTCAGTTGCAAGCTGCGCCATGAAGTCCACCCTTCTCTCCTTCACTCCGGTGCATGCCTGATACAGCACGTGAGCATTCATCACTGCCATGTCGATCATGTTGTAAAACACGGCGACTGGCCATCGCCGTGTTCCTGCGCTTACGGTGTACTGTCGAACCTTCTGGTCCATAATGTCCACGCCGCACTTCATGGTGTTGTAATCAGTGACTGTGTTTGGCTTCCTCTTTCGGTTATCCCCAATCTCAACTATGTTGTGCATGGTGCTGAGGATACAGACGGTCTTCTTCCTCTTGGGCGCATAAACTGTGAGTGTGATGCCAGTGGTTGAAAACACCTGATAAGTAAGATAAGAAAAGATAAAACGTTATTGTCATTGCACTTTTATATACAGTATAATAACACAATGAAATTGGAGCTCTTGCTCTAGGTGCAAAAAAGAAAAGGAAAAATAACACAGCACTTTATATAAATATAGTAATTATTAATCAAAATAGATAAAATATATATAAAAATAGATAAAAATAACGACAACATACCTGTGTGGTGAATTCGTTGCGGTCCGAAGATTCTTTTGCTGATTGTGGAAGCTCGCGACGAATCTTGTTTATGGTGCCAACAAGAGTAGTTTTCCGGCTGAGCAGTCGTCCAGCGAGTGACAATGATGTAAAGTAATTGTCAGTGGTAACAGTTCTTCCCTTGTCCATGAAAGGCTCCATCAGCTTCATTACCACATTCTCGGACAGTCTCTCCCCAGAGGGACGACTGTGGTCCTTTCCAAGATAAGGGATAGCATTGCACATGTATTTTGATTTCAAGTCACATGCAACCCAGAACTTGTCAGGTTTTGAGGCAATGTACTGCTGGAAAGGACAGCGAGACTTGGTTGGAAAAAGTTTGGACATTTTTCACTTAGAGGTGTAGTCACTTTTGTTGCCAGCGGTTTAGACATTAATGGCTGTATGTTGAGTTATTTTGAGGGGGCAGCAAATTTACACTGTTATACAAGCTGTACACGGACTACTTTACATTGTATCAAAGTGTCATATCTTCAGTGTTGTCCCATGAAAAGATATAATAAAATATTTACAAAAATGTGAGGGTGTACTCACTTTTGTGAGATATTGTATGTATGATATAAGTTAGTCCAAAGCACTTCATTTTAATGTAATGCCCAATGCCAGTTTCGTGAAGTATGATTTGAAAAAACTCATACAAATAAAACATCAATATTAACCTACAACATGACGGCACCAGTTAGAATCTTTCTCCAACAGCCCATTAATAGCCAATTTAACACAATCATGCTTAGCCATACTGTATCCATCAGGTTAGTGTAGAAGACCCCCACGATCAAGATAAGTTCATATGTGTATGAAAGAGAAAGGCATCTGCACAGTAGACCAACTGGACAGCATTGTAAAGAACCACAAAACAATTCTAGGTTGTATCAGTAGATGATATGAAGCAATGGAGGAAAACTTAACACACCATAACTCCTTATAGAAGGAGTGAACTGCTTGACACAGGATGGCTACGTTTGAATCTCTACACTTTGTAGCTTCAGGTCTAACATTTTAGCCAACAGGTAATGCCTCTGTAAGAAAAAAAAAGAAATATCCTTCGCAGCTGTTTCAGTGAAATTATTTCCCAATGGCAGCACTTGATCCTTGTACCTAATGTTGACAAGTAGTTTTTTGAAAAGGTCGTCCTCTGCAGCTTTCCATTAATAAAACATGCCTGCCTTGGATGCCTACAATTAATAAGCTGTCACTCTGACAGCTGGATGGCAAAAAAGAGAATCGCTAACATGCTAAAAACATATCACTTTGAAGCAGTCGCCACCATTTTTGGATTTATAAAGCATTTTTTATGCTGAACCTTCAGTTTTCACATGTGAGAGTGGTTTAAATCTCATTTGGCCTATCGAAGTACATACATTTTTAAACCTATTTAATCCAATTTGGGGGTTTTTGGGGGGTGCAAAACTCTGAAATGACAAGGTGGGAAACAACACTGGATAGGACAGAAGTACATTGCAGGGCGATAACCCATACCTGGTCAGATCTGAAGTCAGCCATTTCACCTAATACACGTACGTTTTCAGGATTTGAAAGAATAACAAGAACAGGAAAATCAAGTGAAGCGGAGGACAGGCTGACTCAGCAGCCTTGCGACTTGAACCCAGGACACTGGATCTGTTAAGCAGCACTGCTAATAGCTTTGCTTCCTTTATGTAGCCAATGTAAAGCAGCACAAAGTGAGCTGTCTGCCTGCATGGTATACTCAGTGCGTTGGATTAGCGAGATTAAGGTTGAGCAAAGCAAAAAAGCTGCATACATTTGCCACTGATTGCTTAGAGACAACATACTGTGTGTGGTGAGCACACTTTAAACATGTCTGCATGAATTTTTGGTTAGGCACTCCAGTTCTAGGGTTAGAGTTTAGACATGTCTGTGTACTGCAACGACCTGGCACCCTATCTAAAGTTGTGCCCTCCCTTTTGCCGGGTACCCTGTGACCCTGAATTAGATAAAGTGTAATCCAAAAATGGATGGAAACCATAGCAGGGATGCCTGGAAAAGCACTAGGTAGATAGATAGATAGATAGATAGATAGATAGATAGATAGATAGATAGATAGATAGATAGATAGATAGATA
>JANRMT010062814.1:98519689-98542198 GCA_026402145.1 Polypterus bichir lapradei
ATAGATAGATAGATAGATAGATAGATAGATAGATAGATAGATAGATATTTCGCCTGAGCTAAATCATTAAGAAAAAAAAGTCAGGTAATCAGGTAATTCTGGATGTGCAGGCATGAATTTAAGACAGACAGACAGACAGACGAATATCGTATGATGGACACAGCTTGCTGGTCATGTTTTGACTCATTTTGTATCTCATTATTGTTTGGCTGCTAGTTAAGGAAGAAGAAACAATTAAGGGGTCAGAGTCTTCAAGAGCAAGTCAATTAAAATGAATTCAAAAGAAGTTAGTGAGGAGCAAAAACAGGGCACTAATTAAGAAAAGGGTTAGAATGAAAACCTGCAGCAAATGGGGCCCTCCAGGACCGGAGCTGTGGACCCCTGGTCTAGACACTGGTTTTGTTTACTGTCGGACCCAACCCACTCTGAAACCTTAAGTAGGTCACTTTGCCTTTCAGTAGCTAAATGGTTGGTGATAATTAGGAGGACTTTTGCTCACAGTTAGGACTAGATAGATAGATAGATAGATAGATAGATAGATAGATAGATAGATAGATATTGACATTGACACTTTTACAAAGGAACAACGAAATTGAAGGTGCAGTCGACTCAGTGTGAGGCATAAGAGTTAAAAAGACAAGAGAGAAAATAATAACAAACCAAATAGTAATAGGAGTACTTTACAAAATATACAAACTGCACTGGTTAAATGTACAAATTGCACTGGTTGACTTAAGGCCTATACTGTATTGTACATTGAGAGAATGATATGAAGCAGTTTTATTCTGAGTTCAGGGCCATGATTGCTTTTGGATAGAAACTGTTTTTAAAACGGTTTGTTCTGGTTTTCATTGCTCTGTATCTCTTGCCCGATGGCAAAAGCTGGAAGAGACAATGACCGGGATGTGATGAATCGTGTGAAATGTCTATTGCTTTTTGCGGTATCGGGAGGTGTAGATTTGTTCCAGAGTGGGGAGGGTACAACCAATTGTTCTCTCCGCTGTCCTGACGACCCTGTGGAGTGCTTTCCTTTCTGAGGTAGTGTAGCTGCCATACCACACACACAGTCCGTACGTGAGCACACTCTCAATGGAACAGTGATACAAGGCAAAGAGCAGATTTCTGGGGAGATGGTTCTTTCTGAGGATTCTCAGAAAATACAGTCTCTGCTGCGCCTTCTTCAGCAGCTCCTTGGTGTTGGCGCTCCAGGTCAGGTCATCCTCCAGCTCAATACCCAGAAACCTGAACACCAGGACTCTCTCCACACAGGCCCCGCTAATGATAAGTGGCTGGATGTCAGTTTTGTTTTTTCTAAAGTCAATAACAAGCTCCTTCATTTTTGTGGTGTTGTGGAGCAGATTATTAACTCTGGACCACTCTGACAGCCGCTCCACCTCGTCCCTGTATGCCAGCTCACCCTCCTTGCCCAAGATGGACTATCCCACTCAAATAATGATATCTGAAAACACTGACAATTACAACAGATGTCTGAAAAAGGTGGCTTCATGGGATGGATGAAAGTGGAAGCTATTTTGTAATAAGCAGACCTTTAGGCTTTGACCCACAGTTTTCAAACAAGGCATATGCAAAGTATTAATTGCATCATGGAGAAAACATCCAAACTTCAAACATGCAGTAGCCAGGCCAGAATTCAAACTGAGTCTGGCGCTGTAAGGCAGCAGAACTAACTGCTCTGCCACCATGTTGTACCCGGAGATTCTAATATGAAAATGGACTATAAGTAATTTTTCTAAGCTTATCTTGGGAATTCAGTGAATGAGTAATGAGTGGCAGAGCACTGGATTGTCAAAGGCACTTTAAGCCTTTGGCATTAGCCATTGACAGTTAGAAGGATTAGATGAACGTGCGAAATTGGCACCTGCCTGCTTAGTAATTTGGAGATTACAAATGTGTCAATAAAATAAACCGATTTGTAAATAAATAAATAAGTAAATAAACATAAAGACAAAAATCAAAAGAACTCTGCAAATATTTTCTGAGATCTCTTTAATGGAGCACCACAATTTGGGCCTGGTAATTGGATCCGTGTGGAATAGCAAGATAATGAAATACAATGAAATGAAGATGAATTGATCTCAGGGACAGGCTCATTACAAAGCACCGCTAAGATAAATAGGAGGGCCGCATCCTCATTGAAAAGGTCAAGTTGCCTCTTCAGCGCGCCGCTAATATCTGAACATAACATGTTTCACATGTAACCATTGATTCGCTCCTACAACAAAGCCCCTGAAAAAAGTGAAGCTAAGAGCATTGAACCCTTACTTGATCCCTCTGTGTTAACTTTGGGATATCGGGGGAATTTTAACTGGGGACAGTGGGTTTCATTGTAGAGGTTGAGCCTGTTGTTTCAGCATTCCAGTGCATTCTGCCATGTCTCTTCCATAAGGATTTGGCTTTCTAATAGTAATGGCAAGTGTGAAGGGCAGCCATATTCTGCTCACTGTATAGCAGGCATGTCAAGCTCACTACCATTGGTGGGCCGTTTCGACTGCCATATGTGGATTAGCGGGCCGCACTGTAACAAATACTATTATACTATTATACAAAGTTACTGTAGCTTTCTTTCCAATACTGAAAACTTTAAAAAATGTAACAGTTAAAGTTTAAAGAAAAGCAATTAATTTCCATACAATCTCCATACCACAGCGTACAATTAGAGTCTTAGCCTCTTAGTTAGGTCCTTATATAGGAGTCTTACAGTGTGAGATCTATTTCTTTTGTCCCGACACTTGGCATTTATTGTTAGTAACCAGTTTGTCAATAACAGGCTTGAAATCTTGTGCAGCTGCAACTTTTATGAGGGATGAAAGGTGCTCAACAGTAAGTCTTGAGCAATGTGGGGTTTTGGTAGCTTTCTTTAACGAAAACAATTGCTCACAAAGGTAAGTGCTTCCGAACATAGACAGTACTCTCAATGCCAACTTACGGATCTGCACATACGAGGGTGGCAGGTAAGCATACAAGCCTGGCACACCAACTTCATTGTATTTTGCCTTCAGAATAGAATCAGACTGCAGTTCAATCAATTCCATTTGGATATTCTCAGGCGCAATCTCAACGTTGTAAGAGTATGGTGACGTAAACAGTGCAAAGTTTATATTGTAAAATAAGCTGATATGCAAAAAGCCCCCTGACTTACACTAATTTTGCAAACTCAAAATCACAAAAATTCGTTAATAAACAACTCACTAACTTCTCGTGTCCACTTCAGATCTTCAGCTGTAGTCTGCACTAACTGTTCGTTACAATACTAGCACAAAATTACATAAAATTAGAGCAAAAAAATGTGAAAATATGCGAACTATTAGAACTTGTGAGGGTCAGTTCTCAGCATCCCAGCTAGTAGTGTAGCCTGCCAGGCTGCTGCAGCCTAGCACTTCAGTAACAACGTCGCGGCTCATTAACTGTGGTCAAGGCTCGTGGCCAGTGTCATGCCTAGGGTTTCAAGGAGCTGACGCCGCAGCTGTAACTATACTAGCAGATGACGCTTCCGGTACCGTAATGCCATGGGAAAACGCACTTTGTCAGAAGGCGGAATAAAAGTAAATAAGTAACGCCGAAGATGCAGAATGATTCAATCACAAACGATAGTAATCATTTTGTGCAAGTTTAGTGCTAACTAGGATCTGTCATGCGGGCCGCACAGATTTCTGTTGCGGGCCACATGCGGCCCCCGGGCCACGTGTTTGACATGCCTGCTGTATAGGGTTAAAGGGCAGACATTAAACAGTCTATGTTGCCCAATATGGAATGTAACCTTACGGTTAGTACAGTACATTCTTTCACCGCTATGGTTTAAAGTGTCTTTCTTAGTGAACTCTTTGGAAATTTACAAATAAATATCAGTTGTTCATCTGGCATGGTTCCACACTGTTCTGATAAGGCCTTCTGCATTTCTGAGTGACTTAAGTCAGATGTTGGCATAGTCTGTTGGGTAATTCAGAGCTGTACCTCTGGAGAGAACTAGAGGTTTTAGGTTAAAGAAATGGACCACTGCTTCTGAATGCTCCTATTTTTTGTCACAAACTGAGTTGTTTGCAACTTCTGTAACTTAGCATAAAGTGATGTTTAGTTTTGCAAAGCAGCATGCTCTGTTGTCTAAGGTTTTGAACTTGAACCTGTAAAGAGGTAGTCTCAATTCCCACCTCAACGGCTCAACGAGTAACCTTGAGCAATCGCTTCACCCATCTGTGAAATGAAAGAATCGAGGCTTTGATTGAGCTCAGACCCTGGAACTCATTATTAACTGGGCTCTCGTGCTGAGTTAGCAGAGGTGGTCTGAACTTGGCATACAGATGGCTTCAAGTCAGTACAAGTGTGACCAGGTTGGCATGCTGGGTCTGTGACTTTCATTTGCTTAAATTGTTTTTGAGGTCAGTGTGGAGATCAAGAAGAGGCAGATGCCTGGAGATTTGTTTCACTTAGTCATAGCTTTAACCCTTGCCTCCCTCCTGATCCAAAGTCAGACAGGTTTACCCAAGCTCCTTAAGTAAAAACCTTGTTGACTGTTTCCCTCATTCTCAGTCAACCGTTGGATCTCTTCAACTGCTCTCAGCAGCGCACTACTGGACTCATTGATTTTCTCTTAGCTCCCTGGGGTGAGACCTCCTCTGTTTACGGGGAAACATAGTGCATACATTGTTTTTTTTATTTTCAATTTCCCCCTTCTGGCCTTTAAATACAGGATTATCTTCAATCTGATAGGATTCCCCTTGTAAATGCAATCTTTCTGACCTCCTGCTGTTAGCTAACACCCTGTAAGATGTGCTGCTACCAGCATGAAGGCAATGGTGTGTTTCCATTTCAATGAAGCCCAACTGTTTCTCCCTTGTTATAACAATCAAGAAAAAATAAATGCAGAGTCACTTGATTACAGGCGTGCTATAGTATTTGGAGTTACAGTATGTATGTTTAGTACATTGAGATGAACTAGTGTCCTGTCCAGGGGTAGTATTCCCTGTTCTTCATTAACAGGTTAGAAAATGGAAGGACAGATAGATGGATAATGTGAAGCCATTCGATGACTAGGAGATTTAAGCATTGAGGACATATCAATAAAATAAAGTAATTTATAATAAATATTATCAACATTAAGGTGAAGATCTAAAAACATCTAAAATATTCCAGGTACCAGAAAAATCCGAACCTGGACAAACTCTGTGTTTTTTTCTAGCTTTTTTGCTGCCTTAGGCAAAAGTGAAAATGTTGCACCCCAAAACACAGGGTCTTTTATACATACGCATATTTTATATATATATATATATATATATATATATATATATATATATATATATTATTGCAAAATTGAATAGTGGGGCGAGGGTCCCCTTTGGGTTGTCACAGAAGTCACACACAGATGTTGGAGATTCATGCAAGTAGTGCTGGGATGTCAGATCGAACAGCAGGGGAGTTGATTGGGGTCTTGGCAGAAAAAAATCACCTGAAGCCATACCATCCTGATAATGTTTTAATTTTACAAGTAATTTGGACATAACTTCAAAAGCATTATAATATTCACAACCGTGACAACAAAAATGGTTGTCCATAATTGCAGATTATGTTTAAGTAATAGGCAAATTATTACTCCCCCCAATACTATGCATATATTTTAGAAATTGAAATATTAGAACATTAGAATAATCTAGATGAGAAAAGGCCATTCAGCCCAACAAAGCTCGCCAGCCTTACCCACTTACAGTAATTCTTCCAAAATAAAATCAATTCTAGTTTTGAAAGTACCTAAAAGTCCAACTGTCTACTACACTATTTGGTAGCTTATTCCAAGTGTCTATGGTCTTCTGTGTAAAGAAAAACTTTCTAATGTATTGTGCAAAATTTTCCCTTAACAAGTTTCCAACTGGGTCCCAGTGTTCTTGATGAACTCATTTTAAAATAACAGTCTCGATCCACTGTAATAATTCCCTTCATAATTTTAAACACTTCAGCCATGTCACCTCTTAATCTTCTTTTGCCTAAACTGAAAAGGCTCAGCTCTTTTAATCTCTCCTCATAATTCATCCCCTGTAGCCCTAGGAATCATCCTTGTCGCTCTTTTCTGGACTTTTTCTAGTGCTGCTATGCCCTTTTTGTAGCCGCCTGGAGACCAAAACTACACACAGATGAGGCCTCACCAGTGCATTGTAAAGGTTGAGCTATACCTTCATTTGACTTGTACTCCACACATCGTGCTATATAACTAAATTCTGTTAACCTTCTTAATGGCTTCTGAACACTGTTGATAGCGTACTCCTAAATCCTAATAAGGTGTACTCCTGATTTTCAGACGTTCCATTATGTATTCAAACACAATATGTTTTCTTTTCCTTATATAGCACATCTTAAGAAGACTGAAGAGCAAATATACCCATGTAATACCCATGTAATGCCAAATGCAATTTATTTTCATCTTAAAGAGCAAGAGTTCTCATGATAGCACATCAAATCAAAGATTTTTTTCTGTTCCCCTAAAAATGTTGATGGTGGACATCATTTGCCATCTGGTACTGATTTCTTTTGTATATCACCATTTTCTCTTGTGCATTAGATTCTCAGCAGGAAAAAGTCCAGTTTTTTATGATTCATAGCCTGTGTCTTTACCCATGTATAAAATGCAAAATGAGGTACACATTTCATCTAATAAAAATAAATGTAAAACATTAAATAATCATAAACTAATTTTCACTTATTAGAAAAGAAAGGTTTATGTGTGTTATGTTAGCCTATTTAATTTATACTAGATTCAACACATTTTTCTTTGTGACTTTTATGGGTCACCTCCTATTTTTGGCCCTCTAGATCTGAAAACCTCTAATTTTTTGCTTTTATTGGACCATATTTTGTGCAGGAAATTACACCCTTGTGATAAAGATTAAACCAATCGGTGTCTCCAGCAAAAATGATCAGAAGAACTTGAAGTTGTCCATTCCACACCAACCAACCCCAGGTGTTCACCTCCTAATAGGATATGTGGGGGCAAGTCACATAGGCACTTCATGTTCCAGTCCCATTTTCAAGGGGTCCAAACAGGTAATACAGTGAGGTGATAAATCAGGTGATAACTGACAAATAAATATGTTGTACTCTCACAAATGCAACTGTCACTCCTGAAAATGGCAATTGTACCAATGAGGGCAAAAAGGGCAGAGGCTTGAGCCACGGTGGGCATCTCACTCTGTGCAACCCTTGTTCCCACCCTCATCTCCAGTTCTGAGCTCTGAATAGTCAGTTAAAGAAGAGGATTACAGATACAAGAGGTCAAAAAGTGTTTCCACTACTGGGTTGCCAGGATAACTACCAATGACAGAGGGAGAAACTAAGGAAGTTGGGACTAGAGCTACTGCTGCTCCAGATCAAGAAGAGTCAGTTTTCAATGAAGGTAACCTACAGGAGCACATGTAGACCTGTAAGCTCTAATTAACAATCAGAGTTAGAGATCAGGAGGCATGGTGGCAGAAAAGCTACACCCTGAGCCACCTCATGTGAGAGGGGGCTGGGAGAAAGACCCAGAACACACTGCAGGTATCAAATCTCATATTGCTCGCCTGAGAGTGGATTGATGACCATTATTAGAGCAAGAGAAGCCTGGTCTGATTTGCTCAATTTCTTTTCATCATGACCATTGCCAACACAAGAGGATACAGAACAAAAGATTACATAAAGTGAATTATTTGGTTAGTTGGAAACTGGGAAGACACAAAATACATTTACCAGAATTAGGAATCAAATGCATCATTCCTGATACACTTGGTTTGTGTAATGTGTTTACGTGAACAAAGTTATGACTTTATTTTTTTCAGCTATTGAATGCTGGCAAAGCATCTGACTCTTAAAGCATATTTCAGAAGCTATCTCTTTTCCATATATATATATATATATCTATCCCCTCCTTTCTAATACAGAGTCAATGTCAGCAGCACTGGGAGGAATGCAGCAACCTACCACGCGCTGAATGCCAGATGTACTTCCTATTAACTCATTTTGTGTAAATTATGATTTGCTTTAGGCATCTGCTAAATGATATTAATAATAATAATAGGACCAAATCTTTCACACATATACAATATGCTAATTTAGTGCCTCTTCTTTGTGAGGAGACTGGCATTGCCAATGGAAGTGCATATGCACACGGGGAGAACATGCATATTTAAATTAGGAGTCAAACAAGAAACAATGAGGCAGCATTTATAAACACTGACCTATCATATCTTTCCTGGAGTCCTCCAGATAACTGATAATCTGATGGAACACTTTAGCATGAAGTGTAGCTAGAATTATTGAGAGGCGTTTCATCATGAAATAACAGAGCACCAGTTTTCGTTAGCATGTCATTTTATACATTTACATGTACAGTTACATTTACATTTATTGTCTTGGCAGACACTTTTATCCAAAGTGGCTTACAAAGGAGGTAAACATAATGGAGTAACATTAGGCTAGTTTGTTCAGAAAGTGTAAATAGGACAGCTAAAAAAGAAATGTAATAACTAATACTTTACAATCATAGATTACAGTTAATATCGCAATTAAACTTAAACAACAAATTAACCAACAATATAAAATATCATAGTTTTTTTTCTCTTTCAAATTTAACAGATATTCACAGAACAGATGGGTCTTCAATTACTTCACAGTTCAGGTGGAGGTGGGCAACTTGTTCCACCGACTAGGAACGACACAGGGAAAGAGTCTGGATTGAGTCTTGATACCCAACAGAGGTGGCAACACTAAACGCTGTTCCCTGGCAGACCTGAGTGGATGAGCAGGTGTATAGCACTTCACCAGTGTCTCCATATACTCAGATGCTCACCCATTGACTACTCTGTAGGCAAGCATCAGAGATTTGAACTTAATGCGTGCTGCTACAGGGATCCAATGTAGAGACCTAAAGAGATGAGTGACGTGCCCATCTCAGTTAGTCAAGCAAAAGAAGGGTCGCTACAGATGATCCAGAATCAATTTGGTCTTGATAGCACATGCAGGTACTCCTGCCAGGAGTCAGTTGCAGAAGTCCAGACACGACAAGACCAAAACCTGAACCAGAGGTTGTGTTGTATGTTCTGTCAGATAAGGTCTGATCTTACAGATGTTGTACAACATGTACTTGCATGAATGAGAAATGGTAGAAATGTGGTCAGAAAAAGATAGCTGCTCATCGATCACCACACCTTGGTTGTGTACTGATCTAGCAGGCGTTAGTGATAGTGAGCCAGGCTGTACAGAGGTGGGTAGTTGAACAGACTGGCTGGCCGGGATCATAAGAAGTTCTGTTTTTGTCGGGTTGAGTTATTGATGATGGTCCTTCATTCAGGTTGAGATATCAGTAAGAAAAACATAGACTCTAGGTCGATACCGTGCTGTCCTCTGGTGGGAACGACAGGTATAGTTGTGCATCGTTGGCATAGCACTTATAAGAGAATCCATAGGATTGGATGGTGGAAGCCAATGAGGTGGTGTACAGAGAAAAAAGAAGAGGACTCAGCACCAATCTTTGGGGCACCCTGTGCATGTGTAATGCACCCATAACAACTCACCTCACCAGGACATGCTTTAGGATCTGCCCAAGACGTAGGACTCAAACCCTCTTCCAGTTTTAGAGAGGGTGGCAATAATGTCAAGGTTGACAATGTCAAAGGCAGAAGAGAGATCTAGCAGAATCAGGACCGATGACATGTTGGTAGCTATAGAAAGTAGTAGCTGGTCAACCACAGTCAGTAGAGCCGTCTCAGTCAAGTGGTTCCTCTTGAAGCAAGACTGATTGTTATTGTTGTTAATCATTCTGCACAAGGAGGGAAAAGATCTGGTTAGAAACAGCACGATGAAGTGTTTTGGAGAGAAAGGAAAGAAGAGACAGGAGGCAAAAGAGTGTTAACTTGGGATGGGTCGAGTGTTGGCTTTTTAAGAAGTGGGGTTATATGAGCATGTTTCAAGATGGTAGGAAATGTGCCTGAGCTGAGTGAGGTGTTAATGATGTGTGTAATTGCAGGAATAAGTGAGGGGGAGATGGCCTGAAGGAGATGTGAGGGGATAGGGTCAAGTGGGCAGGTAGTGGGGTGACTGGAGAGGAGGTTGGAAACGTCAGTAGCAGAGAGTGGCGGGAATGTGGAGAAGGTTGGGTGATGCTTGGAAAGAGACATAATGGGTGAGGGTGAGAACTACCAAATTCATCAGCAGACAAGGGGTAGAGATGGAGGACGGTTAAGAAGGGAAGTGAAAGCAGAGAACAAAGAGCATGTGTTGGTAGTGCAGTTAATTCTAGACCTGATAGAACCTTACCTTCGCGTTGATGGTAGCAGAAGGAAAGGATGCAAAAAGGTATTGATGCTTGGCCAGGTCTGTCAGAGCCTATGACTTCCCCCATTTCTTTTGGACTGTCCTGAGGTCAGACTGTTTGGAAACTCTTCTACTTTTGTGTGCAGGTCTACAAGAGGGAGGACAAACATTGTCAAGAAAGGATGACAGAGTTGAGCATAAGGTGTCTGTGGCAGTATTACTGTCAAGAGAGGAGAAGTGATCAGGAGGAGGGAGAGCAGAGGGGATCATGGAAGAAAAATGGGTGGGAGAGTGGGAACGGAGGTATTTGTGGAAGGATACAGTGGGGGGAGTAGAAGAGGAAAGCAGCAGAAAGAACTGAATTAAAAAGTGGTCAGAAGTGACAGTTGCATTTATTTATTATCAGTGTACCACCAGTTTGGACCCCCTGACAATGGTACCGGAACGTGAAGTGGCTACTTGACTTGCTACCAACTTTAACACATGTGTTTCTGATGGCACACAAAAGCTCAACTAAGTGTTAAAAAATTTGGAGAGGAGATGTAAAAAAATGCCCATTAGACGTTGTGCATTCATGACAGCTAAGACCAACTACAAATCCTGTTTCTGTGAATGTTATGATAATTGATAATTGAGTTCTGCTTCATCCTTTTCCACCATGAAAGTGTTAAAAAAGTTAAAAAAAATAATGTTATGAAATTTTAAAAGAATAGACCCCGTGACCCTGTAGTTAGGATATAGCGGGTTGGATAATGGATGGATGGATGAAAAAATATTTAACTAATTTTCTTTATTGCAACTTTAAAATACCTGCAGTAAACTGCCATTTTAAGTTAAGTGATGGCACTGGTTTGATACTGGGTAGTGATGAGTGAACCCCACTGAATTTACTCCATCTTGAGTTCATCAAAAACCTGAGAAATGTTTAGGAAATTCATTGAACTATGCGAAATGCATTGAAGTCAATGGGGAAGGAGAAACTGAAGTAGTTTTGAGTGCATTATAACAGTGTTTTGGTCTTTTTGTGTACCTTGGGCTAAGGAAGTGTCTGCCAACTATGCTGGACTGATTATTGTAGCCAAATATGTGACCTGAGCTGTGAGGCAGCAGTGCTAACTACTACACCACTGTTTGCCTTTAGGTAAAACCGTACTATTGGTCCTTTATTATTCTCTGTGTTTCCTGGGCTTCTATCACTGCAACTAGTTAACAACACCCATAGAGCATGTGATGCAAGGGATCAGCCTTATTTCCTTAGGGGCTGTCCCTATCACTTTTGGATCTGTGCTAAATAGCAATATCATGTTTAATCCAGCAGTGAAAACACAGATATACTGTACAATGAATATATGCAGAACAACAAAGTACATGGAAATACTGTTAGTTTTTTTTTTTAATGCATCTTGAGTGCAAGTCCAGCTAGAGTGCCAATTGGATTGTGGCAATGCACATATGTATACGCCATAAACTATTCATTTTCAAGCATAAGGTGGCGTACGCTTACAGTACAGATGCACGAAAATTCTGCATATGTGTGACGCAAATCAGTTAGGTAGTGACATCCCCATCCAACATGGATGCTGTAATTCTGTGATATCACCCTGGCCTCACAAAGCATCATGGGGTGCTGGGAAAAGAAAGTTTGCCTTAGCCAGCTGCACAGCAATATTTTAGGGAAAACCTCTGCAAACAAGGTCATCAGCAAACCCAGCAAATTTTCTGCAAAAAACACTTTGTCCTGTTTCCCCGATCAACACTAATGGGTTCCATTTAAGCAACAAATCTGTGGTTGGGTTGAACTTTCTATCTTCGTGCTCCATTGAAATAAACTAATTTGGTATGCTGTTAGGTAACGAAAAATATGTTCTGAAATTTTTTTAGGTATAGGAGACAGACGTTTTGAGATAAAGTAGTAATACTCATTAATCATAGCATTGGAGAGTGGAGATGTGTTGCATGCTGAACAGCATTTAACTTTATTCTGTTTACATAATAATAATGACTCTACAAAGTAATTTAACCTATAGGCTGGAGATCAATGGCATAACTAAAAGCTGATGATCCCTAGTGTTAAAAAATAAAGTAATCCCCCCGCATGTATAATTAAATTAAATCCACTTAACAAATTATTACCGTCAGGCATAAAAGGCAAATAAATGGTCAGTAGTCATAATTCAGCTTTAAGGAGTTGTAGGAGTGATCATACTTTTAACCTTTGAATTCAAATGTTAAATAGACGAGCATATAAATAAAATAAAATTTAAAAAAACCTGCGAAACAACAATCATCCAGTCACCATGGGCCACCAGCACCATGGGCCCTGGTGCAACCACTGTGTCTGCACTGCACTATAGTTACGCCACTGCTGCAAACATGTTTCGTCTTATCCTTGAACAACTTGAAGTTTATGTGCTATATATATTGATTTATTTTGTTTCTGAACTTTTTTCTGAACTCAATTACGATTACGATATAGGGCCGTGGGGCATATATTTTCAGTTCATTGAATTTTTATTCACTTTAGTTTTCTGAGTAATGTATAAAAAATGGAAATAAGTAAAAGGAAATACATTTAGAAAGGAGATTGCAGGTCTACCAGCAGGAGATTTAAAAAAGTAATATATCATACAGCTGTGTACAAAAATGTACACAAAATCAATTTCCCTTTTGCAGCATGTGTCCACTAAACTTTTTCATTATTATATTTTCATGAACACACACAACTTGGATTTTCTTTGTTTTCTGAACTTGTCATCAAGTAATTTTTGAGGCTGAATTAAAAATTAATAAGTCAGAGGAAGTGAGAAATCTTGGCATATATTTTTGTTTAGGGGCTTGTAGATCTGTGTTGCTGACAATTTAGTCTACACCAGGGGTCCTCAACTCTGGTCCTATAGAGCCGCAGTGGCTGTAGGTTTTCATTCTTACCATTTTCTTAATTAGTGACCTTTTCTTTGCTACTAATTACCTTCTTTTGAATTTATTTTAATTGACTTGGTTTTTAAGATTTGTTCCCCTAATTTTCTTCATCATTCCTCTGAATTGCTTCATTTCTGTCCTTAAACAGAAATAAAATGTGAAGTGAGTGAGCCAACAGAGGACCAGCTAAGTCAGGGCCTCAAACTCCCAACAATTTCACTCCATCCAGTTGTTTAATTAGGTGCCGATTCTTTTTGTTAATTAAAGCTGTTCTTTAATTCCATGGCTTGTTGCTGCTCTCATTGTGCAATAGCAGACATTTCCGAAATTGTTGATTTTCTCTTTTCTAAGAGCACTGTTAAAATGTTTTGGGGATCTGAGCAGATGAGCATTCCTGAGACCTTCATCTTTGTTTATTTTCAGATATTGTATGATGGACACAGTTTGCTGGTCATGTTTTGACTCATTTTGTATCTCATTATTATTTGACTGCTAATTAAGGAAAAAACAATTAAGGGGTCAGAGTCTACAAGGGCAAGTCAAATAAAATGAACTCAGAAGATGTTAATTAGGAGCAAAAACAGGCCACTAATTAAGAAAAGGGTTAGAATGAAAAACTACAGCCAATGGGGCCCTCCAGGACCGGAGGTGGGGACCCCTTGTCTAGACACTGGTTTTGTTTACTATAGATACAAGCTCGGACCCAACTCACTCTGAAACCTTAAGCAGGTCACTTTGCCTTTCAGTAGCTAAATGGTTGGTGATAATCCGGAGGACTTTTGCTCAAAGTTAGGACTAGGTGATAGATAGAGATAGATAGATAGATTCTTTAGTGTCCACCATCACATATACAGTATCTGTAAATGATGTCCTTCAAACAAACCACAAAGAAACCGACGTAATCCCCATTTAATGTCTGTGACGATGTGGGTTCTGGCTCCACGCTCCCATCTGATTTTTGGAAGCCCTTGAACCCAACACCGTCGGTAATGTCACAGATGAGCTAGTCAGTGTAGGCAATAACTGAGCAAGGGGAAGGTAAAAAGTGCAAAAGTGCTTTTATTAAAAAGAAACAGTCCATCAAAACAACAGTGTTCAATAAATAAAGTGCAGTGCCAAAGTTCTTCAATAAATAAATAAATCCATTAAAAAAATGTGGAGGTTAAAATAGAAAAAAAACACAATCCTTAAAAACCAGAGGTTAAAATGTTTGTGGAAGCAGTCTTTAAAACAACAACAACAAGTCCGGTGCTTCTTTTCTGTTAGCGTCTCACCTGCTTCTCCCAATTGGGCTTTGCAGCAGGCGAGACGCTCTCTGCAGCTGCCCTCTTCTCTCACACACACACAAGACTGGAGACCTACCGATCCCTGGCTCCGGTCTGGCACTCATCCCAGTCCCCGAGACTTGATTTCCACCAACGGCCAGGTCGCCCACGTTGTGGACTCCACCACCAAGCCTCCCGACTTCCGCTGCCATCTCGGCCTTACGCGGCTCGTCACTTTCACCTGGTCACTCCCGCTACCTGGTCGCTCAACAACAACTCCAACACCTGGGTGTCGGCCTAACACCCAGCTTCCTCGCAGCTGCCCTCGAGCGCTCGTACGTGCGCTCACCACACGCACGCACCGCCTGCTTCCTCACTCGCTCCCTACAACCTCCGTCTTTTTCTCTTCCTTTCTTTTTTCCTCCCCCTAAAACCGACTCGCGCTTCTTTTTTATAACGCGAGGGGCCATAGCAAATTAGCCACGGGAGCAATCACGCATGTGGGCAATCCCTCACCTGTGCACTCGGTGAGAAACGCCCACACTACGGATTGTCCCTACGGTCCAACGCCCCCTCGCTAAACCGCCGCGAGAGCGGTAATTATTTATTTACAAAAAATGGCCTTTATTCCATGAACTGTGGACCCGCTATACCACAATGTCTGGGAAAAAGAGTTGAGAAAATGAAAAGGTTTTATTTGATGTTAATTCTGACCAAAAAAACTGTCTTGTTTGAGCTCCTGGTTTTGAATGACGATCTTCTTCTGATTTAGGAGGGGGTTTTATAAAAACAGAAGGGGCAAGATGATGGGCAGAAATTATGTCAGCATCCATCAGATTAGTCCTGTTCCACTCTAGGTCAAACAGGAATTGAGTTAGAGCAGCTGTTACAGTTAAATTCTTTCCTGTATTTTTGACCAATCCCATACCCATAAAGCATACTCTAAGCCTGGGTGTCTGATATATCATATCATATCATGTCATATCATATATACAGAATCTTGAAAGGTTCATTTCATATGATAATACTACATTTAGTATTTCAAGGGCTTTTGTTACGTTGTGGTATAGCACTAAATACATCCCAAAATACACAATACTGTTCTTGTTTTTTTATGATAGTGATCAAAGCAAAACTGCCAATTGATTCACTAAAGACTGCATGATGAAGCAAAATTCTGTTCATCTTATAAATGTATTAACTTTCTCTTAATTGCTGCTCTAGGAAAGTTCAAAACAGACATCTATTATTTATGTTCTTCCTCTGGTGGAAGTGGTTAGCACTATTCCAGGGTACTTGAGTCCACTTCACTGACCTACCCATCATATCTGTGTGGTGTTTGTGTGTCCTTTCCTCACTTTCAAGTTTCCATTGGGGTTTATGCCCACCGCATAGATGAGGCCCATTGTGGTCACTACCTCGAGCCAATGTAAGTTCAGTCCTCCCTGAGAAATGTCTTTCTGCTTCTAGCCACAGCTTAAAGCCATACTCTCCACCACAATGATGAAAGAGCACTGGAGCAGTAGAGATTGCATTTAGCTTAAACTTGATGCTGATGTAACTCCTGAAGAGCAAACAGAAGAGTGTAGCTCATCATCAGGATGGTCTGTGGTCCACTGTAATGAAAGGCAGGAGTAGTCATTATTCAAGCAGAATTCTAGAGCAGGTGAACCAAGTAGCATACTGTTGTAAACACCGGATGACTGGCTTGGCTGTCAAGAAGACATGAATAGGAAATGTCAAGTATTAAATAGGATGTGGTGATATTTTAGAACTATCCATTTTTTGGCTTCATAAACTCTTCAAATTAGCAGTGTCCATATTCCTCTCAAAATGTTCTTACTGCATACAAACAGACTTTACATTTTCTCTTCCCTCCTTTCCTGCTTCTTTGGTTCATTTTAGAACATCCTAACAGGGATAATGTTTTTAACCAGCCTTGGTTCTTATCTCGTGTCCCCTTTCCTCTTTTATCTCTCTCTCATTCAGTTTAAACTCTTCTTTTTTGTTTCAAAGAGCAGACAGACAGCTTAACAGAATTAATTTCAAATTAACCTGAATACTAAAAAAGTCCATACCATCAACTCATTTTCCAAACCTGTTTATCTTGGAAAGATCGTGGGAAATCTGGAGTCTATCTCAGCAAGCATCAGGCACAAGGCAGAAACAATCTCTGAATTCACACCCATGTGGCCAATTTAGAAATGTCAATCCACGTAAACTGTATAAGCTGGGACTGTGGGAGGAAACCAGAGCACCCACAGGAAACCTGCACAAACACGAGGAGGACATGCAGACTCCAAGCAGGACACATCTAGGACTTCAACCCTAATCCTTGTTGTGAGGCAGGAGTGCTACCACTGCACCCCCTTGCTACTTATTTTCTAATCTTGTGTGGTAATGGTATGCCTGTGGTTGTGGTTTGCTTGTATACCAGTGTGAAACCCTCAATAAAGACCTCTAAGACTCACTAACACTTTAGGCACATTTTGCAATGACAGGACATCCCCTACAGAATTTTTGCCTTCTGGATCAGGCTGTCTCTCTAAAGCACTGAAGCCACCAGGTTACCATGCACCTGCCTGCACCAGTGAGCCCTGATAGTCCCATAAAGGGATAGGCCCCCACATCTCTAACCACTAGACAGCTGCTTTCCCATGCTTTCTTGTAGAGGCTGCAAGGGTGTTATAGTCTAGTCTCCATGAAGGTTCCAGTGTGTGTCCATTGCTCAGTACCTATTAAGCCTTAGACAGAGGACCACTGACTATAGATGTTCTCCTAGTTTTAATTCATTTTAATGACAATGGTAACTTTTTGTGATGTGAGGTGGCCAGAGTTAGCGTGATTCTGCTCTTCCATTTGGACCATTTGCTATATGTTTACATTTCCTAGCTTGATTTCTCTTTCTCTCAGCAAACTCATCACGATGTGGGGCATTTTCACCCTCTCCCAATTGTTTTCTCGTCCTGCTTGACAGGATACTTTGTAGACGACTATGTGTGTGTGCCCACTTTTGTGACTTCTGGGACTCTTTTGTTAGTCAGTTCCATCCACTGCCAGCATTCTGTGGGGAAGTAAACGTTCCATGTTTATCCAATAAAAATTCATAAGCCAAGTATGAGCAGAAGCAATTCAATTAGTGTAAGGTACTGTCTGCCTTGTTGTGATTTCTGTCTTATTTGTTTGTTCATTGAATGCAGATTGGCTCAAAGGCCACTGGGCAGAAAATATTGTGGGAATATCTCTGCTTTTACTTGAGTATAACATTTTCTGTCTACTTTCACTTCAATTTCAGTGCATTTTCAAACACAAAAGGTTACTTTTACTCATTCATTACTGCAAAGCTAAACCGGAAAACAAATGGTTTATACATAGTGTTTTACTGTGTCAGTTATCAAAAATACAGGCTTCTCACACTTTAGGAACAACAGCTTTAGGAAAATTCACATTTAAGAAGAATCTGGGATGATTTTCAAATGTGTGCCGTTGGCATCAACACCTCGTAGTCATACCGTTAATTAAATGTGTCATAAACTATGTTTTTGTTGCCCTTTTATGTACATAATTCACTATTTATTCATTTATTTGATTCAGTGGCACAGCACAGCAATATAAAAACTGTTATCTTCACCTTTCAAAGAGGAAGGGCTCTAGTGAGTACTGTGTTTTGATTGGTGAATCACTGGCAATGCGCATGCTCTAAGGCAGTGTTTCTCAACCATTGGGCGGACCAGTTGCTGTTGTTTTTAATGGTATTGGGTCGCAGTGGGTCCTGCAGTAGCATCTTGTGACTCCAACATTCATACTCAATGATCATGCTCAATTCACTTAGGGGGACAAACCCTTCATGGGTCGTAAAGATACTTATATGGGAAAAAATGGATTAGGACACCAAAAAGGTTGAGAAACACTGCTCTGAGTTGTGTATGTGGTGAATATGAGTGCAAGAAAAAGTTACCCAGAATTACTTCACAAAGCAGCTACTTTAATTCAGTAAGTCTACATCTGAGGTGTCTGATGTAAATGTGCCCTTGACTGCCAAATATTGACATACACTCAGTATACAATTCCTTAATCAAAAAAACAGTACTCATTATAGACCACCCTCTCAACAGTGACAAGAGAAAGTGACAGCTTTCATTTCAAGGGATATTTCATGTTGTATGCAGTGCCACCAAATTAAATGAAAAAATAAGTAAATAAATACATAAAGAAATACGCTATAAAAACTTATTCCATTACACATTTAATTATTTATGCTTTTTATTTCATTTTGTCTGCGGTGGGCTGGCGCCCTGCCCAGGTTTAGTTTCCTGCCTTGTGCCCTGTGTTGGCTGGGATTGGCTCCAGCAGACCCCCATGACCCTGTAGTTGGGATATAGCGGGTTGGATAATGGATGGATGAATTTCATTTTGTTATTATTTATTTATTGTCATATTTTTACAATGCATTTAATAATTTATGTCCAAAGTATCCTCCATAATTAGTGTTCATCTCACTGAATTAGGATACAAACATTAAAATGTCTGCTCATGCCAAATGTCAGTGCTTGAAGTTACTTGACTCACACTTTAGTGACTGTAATATGACTCACATGCAAAAAGAAGGCAACCTGAACTATCTTTGGTGTGTAAGAACTTTTTTTGACTAAATATATAAAACAGACAGAAAATCTACATTTACTTGTAGTTTTGATACTTAAGCACATAAAATATCAGATACTTTAAATTACTCATTTATAAATTTTACGTTTACTTGAGTCACTTTTCAGATAGGTATCTTTGCTTTTCCTGAAGTACAGCTCTTGGGTACTTTACACAGCACTGCTATATCTTTGGATTAGACTAAAAACAGTGCAAGTGGAGTGTAGGCTTGTTTTAACCATTCTAAGGGCAACTGACATGCATGTTCATGAGCCATCAAGATGTTATCAGAATTCTAATGGTGTCTTTCTTCATATCTCTTTGTCACAGCCACCCTGGGGACACTGGATTTCAGCCTACTGTATGACCAGGAAAACAACGCACTCCACTGCAGCATTAATAAGGCTAAGGTATGCCCGGCAATTTTTGGACAGCAGAAGTACGCTATATAAGGTGTGCTCATCTGTTGGGTCATCCTGTACTCCTCTTCCTTGGATGGCCTGGTTGTCATAACTTTTTGTATTTGTTCTGATTTATTGTGTATGTTTTTTTATTTCTAAAATTTATACTTTTTTTATTTTCTTGCTGTCATTATGGCTAAATTATTTGAAGTGGGCAACACCATTTTGTGGAGTTTTTGCCATGGTCACAATGGTTTACCTAATCATTGGATATTTTACAAAAACATAATCACTACTGATAGTTAAAGGTAAAACAAACCAGTTAGTATAAGGACTTTGTCCCTTTGCTTATTTTGACTTTTTTTAGTTTTGTTTTGTGTTTTAGGCTTTGATCATTGTTTTTGATTAGCTCCCTATGTTTTCCTGACCCCAGCCTATTTAAGGCCCACTTTTATTTCCTGATCATGTTTCTTTTTGGCCAATGTTATACAACTATGAACACCTTGCCTTGCCTGGTGTTCACAACAACTGCCGCCTCATGACTTCATTAATGTGACAAGAAACATCAAGATTCTCTCAGTTTTCAGGGTAGACTAGCAGCATAGCACACAGAACAACAACAACAAGGAAAACTAATAATGGAAGTACATTTCTAGTGTAGATTGTGATTCAAAATATCCTGAATGCTTTAAAAAAGGCTTACATATTCTTCCTATGATATAAAATCTAAAAAAGGGAGCAGGGAACCACCAAAACCCTTGGCTCAAAAAAACAAAATCTTTACATTTAGTCTATCAAAGTTAATAAAGAAAAATATAACAACAATCAAAAAAGTATACAAATTACAAACCAGAAAATGAATTAAAAAATACAAAATTTCAAAACTGAATACTAAAAGGCTATAAAGCCATCCAAATCACAAAACCAAAAATCAAAACCAGAACCAAAGAGGCAAAAATATCAAAATCAGAATGTCAAAAATGAAAATTGCCAAAAACCAACAAACATATTAAAAGGGAAGCACAAAAAGAAGCTAAACAACCTAATGCCTCAGCAATGAACTAAGGCAATCAAATGGAATATCTGACAAAATTAGAGATTATACAAAGACTTTAACTGGGATTAAACAGGAGGAGGGTAAAACGATAACAAATATAAAGTATAAAAAGTATAATAAAACAAAAACCAATCTTAATATTGATAAGTTCTCTCGACAACGTTTCTTGCCTTTTATTTTAGGTTGCTCTTGTTTTGCACTTACTGATTTTTCAATAACAAGCCCTTTGTTTACAACTATTCTTTTGTCTAGCCCTCTTAACCCTCAGTCTCCCAGTCCATTACTCCTTTTGGACTGCATTTTTGCTACTAGTGCTGTCCAACTACTCCAATAAAAATATGTGATGTGAAAAAATGAAAAACCTATTCAGGGGTGCTTTAATGAATAGTTGTCTATTGTCCCATGTAGAGTGACTTAATTTTTAGAAGAAGATGAGTATAATCTATGTTCCATTTTTTAGGAAGATAGAAAAAAAAGGGGGGTGCCATGTCATTATAAAACAAAATTTAAATGCATGTCATAGATGTGATTGTATTACTAGGGTCAAGGGACCAGAAATATAATACGTTTCACTGTGTTTTGGCAGAGCGCGGATGCAAAGACTAGAACTGTTCATCCATCCATTATCCAACTCACTTAGCACAACCATTTGAAAGGATATTATGAATATAATAAGTAGTTTAGATTGAAATATTGTAGAAAAGGCGAAAGATGACTCAAAGAAATGCAGTGTTTTAGTAGTAAAAGAAAAGTCAAGGAGGAAGTGAAGAGTATCACATACACTAAAGGATAATTAAAATACGTAGACAGTGAAAAAGGTCTTCACTTGTGTGGAAGTGGATAACCTGTCAGTAGTAATAAGGACTACTAAGGAAGTACAAAATGAACTGGAAATTGTAGAGGGAGAAGTACTGCTTAGATTAAATAAACTGAAATCTACCTAATCACAAGGACCAGACAACACATATGCTTGAGTAGCTTAGGGGGATAATGAGTTTATATATAAACAATTGAAGCATATTTTTTGAAAGTCATTCTGCATAGAGGAAATTCCTAAGGACTGGAAAATAACAAATAAAAAATAACAAATATTACATTGTTATATAAAAAGTGTGTTTAGCCTGATCCAATCAATTATATGCCAATAAGTAAATTAATGGAAATTTATTAAGAATAATATTTAGCAGCACATGGCAAGAACAGCAATGTTAGCTAATACTCAGCATGGATGCAGAGGTGGAGATCATGTTTTACTAATATTCTGGAATTATGTGAGGAAGCAACAAAAGCATTTGATAAAGGAGGTTTATATGGTATTCCTCACCTTAATTTTTATAAGGCTTTTGATAAGATCCTACATGAAAGGTTCACCCAAACTAAAAGAAGTGGGAGTTCAGGACATAGCTTGTAAATGAATGCAAGATTGACTAAAACATAGGAAGCAAAGAGTTATGCTGTGAGGAACATTATCAGAATTAGATGATGTTAAGAGTGGTGTCCCTCAGTGGTGAGTGTGGTGACACTGCTTTTTTTAATACATAGACATATACATATATATATATACATATATTATTAGGTGGGATGGCAAATAATCTAGAGTATGTTGAATCATTACAGGGGGACTAAGATAGAATAAAGGCTTGAGCAGATTTATGGCAGATAAAACTTAAATTAAATAAATACAGTATAATGTACAGTATTACATGTAGGAATTAAAAATGTTAGATTTTAATATGCAACGTGATGTCTGAAACTTGAATGTGCCCCTAATAAGAAGGATCTAGGAGTAATAGTGGACTTGTCACTACTGTACCAACTTCCATACAGTGAACTAAACCTATTAGGAATGCTAATAGAATGTTAAGTTATGTAGAATGATGTATGAAATAGATAGATAGATAGATAGATAGATAGATAGATAGATAGATAGATA
>JANRMT010062814.1:98542208-98561423 GCA_026402145.1 Polypterus bichir lapradei
AGTAATAAAAATGCATGTAAAAGCAGACAATAACTTTGAATAATGTTAGCATTTACTCCCCCGGGTGGAACTGAAGAGTCACGTAGTGTGAAATACAAGTCAGAGGAGGTTATGCTTAAGCTTTAAAATGTACTGGTGTGTCCTCACCTGGAGTTCTGCATGCAGTTTTGGTCTCTGGACTAAAAAAGACACATAGCATCTCTAGAAATAATCCAGAGAAGAGTGACTAGGCTGACTCCAGGGTACAAGTTTTTATAGAAAGATTAAAAGTTCATCCTTTTCAGGTTATGCAAACAGAGATTAAGAGGTGGCATGATCAAGGTTTTTAAAATCATGAAACTAATTAGTACAGTGGATACAGACTGTTACTTGAAATGAGTTCAACAAAAACAATTAGACACAGCTGAAAGCTTGTTAACTTTTTTAGGGTGGATGTCGACCTTTGTTGACAGCAGGGGTTGAGGTTGGATGTTGACTTTAGTTGATATCCAGGGGCAGAGTGTAATAATCAGCAGCATATGTCGACAAAACTCACCATCACGTTATGGGTAGACCCTTTTTGCTAGGAGAACCGTTTGACTCATTGACTCGACATCAAATCCCTGTGTGTGTGTGAGGAGCTTAGTGTAATCAATGTCTTAAATGGCATCGACATTAGGTGAAAGAGCAAAGTGAATGTACAAAGAAAAATACTCTGGGTGCATTATTAGTGTTGAATCAGACTCTAACTTATCAAATTCCAATTTTAATGCAAGTGATCTGGAAATCAAAAACGAAAGGCAGGTAGCTGTTGTTTTTTTCCAGAAGGTGCCTTTCAGAAAATGAATGATGGACTTCTGCAGGCAGTTTTGTAATAAGTATGTAAGTAAGTAGTGTTGCAGCCGATCTTAGAAAGCTAACATTTAATGTTAAATGCATATAGTGTTTGCTTTGTATGCTTTTTAGAAAACTGTGCTTTTGAGAAAAAATATTCAGACCTGGGAGAAAATGGAAAAAATAATTAGCCCTGAAAGAGTTAAGGGTAAATTCTTCATAATCATTAAAAAGTTTTTCGGTACACAAAGAACCATAGACACATGGAATAAATTACCAAGTAGTGTGGTAGAGAATAAGACTTTAGGGACCTTCGAAACTTGACTGGATGTCATTTTGAAGAACTTAAATGGATAAGCCGGATAGGCATTGTTAACCTGAATGGTCTGTACTCATCAAAATCTTCCGAATGTTCTAAATCTATGACAGGACTACATTGTCCCACCATCACCCTTTTGCCAGAAGAGTCAGGGTAATGGGCAAAGTACAAAACCAGCTATATTTAAGCAGTGTGGCATAGTTGCTAAGGCACTGAAATGTAAACTACAAGTATGTAGGTTCAAATCTACACCTGACTCAATGTGTGATCCTCAGCAAGTCACTCCACTTGCCTGTGCTCCACATTTAAGAAATACATGCAAACAATAGTGGTATGGCTCTGTACTTGTAAAGTGCTTTGGGCATGGAAAGGTGGTTTATTATTAAAATGTCTTATTAAAGTCTTCAATGGCTTTTAAATGCAAATAATATAATCAACTTTGAGCCCCAAGCCACAATTAAATTAAAAGAATATGCTTTGGCATCCTCTGCTTTGCATCTGCACCCATATTTTTATTTTTCTTAATGCATGAACACTAGTGTTTGATCTCAATTTCTACCTCCATCACATACCCTGATGAGGTATTCCACTTTTGTGCTAAGATGCTAAGTGCTGGTAGAGCACTCATGTCACACAAATATCATACACATGTTCTGTTCAAAGGGGAAATTCCCACCAGGTCATTGATCAGGCTCTTAACTGACCCTGTTTATAAGTTCACCAGTTACTTAGCTGCCTGGAGACATCTTTGCTTATTTTTTTATTGTTCTACTTTACTAACAAATTTAAACATGCACATTTAATATTTATGTGGAAAAAAAATAATTTCAGTTCATAAATGATTCAGCTAGAGAAGAAAATTTCATCTGTTACAATTGAACCTGCAGACAGGGAAGGAATGAACACAGGGAGGGACCTTTGCTTGAAGTTTTTTAACTTAGATTTTTATTGAAATTTCTTTCTATATATTACATTCATGCTTGAGTTCTATTTCACGGTTTTCTGATAGTCTTTATTCCTTGGGACTGTGTAGTATACTTCTCTCCAGCTCCCTACATGAATGGTCCAATGGCAAAGATAAACTAAAATGGTTTCCAAGAGGAAAGGAGAAACACCAACTCGCAGGAAGGAAAAATCCGTGAGCCCCATATAAAATATATTTGTGTGACTACTGACGTACTGCACAAACCTTCAACCGACTAAAACTCACACCCTCAAAAACACATTCAGTTCAAACTGTTTTATTGCGTTAGGGCAGGGGTGCCCACACTTTTTCGGCTTGCGAGCTACTTCTAAAATGACCAGGTCGAAATGATCTATCTACTGTGAGACTTGCCCGGACACTACCAGTCGGAGACCACATCTTTATGAAAGTCACACGTTTATTATTCTTTAAATAAACACAGTCCCAAAAAACTACACAATGCATAAAGCAATAATCACCCAATAATCCTTCTTTCTCTCAGTCCTTGGCCACCAATCTCCTCCTGGGAGCTTCGTCCTGCTCCCTCTCCCGACTCTAGCTCCCCGAATGCTGGAAGGCGGCCCCTTTTATTCCTGCCCGGATGTGCTCCAGGTGGCTGATGACGTCCATCCGGCAGCACTTCCTGGTGTGGCGGAAGTGCTGCCCTTTGCACAGGGCCGGATTTTCCTATAGGCTAACTAGGCTTCAGCCTAGGGCCTCAAGATCAAGAGGGGCCTACATTCAAATTGTTAGCAATTTGAACAAACTTAAAAATGGGAGGTGAAAGGGCCTCATAAGTGGAATAGTCTAGGGCCTCTTTTCATCTAAATCCGGCCCTGCCTTTGCACCAGAAGCACTTCGGGCGTCCCTGGAAGGTTCCTCCGCCATCTTGCAGAGTGTGGCGGAAGTAACTATTTCCAGGTCCCACGAGGTTTAAGGTGACCTCTGGCGGTGGCCACGAGTCCCAACGAGTTATAATCTTTTCTCTCTTTTCCCGTGGTCCTTTCTTGTTCCAGGGTGGTTGCCCCCTCGTGGCCCGGAAGCTATTCTTGCCCCCTTCCGGTCCTTTTAGGCGTCCCGGCCGGGTAAGAACCCCAGCCGTCTGTGGCACTGCCCCATCGCCAGCAAAGAACAGTCCTTCGTAGCGGCCATTCCCGCGAGTGTACACTTTAGCCGAAGCGGGCATAACTTGTCGTCTCCCAGGTCCTGGTCCTATAAAAATAAAAATAGACACAGGGGCGGAGTCGTTGCCCTTATGCCACTCGTCTGGTATTTTTATTTCTTACAGAGAAATAAAGCACCCTGGTCGCCGAAACCTTGGCACCCGCTCCACTGTGATCCACTCCCCTTCATCGGGGTACATACTGGGTTCGCCCTTTCTGATTTTGGAGCTTCCCTCTACACACGCAGAGGATGACATATCATGCTCCGGGAGCTCACGGGCTTATGTCTCCCTTTGTAGGAAGAACCGGCTTTCCCCCATCGATTCTTCCTATTTCTCTGGGGCCTTTTGACAGCTTGGGTCTTCCTACGGGAAAGGAAAAGACCCCTTGCCGTCTGCGCCCCTGCAGAATGACGCGAGACTGATGCTGGCTCCGGTGGTAGAGCACTATGTCCCACGGCACTTGTCAGCCGGTGTCTTGGCTCCACCCCTTCCAAGAGATCAGCACCTCGCTTCGTTTCTGCTGTCGGAGATGCAGCTACTAAGTCCCCGGAACCACACAATCCTGGGACGTGTTCGCTCGCGCCTCCCTCCTCCTTTACGGTATCAGTTTTACTCACCTCTACCACCACGATCCTCCGGCCAAAGATTCCAACGTCGCGCCTCTCTTCCTCATAATGTAAGGTCTGTGGTGGCACGACCACCTTCCCCTCCAGCTTGTCTATGCAGACTCGAAGGTCGTGTTCTACCTGCTTGACCATCTGCATTAATCGAAGCATTCTCCCCGACTGGTCTTGGTCTGCAGGCATAAATACAGCATCAGCCAGTGGAGGACTTACCTTTAAATCGGTCCTACTCACCAGCTGTGCACTCTGGAGCTTTCTTCCGGGTTCCACCGGATCCTTCCCTTGCTCGGGATGGACGTTCGCCTGCTCCGTCTTCAACCAATCATCGACGGGAACACGACACACACCGTCCAATCCCTTGCCTGTCATGGGCCGGAACTTCTGGTCTTCGGCCATCTTGCCTCTCCCGAGGGAACTGCAACTCTCACTGCCGTCCCTCTGCCTCGGCTGCTGGAGACGTGGCGGTTCCTCCCCTTCCTCTAGCGATGCCGCCCCGGCTTCGTGGACCAGATATGCACACCCCAACTAGTGACGTGATTCCAGGCAATCTCCTCCGGACCTGTCAGTGAGTGTGCCTACTGCAGTCCCTCTGGCGACGACAAACGCTGGGGTATCCCCTTCTCTTTTGCCTTGGCTGGCATTCCTCAGCCCCCTCAGGTGTAAGACAGCACTCTGGAGATTCTCTGACGGCCACAGGGCGATTCGCGGAACGTCCGCGGTGCGTGTGCGGACCGTCTCCCTGCAGGACGTGTGTGTGGCCGACTGGGGTACCGGGCAGCTCACAAAAAATTTATTTTTGGGGTCCCCTGCCTTGGAACAGGCAGAAGGTCCCTGTTCGGGCGCCATTGTGAGACTTGCCTGGACACCACCAGTCGGAGACCACATCTTTAAAAAAGTCACACGTTTATTATTCATTAAATAAACACAGTCCCAAAACACTACACAATGCATAAAGCAATAATCACCCAATAATCCTTCTTTCTCTCAGTCCTTGGCCGCCAATCTCCTCCTGGAAGTTTTGTCCTGCTCCATCTCCCAACTCTAGCTCCCCGATTGCTGGAAGGTGGCCCCTTTTATTCCTGCCCGGATGTGCTCCAGGTGGCTGATGACGTCCATCCGGCAGCACTTCCTGGTGTGGCGGAAGTGCTGCCATTTGCACCGGAAGCACTCCGGGCGTCCCTGGAAGGTTCCTCCGCCATCTTGCAGAGTGTGGCGGAAGTAACTATTTCCAGGTCCCACGAGGTTTAAGGTGCCCTCTGGCGGTGGCCACGGGTCCCAACGAGTTATAATCTTTTCTCTCTTTTCCCGTGGTCCTTTCCTGTTCCAGGGCGGTTGCCCCCTCGTGGCCCGGAAGCTATTCTTGCCCTCTTCCGGTCCTTTTACAGCGTCCCGGCCGGGTAAGAACCCCAGCCGTCTGTGACACTACATTAAAAATTATATATATACTGAGTATACTTTATACATAAAGTGTATGTTGTCGTACCTTGCATAACTGAATAACCTTTATGGTACAATAACAATTCAATACATTTATGGTCACTACTCTATTTGGATTTAATAATTGTCGTGTGGGAAAAGGCTGATGCATAAATAAGTAGAGCCGAATAATGCAGCCAAGGAGCTTTTGAATTCAGCCAAGTGAAAAATAACGGCTGTCCGATTAACTGCGATTTTAGTTCCCTCTCCTTTCTCTTTCTCAGTTCGCTTTATGGAAGGATGTCAGTTTCGTAGTTTTTATGAACAGTTTGAAAATGCCTTTCCACATTTTCCTTTTTTGGAATAGCAATGATAGATTAACAGATCAGACAAATGCACTTCGATTGTGACATTGTGAGAAAAAATTCCTCTTCCAATTCCACATCCAGCCCATACCCTCCCCAAACAATTTTTTTTTTAAATCCCTTCTTTAGTCGATATAAATTGGAAGGCTATAACTAGATCACAGTTGGAGTTTTGCAGTAGCTCGCGCGTTTGATTGTGCGTGCGGGATGACCAGTGTCTTAGAAGAAAGGAGATCTCAGACTGGCCGCCCTGTATGGCAATCAAGCGGCAAATTCCATAGGGAGGATATATGATAGACTAACATTTAAAAAAATGTTTTTTTTTAATGCAACATGATCTACCTGCACTACCTTTGCGATCTACCAGTCGATCGCGATCGACGCATTGTGCACCCCTGCATTAGGGTCCTAGGATGACCCTATTCCTTTTTATATTTTTTATTATGTAAACCTTAACAAAGTGCGCCAAATCCCATAATCTTATCACACTCTCAGGATGAACTGCTGCTGTAATTCAATACTTCCCCTTCCATTTACAACTGGATAGAGTACCAGAACAGGCAGGAAACACCTGACAAATGTATCCATCGTATTATAGATAAGAAGTTTTATTATTTAAAGTTTATAACTAGTGCCATTAACAAAAGCAAATAAAATGTGGGTTTGCAAAACATACTGCCTGATAGTGCTACAATAGATGTGTAGTTTCAGGCAGCATTTACATTTGTAGTTCCACTTGATTCTCTCTGGTCAGCTCATCTCTTGCCAGCTCTCTTTGGGTCATCATCTGAACTGCTCTCCTCTTAACCAGCTCATCATTATTGTCAAACATTATACAACTTTCTTCTTAAGTGGCCTATTCTAATTATATTTACTGGACTCACAAATTAATTTAAAACATTTTATCCTCCAAGCTGTCTTTCTGGAGGGATAAGGAATACTTAAAACAATGCATCTGATATGTCTGCACAAAGTTATAGCAAAGCACCCTTGTAAAACTGGTTCCAAATAGACTGATGAATACCTCCAATTTCTCGCCAGTCCAGTCTCTCTTCTTATCAATAATCACATTCTTAAAACTCCGGGAGGAGGAAATTACAATGGCTTACTTCTAGAAAGCTGCGTCTTTCTTTGTCACCAATTAATTATTTAATGATAATTTACAACTATTATCAAAATATTAAAAACCAGTAACGGCGTACTTCACGATAACGTGCAGTGAATACACTTGACTTATAGTTTTCATACTTTTTCTCTGTACGTCTAGGATTCATTTGCTCGGAGGCTGATGCACTTGCTGCTTCGTGAGCAGCTCTTGTTTTCTCCACTCTAGTGGTCCGCTTCTTTTCTTCTTCCGTCAGCATCTTTTTGCGTAAAAAACTGGTTAAGTCAGTTTTTTTGTTGCAATTATTTAGTATGTTTTTCTTAATTTTTCACTTAAGCTGGCACTTAAGTCTTCAATCTGCCTCAAGAATGATTTAAGATATGAAGAGGTAGAGGAAGTGACAGCGAAGGTGGTAGGTATGAGAAAGGCACCCGTACGCATGTGCCGCACAGCCGCCCTGCTGGCCACTGCCGAGAGTTGATTCTACAATAAAATAAAATAAAAATAAAAAGAGTAATAAAAATCATCACCCCGAAAGCGGACAGTAGAGGTCACGTAGTATATATGTACCAAATTTCGGTCAATAGATCAAACGGTTTGCAAGCTGCAGGTGATTTCAAATCCTGGACAGACAAATGGACAGCCACGGTAGCTTATTATATAAGAAGATGGCTCTAAATTGCACAGATTTGCTTGCCTATCCGCTAAAGTAAGAAACTATTCAAATAAATATTTTTTGTATATGAAATTAAACTAAACCCACGCTGTGCTTGGGTAATGTGGCGTAATTTGGGGGAAAACAAAGAAGTGTAATGGCCTGCAGATTGCCCTGAAGATGAGCAGAGCTTGATGCTTGGTTGATAGCAAGTTATCACACAGTTATGTCAATGGAAGGTTTACACTGCATTCTGCCAGTCTGGGAAGATCCAATCATGCAGCAGAAGCTTTTAGCAGACAAGATAAATAGGGGCCCTGTGTAACACAGTGGCTAGTATATGGTGGATCTCATAGAGAGAGCATGACAGTAAAGGATGATTGGACATCCTGGCTGTGCTAAGTGCTGTGGGGACAGCGTGAGAGTTGCATCTGGATTTTTCTGTGTGTAAGCACATTTCGGCTTTTGTGCTTACGTTATGTTATAGTGCGAATTCTATGCATGGCGTTATGCATGAGGCCCCTGGTGCTTCATGTCTTGCTATATGGTTGTGAGACATGGACGCTATCCAGTGACCTGAGACGAAGACTGGACTCCTTTGGTACTGTGTCCCTCCAGAAAATCCTTGGGTACTGCTGGTTTGACTTTGTGTCGAATGAGCGGTTGCTCATGGAGTCCCGAATGAGGCACATTACCTGAATTGTGAGGGAGCGTCAGTTATGGCACTATAGCCATGTGGCGCGTTTCCCAGAGGGTGATCCAGCTCTTAAGATCCTCATTGTTGGGGATCCGAGTGGCTGGACTAGGCCAAGGGCCGCCCATGTAACACCTGGCTGTGGCAGACAGAGGGTCATTTCCGGAGGGTGGGACTGGACCGTGTGTTTGCCTGGGGGTTTGCAAACTGGGATCCCGAGTTGTTTCATTATGTAGTGGGTGCGGCAACACACTGTACCAGTGCATGCTCCCCAACTTGACTTGACTTGTACTAGCTAACTTATGCTAATTTCAGGTATTATTGCACCAACCTGTCTGTTGTCTTTGATATCATGCAATGTGACACACCAGTTCATTTAGCATACAAAAGTACACAATTTAATTTGTTTTTTCAAAAATGAATTAAGTATTTTTACAGCTGGCTTAAGGAGACCTTATGGGAATTGCTTTGCATGTGGAGGCCCACTCTACCTTTACAGGGCATCTCCTATGCCAGTGTTTGTGACTGTATTCTTGCATGTGTGATCATATGTGTGAATTTATCTGTGTTTTTTATGAGTTTTTGATAGTACTATGTGTGCATATACATTTTACTTGAATTTCACTTCTGTAGTTTGGTACCACTGTATATTAATGTAGCCATGAAATCAATGAGGAACCACAACCTCATACTCCTAACCCCATAACCCCATACTCCTAACTTCAGGAGATATGTGTATCTTGTTGCTCCTCATATTTCCTAATTTTTATGTTTGTATTTTTCTTTCTAACCATACTGGATTTGTTTGCCTCTCTTTTAACCTCTCTTCCTGCTTTGCAGCAGCCTTCTAACAAGGTTTTACAAGGACCACAATGCATGCACGTGTAGTTCTTAGCTAAGCCAAGAGAGCCAAACACCCATGGCCTCTAGATTCACCCGTTATGCAGCAAGTCGGCCAAAGAAGAGATGGATCACTAGGCTGAGTAAACCCAAGCAAACGCATAAGAGTTCTGTCTGTGTAGCATATGGGAGACTTGAGATAGGATTGGGAAACTGAAGCTAAAACTCCCCCAAAAGGACGAGTGCCAAAATTATCATTTGTGAAAGAAAATTACTATCTTTTAGGTCATAATAAAATCCATCCTCATCTAAGAAGCTCTCTTTTCCATGTTGTCTATTCTTATAACAACACAGACATATTTTAAATGACTATAATTAAAGATTAATTACTGTTACCAATTTAGAATGAGAATGGTTATTTCAACTTGTATTTTTTATATACAGTATTCTTCTCTTTCACACATCTGTCCTGTCAGCAACTGCATCCTCAGTAAGTCAGTACAAGTGGCACAGTGATCTCGGGCAACCTCTACCACATGTCATACAAACCTCTGTGAGAAAATATTTAATGTTGAAGTATACAAAAAATTTAAAACATGCAAATTTTCAAAACAGTTAACTCTGTCCCTGAACACACTCAAGTGTTATGTCATGCATGCATTTGGTAACTTTTTAATACATAATAAAACTGCATATTTTGCAACTGCTGCACATTATGCTCCTATTTTAGTAGACAATATCTAATGTCAGGTAATAGATTGTGTCGGTCACACTATTGATATTATCCTTAGCCACTGAGAAATTGACATTGGCATTTATGTGCAACATGTTGTTGGGTCATAATTCAGAGAAGAACAGGTACATGCTGGAAGGGGATTTCAGAGGGTGTCTGAGCACCTGCATCTTTTACTGTAAGCTGTCTTAAAGGCCATTTGTACCCCTTGGTTTTAATGGGGAGCTCTCCAGCTTATCTCACTTTGTTATCTAAACAGCAAATATGGAGTAATTATTTTATATCTCATTGTGAATTGTATGGTGCAGACTTGAAACATAATGTGACAAACATACAGTGAGCTACTTAATTTTGTTATGAATGCTCTCCCTTGCCTTGTCAGTAGGAATGAATTCAGCACCTGCTTCTCCTAGATTCTCGGCACATAGCTGATTTGGTAGAAACATATTAATTAAAGAAAGAAACTTATCTTCTACTAGAACCAATCCAATAAGACGTTTTTGAGTCAACAATCAGGTAGGAGAATATATGTCTATTGCATCATTTATTTACTCTTGCAGCCCCATTGTCAGAATGGTCAAAAGATACATAAAGCAGAGGTTCATTTTATAAACTGATGAATTTATATACAGTGTAAATCAATGCATATATTTACTCAAAAGTCACCCATGTGACTTATTTAAAATAAAAATCTTTTGTATTATATTCTTGTTCTTCTTTTACCTTTTGGATTGAGCCACCACCCTTGAAATATCTGTGGATGTAACAGCTGTCCAAATCTTGCTACTTACAGGACATCTGCAGTAATCCTTGGTATAGTTTGTATATTACATCAAATTTCTTCTGGTACATTATTTGTTTACCATCAATTTAATCATTTTACAAAAACCAATTCTTATATATTTCAATGTACACTGAAACACAAAATACTTATCTATTGTTACCTCTAAATCATTCTTTCACTACCCCCCCCTCTCCCCTTTAGGACTTGTTAAAGCCCCAATGCATTTTGGACTCAAGATGACAGAAGATGTGTCAGCTGTCAACAACCTGTGCTCCTTTGAACCTCAGGGCGTGCCTTCTTCAGTAATAATCCAAACACCCCTTCTGTCCTCTTGATGGCTCAGAGACCAAAGTTTGAACTAGAAGGAAGTAAAAGTTCTCTGACTGGCCGAATCTGGGGAAAAACAGAAACCAATGCAAATCATCAACTCTTTCAGGGCGGATGTTGACTTTTGTCAAGAGGGGTCGTGGCTGGTAATCAGCTGTTAACAGTGAACAAACCCACCATTATGTTTTAGTTCAACTCTCTTTGCTTGAAGGAAAGTTAGTTTTGTTGGTTTGACCAAGATTCCTTTCACTCGCATGAGTAGCAAAAAGCAAACAATGGCAAAAATTACATCAACATCTGCCAAGGGATTGAAGCGAATGTGCAAAGCAAAATAATCTATGGATGTTTTGCACATTATCTCTGGATTGGACTCTGACTTGTCAGACTCCGATTTTGATGCAAGTAATCGAAAACGAACCTGAGGTACCAGCTTTAGCTGATCGGTCCCCAGCTGATGGTGTAGCTGACGGGCCTACGGTATTGTTCGCCTGAAAGGACTGCCATTTACAATGACAAGAGGTACAAACCAGATTGCTTTGCACCATGAAAGCTGTTGCCTCCCCCGCCCTGCGAAGAAAGCCTGGCAGCCAGCCTGCCGTGCATTTCTGCCTACCCTCATGCCACCTTTCAGCAGTTTGAGCTGCAACAGACTGCAAACTGGAGGCCACAGTACACAGCAGCAGGTGTTTTATCTTGATTTATGTGTGAAACAATTGCTTTGTGTGCTTTTCAGAAAACTGTGTTTTTTGGAAAAAATATTCAGCCCTCAAAAATGTTAATGATTATGATCATCACACCAATAAAGTCAAAAAAATCAATAACAGCAAAGAATAGTAACATAGTGAAAATCAAATTAAACAATAACAAAAGAGTTCACAAAGAAAATTCCTGCATTTCACTTGGCCAGAGGGAAACGTCGTCTTGGGAGAGCGACTTAATCCTGGTTGACAGAGGAGTCAAACATACGGGCCATCATATTAGAAATGAAAGATTGAAGGATTGGGATACAACAACAGAAGATAAATCCCAAAATAATTAAAACAACAAGCCCAGCAATTTTAATGTGAAAAAGATATGTACCCTGTTGTGGCAGAAACACGCTGCTCAAAGGAGGCACATAGAATTTCAGGAAGGCAGAATCAAGTGTTATAGCGTGATGCATACACGGACCCAAATCAAGTGAAATGAGCAATTAGCAAATTCAGCAAGCTTACATTTATTACAATTCTTATCACTTATGCAAAATACTCTCCTCCTTCTGGCTCTTCCCATCATTACCTAATGTTCAAACCCACCATTACCTAATGTCCATCACTTATCCAAAACTTCCATCATTACTTCATACCCTGTGCAGGTGTCAATCGATTCCCATCAGTAAGTTGGAATAAGATGGACCCACACATAAGATATTGGGCTAGAGGTTGGAGCAGCTGCGCCCTAAAACAATAATGCTGTTTCTTATAAACTACCTATTTCTTGACTTGTCATCACCTGTCCAGGCAGGCAGACAGGGAGGCAGTGGCCCGGCCACTGCATGTGGAAGAAAATGGCCTATCTGGTTTTCTCTCATGGCCAAAGCCTTAATGACTGCATTTCTTAAAACAATGGCTCGTTTACCCCTCTAAAAATACACAGTGTCCTTGACTGAAGTCTTTAAGCTTAGCAGCAAGGTATTGGTGGTTTGCAGCTGCAAAGAGAAAATGAATAAAATAGACAAGCGAGGAATTTTTATGGTTTAACCCTTACTATGCTTATGTGCATCAGAATATATAATACTTATTCTCATACATGTTTTATGATTCTCTTTAGATATATGCAAATCATCAACTTTAAGAATATTCTGTTCTACAACCTCAATCACCAAACCAATTTTTTAACCACTCTGTCCATTGCCATGGAATAACACCTGAGTTTCACTTGAGTTCACGACACATTCCTTCCAACTTTTTGAGAGTCTGTGTGAATGAACCACTTGGGGCAGTGTTAATTGAAATGAACATACAGCAGGCTTCTTTAAACATAACACAAACTCATCTTTGCTGAGCTAAAAGCGTATATAAAGCAATTCCATTTTGACAAGTAATTTAATTAGTAGCATGAGCCAAGAGCTTTAAAGGCATCTTTACTATAGTTAATAAAACATTGTTGATTGAAATAAATATAATTGATCCACTCCGAGTTCTTATTTGGGGTTATCCAAAGAGAAATAGATTCCAATCCTCCTTTAATCTCATCTGTAATTTTATATTCATTTGGAATGCCTCTAGGCTGGCCAATGCGATCTATATATACACCAGGGTAGGAAGGATCAAAGTCAGAAACATCAGAAGCAGAACGTTTGGAGCATGAAAATCAGAATATTATGTCCTAACAGAACACTAGCACCGAGACCGGTCCAGTTAAACAGGAGGGTAGGATGTAAATGCTACTGGTTTGTTTGTTAATCTGGACCGCACAACCACCATGTCTGCCAACAAATTGTCCGGTTTCAAGAAAAGATCAGGAAACAAGATAAGCCCGGGAGCAAAAACAACTATAGAATCAATCCTATAAATTACAGAGCAATTTCCAGTAAAATTCCCAAAAGACATATTACCATGCCTTAAATAACACACATGAGACATTTCTGAAAACACCATCAAAAGACCTTGCAAAGCAGATTTATATACATGCTTTATAAGTATAATTCCTAAACAAAGATGTGCTCCTATAAAACAAACAAAAATAGGGACACATGGGAGTGGTGTCAAGAATACAGGCTAAATGATGAGCACGCAGGAAATTGTCATGAGAAAAGGTACAAGGGGTGCTTTTCTAATTCTTAGGGCAAGAAGAATTCAAATACCTGTCTAACAACCGTGACACATCATCATAAAATTCCTTATAAGCTGACAGGTCGTAGGGTAAATCGGGGCAGTCAAAGTATGCTTTGCCGAAGAACATGTATAACAAGATTCAGTCCAATGTTCAGTAACAGTATAGTTCATTAATTCCCACCAGGTATTATCAGTCCATGTTCTTGTCAGAAGTCAGGGTATGTCTTGGTCTTGATGTTGCAAAGTCTTCATTGCAAGGGGGGAAAAGAAAAAATAGTCCCAGTAGTGTAATTGCTATCAAGGAGCAAAATCCGGCCTTGAATATGGTTAAAGTGAAATGACAGTTTTTTGACAATGTGAAAGATGAATCCAAGAGTCAATACCTTTAACCTTTACTGCGTGGGGTATTGCCAACAAGACTTGGTGTGGTCCTCTCCATCGGGGTTGGTGCCAGTGCTGCCGTTGAATGTCTCAAACCAGGATCCAGTCACCTAGGGCAATGTTCGCAGTGGGAGGATCAGAGGTAGGCTCAGCTCTCTAGTGCTCCTTCACCTGCTGATGGACCAAGTTCAAAGTCCATTAGAGACCTGAAAGATAACGAAGCAGATAAGCATCAATCATTTCCAAATTCACCCTTCTCCTCGGCATAGGAATTGCCACTGGTCTACCAGTTAAAACCTCAAAAGGGGACAGACCTACCTAAAGGGAGAGCACCTGGCCAAGGAATGTCAATCTCCTCACAAACTTTTGCCATCTTCATTTTCAAAGACTGATTAGCTCATTCAATCATTCCACCACTTTGGGGGTGGTATGCGCAGTAGTGCTTAAGATCACTTTGTAGCCACTCTGCTAAGTGATGTATTACAGCATTTCCAAAATGTGAGTCATTGTCGGAGTGCAACTTTATAGGAATACTAAAGGAATTATCTAGACACATCAACTACCACTAGACAATGTTGGTAACCCTTAGAATGTGTTAATTCAATGAAATCCATTTGGAGGTGGTCAAAAGGACTGTCAGGCATAGGAATAACAGATGTTTCCACCTGATTTCTTTTTCCTGTGTTGTGTTTCATACAAAAATTTAACGCAAAATGAGTGAATCCAGGGGCCTTTCAGAACCTTTCCACTAGGGCCACCATAGCCTCCTTTGAAGCATGGTCCAATCCGTGCAATGTTTGTTATAATACCTAAAAAAACAGACCTCGGAAGATAAAGCCTGTAAGTCAGGGAATGCCTTCACACACCCTTAGGGTCGGGTGCCTCCATTCTCTTTCCAAGTTTGGCGTCATGTGTCAGTAGCACGTATTTCAAGAGCAACATGTCATCAGTTTCGCTTAGACAATCGGCCAAGGTTTGTAGCGGCATTAAGAGATAAGTTAGCATGTCAGGCTGTCCAGTGGCTTCCTTTAACCAATAGTCAGCAATTGTGTTTCCTTTAATTATAGGGTCTGTGTGAGCTTTACACTTAACCACTGCTACGTGAGCAGATAACATGATGGCATTTAGCAGATTTTCAACTAGGCTGTAATGCTGGATAGGCTTTCCCATACTAGTTCTGAACCTTCCCATTTTCTGCAATGATCTGTGATTGTGACATACTCCAAAGGCATAGCGCATGTCAGTATAGATAGCAACTTCCTTTCCCTCATGCAACTGACCAAAACAAAGATTTTTGCTGCTTGCACCAACCAGCTAGGAGGGAGCTTGGTGCCTTCCAGCAGTCTCCCATCCCACACAACAGCATAACTTACTGCATGAGCGCCATTCTCCTATTGCAACAAACTTCTGTCCACAAACACCACACACCCAAAGTCCACAGGAACTTCTTCTAAATCTGGTCTGTGTTTTGTCACCATTTGAATAACTTCTTCGCAATCGTGTGGCTGACCGTCAGTGCCCACTGGCAATACTGTCACAGGATTTAAAATGCCAATGTGAATAGAACATTCTGATAGTGAGTGAGGCAAGCAGTTGTTAATTGTTAAGTCCTGGCTTGCACAAGAATAGAATGCATAGCATGTCGACCGTGAACAATAAGAGAACAAAACATTGACACAGGAGAGCATTGCTTCTGTAACAGCCTCTACAACTCTCAAGCAGGCAGGCAGGGCAGCTGGCACTGCATCCACTCTTTTTGAATAGTACACAACAGGTCTCTTTTTGTCCCCGTGGTCTTGTGTCATGACTGCAGTCATGAAACCATGTCTCTCTTCCACTACAAATAGAAAGTTTTCCTATAGTCAGGTATACCAAAAACAGGAGTCGTCATCAAACCTTGTTTGAGATCAGTCAGAGCCTTCTCAGCCTCCTCCATCCAAGTGAGTATATCATTCAAGGCTAGCCCTTTTCCATGATCCAAATCCAGGAGTGACTGTGCTGTTTCTGCAAAATTGTGAATCCATTGCCTGCAACAGCCAGTCGTTCCTAACAGTGAGAGCAGCTGCTGCTTTGTCTCTGGCTTAGGCATTTTCTGAATAGATTCCACTCTTTTGTCCGAGAGAGATCTCTCCCCAGGTGTTAACACATGGCCCAGATAGTGCACCTTTTGTTTAACCAGCTGCATCTTTGATTTGGACATTTTTGGCCAAAACTTCAAGAAGTTTTTTTTTTATTTTTATGTCTTTTTTGCACCTTCATTTTGTATCCGAACAAAGCAACAAATCATCCACATATTAAATGAGCACAATCTCCGTCCCCCCCCAACGGGCAAGTAGCTCGTTGATAGCAAGATACTTCCTGACCATACACACTAGGTGACTCAGTGTAATAACCTTGTGGCATAACCGTCCATGTACAGCGTTTACCCCGAAAAGCAAAAGCAAATCTATCAGGTTTGAGAATCAGGATGAGCAGGAACAGAAAATAAAGTGTTAGCCAGATCAATGACAGAAAACTATCTTGCAGTTGAAGGAATGGTGGAAAGAATAGTTGTGGAATTGAGAACAATGGGAGCCCTTAGATGAGCAGCAGCATTCACCCCATCTCAAGTCCTGTACAAACCGCCAGGATCCATCAACCTTTTTCAAAAAAGAGGAATTTACCAGAGAGTAAGATATCTCGACAATCGCACTTTTGGCAACCAATTCCAAATGTACTTTGGTAATGCAACCCTCTATCTCTCTAGAAAGTGGATAATGTGCCTTGTAAGGTCTGTAATGTGATTTTGGGTGGACAATGAGAGGCTCAACTCCCTTTATCTTTTTTCCCTTGTGCCCATAGGCAATGTGGAATGCAGTTTAACCATGAAAATTCTGACTGATTGTGGTGTATAAAAGTAGAGCCTGTCTCAAGCAATCTTCGAACTACCCCCACTTGCAAGAATATGTGCAGCTTCCTTGTACCATCATCCAACTTCCATTCTCCAATCTGTCACTTGCTGCCAATCTGATCAGATCTCCTATTGTATAACTCATGGACCCACATCTTCCCATTTTATGTGAGAT
Source organism: Polypterus bichir lapradei (assembly GCA_026402145.1). Taxonomy (NCBI): domain Eukaryota; kingdom Metazoa; phylum Chordata; class Cladistia; order Polypteriformes; family Polypteridae; genus Polypterus; species Polypterus bichir. The sequence goes on from JANRMT010062814.1 coordinate 98,559,274, forward strand.
ATTTTACCAAGAGAGAAGCATATGGAACAGACCTACCACAGTACGAGGGGCTTTGAGTGTCCAACAATTGAACCACTTTTGCTGCCATCTGATCCCCAATACACAGCTGAGAAAGAAAGATGCTTTCCACATAAGTGCCAACTTTTTTGAAATCATTCTCCCACTCATAGTCCACGTCTCAGCTGAAGAATCTACAGTACAGTGAAGGTGGGATACCCATTTAAAAGTTTCAGGAACATAACTGTGAAGAACAGTATTGTTTTTTAACAACCATGCAGCGTACTTATCAACAAATGTTTCTGCACAAAGAGTCCGAGCATTTCAGATGTCACTTCAAGGCCTGTAGCAGTGCCAGAAATAAACAGTTTTCCCATTAAGTCTCGTCCTAACAAGTTCACTGGACAAGAGTCAATAAAAAGAAATCAGTGATGTAGAGGTGAATTAGTGACTGGTGAATGGACAGTAAGTGGTACAGTCTCTTTCAAAAAATGTGGACCTTTAGCCGCACCAATTACTTTAACAGTCTTTTCAGTGTTGGGGATTACCAGCACCTCTTGGATTTGAGGGTTGATTTGTTGTCCCTGTATCAACAAGGAAGCCTAGTTGCTTACATTCCCCCATCAAAGTTAACATCAGGTCAGCTTCAGGTTGCCAAGTTAGGGCAGTGTACTGACCCATGGCACTTACCCATCCTCGCATTTTCTTATGCTGAAAATTGGTAACCTGCGGCACCCTTTAGCAGGTGGGGGAGCAGGCCTGGCACTGGCTCCTGGCTGATATATATATAAACTATATACAGTATATTATATACTAGCAGAATACCCGCGCTTTGCAGCGGAGAAGTAGTGTGTTAAAGAAGGTATGAAAAAGAAAAGGAAAAATTTTAAAAATAACGTAACATGATTGTTAATGTAATTGTTTTGTCATTGATATGAGTGTTGTTCCCATATCTATATATATCTATATCTCTATATCTATATATATATATATATATATATATATATATATATATATCTATATCTATATCTATATATATATATATATATATATATAGCAAAATAACTGCGCTTGGCAGCAGAGAAGTAGTGTGTTAAAGAAGGAAAGAGAAACAAAAGGAAACATTTTGAAAATAACGTAACATGATTGTCAATGTAATTGTTTTGTCACTGTTATGAGTGTCGCTGTGATATATATATATATAGCAAAATAACTGCACTTCGCAGCGATGTCGTGTGTTAAAGAAGGTATGAAAAAGAAAAGGAAACATTTGAAAAATAATGTAACATGATTGTGAAAGTAATTGTTTTGTGTATTTGGCGGCAGCGTCACAAAGTTGTTTTCGTCTAGCTGCATTAGAAAATGTACCACGACATCTGACACGCCTCCTTTTTACTGTTTTCTCACTGCTTGGATTGCTGCCGTCATAATGGTTTTGAGTCTATATATATATATATATCTTCATATCTTCATATCTATATAAATATATACATATGTATATACATTAGATATCTACATATACACATATATATATATATATATATATCTCTATCTACATCATACATACACACACATACATACACGCACACAAATTATATATATGTGTGTGTGTGTGTGTATATATATATATATATATATATATATATATATATATATAAAATGTAGATAGGTGTGTGTGTATATATATATATATATACACATACATACAAACATACACACAGGTATATATATGTGTATATATATGTATGTGTCTATATGTGTGTGTATAGCTTTGGTCACTGAGTGCAAGGGAAAAATAATAAAATATAGTCTATTAGTTATTAAACAGTAAAACATTAACGTTTTAAGAAGTACAGGTACATTGAGCACTACTCGAGTGGTTGCGGGTAAACTACATTTTAAAAGACGGTATAACAGAAGAGGTAAGTTGTACTAACAGCAGCTAAAATGTATATGGATCATCTCTCGGTAGTTGATCCCTTTTGAAAGGCGCTACACGACGGCTGTGGTATAGAAATTACATTTTCTATGTGAACGTTCAAATTTCTGCCTCTGGTAATGTGACTCACCGGTATTACCAGTAATTAAAGAAAAATTGTTTTGTGTCCTCTGCAGTGTTAAGAGAGAAAGGCTTTGGTTTGGGATAAAATGAA
>JANRMT010062814.1:98571423-98582262 GCA_026402145.1 Polypterus bichir lapradei
GTCCTTTTAACCAGGGTGCAAAACGAGTTGTAAGTGGATGTAATAAGGCAGTAGTCTGGATGGAATCTGCTTTAGGGATTTGGATTGAAGACTGCCAGAAGAAGAACGGCAGTGCTACACAATCGCCTGAAGTGGCTCCTTTACAAGGGCTGTAACGCTCTCCTTTGTTGTGCAGTAAAATTAAACTCATTGTTATCGGACAAGTCATCGTGTCATTGTTGGTGAGTAACCATAATTAATTTTCTTCTTACAGTGCTTAGTACATGTACGTTCGTTTAGTGTCACTGTACACACATTTACTGTATACTATTTTTCTTGCAATGTACGTATTTATTGCTGGTGAGCTGTCTATCGTAATGGCTGTAACATATGTGATATCGGAGACACTCAATATCTTTAAAATAATATTTAGGTTTTACTGTATATAAACAGTGTGTGTTTATATACATAATTTCAATGAATCTTACCTAATATCTAAGAGAATACAAAGGGATTATGCTGTATAACGCTGCGGGGAATATTTATAAACAGTGCGGGAGAGTTTATAAGGGCTTAAAATATATAAAAATAACCATACAAACATATGGTTTCTACTTCGCGGATTTTCACCTATCGCGGGGGGGTCTGGAACGCAACCCCCGCGATGGAGGAGGTATAAGCATTACATCATATTGAACACTTTTGAGGGTTAATATGTTTGTCATGTCAACACACATTATAATAATGGCTCAGTGATATGAACTGTTTTATGTGTGAGTTGTCATTTAGCTGGTCTGGCTGTATTGACCTACTTCTCAAGAGTGTCATCATTTCACATTTTCTCTAAGACATTCTGTACAGATGGGTCATAGTCGCCATAAATATACGCAACTGACCAAATCTAGCTTTCATTTGTAAATCCTGACTTTTTGTGGAAAGCTGCGTACACACATTACAAGCCTCCTTTTGTGCGTACACAACTTTTATAAAGCTGACCCCAGGAAGATGAACACCAATTTGATGTCAAAACTAGAAAGTCAGATAATTTCACCAAAAGTCTAACGTGCTAGTCAAAAATATGTGAACAATAGCTTATACACAACATTTTTTTCATTATCCATACCAAGTAGGACAAACTAAAACCCCAGAATCATAACAGGATTGTTTCTAATGGAGAACAGAGGATTCCTCTGAGGTGTCCTTCCATGAATGACATTCTTGGTCAATATTTTTCTTATAGTGGCCACATAAACGGAGAATTTGGCCAGTTCAGAAGATTTCTGCTGGTCATTTGCTGGCACCCCAGGTTTCTTACTCACCTCCTTCAGCACTGAACATTGTGCATCTGCCACACTCTTCAGAAGATACCCACTGCTAGGAAAGGTAACAGCAATATTGCAATTCTTTCTTTTGTACACAGTTTGTCTTATTCTGGATTGATGAACATCCAGGCCTTAGAATCAGATCACATTGTTATAAGTATTTTAATGCAGAAATCCAGGTAATTTCAAAGGTTCAAATATATTGAATTTTTATTTGATTTCTTATTTAAAAACAATCAGTATACAAAAGCTAATATTGCGATATTTGGCACTTTTATTTGCCTTTTCCATAACTTTTTTTGAACGTTAAATACAATGCGCAAAACCTCATAACTGCGTCAATTCTGCACATGTTCCCTAGCAGTGATTAATATGAGAAAAAAAACTGAGTGAGGATCAGAAAGAGGACATGTTTAGAACAGACTGGTTTTACCTGGCATGACAGCTGAACCAGTACAAAATCTAAAGATAAAACACACTACTGTATATGAAGAGGCCAGCCAGGCCTGTGCAGCAGCACCTACAATGTGCCTTCCAGCCTTGTTACTGAAATGGGTCCCTGCTAAGTAAAGTTCCATAAACTGTTTGATATTCTATTATAGTGTATGAGCGGACAAGCAGCAGGTAGAAGGGATAACAGCTGCAACAGCTCACTATATTGCAAAACACACTTTTACCTACTTGCGCACTGAAAGTACTCTATGCTAAAATGCTATACATGGCAATAAAAATACAAGCCTTTGTAGTTTTCTTTTGTGTGAATTACTCAATATTGTATCAGTTATGGGGTAAACTGCAGTACTAGCCATTTTATATTCATTTTGAATTTGTATTTATGTTTAGCAGGTGAACTGAGCTTCCTGATTACAATCATGTATATTTAACATATAATGTATTCATTTTGCAATGACAATTATAAATATGTTGTTCTGGTGATCAATGAATCTGCTTAGATCAGGGTTTTCCAACCTTTTTTCTGTGGTGACACACTTTTTGTAACCAAAAACATCCCAAGGCACACCACTGTTCTATTAATTACAAAGACATCATATCTCCTACGTGCTCTCAACTGTCCGAAGGGGCGGCACTACCGGGGACGCCAGTAAAAAAAAAAAAGCAGCTCCGAAATCAGTTTTCACAGACACGGCACTTAGTGAGCAATTGCTGGCATCTCCCAACTGCTTTGTCCCATTGCCTGCCCCTCTGTGCCTTGTATGCCCACTATCCACCAGCCCCATGAGACTCGTTGACGACCACACACACCCATGCAGATGGCCTCTAGCAGACAGGAGATATGTCTGAAGTGCTCCAAGTGCTGTGTCTGCAACATAGCGAGCTTATGCGAGCTTCTCCAGGTACACATGTCCTCATTAGACAGGTCTTGACCACCCGAGGAGCTTGTCCTTCTCAGCTTCAGACCCACATGTGCTACACTATTATTTCTACGGCACACCTGGGTAGCTCTCATTGCACGCTGGTTGAAAAAACACTGACTTTGATTAGTCAAATATACAATCATATTACTTTGTAAGCAGAGGTTAGTAATAGGATAATAAATGATCATTTAATTAAATAAAAATCTCAGTAATTGTATAATGCCAAAATTTAATAGCAATATGATACTTGACTGTTTATTGGGATTTAGTGAGAAGTCAAGCAAAATGACACCTTTTATTGGCGAAGTAAAAAGATTACAATTTGCATGCTTTCAAGGCAACTCAGGCCCCTTCTTCAGGCAAGATGCAAGTGAGAAGTAAATTTGAGCTGGGTAGCTGAATCGGCCTGGTTTCCAATGAACTAATAATACATAATAATAACTAAAAATTTAAGAGCTTTCTCATTCCTTGTAGAAAACAGCCAATGAAGAGAGGAATAGAGAGAACAATATTCACTTACTAGCAGACATAGATGCCAGCAAGACAGAAAAATTAATGAAAGCTGTATATACAATGGAAGCTCAAATAAAAGCAGAAGAGATATAAAAGAGAAAAAGACTTAAAAAACGTGTTACTTAAGCTATGCATGAAATTGTTAAATTCTGAAAAGTTTCCTTCAGTTAGGCTTCATTTTGTACTGTGATGTATATAAAAATACCAAGTTTTGTATAGAATGTGTGTTATTGTGTACACACTGATCTTCAGTGTTTAAGGTGTTCTGAGAACATATCAGGATCTATCGAATATCACACTTTGGGTCAAAATAATCACACTGTCAATTTAAGTCCATATCGCCCATTCCTGGTTCACAAGTGTCTTCTTGTAACTCTACAGTACCCAAGTCTTCTACAGTAAAATGTGACACTGCCAAACAGGGCTAGCACACTGCAAGAAGAAAGAATATTCAGCACCCAAAGTGAATCTACAGCTTGGATTGGGCTGTAGACAGATGGTAGTGCTTGTGATATAGGGGAGGAAAGACTACTATTATTAACAAAAAATAACAATAATAATAATAATTATATACAAGGATGTACAATATGCCTTCTAGACTCTTTGACATTTCTCTCTCTCTCTATTATAAAACAACATAAAATGGATTTTCTGCTTTAGTAGCATGTTGTTGCTTCTTCAGAGGCCACTGAAATCTTCAGCTGCTTGTTTCTCATCTCCTCTAATTCCAATCCAATCCAGGATGGTGCGGGACTGGGACTGTGCCTGTTTCTATATTTGTGTACACTTTGCTCTAAGCCTTATCTTGTTTCTCAGGTTATCCGTCCATCCGGCAGGCCTTGCTGCACCTCCTAGCATTAGCACCTAGTGACTGTTGGGTCACCCTGTTTTCACATTGGGAGCCGTTGGTGTTCAAGGCCTAGAACTTTGTCCTGTTTGTGCCAAAGCTATAGCTTCAGTGCTTTGAATACCACTGTGGTTTCACTCATATTTTCTTATTTTTTCTTTTTCAATTATTTTCTGCTCCCACTTTGATTTCCCTCCTTCCCCACCCTGCATGCACTAACTTATATCTGTGTGGAAGCTGCCCAAGTTGACTTACAGGAAGGTAAGATATCTGAGAAGTTCCTCTCCTCTCCTAAACTTACAGTCTCCTCTTTATTATTACCCTTGTCTCATTTGGCACACTTAATGAAGAAAATACTCAACTATCCCTTCACTTACCCTTGCTGATCTTCATTTTAATACTTGCTTTTTTTCCTGGAAATGTTTTGTTGTCTAACCTACTAGTTTCCCAGTATGCTGTATTTGTCATGTGTCTTTAGTATTAGAATTATCATAAGTAAAGACTTAAAAATGTGAAGAGTCCTGTGTAAAAAGTCAGATGACATAATACAAATTATACACACAAACGTAATCATCATACTTTTATGAAGAAACGGGGCTGGCCCATGAATGCACATGCCCAGACTTAAGGCACAAACATATAAAACACATTAAAAGGGCAATTCCAAAAACATAGGGGAGATGAGTGATGGCACACACACAGGGACCAAGAACCTCACAGAGACACACACTTGTAAATTTCACTGATTTTTTGTTCATGTTATATTTTATCATTATGTAATCATTATTATATTTTAATAACACTGCACACTGGAAAGTGCAAATTGTGCTATTTTGTCATTTGGTCAAAACACAAGAAACGTTTCAAGGTTGCCCTTTCTTCATTCTGTGACTTTAAACTCTCTTGTTTAATATTTAACAAAGTCACTTTGTAAGCAGTTCCTAGAGAAAACATTGAAGTAGCAAAGTCGCCCAAAGCTTAAAATGTAAATGAACTTCACAACAGAAGTTACTGCAGCAGACGTAATTTTTTAAAATTTATTTATCCATCTGTATTCTAAACCCAGTAATTTAAATTGCAGGATTGCTGCAAGGCAAGGCCCTTCCCAACTGCCTGTGGCACAGTGTACGAACTACAGGCCTGGAGGAGGCACATCTCAATTGAGGGGTAGAGTCAATCCCCCCCACCCCTCAGAAGACATCAACTTAGATCCAAAAAAAACACCTTTAGGGTGATTAAGAAGGGGTGGACAGCCTAGAGAAAACTAACATAGACACTTGGAGAACATGAAAACTCCATGCAGGCAGTGATCAGTCTGGTGTCTGCCCTAACCACCACACAATGAACCCTTTATTGTCTATCATGACTTAAACATTCATTTCTAGGCCAAAAATACTATAATCTGTGAGGCTCAAACATTTGAATGTTAAACCACTTCTACATTTCCATTGTACTTTATTCCATAATTACCAGTGAGTGTCAATCCATTCCTTTTCTTTTATTGTTACTACTCTCTTTCTGCCAAATGCATGGCTTTACACTATCAAGAGCCAATAATTCATAACTGTGAGTACTGCACACACAAGCTGCCTGCTGTGATCCAGGATCAAGAGCTGATAACCAAAATATTTTCTAAATCTATTAATTGTCAAATTCAAAATTGGAATCCAATTCAGGCTAAGCTGGTGAAACAAAAAAGTCCACCAATGTGAAAATCTCATGCATTATGTGGCTTGATACCACCAGTAGATAGTGTGGCCTAGTGGTAATGGCACACAATTTTTAAATCAAAGGTTTGCTAGTCAAACTACCAACTGTGACTCACTGTGTGACCTGGAGTAAGGCACTTAATCTAATTAAATTTGCTAAATATACAGTATGTGAGCAATGATTTTTGTAAAGGGCCCTGTGTTGTTATTCATAATGGAAAGAATCTATATAATAAAAATATTTAAAACATCATCTTCAGCATTCACAAATCAGTGTATCACAGTTAATCAGAAATTGCAGTGCCTATGAAAAGTATTCACCCCCTCGGAAGATTTCATAATTTATAGTTATATAATATTGTATCACAGTGGATTTGTTGTTTTTGACACTGATTAACATAAAACAACTCTTTAATGTCAAGGCCAACCTGGTTTCTGCAAAGTACATTAAATTAATTACAAATATAAAGTACAAAATAAATGATCACATAAGTATTCACCTCTTATAATATAACACACCTAAATGATCACTGGAGCAGCCAATTCATGTTAGTAGTTATAACACAGATCGCCTGACTAGGGTTTCCATTTCTTGTAGTATAAATGCACCTTATCTACAAGGTTCACCTTTAGTGTATCACTATTATGGCCTAACCTACACAGTAAAGACAAAAGAAAACCCCAAGTTACTCTGTGAAAAGGTGACTGAAAAGCACAAGTCAGAGGATGGAAACATTGAATATCCTTTGGAGTCCAGTTAAACTGGTCATTAAGAAATGAAGAGTATGGAACAGCTATAAATCTGATGAGAGCACAAAAACTGAGTGATCGTCCAAGAAGAAGGCTAGTGAGGGATGCCACCAAGACACCTATGAGGAGTTACAAGCGGCAGTGTTTAAGATTGGAGAGACTGGGCAGACAACAAATTTTGCCCGAGTGCTTCACCAGTCCCAAATTTATGGGAAAGTAGGAAAGAGAAAGTTGTAGCAGTGCTACCATCAGAAGAACTCCATTTCCCAGCAGCCCAAGGGGGCTTACCTTCATAGGATGACTGTGTTTTTGTATATCCTGTCCAATGTGTCATCTAAAAAGTCAATTGTGCCCTGGATCGTTTCCCGTTAGGATGAATGGACTGTCTCGTGCCTGCCTGTCATGTGTATACTGGTGGATTAATCGTCATGTGTCTTAAAAGGAGCACTCCTGCAAATCTCACCCCTCGCCACTCAGGACTACCAGTAGAACTGTTTCACTCATTTACTACGGAAGCAGTTCTCGGGATTGTCATCTTCACTCCCAACTATTTCATCCGCTTTTGCTGTATTGGACTGTATAAGAACATTGTTGTGAGTGTTTATCGTTGTGGTTCATTGTTATGTTACAACTGTGTCACCATAGGGGAAAGGAGAGCTTTGTCTGATTGTTGTTGCTGTGTATTGGGTTTTTATTTAATATTTTATTTATTCATTCCTTGGTTTTATGTCTCTGCTTGTGAGTGTGTGTGGTTCGGGCCAAGGCTGGGTGCGTCCCTGGAATCTCCACCAAAAAAATTAAAAAAAATCACCGTCTCATCAACAGTGTGAATCTTAGCAACACTGGACCGCTACAAAGTCGCTGTGAAAAAATGCACATGACATCTTGGTGGCAGGCACAAGGGCGACTCTGAAGTCAGCTGAGAGAAGGTTCAGTGATCTAATGAGACCAAAATGTAGTTTTTGCCCATTAGACTAAACACCATAGTATAATGCACATTATCAAAAACACACCATTCCCACCATCAAGCATGGCAGTGGTAGCATTATGCTGCTGATGGTGCTTCTCTGCAGCAGGCTCTGGAATGGTTGTGAACGTAAAATGAATGCAGCAAAATACAGAGAAGTTCTGGAGGAAAACCTGATGCATCCTGCATGAAAACTGCTGGGTGGGAGAAGATTTGTTTTCTAGCAAGACAACAACCGCAAGCACAAAGTCAAAATTACACAGAAATGACTTAAATAATAAAATAAACATGTAACTGTCCTGTAGTGGCAAGGCTGAATCCAGATATTAATCCAGTTCTTGTGGCTAGACTTGAAAAGGGCTGTTCAGCAAAGAAAAATTGTGAAAAATTGCAGCATCCAGAGACCTGCGCAAACAGAGTCAAGGCTGTCATGGCTGCCACAGGCCACAAGGGGCTAAATGCTTATGCAATCAGTTATTTTGAGTTTTTATATTTGTAATTAATCTGGACCACTTTGGACAGACCAGCATTCACTTTGACATTAAAGAATCTTTTTCTATTGGTCAATGTCAAAAAGCCAAATTAAATCTACTGTTACTCAATGTTGAATAACAATAAAATGTGACTTGAAAGGGGATGAGTAGTTTTTATTGGCACTGTATATAAATACATTTTTAAGTTCTTATTTTGCAGCTAAACCCCCATCAATGCAGTGGGTAAGCAGATTGAAATTCTAAAAGATTAATATTATTGCTTACCAGTGACTGATAGCAATAACCTTTAAATGAATAATTGCGCTACTTTTCTTACAATGCATTAAATTACACAAAAGACAAGTATTAATGATATAGAAATATCAACCAAAGTTCTCGAATGCGTGTGATTAGACAGCTTGTTATAATTAATGCACTTTTAATTGCTAATTTTAATCAAGACTCACGACATGCTATTATCAAACGTTATTATGTGATAAACCTTTGCTTTACTAAAGTGGACAGGTATTTTAGGTGCTTTCCTCATAGCTATCTTATGAATTCATCTCATCTAGTATAGGAGATTTTGCTTGTCTTGGCAGCAAATGCTGCAAGCAAAGACCTAACCTTGGTGTGATGCAAGTCTATCAAAGGGTACATTGAAGCCCCAGAGAGTAGCACAATGCACGTAATGTAACTAATGTGCTTTGTAACCGAACATTGGTGAAGCTCAATTACGTTATTAGGCAGGCTTAGGGTAAAGCATCTTTTCCTTATTAATCATGGCTAAAAAATTTACTGGATTATTTGGTTTGTGTAGACTCTACATTTCAAATTCTTCACAGAAAGCAGATATTGACAGTACTTTTGCATCCATTCATCTGCATTCTGAATTCACTGTTTTCACTACATGTTATTAAAACGTTCAGACTAATTCTGGCAAGTTGATGCCAAAACAAACTGAACAACATTTATATGCACATGAATGGCAGCATTCAAATCAAGAGTTGAATCCACACACTTGGAGCTGTGCGGTAGGAGCTCTATTCACTGTATCACTGCGCCATCCAAGTTAACATCCATATCATACAAAAAAGTTGGTTAAAATGTCCTAAAGACCCTTGGTTTTTCCTCTCTTGTGGATGGAGACTTTTGAAAACTCTCTTCTGTCTGTTTCAGGGCCTCAAGCCAATGGACCACAATGGGCTAGCAGACCCCTATGTCAAGCTGCACCTGCTCCCTGGAGCCAGCAAGGTGAGCCGCCTTTCATTTGTTGTTTCCCAGCTTTGCAGACTCAACCCAAGATAGATGTCTCTATTTCTTGTTATTATTACAAAATCAGGGACAACTAGTATAAAGGTATTGAAGATGAAACACAATGAAATTAAGAAAAGAAAGAAACATAAAAAGAAGTTATGAATAGACTGGGGCGAAACAAGCAGGGGAAGATGGAAACATAGCAGTTGCTGGCTTAAAGACCAAGTTCTGTTTGTAAGTCCAGGTTAGCTGCTTTACCTTTGAGTCACTTCTTCAATTCTTTTTCCAATATTCCCCTCTTTTATACTGTGATTCCTTCTACAGTTTTGCATCTCTTCCTTCTATCTGCTGCTATTTTATTATCTTATAATAATCAATTTTTCATTCTGGAAAAAGTACTGCTCCCAATTGAAAGAAAAATAATTGAATGTTATTTGTACACTAACTATGGAGAAGATGTGGAAGCCTGAATAAACAGTTGCATAAATAATCTATGGGGTTATCATCAAACAGAATTTATAATTTCATTTTCCAAATGGGTCAACAAGTAGTGCAATGTGTAGGAGGACTGAGTTGCAATTCCATTAGATGGGACCCAAATCCCATGTGGAATTTGTACAGTTGTGTGGGCTTTTTATGAAGTACCCATTTCCCAAAGACCTGCTGTTGGGTACTCAGTAATGGACTGGTGCCCCATTCACAGTTAATACCGGCCCTTTGTCTAGTGCTGCCAGGGTAATCTCCAGCCACCATGACTGTGGACTTTGAAAAAGGCCGGAAGGGCAATCTAGTCTAGAATTACAGTCACTGCTCTGCTAGTTAGCAAAAACAAATACAAAAGTTGTTAATTAGGAAAATTTTATTTTGTTAACTAAAATAATACAAAAATTAAAAAATGTCTTAAAACTAGAAAAAATGAAAACAATAATTCGATCCATCCATTATCTAACCCGCTGAATCCAAACACAGGGTCACGGGGGTCTGCTCGAGCCAATCCCAGCCAACACAGGGCACAAGGCAGGAACCAATCCCGGGTAGGGTGCCAACAACAATGAAATTGTGAAAACAATAATTAATAAACAAAAATGTAACTGAAACAGATCAGTTCTAAATGAAATCACCAACATGCCACCCTTGGCATGTTACATGACGCAGACTGATACCTTGTTTTAATTATTTTTGTTAATTTAACACTTCCATGTTCCATCATCTTTATCAGTCTTTTGTGTGACCTCTGACTCAACATGGCCACTTGTTCATTTGTTGCATGCTTCCACAATAAATATTTGGGCAGAGACAACTTTTTTTCTAATTTTGGTTATGTACATTATACACATAAAAGGCCTGAAGTTGATTTGAGGTGTGGTGCTTACATGTAGAAGATTTTGCTGTGAACAGACAACATGCGGTCAAAGGAGCTCTCCATGCAGGTGAAAGAAGCCATCCTTAAGCTGCGAAAACAGAAAAAACCCATCCGAGAAATTGGTACAATATTACGAGTGGCAAAATCTACAGCTGGTACATCTTGAGAAAGAAAGCAAGCACTGGTGAACTCAGCAACGCAAAAAGACCTGGACGTCCACAGAAGACAACAGTGGTGGATGATCGTAGAATTATTTCCACGGTGAAGAGAAACTCCTTCATAA
>JANRMT010062814.1:98582662-98696440 GCA_026402145.1 Polypterus bichir lapradei
AGCCAACCAAATGAACAACACTTTCCAGGGGGTAGGCGTATCGATATCCAAGTCTACCATAAAGAGAAGACTGCATGAAAGTAAATATAGAGGGTGTACTGCAAGGTGCAGGCCACTCATAAGCCTCAAGAATAGAAAGGCTAGATTGGACTTTGCTAAAGAACATCTAAAAAAGCCATCACAGTTCTGGAAAAATATTCTTTGGACAGATGAAACCAAGATCAACCTCTACCAGAATGATGGCAAAAAAAAACTATTGAGAAGGCGTGGAACAGCTCATTATCCAAAGCATACCACATCATCTGTAAAACACGGTGGAGGCAGTGTGATGGCTTGGGTGTGCATGGCTGCCATTGGCACTGGGACACTAGTGTTTATTAATGATGTGACACAGGACAGAAGCAGCCGAATGAATTCTGAGGGGTTCAGAGACATACTGTCTACTCAAATCCAGGTAAATGCAGTCAAATTGATTGGGCAGCATTTCATGATACAGATGGACAATGACCCAAAACATACAGCCAAAGCAACCCAGGAGTTTATTAAAGCAAAGAAGTGGAAAATTATTGAATGACCAAGTCAGTCACCTGATCTTAACCCAATTCAGCATGCATTTCACTTGTTGAAGACTAACCCTTGGACAGAAAGGCCCACAAACAAACAGCAACTGAAAGCCGTTGCAGTAAAGGCCTGGCAGAGCATTAAAAAGGAGGAAACCCAGCATCTGGTAATGTCCATGAGTTCAAGACTTCAGGCTGTCATTGCCAGCAAAGGGTTTTCAACCAAGTACACTGGAACCTCGGTTCACGAACGTCTCGGTACACGTACAAATCGGTTTACGACCTAAAAGTTCGCCAAACTTTTGCCTCGGTTCACGACCACACACTCGGTATACGAACAAGCCAGTTTCCCTTTCGGTTTGTACATGTTCAGTCTCTCCCTGTGCAGCGAGCGAGCAAGCAAGAGAGAGAGAGAGCTCGACACACACACACAGGCGCGGGAGAGAGAGAGACACACACACACACACAGGTGTAAGAGAGAGGCACACACACACAGGCGCGCAAGAGAGAGGCACACACACACACAAGCGCGCGAGAGAGAGGCACACACACACAAGCGCGCGAGAGAGAGGCACACACAGGCGCACGGGGAGAGAGAGGCACACACACACAGGCGCGCGCTAGAGAGAGACACACACAGGCACTCCAGGCTTGCGAAAGAGAGAGCGAGCGAGAGAGAGGGTGGAGGGCTGGACGCATAAGGTAGAAAAGGCTTGTTTTGTTTTCAGTTCTGTTTACAGTGATCGGTTCATAGCGTGCATTATGGCAATGTTACTTTTCTTGGTGGTTTATTAAATTACGGATTTTTCAAATGTTTATTTTTTTCCCTTTGCTTAAAACTCATTAAGAAAAAAAGTGTTTTTAGCGAACGGTTCCTAGCACTATAGCGCGAACTATTGCAGTGTTAGTTTTCTCTGTTGTTCAAGGTTTTCTCAGTGTTATTCAATGTTTTTACATTTAGTTTACTATTACGCTGTGCATTCTATGGTATGATTAACTATATTTGTGCTTAAAAACTAAAATATATATTTACATACACGGACTGGAATGGATTAATTGTATTTACATACAATCCTATGGTGGAAATTGCTTCGGTTCACGACCAAATCAGTTTACGACCAGAGTTTTGGAACGAATTATGGTCGTGAACCGAGGTTCCACTGTATTAGAAATGAACATTTTATTTCCAGTTATTTAATTTGTCCAATTACTTTTGAACCCCTGAAATAAAGGGATTGTGTTAAAAAAATGCTTTTGTTGCCTCACATTTTTATGCAATCGTTTTGTTCACCCCACTGAATTAAAGCTGAATGTCTGCACTTCAACTGCATCTGAGTTGTTTCATTTAAAATTCATTGTGGTAATGTACAGAACCAAAATTAGAAAAAAAGTTGTCTCTGTCCAAATATTTATGGACCTAACTCTATGCTACTGGCAAGGGAAGGTAAAATACAAGCACACTGTGGTGGTTGTGTTAAATCATATAAATATTTCCAATTTAGGGTTGCCTTTCCCAGGAGCCCCAGGCCATTTTCTGCAATATTGATTTCACAAAATTTGTCTGTCAGCATAAAGTGCATGTGAGAGTGCATAGTTTCAGTATATACATTAAAACTTTGCAGCTTTGCTAAGAAAATTGAGTTGTGCCTGGCCCACCTACCGTTTGTGTTTAAACTGAGCCCCTCCATCAATTAATGTATAACAACCGGCACCAGGTCACTGACACATCACTCCAGGTTAACTCCACTGAGGTTGCTGTATTGTCCCTCACCATGAGCCAATGTCGCCGGGACTCTTTTCCTGACGGGCATGCCACATTCTTTTTTTTTTAATTGTTTTTAGCATACTTGGTTCCTGTGCGGCTGTTCTGTTTTGAGAATAACTTGGCAGAGGAAGCCCGCAACTACCACCCTTTGGCCATGTTGTGCTTGGAGTAAATGACTTGCATTTACGATGCTCATATTAGCCTGTGTCACCGCCACTGCACGTACAGCAGTCGTATTCCTAATCAGAACTGTGTATGCATTGCGTATTCCATAGTGGACGTTTCAGTTTGCACCAAAAACATTCAGTTAGCCTGTGCATTGTGCTTTACTGTCAGCACTATGTGCACACACAGCCGTTGTGTTCCTGGTAGCCGTGGTGTGTGGTCGCACCTCTGCTTGCCATGAGAAGGACCTGAAGCCCAATTACGTGGATGAGGAAGCATGTACCTCCAAATGTGAGGTTGCGTTACATGTGTCACGTCATAAGCTCTCGATTAAGGCCAAGACTGAGAGGCAAGGCCCAGTGGTTCATGAGTTTTTGTGTGACACATGGGCAGCCTTTTGCATTTTATTTATACAGATTCACTATAAACTGTCAAAAACTGAAACATCAACATGTGCAGTTTAGAGTTACAGGATTTTCACATGACCAAGAATAACATTCAAGTATATGTAAATAGATTATTTTTAGTGTAATGCTATTGCTCACAAAAGGAATCCAACAAATGGAAATTAAAGTGCTTTAGAAATAAATAGCTATATTCTTAAATATATTTCCCGGTTAATGTAACAAGTGGCACCAGGACATTCCAGTCAATTGATTCTTGCATTTTTTTCACTACGCAGGGAGCCATGAACTGTCTCATTATCATGAGAAAATTGTCCTCTGTCACAGACAGTAAAAGTGCATTTTTCATGTATTAAGCTGACCGGTGTGCAAGATGTATGTTACACAACTTGACAACTACTAAGAAAGCTGTGCTTTTAGACTTGCAAAATAGTGTCTGTGGGGAATATGTCAATTATGCAAACAACATTTATGGTGAGTAAAAAAACAACTAGAAAAACATGATAAAACAAGAAAAGCTAAACTCTTGAAAATGCTAATAACCTGAAACTAAATAAAAACTAAAACTAAAAATATCTTAAAACTACAAAAACACTCAACAATTTTACTCCTTTGCAATTGCCATTCATTTTGCATTTATAATCAGTGCTATTATAATGGACAATAAACACAAACCCCTAAAACTTAATTTTTCAAACAGTGCTGTTTTAGAGTGAATATGACTGTATTCAGGTGTCAAGTCTAGCGCTAGTCATAATGTTTAGTTAATAATTTTTCTGTTTCACAATTAATTAATCAGATCTCTTTCCTTGCAAGACATGTATACAAATAGATGGGATTAATTCAATTCACTTTCAGGCAGAAAAATGATAAGTCACTTACTTCAGTGGATGGCTTTCAGACGTGTGTGCTTTCTGGTTTTGGAAGAAACTTTAGCTTCCTCAGAATCCTTAGATAATCTAGACTAGACTGATGAATAGGTGAACTACTATGTTATGATGAACTAAATTGTACTAAATGTTGTCCCCACACCTTTTTTTACATTTCTTTTCAAGGGTTGACTTATTTTAAATATTCGGGAAAAGGACCAAAGCTGTCAGTACATTTTTCCAATTCGTAAACCCATTTAGTCCAAGTTTAGGGTTATGAAGTTTGCATCCTGTTTCAGTAGTACTTGGTGCAACATAACGCACTGCCTCACTCACACATGTAGTACAGGTGAAGGATGAGGAAACTCCACACAGACACTGTCCAGTTCTAGGATCTGATGTGAAATAGCAATGCTACCCACAGCACAATTATGCCACTGATCTAAGTTTTGATTATTCAGAAAAATAAATCAGTGACCAAATGAATGAATGAATAATAAGGAAAATGATTAACCTTTTATCTCAAATTAATTAGAAAATAACAAAATCAGGTAATCATATACGGTTTGCTGGTGCTGGTCATCTGTTCTATTCCTAAAATATCAGCATGTTTTCCTGACTTAATGCTAGAAGCAATTTGTGCAAATTCTTCTTTAACAGAAATCTGCTCTGTCCCTGATTTGCAGGCAGCTCATACATTATACCAGGAATATGGCTTGAGTGTTCATAGGGTGTTGTTTCGGCACCATGGACAGTAGAAATCCAGTTGACCTAAGATGTAGAAAATAGATGGTTTGCTATATTTTCTGTACATGCCAGTCAAGATTACATATATGCCTTTTAATTATTTATTTTCTCTTCAAGGCAAATAAACTACGGACAAAAACTCTTCGAAACACGCTGCACCCAGTATGGAATGAAACACTTACATATTATGGTATCACAGATGAGGATATGGTCCGCAAAACCCTCAGGTATGTTAGCCTCTTGGATTCTTCTCATATTCACTGTTGAAATCAGGTCATAACTCAAAACACATTCGCAGAATACAGAGTAATTCTTTCTGCTGTATTGCCAGAGGCTATTGATTTGCAATTAACTGTCAAGTTAAACTCAATATCAGTCCAGTCATCACTGGCAAACATCCAAGCTGCTATCGTGGAACAGAGCAAAAGCACTGCATGCAAATGATCAGTTAATGAGGCAAAAGAAGAGGACAACCCCACTTAAGGAAAGGGACACAGTGTAACGGAAATGACTCGAGGGCACTGTCTTTTTCTCTGCCTTCCAGGTGTGGATCAAAAAATTTTGCTAAAGAGTGTGATAAGATGTATTAATTAAAACTGAAAAACCTAAAGAGCTTGGTACCCTTGAAATAAGATGCCAAAACAATTAATAACACTTTGGTCTCTAGCTAGGCAAATATGAATAAAATATTTTAGATTTTATCATTTTTTTCTAACCTGACTGCAATGGTTGAGTGAACAGAGGAGAAACAAAAAAACAAATACTTACAAACCACATTTTCACTAGTTGTGGCAGACGGCCAGGGTTCTTGCCCCACCTGGACTCCTGGAACCCGGAAGGACAGGGAGAGAGAAATACCTCCCCCTAGACGTAAAAAGGGCAGCCCCCCTGGATTCCATCAGGGCTACGGAGCTGGGAAGCTCAGCCCTGTTGGGGGTTCATGGTCGCCACCGGGGGCGCCTATATGGTTCCAGAGCCAAAGACAACAGCACTTCCGCTACACCAGGAACAATGTATGCCCGGAGTGCTTCCGGGTGCAAGGGAAGCACTTCTGCCACACTAGGAAGTGCTGCCAGTAGACCATCACAGAGCACCTGGAACACATCCGGGGCGAGATAAAAGGGTTAGGGTTAGGGTCCATTTGAGGAGCCGGAGTCAGGAGGGAGAAGATGGAGCCTGCAAGAGAGCAGTGGAGGCGGTTCAAGAGAAGCACAAAGGACTGAGCCTTGTGGTTTGTGCACGGTATTGTGTAAGCAGTATTTTAAATAAATAGTGCGTGTTTTCGGGATATGTGGAATCCATGTCTGTCTGTTGCCGGGCTGATGTTTCATACTGTGTAAAGATTAATTGTGCCTTCGCTAAAAATAGTTAATGAGTTGTGCCAGTAAAGTACCTTGGGGTGACGCTCACATATACATAAACCAATGTGCTTATATTCTATCTTTATAATGTCAGTGTCACTCTTTATACAGTAACTGACAAAACTTGCTTTGTGTTTCCAAACAGGCCCCATTAATAAGAGTACTGGTTTCCTTAACTAAGCAGCATCTCACAGTCCTCTTAGTGAAGTTTCTGAAGAGCATACATAGCCCAAGCATCACCAGCTCTCACTTACCAGAGCTTCTTCCTGTTAGGAATCAATCTCATGGATACCTTTTTACATGCAAGGAAATTCCACTCATTTATAAATTCTGCCATTATGTTCCCATGAAGCTTAGGAGGATCATGGAAGACCTGCTGTAAACACAATTTTGGTTTAGTACAAACTAGACAGAAAAAGTGTAACCTGTTTTACAGCTTGCTGCACTCATTAACTCTTTAATTGCTTGTGCATAAGGTAAGACATCCACTCAGCACAACAGGAATTGACTTTTCTTTTGCTGCCTCTCTTCTAGACCTCACTCCTACCTTTTCATATTCCTATTTAAAGGTTTCTTTTCTTTTTAATGGGCTTTCCTTATACCTTAATTGTTTACCTTTAGCTCTCAATTTCTTTTCAAACTAGAACAAAGTCGTTAGTAGTTCAGGTTTTTGTTCCAATCGAATTTCCTAATCAGAAGACAATTATTTCATTGAAGCTCTTATTGCTCAAGCAAAATTTTTAGGTTTCACTTTAGTTCTCTCACTTGTTAAGATTACTCATCCTAAATTGCTTGTTTTAGTTTTTAAAAGTTGCAGTCACGGTTTTTATTTGTTTTTCACTAGCAAAAAGATACAAATTTCAAAGAAACCAGCAGTACCTCATCTAACTAGTCTCCATTTACACCTGTGTGTTAAACTTGAACTATCTGGTTAATAAAATATTTGGAAGGGTAACAGAAGAAATAAAAAGTGAAGGACTAAGAAGTAATAATCTGCTTCATTTGGATAATATCCTTGGAAAGGAAAAATATCTCCAGAATGGGAATAACCTGACATGGCTAAATATAACACTAACAAGCTATAATATTAAATCAGATCTATTATTGGTAAGGATTCATTTCCAATTAGGCAAATGAGTTGGAACAAATATCTGTGGTAACTACAGTCCTCTAGAACTGACTTTGCAGACCCTCCTTCTAGAAGTCTCTCCATTCTAATTGGCTCCCCCTTTTCCTACCATTGAGTTCCATGATTAAGGGGTCTTTCTGCTTATTTTTTATTTGTGCTCCTTGTTATTTGTTTACAAGCTGCAAGTTTTAGCTTTCAAAGCAAAATGTGCTGAGGTACATAATGAAATGCATGCACTCCATTTGCACCAAAATGGCTAAGCTGACCCACGCAGACAGGTTCACAGCAATCAACTGGCGAAAGCAAACTTCAATCAAGAACACTGTGTTATTTTAATCTCCTTTTCCCCACAGTTCGATTGCTCTGCATTATGCAAATTAAAATTACGTGACATTACACAGAGTAATTTTATTCCTTCTGACAAACCAAGACTTTTAAGTGCAAAATATGCTCACATTCCCATTTTGTTAGGAGAAAACATAGAAGTTTGTGATTCTTATCACTTGAAATATTGATATATTCTTCTTGTTGGTTATTAGTTTTGCCATTTAAATGAAAAAAAAAAAATTCATGCTTTCACATTAAAATTTAAATTTCTATAACTATCAGCCAGGCTGGGTCATGTTGTACGGGCATTTTAAATTATGGGTTCATACTGATCTTGTTTAATTTCCCTTTTAATATCTTTTTTTCCTGAGAAGGCAAATAATTTTTTTTTTTGAGATTGCAATGAATAGTAAACGTTTTGATCATGGAGCTCAATAAAAGTATTCCAGCGTGTATGCCTATTGCTGTCATTGCTCACTCTTGATGTATTCAGACATCACGTGCTGTTGTTCATTGTGGTCCCAGCCTAGTTAGATAACCCAACATTCACCACATTGAACCCTCAATGGGTTATAAGCAGTGGTGGTGTTAAATGAGGAAGGTGACAGGCTTCAAAGAAGGCAAATCACAACAGCAAGCAGCCTGAATCTCTCAAAGTGAACACAAGAAAAATGGAGACCCTGATCTTCTACCTCATCAACTCAGACAGTACAGTACAGTACGGTGCATTCTATCTGATCCTGCCTTGGACCCTTCACTTTTTGTAGCTCCTGTTATATAAACTTATACAGAAAAACGTAACCCCATTTTTTGCTGATTATATATTCACCACCCATATTTGCTACACGTGAACCATGTTGGAAATAACAATTTTCAAACATTGCATCAAATAAGGTTACGATAGAACATGGAGAGGTTTTGTTAACATATACAGCATATAGGCAATAACCTAGCCACAACTGGGGAGCTGAATTATTATTATTATCATCACTGTTATTAATATTATTACTATTATCATTATAATAATTCTCAAATCCATTAAGTATTATTATATAAATGTATTATTGTTATCAGCTGTGTAATAGCTGCTGCTTCATGGATATTAGTTACACTGGGTTTGAGTCCTGTGGCCACTTGTCATCCTTCTTGCTTCCTGCATCTGCATGACGTTTCTTCCTGGTATTCTGTATTACTTGGTGAGACTGTAGTTAAGTTCCTCTATTGGGCTGTGAGGATGCAGAGAAGGATGTTCTCTGGGCACAGATGAATGAAGAGCTTAGAGCAGTACAAGAGGGAGATAAGGTGATTGTTGGTAGTAATCTAAATGGGCATGTGAGTAAGAGGAGAGAGATGATAGAGACGTTACATGGAGGGTGGGGAGTCGGGGACAGAAATGGGAATGGGAGAGAATAGTACATTTTGTCATAGCATCTGATTTTTTTTTAAAGAAAGTAAACTAGTTTGTGACATATAGTATTTGGTGAAGGGAAAGCCAATTGTAGAAGATCTCATTTGAAAGACATAAAGAATTGTAGTTTCATAAATGTGGAAAGTGTTCCAATGCAGAATAAAGTGGTGGTGATGGACTGGAAGATCAGAATCATGAGGAGAATAAAACCAGATCATGCAGCACCAAGGATAAAGTAGTGAAGATTGGAAGAGGAAGAACTTAAGAACAGGTTTAGGGACAAAGTTTTAAATGAAGCACAGTCATTTGAGAGTGTTGAGGAAAGGTGGGAGAAGAATAGCAAAGATGTTTTAAGAGCAGGTGAAGATTTACTGGGTAGGATGACAAGAAGGAGCCGACCTGGAGACATAGGGACATGGTGGTGGAACGGAGAGAAGCAGGATGTAAGTAAGAGGCAAAGTATAAATGGTACCAATTAGGAAAGAAGGGAAATAGAAAAATAAGAGGGATGTTCAAAAAGTTTCCACACTTTTTTAACTCTATTTATTAAGAATTTCAAAAACAAATCAGATCACTTTTCTACATAGACACCTTCCATTGCAATGCAATTTTCCCAGTCACCTGACACTCTCAGACATGACCAATTACTACTTCCTGCCTTCATTGGCTTTCCAATGAAAATATAAAAGTGCAGAAACTGTTTGAACATCCCTCGTTTATAGGAAGACAAACAAGAAGGCAAAGAGGGATGTGGCAAGAGCCAAGGCACAGGCTTTGGAGAAGGTATTTGAAAAATTGGAGACAAAAGAGGGAGAGGGAATGCTTTTAGAATAGCAAAGACTAGAACAATGACTGGTAAGAATTGTAGTCAGATAGAGCAGATGAAAGAGGAGCAAAGTGTGATCTTAAATGAGCATAACGCTGATGTCACACACACAATGAAAATTTGGGAAAGGGTTGTAGATAATAGACTCAGGGAAGAGACCACCATAGGGGAGAAGCAATCTGGCTTTATGCCACGAAGAGGAAAAACTGATGCAGTCTTTTCATTGGGGCAGCTCATGAAGAAGCATGGAGAAAAACAGAAATGATTGTATATGGTTTTATTGATTTGGAAAAGGCTTATGATAGAGTACCACATCAAGAAGTCTGGAGATGTATGAGAGTCTGTACCTCTTTGTTCTGGTTATGGATATGCTGAGTCATGGGATAAAAGGCCAGTCCTCCTGGTGAATGCTTTTTGCTGATGATATTGAGTTGTACAGCACCAGAAAAGAGGAACTGGAGAGGAAGTTGAAAGAATGTAAAAGAACTTTGGAAGATAGAGGACTGAAGATAAATAGGAAGAAGACAGAATGTATAAGGTTTAATGATTATCAGGATTCAGAAGTTAGCCTGCAGTGACAGTTGAAATGAATGGATAAATGTACATATCCAGGACCAATGGTAGCCTGAGATGGAAAACTAGATGCAGAGATATCCATAAAGTGCAGTGTGGATGAAACAATTGGAAGAAGGTATCCGGAGTATTGTGTGATTGAAGAATTACAGCCAAGGTTAAAGGTAAGGTTTTTAAGATAGTTGTAAGAACAGCATTGATGTATGGAGCTTGAGACATGGCCAGTAAATGGAGCACAAGAGAAGAAGTTAGATGTATCAGAAATAAGAATGTTAAGATGGACGTGAAGAGTTACCAAAAAGGACAGAATAAAAAAGGTACAACAAAAGTGGGAGAGATTTTTAAGGAAGTACAGGAAAGTAGGTTGAAGTGGTATGGACAAGTAATTAGATGATACAATGAATATGTTGTCAAAACAGTGTGTTAATGGAAGAACAGAGAAAGAGAAAGCAAGAGACGCCAAAGTGGAGGTGGATGGATAAAGTTACAGAAGATCTGAAGGAAGAAGGTCTGTCTAGGGAGGAGGTGCAGGACCGAGCTGTTTGGAGATGGTTGATCAAGCACATCGACCCCACATAGAAGTGGGAGAAGATGAAGAGGAAAAAGCAGGCGATTCTGTGTTTCTTTCCATATCCCAAAAGACTACCATGGTAAATTAATTGCCAACTCTAAACTGGCCCAATTATAAGTGTAAATGTGGGTGAATGCATTCAAGTGCTTTGTGATGGACTGGCGCAGGTTGTTTCCCATCTTGTGTCCAGTGTTGCTGAGATTTGCTGTGGTATTCTCCCACAACCCTGGATTGGATTAAACAGTTTTGAGAATATTATTATTAGTACTGTAGTATTATTATTATGCATTATGCTGACATGTTCTTTGCATTTCCCTGAGTCTTACCTTCCTTCTTTCCCTTCCTACAAGGTTCACAAAACTGGTGATGGAACATTTAGTGTTGCTAGTCCAAAACTGTGCAATGTACGCCTTTTAGCTTGTGACCATCTATTTCTTTAATCACTTTTAAGTTACAGCTAAAAATGTATCTTTTAGATAAGCTTCCTTTTGCTATTAAACACATTATGTACAAATTTTATTTATATTTGTAAATATTTCAACGTGTGTGTGTGTTTTTTATCTATTACTTTTGTCCTTAGTCTATTATCTTTATTTTGCTGTGTTTTATTTTAATCCCATACACAGCATCCTTGGGTACCTTGAAAGTTGCTTTTAAAGAAAATGTTTTATTATTTTTATTATTAAATTATTGTTATTGTAGGACTATAATGAACTGACAAGCAATCTGGTTCTTTTCAGGAGGAGATAAAGCTACAAAATCTGAAACAAAAAATTGTTCCTTTGAGACAGGATGCAAGTGGCCAATGCACCATATCATTATCATATGGCTGATAATGATAATCTCTCAGTGTGTACTGCTGTCACATTTGCAGACACTCTCCTTCTGTTCCATTGGACTTGAATATTGTTGGAATCTCTTTAAATGCCATTTTAATTGTCAGCTGTGTTTTGCTCCTTTGAAACTATAAATGTTAATTCTGAAAAGTTATTAAAAGCACAGTGTCTGCTCTTGCTGGAAGTAATTGCTTCATGACTTCTTACTTTTTCATTTTGAGAAAAAAAAATAATCATGTTTCGATACAGCTATTGGTTTGGAGAATTTGAGTATTACTGTTTATCTTGCAACTAAAAACAAAACAATCAAATGGCATCCTAACCATCTTAAAGTCAGCTTTTTATCATAAAATGAATATACATGAGCAAAAATATGGGAGCAAAAAAGAAGGGGTGAGCTTAAGGGGTAGAAACGACAGGAAGAGACAAAAAAGTTCAGAATCAAGCTGGAAAGGGTAAAGAATAGGGCCAAAATGAGAGACAAGGAGCCATGTTTTAGGCCGTGGTGGTGTGACCCAGATTAACTCTACTCGCATAAAGCATCTTTTTTATCATCTTCTCACAGGATCTCTGTTTGTGATGAGGACAAGTTCCGTCACAACGAATTCATTGGAGAGACCCGGATCCCCCTGAAGAAGCTAAAACCCAACCAGACCAAAAATTTCAACATCTGCCTGGAGAAACAATTGCCGGTGAGAAATTGTTTATCATTTTAGTATATATTATGGTGATAACATTTGAACTCTGACACTAATGTCTCTGAAACGTAGCTATTAGTTTTGTTTTTTCTTGGTTTTTTTCATATGTTCTGTTTTGGTTATTTGATTTTTCCTCCAAGAAGAAGATATTTGAGAAGTAGAGGCATTATTAAAGCAATATACAAGGCACACTTCCAACAATGGCCTTAAACAGTTTGAATATAAAAACATAATTCCCTATTTGCCTAACCCCTTTCAAAACTTTTTTGAAAGTCCCCAATTACTACTCACTAATATGCAGTGGGAATCTAACGTTTATGGTTCAGACTGGGAGGCTGTTATTCTGTTACATTTTTAAAGTAACACAGTGACCAGTGAGGGGATCAAAATCATTTAAGGGAATAGTTTTTCATGTCAGTATGCTCGACAACTAGTCTGCTCAAGATGCCACACTAACTCATTTAACATAGTCAGAGGCCTGCTATAGAGAGCTTGATAAGCAGGAGTTGTAGTGAGGCCCAGGGCTTAATTTGTAAATTATTGGGTACTGCGGCTCATAGTGGCTGTCTAGATGAGGAAAGGGAATGCACTGACAATGGCAGTTTGGGGACCAGAGTGCAGCACAGATAATGTTGAATTATGTCTAGTAAATACATGAAATCCATGTTATTTACACATATATCTGCACACATAAAGCAGTTTTTCACTTGGATATCTTACTATTTTAAAATTGTCCACATTATGTGCAGCAAACACATGTTGGAGTTTCCTTTCTCCTTAGCCTCATTTGATGCAACTTTGTCCCCCGTTGTCTCTTAACCTCCTTGTCAGCATCCATTCCCACTGCACTAGAAGCAGGTGTGTGTTTGTTTTAACTACAGTACATTGGCCTCACAGTTTATTCCTATTTGTGTGGCTTTCTGTGTTTTTACTACACTTTTTGTCTATTTCAAATTAGCCAGTTGATAGGCGAAAACATAAATGTAGCTACTTTTTTAAAGTTTAAATAAAGTCTGTGTAATAAAACTTGTTTATGTAAAAATTATTAAAAAAATTTGAAGGAAATGTTTTTTGTACTGCGGTGGGCTGGCACCCTGCCCAGGGTTTATTTCCTGCCTTGCGCCCTGTGTTGGCTGGGATTGGCTCCAGTAGACCCCTGTAACCCTGTAGTTAGGATATAGCGGGTTGGGTAATGGATGGTTGGATGTTTTTTGTAGCTTTTGGAGTCCCATGATGCAGAGGGCTCAAAATCATAGGGTCAGGAGCTGAACTCTGAAACACATTAAGCGCTGCTGAAACCTAAAGAATTTGTAGGATGAACAGGACTCATCATGAGTATGAGAAGACCCAGAGTAAAGTCCACGTCACTCTACATGACTTTTCGCCATGATTTTCAGGCAAAGCCTTCATTTTCATAATCATGAGGAGTTGTGGACAGTAGTGGAATGTGACATCCTCAATGATTCAGTCAGTGCACTGTAACAATATACAATAACACAAAACAGGAAAGTTGTTGTGGTGGGCTCTAGTGTGTGTGAGAGTTGACAACCAATGAACAAGAAGTACAGTCAAACGGAAGAGCCAATTACATCTTGTAACGAACTAAAAAGACAGAAAGCACAGATAGAGGATTAGGGGAATTCCCCATATAATGCAGGACGGTCCAAGAAGTATGTTTAAACTGATACAACAGTCAAAAATGCAGTAAATTGACAATTGACAAACAAATAAGGTTTCACAGGATTTTTATGGATGCATGGCAGGAAATGAAGTAAGCAGAGTAAATAGGAATGACATTAATGTTAAGGGACGGAGATGACAACATAATCAGGAGCCGGAAATGAGGTCATCAGATTAGGACGGAAGCGACACCAGTTGAAAGGGTCCCGCAAATGAAGTTGTCTACAAGAGCAATAATGGCAATTATCCTGGTGGACCTCCAAAAGGTGCGTTCTTTAATCCTCTATTTTTCTGCTGAAGAAGAGATAAAGGCAATATGTCCATTTGCGCTCTGTCGGTCCTGTTGGCTGCCCCCTATATGCACGTGTGTCAATCTGTACAAAAAAACTAACTGAGAAGACGAGAAAAATGAGCAAAAATATTTATTTCACATTTCGACTTTGATGTTCCATGTCAGAGAAAAGAAAGAAAAAAAGTTTTTGGAATACCTAAATGTGTCCAGCTTACACTACATTTGCAGCATCATATAAAATTTGAGACTGTGCTAGGAAGTCTTTAGGGAGTCATGAAATCCATCATTTCGTTCAATACCTAGTAATGCAATCTGACATCCTCAGGGTAAAGAAATCCAGAACTGTATTTGTCAAATGTAACATGCACTCCAACTCAAAGTCATGTAATGTAACGTCAGCCTAATGGGGTAGAACATTGCCGTGAGATGCTATGGTGAGATGGTAAGTCGAGGTAAGAAGTATCAGTAGTACTGACCAGCAAATACAATTTCAAATTCTATTTACTTTTGTGTAGAGCTCTGTGACAGTTTCTTAGGTAAAATGCAACTATAAATTTTACAAATTACTAACTGCAGAATTAGCACACAAAGATGGAGATTTGTTAAAACACATAGAAAACAAAATAAAAACTGATTAACATAAATGGAAGTCAACAATATCTGTATATTAATTAATCATATGGCCAGTTGACATGACAACAGAGGAGAGGAATACAAAAACTTCAGTCGGCATTATCCTCGGAGAAAAGAAACCCTTTTTCCATAATCAGTTGTAAGAGAGATAGTTAAAGACAAACACAGGCATGATCAGAATCCTGGAGACCTCAGCCAACTAGCTGCCCACTCCTCCTGGGCATTCTACAGTAGAGACTGTGAAGGGCCATTCATTCTGACAAAAGAATCTTTCCATCTGATGATTCCAAAGCTCCCAGTATCTATGATGACTTTTCCAAGGACATACTCAGGGGTCAGCTGTGTTATAAAAATGGGAGCTGTTTGGGGATAATCCCCATCTGTGAGACACCCTCTGTATTCTACCTAGTATACTTGCCCTAGTAGTACTTGGAAAAAGAGGACATTGGTAGTCAAGATTCATAGATTTAATTCTCTGTCACAGTTTTGTAAGCTGAGGTTCTAGTCTGCCTATCGCATAATGCCTGTTTGCCTCATTATTGTGCTATTATACTCATTTATTGCAAGGTAAGCATGTGAATACACATTAATGTCTGCAAATGTAGGCCTTGTAATCACCAGGCATCTTGCATGAGGCTTGTGAGTGGCAATTTCTCCCTGATTAGATTTGAGATACACAAAGAAAGTTAATAGATTCTCTCTCTTCTCTTTGGATGCCTTGGTGGCTTTATAATCAATGAAGAGTTTCTTAATTCATGTGCAATCAGTGCCACGTGGCCCTTGTCTGCCTTTGTCTCACAGTATCCCCGACACAGGGGTCTAAGTCAATTGCAGGTGAGTGTAGCTCTCTTTATTTTTTTCACTCTTTATATATATGTGTGTTACGTTCTTTCTCGCTCGCTCTCTCTCATCTATGCTTGTGGAATACAAGCTGTGCAGCAATCAAAGCCTGCCGAAGCCAGCAGACATTTAAAAGCAAACTAATTGAGTTGCTCAGATGTTCACTGCTTGTGTGTTGAAGAGGTAATTGCATTTTGCAAAGGTCTCTGAGGGGGATGGCCACCAACATGCGGGTCAGTTCTTTCGTTTTGTGTGCCACAATCAGTGATAATAATAGGCGTGATAATAAAGAGACACTGGACTGTGAAGCACCTTCCCTCCAACATTTTAGTTTTTGAACCTGAGGAAAAGAGACCAAACAGAGGAGCACAAACAAAATTGTCCCAGATTAGGTCACTTCGATGCCTTGAGGTGCTTGCCTGAAAGCAGTGTACTGTGAATTTCATTTAATTTCAAAACATAATGGCTGGATTGCATGTAGTGGTCCAGTGCGTGAACAAGAGTAACAGTTCATTACTGCCATGTACTAAAAGCTATCCTTCGTTTCTGTACACTGTATGGAGGATGTTGTCAGATGCTTTATGCATGGCTGCACCTCAGTGTTCCTTTAATTGTTCATAAGGTTAATGCCGAAGGCATTCAGAAGCAGCAGGGAGTCTCCTTATTTCAAAATGTTTGCCTGCTCACAAACGTCCTCAGAGTTCCAATGACTGGTCTTTAGGGAGTTCTGAACACTGAGCTCATTTCTTAGTGATATAGGGACATTTGTGAGAGAAAAATTACCTAATTAATTTAATTTGCATTTTATACAAATAGGCTTTGGAGATAGTAAATAATTTACATTATATGAGTGTATGCCAAACTATTTCAAAAAGCAAAGAAAATTAGACAGTTCCCCTACACCTTCAGCACTCATACATTCCCATATAAGAACTCTACCACTGCCGTGCTTCACTGTGGGAACCATTTCTCACTGTACTTCTATCCCTATAGATCCAATAAGATTGATTTTGGTCTCATTAGACCCTGAACTCCTCTCCTTTCCTAATGTGAGGCTTGGCAAAGGCTAAACAATACTTCTTGTGCTTTATCTTTAGTACCAAGGGCATTGCCTAAATAAGAAAAATCAAAATTGCAATGAAAAATGGCTTTTTATTTTCAAATGAAAATGAAAAACAAACTTTGAAATTGGATTGTGCACAAATAAAAAACCCTCAGTAATTCAAAAATACATGCATTTCTATACTACAGTAGGTCACACGCAAACAAAAAATAACCAAATCAATAATTTTTCTCTTATGCCTGATAGGTTCTTGTTATTTTCTAAATGACAGAATACCTAACAATAGACAAAATTGCATTCCAAAAAAAGCAGCAAGTGTCATAATTGTTATTTGTGAATAATGCTGCATGGGGCCGCAGGCTGCAAAAGAAAACAGCCGCCAATTTAGGAAAGCTGGATAAATGTGCAAACAACAAAATAACAAATAAAGGATGCGGCACAGAGCAAAACACCACCACCACCTAGCAAGTTACTAAAGCTGCTGTCACATTACCTGACTTTTCTTACAATTTGCAGTCACAGCCTTCATTTACATAATCTTAAGAAAGTCACAGTGAGTTTTGTACAGTCACAAGATTACATCTTGCCTGAAGAAGGGGCCTGAGTTGCCTCGACAGCTTGCATATTGTAATCTTTTTAGTTAGCCAATAAAAGGTGTCATTTTGCTTGGCTTTTCTCTACATACAGTCACAACAAACACCTGTTGCTGCCAGTGGTGTAATGTGACACCCCCCAGCAACTCACTCATGACCAGCCCCAACAGCACTCTGCAACTGGCTATGACATCTTATAGTGAGTCACTAGTTTATGGGTGGGCTCTTGTGTCCGTGAGAATTAAAAGCCATTGTTTGCTCACCCTAAATTACAATGCAGATAATACTCACAAGCAATGAAGGACCACAGTGGCAGCAAAAAAAGCAAGTATTTTTGAATGTCCAAATGAAGGAGAGGCTTCAGACAGATGTCTGTTCAGTATTATGTGTTATTCATAAAGGTATGCTTCACATTCATTGAGGCAATCTTGTGGGATTTTTACAGCTCAGTATAAGATATGGAAGTAGTTCCTACTCCTTTTGTCTTACACACTTTAAGTCAACAACTGCATGTTATAATGTGCAGTTTCAAACATGGGGACAAGGGCATGTGAGGCCTCCAAAACACTCATAAAACAGGCCGGGACTTTACTGATCTGCTCCAAAGAGGCTTACCTTTAATTAACAAGTCCCCTAATATTACCTGCTGGCTTTGGCCTACACAGAGGAGCTGGCTTAAAAAGTTAAAAATATAGAGCAAGTCTGAAATATATAACTCTGAGATGTCTCACTGTATAGCCCTGGCTTCAGAGAGACACATTCCACAATGACTCTTTATAAAAGAAGATATTTATTGGAATAAATCAAACACAGAATAAAAGTGCTGAAAAGAGCAGAAATAAAGCAAAAAATTATTTGCCTAAAAGGTAATCCACAGTAACCAAGTCCTAAAACAAAGGCAAAACCCATGAAAGATAGTAATACATCATAGAAAACCAGAAAATTCAACGAATTAGCAATAATTACAGTTGTGCTTGAAAGTTTGTAAACCCTTTAGAATTTTCTATATTTCTGCATAAATATGACCTAAAACATCATCAGATTTTCACTCAAGTCCTAAAAGTAGATAAAGAGAAACCAGCTAAACAAATGAGACAAAAATATTATACTCGGTCATTTATTTATTGAGGAAATGATCAAATATTACATATTTGTGAGTGGCAAAAGTATGTGAACCTCTAGGATTAGCAGTTAGTTTGAAGGTGAAATTCGAGTCAGGTGTTTACAATCAATGGGATGACAATCAGGTGTGAGTGGGCACCCTGTGTTATTTAAAGAACAGGGATCTATCAAAGTCTGCTCTTCACAACACATGTTTGTGGAAGTGTATCATGGAACGAACACAGGAGATTTCTGAGGACCTTAAAAAAAGAGCTGTTGATGCTCATTAGGTTGGAAAAGGTTACAAAACCATCTCTAAAGACAGTCAGACAGATTGTGTACAAATGGAGGAAATTCAAGACCATTGTTAACCTCCCCAGGAGTGGTTGACCAACAAAAATCACTCCAAGAGCAAGGCGTGTAATAGTCGGTGAGGTCGCAAAGGACCCCAGGGTAACTTCTAAGCAACTGAAGGTCTCTCTCACATTGGCTAATGTTCATGTTCATGAGTTCACCATCAGGAGAGCACTGAACAACAATGGTGTGCATGGCAGGGTTGCAAGGATAAAGCCACTGCTCTCCAAAAAAAAAAAACATTGCTGCTCGTCTGTAGTTTGCTAAAGATCACGTGGACAAACCAGAAGGCTATTGGAAGAATGTTTTGTGGACAGATGAAACCAAAATAGAACTTTTTGGTTTAAATGAAAAGTGTTATGTTTGGAGAAAGGAAAACACTGCATTCCAGCATAAGAACCTTATCCCATCTGTGAAACATGGTGGTGGTAGTATCATGGTTTGGGCTTGTTTTGCTGAATCTGGGCCAGGGAAAAACCCTGTTTATAACACAACATTGCAACATGTTTCTGACTCTAAGTTTTATTGAGTTCTGGCATTTAAAGCTTGCATAAGCCAAAAAAGAGCAATAGGTCAACAATTTCAGTAAATCATTAAGCACAAGCAAAACAAAAGAACTTACCACTTTGAAGTTTATTCTCAATGAACTACAGGGAACTGTGGAATACCCTCCAATTTTATAGAGTGGAGGGGAGTTCCTGGCAGTGATTGGTAGGTGGCTCTGCCTCTTGGGGGACCTCCTACAAAACACCTGAAACATAGCAAAAGCAACTGATATACATACATAAAACCAAAAATAAAGATTGATGTACTCAATCAACTCTATTAAAAGAATAACAAAATGAGCAAAAGAGACATAAAACATGAATTTGAAACCCAGCCAGGGGACAAAACATGACACAGAAGACCACTTAGCTACAGCAGCTCATGAAAACTGAACCACCGCTACTAACTAACAGAAGTGGAACCAAAGAGAGAAGAAGACTGGAACATAAATACTCTAAAACATATGTGTCAAACTCAAGGCCCGTGGGCCACATCTGGCCCGGCGTGTAATTATATCCTGCCTGCGAGATCATTTTATATATTATTGTTATTAATGGCCCGGCGATATGAAGCGCTGGTAACACAATAAACTACAGATCCCATAATGCAGCGCTTCAGCTGCCTTGCCGAACACTTCCCGCGTTAATCAAGTCTAGCTTATGATGCTGCAAGTTATTGCGAAGCTAGCCCTCATGATGCCGAAGAGAAAAGTTGATTCTGAAAACAGAGCCTTTAAAAACCGATGGGAGGCTGAGTATATGTTTACTGACATTGCCGGTAAACCCGTGTGTCTCATTTGTGGAGCTAATGTGGCTGTAATTAAAGAATTTAATCTAAGATGGCACTATGAGACAAAACATTAGGATAATCTGAAAGACCTGAATGCAAAGCATACAGAAAGCAGAAGAGTTAAAGAAGAATGTGACACTTCAGCAGATGTTTTTCACCCGTGCAAAATCACAAAGTGAAGCTGCTGTGAAAGCAAGTTTTATCATGGCAGAGGAGATCGCCAAATCAGCCAGGCCATTTACCGAGGGAGAATTTCTGAACAGCTGCATGATCAAGGTGTTTGACGTCTTATGTCCAGACAAAAAGCAGATGCTGGCAAATGTAAGCCTAAGTAGAAATACAATTGCTGATCGAGTTTGTGAGATGGCCACTGATTTAAGAACACAGTTGAGTGAAAGAAGCAAAGACTTTATTGCATACTCTCTTGCTGTGGATGAAAGTACTGACATGACTGATACTGCACAGCTGGTCATCTTCATCCGTGGAGTGGACTCCAATTTGCGCGTTACAGAGGAAATAATGGACATTAAATCAGTGCACGGAACAACGACTGGAAAAGACATTTTTGAAAATGTATGTCAAAGTATAACCGACATGAAACTGCCCTGGGACAAACTTATTGCACTTACAAATGATGGAGCACCATCTATGTGTAGTGAAAAAAGTGGACTAGTGGTAAGGATGCGAGTAAAGATGCAGGAGGAGAACTGTACAGGTGAGTTAACGGCTTATCACTGCATCCTACACCAGGAAGCACTATGTGGCAAAGTCCTGAAGATGGACAATGTAATGAGCACTGTAACACAAACCGTAAACTTTATCTGAGCTAAAGGTTTAAATCACCGGCAATTTCAGTCCTTTATGCGGGAGATAGATTCAGAGTTTGCTGACATTCCTTATCATTCAGAGGTGCGTTGGCTAAGTCGGGGAAAAGTTCTCAACAGAGTTTTTGAGCTCAGCAACGAAATCTGTCCGTTCATGGACAGTAAAGGAAAAGACTCCACCAATTTTAGGGATGAAAAGTGGAAATGCGAGGCATTTCTGGCGGACATAACAGCTCATCTCAACGCCTTAAACCTCCAGCTCCAGGGACGTGACCGCATGATCACTGACATGTATGACGCAGTGAAGGCATTTCAAGTGAAGCTACTTTTATGGGAGACACAAATGCACCAGTGCAACTTGCTCCACTTTCCCTGTTGCCAAGTAATGTTGAACCAAGTCGTCACTACGGTGTTCCCAAATACGCACTTTGCTGATAAACTGAGCGCACTGCACACTGAGTTCGCACGCCGCTTTGGTGACTTTGAAGAACAAAAAAAGAATTTTGAGTTGCTTCGCAACCCATTTGCCGTCGATGTGGAAACTGCACCTGTGCAGATTCAGATGGAGGTGATTGAGCTGCAGTGTAATGGCACACTGAAGGCAAAGTACAATACTGCACGGCCCGCACAGTTTATTCACTCCATTCCCGCACAAATGCTCCAGCTCCGTCTACATATGGCTCGAACCTTGTGCATGTTTGGTAGCACATATCTGTGTGAGAAGCTCTTCTCAGTGATGCAGACTAACAAAAGACTAACAAAACAGCACACAGGAGTCGTCTCACTGATGAGCACCTGCAGTCCATCCTGAGAATCTCCACAACACAGAACCTCACACCAAACATAAACGAACTTGTTGCCAAAAAAAGATACCAGGCGTCCAGCTCTAAAATGACATATGAGCAAAGACAACTGAATGATTTGCTTTCTTATTGCTGAAAAGAACACATTTTATTTATATTTCCAGGTTTTGTTATGCAGCATGTTCATATTTGAATTTGTATAATTTTGACAGGATATATTTTTATGGATAGCAAAATCTTTTGGGATATTTAAAATTTAAGTTTATTTTTTATATAAAATGACATAAGAGTAAAGAAATTTGAATGTTTGTTCTTTTAACATTTACTTTATTTCTAACTTGTATAATTTAGACAGGATATATTTTTATGGAGAGCAAAATATTACAAGTTATTTAAGGTTTGAGTTGATTTATTCCGGAATAATATTCCTGTTTATTTTTATTCATATTTATGTTAAAAAAGTTAAGTTTTAAAAGTTTTAAAGTTTTAAAAGTTTAGTTTTAGTGTGTTCAATAAATGTTTATCCTGTTCGGATGCGGCCAAGTCTCCTGGGGCTTGGAAGTTGAAGTACTAACAATGGAGCCACCATAATTTTAACAAATACAACCAGCTGCCATTAGTATATTTTGGCTGTCATGTTGATCTGCCCTTACAAATTCAATTATTCATGCAGAAAAATGATCTCTTTGCCCATAATATGTCTGCTTATGTTACTTTCTTTTAGCAGTTTCACTTCTAACCCTTTGTAGCTTACTCAGAATCATTTTCACACAGTGGGATTCTGCTTTAGCTAAACATAATTTTGTTTATCTTAGCTGGTTGAACAAGTTCATCAAAGCAGGAGATGCACCATAAAATTGTTAAGGTATTTCCCCTGTGAAGCAGCCGTGATGTGGGTGCCTGTCATCTTGGCAGCTCCATCACAGTCAGTGTACAGCATATGCTAATGGCTCTCCTTTTAATGGGATTTTAATATACTGAGCAGCAGAATAATGGACAACATCCAAACCTGTCAGCATTGCCAGGGGACCAGAATTGCATTTTGCTTAAACCTTGAAGAGAGTGTGCAGGGATTTTACGTAAAGTCTCTAGTAATTCAGGAAAGACAAAGCTGCATATCAAGGTTGTGTTGATGCACACTAATGATAACTTACTTGTCACCCCTATCTGGCTTTTTGGAGTTTTCTTTTTTTTTTCTCTCTCTCTCTTCAAAATCCATAGTTTTTTTTACCGGTTCACTGGGAATGGGCAGTGTCATTTGGAGAGTAGCTGTTGGACCTCTGCATTGGCATATGTATCCGGCGTGGAATGTGAACAAATGTGAGGTGGATGTGTGATTGTCACCGGCTTCATGTCAGTCCTAAGTGCAATTGATAGTTGCAGGTATCTGGAGACTTGCAAGACTGGCGACACAGTCTGGTGTGTGAACAGACGAGTGTGCATGCGTGTGACAGTGCTATTTGTTTTCAAGGCAAGGTGATCCAGGAAAAATTAGCTTCACATCAGACTCAGTTGACAACTCTTGGTAGGTTTAAAAGATGTCAGCACGCTCCTCAAGGAGATCCATAAATTTGATTAGGAACACTGCTTTTCTTACAGTGAGATGCAATACAGTTCCTCACTCTGTGATACAAGAAAGAAAAATAAAAAGTAATTTTCTTAACCTCAGTAAACCAAGTTGGTGAAAAAAAATATTTCTCCAGTTAAAATGCATAGAAGATTGTATAACACTGATTCTTATTGAGTTGAACAGAGGAGGTAGAACCGGAAGTGAGATTGTTAGAATATCTGTCAACATGTCATAATCTGGCTGGCTAATTTATTTATTTTTTTGCTTGTTCCTTGTTCTTTTACATTTTTCTGAACATCATTTCCAGAGTTTGGAAGACCAAGGAATCCATTGTTATTATCTTCTTTTATTTCAAAGTCTTTATAATAATGTTATAAAAAAAAATACTTTCTCCTTTTGCACCATATCATTTTCCTATTAGTGCCACCATTTTTGCTAATGGTTGCTATGCATTTACCAGGCAAGACAATTGGGAGTGTGCAACACATTATGTCATCAGCATGACTATTATATTTTTATTAGTATATTCCAGTTACAAATTCTTCTGTTCTTTGACTCCACTTAATGTCTACCCAATTTGCCTCAGATTATAATTACCCTTTTTGACTACAAAATTCCACACTGTCTCTCAGCTTTGGTATTTGACGCACATTCTGAGCTTTGTTTGTGTATTTCACATCTTCATGGTTTTGACCTTTGTCTTATTATTTTGGCTTTGCGACTTCTCCTAATTCCCTTTTATTTAAAACTGCTACTAAAAAGTACACAGTAGTATACATTGCAGTTTCGATGTTTTACTATTGCTTACTCTGTTTACTAATATATATAAGAGCCTTGAGAATGGGGAAGGTGCTATATAAATAAAATGTACTGTTATTATTATTATTATATATTGTAACATGACTGGGAATAAACTGTTTAAAGGCAAGCTAAAAGTTGGGATGCCAGCCAGCTCACACCATTTATTAACTGAAATACATCCAAAAATATTGTCTCTGGTTAGCCTAATTTCTTCTATGGTTTGCATGAATTAGGATTCAGAGATTCCATCCTCATCTTTTGGCAGTCAAGGACTCACCTCTGGTTCCCTGTTAGCGCTGGAATGGGTGGAGGGGGTCTTTCCAGTGACATGGGGTAGAGTTACACGTCTTCCTTCAGTGGCCCTTAGATGCTATTGGGGAAAGGGATGATAGATAGCGTCAGCATCCCCTCTCGTCCAAAGTTGGATCTGTTTACCTCACCAGAGCCAGGAAGGCAATTCCTAGACACACGTGTGACAATATACATATTTGTTCAGTCTGTACTGTTGCACTTATGACCGATCTCTTAATCCAAAACAACTACTAGGACAGACCTGTGTTTGTTTACTAAAGGATGTTAATGACAGACTAGAGGTACACACAGGAAGATGAGGATAGGGAGATACCCTAGGATAAATACATAGACCTCTGCACCTTGTCAGCCTGATAAAATAATGGCACATGTGTTAAGACTGCTGTCCTACATACTATTCTTCTCTGTTCCTTTGTCGCTTTTCAACTTTCTCTCTTCTACGCTTCTTGCCCCAAGTCCACTCTCGCCTCCAAGCTCTCCTGGTTCAGGATAAGAGAACCCTTATAACACACCATTCAGACTTACTTTTAGTGCCAACCTAATCTATCGTTGAAGTACTTGCAAGTTATATTTAAACTGAGAAACTGCAGAAACTACCTTTCCCAAACACCATTGAGGTCCAGGAATTAGCTTAGTATCATATAGGTACTGGCCCTAGCAGGCTGGGAAACACATTCTTTCACTTAATATTCCTAGTATTCTTCCCATATTTTGGCATTACAGTTGGTTAAGGATTTACTTTCTATCCCATATATATTTCAGTAGATTTTACCTCTATTTGTCATCTCGACTTCCTTTACACAGTAAATAAGATCCAGAAATCAGTGGATCTCGCCAAAATGTTACCTGCAAAAGATGTGCAACACTAAGAACATGAGTGAAAGTAAGAAAGAAATGTTCTTAGTAATGTATTAGCTTCACCCCAAGCCAGCATCACTGAACTCTGCAATGTTGCTCATCACTGTATGAGTCATACTTAGACTTTTTATCAGTGCCAGAATGAGAGTCTAAGTTAGCTGTACCACCACTGGTAAATTGTAATGGGCCACTGACACTGTATTCATCGCGTGCTGCATGTTTATCTCTCTTTAGTTATTAGTTTTCATCTGCGTCTGTTGCATTGTTTTTTGTGCTATTTGCATAGTCACTTTCTTCATCAGATGAATTGTTTTTCTTTGTTCTTCTTCATGCTTTTGGGATTTAGTTTATGACTGGCTTGATGCAAATAAGTTTGACAGCAGCATCAAAGTTGAAGTACATAGAGCTCTTTCTTGCTGTTTTACTCTCTCCATCCCGCTTGACATGTGCTTACCCATTTTCTAGCAGTATAGCATGGGGGGGAATAGACTTGTAGTGGTGTGATGCGCTTACACAGTCAACTTGTGCCATTTTTTAACTTACAAAACCGCTACCTGTAATTTGTAATATTTATCAGTTTGGTTTTATCCGTTGCAAGAGACAGACATCTGAGACGGTGCTCTACTAGCAGTGGTGTTATTTAGCTTCTTTATTTTTTTTATTTATCCAAGATATCCTGTATTTATTCAGCCCATGAGGATTTTATCAACTGCATTAAAAAGCATGAGCAGGAGACCGAGGGCTCAGAAACAGAAGAAAAAGGTAGTTGAAGGTACATCAATGTCTAAGCCAGTTTCAAGTTCATGTTACAGCCTGCCACATACAGAGTTAGAAGAGACAGGAAAAGGGATGGATAAGCCAGGACCTCATGCTGTAGCAACTGCTCCAGCCAACAGCGAATGTGAAGACAAAACTGCAAGTGAGGTGGGCAATGAGAATTTGTTGATCTCAGGCGGGATATTGGAAACGAGTTTGGCCTCTTTATCCTTTCTCTCAACTACTACCAACATCCCCTGTGAGTCAACAGAATCAGCTCCAACAGGATAACTCTGCTTTCAGATCACGGAGAAAATTGAAATGAGGTATCCAAGGAGGTGATTACTGCACTCGGTTGGGGCGGGGGCTTTTGGAGATAAACATATACACATTCCCTTTCACTCTACACTTACCTAGATCTTTGTAGGCATGGAACACACAAGAAATGCATGTATTCCAAATAATGATATACTGTATTATTTACCCTCTACAACTCCAGGAACCTCACACGCAGATAAGGAGACTTGGCTTGAGCTGGGAGAGTTGAGCTCTGTCAAGGCGGAAGATGGGCTGGCAGGCTGCTTGCTGCTTGTGCTGATCGATGCATTTATTAAACAAAAGACACTGATGGTAGAGGTGCAAAGGGATTTAAGGTGGGCTGGTATTACGAGTTTTTTCGTAGACTTCAGGAATGCTAGTGCTAAGCAAATGTTTACGACTCGTATTGAAGAAGCAGAACAATTGACATATGCCACTGAGAGAAAGGCAACTGCTGTAGAATCCGAATGCAAAGTACTTGGTGATAAATAAACTGTGTTGGAAGATAGCTATAGCAGGAACAATATCAGAATCAAATTTCCCTCTGAAAACTGTGAAAGTCAAAACCCAGTGAAATTGATAGCTGAATAATTTTCTAAAATAATCGGTGAGGATATTAAATTATACACTGAGATCTCAGCAGCTTAACACATACATGGCTAGAATGCCTCAAAACCCAGAAGCTTGATTGTCTCATTCAACAAATCATGGGTTAAAGAAAACTTCTTGTTGATTCTTAGACAGAACGAGGAGATTATATTTGAAAATAAACATGTTTGTATTTTTCCAGATTTCTCTTTTTGAACAGCTGCCAAATGTGCTGCATTCTACAGCATTAAACAGTGCTTACGCAAAGCCGAAGTCAGATATAGCCTCTTCTTTCCAGCCAACTTGAATGTGATTACTGACGGCCAATTGTACAACTTTAAGTGTCCTAAAGAAGCAGAAAAAGAGCTAAAAAGACTGATCCCGCCATCGTCCATCTGAAAATGAGTCATACTGTGTCCTGGTAATACACGGAAGATTCTTTTTGTAACTTGAACTATCTATAATGCAACATTTGTTGTAACTATACATTATATTTTCTTTTTGGCCATTTTTTTCACTTACTAAATTGAACTTTAGTCTATTAAATATATGTTTATTTTGGATAACCATTAAGTACTTCTTTATTTTCTAAGGGAACTGCTTAACATTATACCCTATGTTTATTGCATTTGGACTGTACTGTTATAAGATATAGCATTTTGTTTTACTTTTTATCTTTCCTAATATCACTATTTAACAACATGACCTAGGTGTATTACATTTGGACAGTATTATCATAAGA
Organism: Polypterus bichir lapradei; assembly: GCA_026402145.1. Lineage (NCBI taxonomy): Eukaryota > Metazoa > Chordata > Cladistia > Polypteriformes > Polypteridae > Polypterus > Polypterus bichir. The sequence goes on from JANRMT010062814.1 coordinate 98,610,365, forward strand.
TATCTCAATTTTTAATCCTTTCTACACCGCTTCCATGTGGTCTAGCCTCACTTGAGGAGACAAATTGGGGGAGGGCTGCAAGTTACTTATTTATTTTCTTTACAACAACTGTAATTGCCAACATAATATTAGAACCCTTAGCTATAATACCTTGCAGTTATATGATACACAAGGTTAAAGCTACTGTATAAAACAATAACATTACAAAATGTTCTCAAAAATTCAAAAGTAGTGTATTTCTGACCAAACAGTGGATTTTGTGAACTGTAATGTTAAAGGTCTCAATCATGAACCAAAGAGAAAAAAAGTATTTTCTCACCTAACAGATTTAAATGCCAAGACAGTATTTTAACAGGAGACTCGCTTAATAAGGAAGGTTACAAAGTGATTGGATTGGCCAAATCTTTAATTCCAGCTGTACTAAGAAAACTAGAGATGTGGGAATCTTAATACATAAAACAATCTCATTTGTACTATCAGACATAGTACCTGATCCTGAAGGGCAATATGTCAAGGTGATGAGTAATCTATTTAAAGCAATTTTTATAAATATCTACTCACCTAACGTGAATGATAGAGAATTCATTTAAATGTATATGCATCTCTTCCAAATATGAACACTCATAAAATTATAATGGCTGAAGACTTTAATTGCATTTTAAATCCAGACTTGGATATGTCTTGAACTACAGTGGTGATAAAATCTAATACTGCAAAAATAATCTTATTTATCAAACCCTTGGAGATTTTTAAATGCAACTCAAGAGCATATTTCTTCTTCTCATCAGTACATCCTAGTCACTCAAGAATTGACTATTTCTTTATAAATAATTATTTATTGCCTACTATCAAATCTTGCAAGTGCAAAACTATTGTTATCTCTGACAACACCCCTTTGATCATGCACCTTAAATCACTGTGTTCTTCACACTCATTTTGTATCTGGCATCTTAACTCTATGACATTAGCTGATGAGAAGTGTACATCATGAATCTCTAAGTAAACTGATTGTTTTTTTTTAGAGACAAAAGCATCTTCAGAGGTCTCTGCAGGAATATTCTGGGAAACTCTGCAGGGTTTTTTTAAGAGGACAGATTATTTCATATCTTTTCCGCAAAAATAAATTGGAAATGAAAAAGGTGACAGAGTTCAGTGAAATTACCAGAATAGATCAAGAGTACGCCAGGTCTCCAAATGAGGCACTTTATAGGGAAAGACAGGTTTTTCAATCAGAATTTAACCTCTTGACAACAAAAGAAATGAAACAGGTCATCTTTAAATCGCAACTTTATAACTATGAACACAGAGAGAAGGCTAATAAGATCTTTGCTCAACAAATCTAAAAGCAGCAAGTTCACCAAATAATAACATAAATTACCAACACAGATGGAGAGAAAATCATTGACTGTAAAAATATAATCCATACATTTAGAGAGTACTATAAGTCCTTACATTCAACTCAATTTAAAGAAGACAAGACTCAATCTAATAATTTTTGGATGCATTACAAATGCCACATCTAGATACTCTTAGTGCAGAGGAACTGGACAAACCTGTAACACTTTGAGAATTATTAGATGCTACAGATTCACCCCAGATTGGGAAAGCAGCAGGTCCTGATAGCTACCCAGTGGAATTTTATAAAAATTTTCAAATAAGTTAGTTCCACTATTATTAGCAACATTTATAGAAGCTGGAGACAACAACATTCTACCTCAAACTTATCATCCAAGCATTGATCACCGTCTATCCATAGAAAAATAAGGATCCATTACAATGTGCATCACAGACCTATTTCACTGCTGGATAGTGATGTTAAGATACTCTCCAAAGTTCTAGCTACAAGGATTGAGAAAGTGCTTCCTTCTGTAATATCACAAGACCAACCAGATTTATTAAATGCAGACACTTAGCTTCTAATCTTCAGTGTTTAATTAATGTTATATATTTACCCATAAAATCTACCTCACAGGAGACCTTATTATCTTTGGATGCAGAAAAAGCATTTGACATGGTTGAATGGGACTACCAGTTCACCACATTGCACAAATTGTATATGTGCATTGATAAAACAACTTTATACTAATGTCAATGTCAGTTAATTTATGGAGCACATTAAAAACAACATCATTAATGCTGTAGCAAAAGTACTTTACAATAAAATATATAATAAACATAAAGTAAATAGAATAAAATACAATGAAAACAATAGAAACCAGTAGTACATTGAAACAAACAAATGACTGTGAGGAATGAACCATTAGTATCACTGAAGGTCACAGAAAGGAAGAATAAAAATGTGCCTTGTTTTAAACAGTTTAATTGAAGGTAACTCCTTAATATAATTTGGTAATGAATTCCACAGATGAAGTGCAGCAGCTGCAAAAGCCCTATCCCCCTTAGTTTTGCACTTACCTGTAGTACAAGGAACAAGAGACAACTGACTGGTAGATCTAAGCTCTCTGGATGGCTTGTGTATAACACACAATTCATAAAAATAAGTGGGAGCATACCCATATATTAATTTAAAAACCAGCAGCAGAATTTTAAAATCAGTTTTGAAGCTAACAGGTAGCCAGTTTAAAAAGGCTAAAATTAGAGAAACAGAATAAAACCTTCTTGCCCCAACATAAAATGCCAGAAGCATTCTGGACCAAATGCAATCTGTGTATCTGTGATTTTCTATCTGCAATATATCAAATTGCAGTAATCAAGCTGAGAAAAGATGAAAGCATTAGTAATTTCTTGAAGATAAAAAGGGCTTAAACGTGACTACAAGACAAAGATGGAAAAAGCAACTCTTGACTACAGAATTTATCTGTTTCTCAAAAGAGTGGTTGCTATCAAAAATAACCCCAAGATTCTGAACGTGGGGTTTGCAAAAGTCCGCAAGAGATATTATTAAATACTTTCAGAAGGGCAGTCTCAATACCATGAAAAGCCTAAAGCCAGATTGATAGATCTCAAATAAATATCAGAGTTAAGATGATCAACCAACTGATTATAAATAATTCTTTCTAATATTTTAACCAAAAATGGCAATTGGGTGAAAATTAGCTAAACACACCAGGATCTAATTCTGCATGTTTATAAAATGAGGACACAACCCCCTCACTAATATAACCACTTATAAAAGCTAACAATGCTGGACCCAAGATATCAAAAGCTTCCAATAATAAGTGTGGTGGAACAATATCAAGAGGGCAAAAAGTAGGTCTAAGTGTGTCAATAGTACTTTTTAGCTGTGAAAGTGAAACCATATCAAAGGATTCCAAAACAATGCCATTAACAACAGGAAATACATAATCTGTTGGAACAATGTCATAGTGGATAGTATCGATTTCACTGACAAAGAATGAAAGAAACTGCTCACGTGAATGAACAGTAGCCACATCAACTACATTAAATAAGACCCTGGGTTTCTTAAAATGAGAGGATACCAAATCTGAGAATTAGTCATTGTCGCACACATGCACATGGGAGGCAGCTAAAGGGCTTGAATAGTGACAATTCCATGTCTGACGTGGGTATGCTGAGGTGCACTGACTTTTTCGCTCAATCCTCTGCAGACTATTCACGGGAAATTCCACAGGGTTCCTGCGCCTGTGATGACATCACTTCATGTCCAGACCTTTAAAGCCGACATCTTTGCCACATGTCATCAGTAGCCAGGGCACAATACGGGTGGCTGCCCCAATCCTTTTATATCTCCTGTCAATTATTGTGAAATCATGTTTATATTTCTTAACTGCCTCCTGGAAGTTCAACAGACAAGTCCTAAAAATCGGTTTTGATACAGTCAGCCTGTTCTTCTTCCAGTACCATTCAGCCATGCTGCAGGCATGGCACAGCTGCCATGTGGTGTCTTTAAGACATAGAGCAGGTCTTCCCTTTTTTACAACATATTTTGAAGGGGGCAATAGAGTCTAAAATAATTATACATGATGAATTTAAAGTTAAGACAGAATCATTAATATTATCACACCAGTCCAGAAGCCTCTGTATTAACAATATTATTTCAAACTACTTTAAACTAGAACGTGGTACTCGACAGGGATGCCCCCTTTCACCTCTACTATTTGCAATTGCCATTGAGCCATTGGCAGTCCACTTTTGAAATGTTTCTGAAATAAAGGTGATTACCAGAGAAGGACTTGAAAAGAAAATATCACTTAATGCAAATTATTTGGATACTGTATATATTTGCCACAAAGTTCTATACCAGTAGTCCATAATGCACTAGCAGAATTTTAAAACACTAGGGGGCTTTGCTCCCTGCTCGCTTGTTTGGTTTTCCCAATATGCTGAATCTTTTTAATGAGGTCAGTGAGACATGTGTTTAATGACTTTGTACCATAATTCAGGATAGGTTTCTCTGTTTGGAATTTCAGCACAGACAAAACGATCTACTGTACATTATCAGCAGTTAATGTTTTTGTTACAAAGTAACCAATAAATGCATGTGCGGTAAACTCCGTTTTTGAAATTCTCAAGATTCTTTATTTGTCACATGCATAGTTATACAGGACAACACACAGTGAAATGCATCCTGATCTGCTTATCAAAAACTGTGCAAAGTTACAAGAATATCAGATTAACAAAAAGTCATAGATTGAAAGATAACAGTATAGTAGAACATAATAAATAAGTAAAATTATGTGAATAAAGTAGAATTAAGTGTAAGGTGCAATAGTGTAGTGATTATTGTGCAAAACCAAAGTTAGACTGGTGCATAGTTAAATGAGGCAGTTTGTTTGTTTGCGCTACTGCAATCTTTACTTTCTTTTTTTGTTTCTAATTTTCCTACTTTCATATCCTTTAACTTTCTCCACATGTGTATAACGCCGTTTTTTTTTTTTTTTTGAGCCTTTCTAATTTTACTGCTTTCATAATCTCTAACCTTCTCTGCATGTGTTTAGCGCGAACGTTTGTAAACGTCTTTATGAAGTTCTACTTTGTCTTTTACTCTTTGTCTTTTATTTCTGAGCCGGATTGGACGTGCTTTTTTTTCCAATTCCACTTGTTCCGGGCTGATAATTACTTTCCTTATTTTCTGAATTTGCACCTCAATTATTGTTTTTTGCTCTTTTTTCTCTCCAACGCTTTTGAGTCTCTTTTTTCCGCGCTGCTTTCTTCTTCACTTAGATGTCGACATTTCACATTATACACTTTATATGCGCTGAGAGTCCTGAATCTGTGTGTGTTCAAATCCTTTAGACGACTGAATGTTTTGCTGCCTCTTGGCTTATTTGATATTGATTGTAAGTAGGGCGTGTCTTGCAAGAATCTCATGTTCCACGTCATCGCGATACGGTCCTCGCACAAAGTCTCATGTTTAAGGTCCCCGGCGAGACGCTCTGTGGCCATGGGTCTGTTTTCTCCGCGCTTTTCTTTTTTCTTCATTTAGTCATCGACATTTCATTTCTACCCTATTCATTTCTACTATATTGACCTTACACACTTTATATGCACTGAGAGCCTTGGAGCTGTGTGACTGCCTTTACACTACTGATTTGTTTTTTCTGCTCGTGGTCTTATTTGTTGATATTGCTTGTAAGTAGGGCGTGTCTTGCAAAAATCTCATTCTATGTTCCCGTGAGACGCACCGTGGCAAGTCTCTTTCGTCTCACAGGTCTTTTAAATGCCTTCCAAGAAGATCACGTATCGTAGCCTTGCTTTTGCTTTCCAGGACTGGATTTCTTTTTATAACAGAGAGATATCTGAACTCAAAATTAAATAAAAGTATGCTTTTTCCAGTGAACTCTCTAGCACACAATATCAGACTGGACAAATTAAACAGGATGTGAGCAAATGGTCTATTCTCCATCTCACATTAGCAGGGAGAATCCACACTGTCGAGATGAGCATGCTTCCCAAGCTTCTTTATCTATTTCAGAGCATCCCCATATACATTAACAAATTGTTCTTTATGAAATTAGATTCAATTATAACCTCATTGCAACTACATGGCACTACCTAACTTTCAGTTTTAGTTCTGGGCTGAAAATAAATAATAAAAGATAAAGCCTTGGGGCTTCAAGCATAACGGTGTGCATAGAATTCACACTAAAACATGGTGAACGGACAAAAGTGGAAAGATGCGTATGCACAAAAAAATCCAGATGCATAAATCTGTGCGTACACCAACTTACATGTTCTTCCACTACATAAATCATGGTCAACATGAAAAGTAACACATGTGCACATGCCTGCTGCCGAAACCAGACTTCTCCCAGAATTACACCTCTTTAAATATGCAAACCAATATAAATAGCCCCTTATGTTTCGCGTTCTGTGAAAAAACAATGGCAAAAGCACAGGGGAAAAAAGAAGAATTTCAGCGAATACCAATAGGCAAGGAAAAACATACTATTTGTTGGTTTAAGCAGTGATATAAACAACAAAAGGAAGTTGATCGAGTAACAGAATGGCGGAGAAACTTGAAAGTTCAAGTTCAGAAAGTCGCAAAGTGCCCAAAATAAATAAGAAGTGGTCAGATATCAGAAGTCTCCGTGAAAAGGCGAGTTGTAGCCCACCGTCTGAGTGTCAAATGGAAGAGTATTAGGGTACAGAGAAAAGAAAAACAAAATAGGAACACAGTTGAAAAAAATGTTCAAATGTCAACTTTAATCTCGAAATGTCCACTTTAATCACATAGTTTATTTTGTCATTAAAGTAGAATGCCATAAACTTCATCTTAAATCATTTAATTTAATAGTTTCTCAGATCCTATCATAACTAAAGTAGCATGTTAAATGCTGTGTATTCTATGTGTTCTATTATGTAATCTATGCGTGTGAATCACTATGTGCTTTTTAAAATGTATCTGTATAATGTAATAAACATACTTTACTGCATTTCATCTTAAAAACGATATCGAGAGCTCCAAGAAGATAGCGCTTGGAAATCTGAATCGAGTTAGAAGTCAATCTTCATCATCTGTAAATACACGCTTTTTAAAGTGATTCAGGTTGTGCAATATTATAACTGTAGTGCAAGTTTACAGTGAGGTAATTGTACTTATAAGTATAAACAGTTCTACCAGGAGCACTTGATGGACTGATTGAGTGTGTTTAGAGCTCTTGGGATGAAACTTTTTCTGAACCACGAAGTCCCTGCAGGAAAGGCTCTGTGAAAAAGTGTTTGCTGTACTATATGGGAATAGTTCATATAGACTGTGCGCATGGCTGAGGCAGCGTGTGCTAAATGCTGTATCCTGATAATCCTCTTTCCGATCAGCTGCTGTAGAGCTGTGATTCCACACTCAAATACAGTGGGATAACTACTCAGTGGTGCACTGAGAGTAACAATGCTAAAGCAGCTATAGTATTTGGAATAGTTTTGTTATTCTGTGCACCATTATATGGTTACAGGTTGATTACAATCAAATGCCTTAAATTAATAAATGATATGCGGTTAATTTCAGTGTATTTGTTAAAACCGCGTCACCAATCTGAATCTAAAAAATAAAGGGAAACCACACAGGAACAGTAGTACTGCTTTAACACAGGGTGCCGCCAGTTTGCAAAACCAAGCGGAGAACTTGCGTACGCAAGGGATTGAGCTGCCGTGGAAATGTGCATGGCTTTACGCCAAGTTTAGTTTTTATACATCGCAATGTGAGCGTGGAAAAGGGCATACACAACAGTCTTGTGCGTACACACCATTTATACATGAGGCCCCTGAAAACTGGCATAGATTGATGAATATAAACAAGCCTGGTTTGAATAGAAATACATTTTTTTTGTATTTCTTTATATGCCCTGCTTTGTGCCTTTTATTTGGCATACAGAAATTAAAGTAATCAAAACACATTATCTAAAATAAAGCTGCCTTAGCATATGTTACCAGCTGTATAACTCTTACAGTTAATTTGTTTTCCAACATTTTTCACTGCTTTTCGTGTATTTTATTATTACTGAAAGTTTAATTTTCCTGCCTTTGGAAAACTGTTGTCTGCATATTAAAAAAAACTTATTTATGAGGATTTTTACAAGGCATAAAAGCTGAATCTACATTTTGGTTATTCCTTTATCTTTTGTTTCCATAAAAGAAAGATATTAGTGCAGTGTTTTAGAAATTGTCCTATGCCTTCTTTCACTCACAGTTTTCTCTACTTTTTCCCATTTTAATAACCCGTTTATCCAATTCAAAGCCATAGAGGGCACCTTCATACTAGATAGTGTAACAAAATACATAAGAACAAAGTCGAAGTGTTGGGGACTGTCCCCATTTAGTAAAAGTCGAGAGTTTGTGTTTGGTCTTTACAGACTTGAGTCCAAAAACAAAACTGATCAAAACAGGAATGGAATTTATATAATGAAACAGCAGGAAGTGATGTAATAAGCAGGTGGCATTCTGGGAGCCAGAAGTGACATCATCTGGAGGTGGAGCTTTGAGGGGTGGAGCTGGACCTACATCATAAGCTGGAAGTGATCATTATTGGGGTGATTCTTCAGTTGTTCTGCAGGGAAAAGAGAAGAGAGAGTTAAAGTATAGCGCCAACCCCCGGCCTGGCGAGCAATTACAATTATTTGAGCCCGTAAACTGTCTCCCATTCGGACGGGTGTGACCATAGACAATTTCATACTTCACCAAAGTCTCTTAGATGATCTGAATCTTAAAACTTTCTATGGATTTTTTTTCACATTTTGGATGCTTGACCGCTTTATATTTAACTGTACACTCAGTACTGAATCCTCGTGAGATTATTGCGTGAGTGTTGGTCATGGTAGAAAGGCTGGCACAGATTATACATCAAAGTAATGTACATGTTGTAATCTGTGCTATAACATTATTTATTACTGTTTCTCTCTAGATTATCCTTTTTCTTTTGTTTTTCTTCAGTTGCATATCTGCCTCAGGTACATCCTGGCCTTCCAAGTTATACCATTCAAATCCATCCATGGAATCCTGAGGAGAGAGGCACGTGTTGGCTCTGTAAAATGTGCATCATGTCTTTTCAATATGTGGTGTATTGGCTAGGGCACTGAGCCTTAAAATCCAAGGGTTTTAGTTCAATTCCTGCCATTGCTCTAATATATGATGCTAAGCAAGTCACCTAACTTGCCTGATCTGCTATAATTAAGATGAATTTAAGCAGTTGTAATGCATTGTAAACTTGTGGGTCACCTTGGATAAAATCACCAGCCAAATATGTAATCATAATAAAAGCCTTTGTTGTTTCAGCATTTGGCTTAATGCAGTAAGTTGAATGTTTGTTTCAAAGTTGTATCTTTTTTTTTATTATTTCTGAAGGGTTTCTTCTTGGTTTTGTTTTTGCCTTTGTGACATACAGTAACGTTCAATTATATAGAAAACTGAGTGCTGCCTCATTAAAGATTTAGGTGGTCTCACTCAGTGGTCCCATGACATCAACAATGGTGTTATCTTTTTCAAAGAGATGCTGAGACAGTGGAGGAGGGTGACCTGTATGCAGATTCATAATACAAAATTAATGGATCCACAGATTGTATTTTTTGTATGTTTCGCAGAAGGCTGTAGAGGAAAAAGCAATGGGACACCTGTGAAGTGTCTGCTTAAATTCAAGATGTATAAATTACTTGACAGACCCTGCCCTGGTCTATAAGAAATCAAAAACAAAGGTGCATGTGTTGAGCATCATCATAGCCTTTACCTACTGCGGTGACAGGTCAATTGGAAGGGCAAGTCATCACCATTTAGACTGTTCTGATTTTTATCCCTTTGGAAGTGGACGTTTATCTTTGTTTGGCTGATTTGGGTTGATGATTTTCTGTTTTTTCAGTCTGAATTTATTGAATCTACACTAACAAACTTGTGGGTGTGTTCAGTGTTACTTTGTAAAGTCTAGTGGGGAGCTGATACAAGGCTACCAAACACACTATCAGGGATTGGGTTTTACGAAGGGCTTCATGGATTACCACCTACTTATTACAAGGAAGAGGCCAAAGTATGACTCCAGGCATTGATTCAAAAACTCTGCCACTTCATCCTGAATTTGGCTTACGAGTTTTTGTGTTTAAAATGGTGTCCTGGAATATCTGATGATGAAATTTTGCACTGCAGTCTGGGGCTATGCTACTCGAAATTGACCTGTGCACCGAAAGGGGTTCTAAAATTACTTGATTGTCTGGTTAATTGACTTCTGTGGCGGAATGGCATTGGGCAGCTATTAACAACAGATTGATTGAAAGAATACAGCTAAAACAGTAGTGTAACCTGTCCAGCCCTTAAACCAAAGCCAGTCCAATGACAATCTCACAACAGTGCACTTCAAGTTGAACCTTCTGGTGTTAACACTCAAACAGAGTGTTAATAGGTGAAATGGTTATGGAGACCTAGCAGAACATTCACCCTGATGGGCTTTGGTTTGTGTCTAAAAATAGCACCCACAGATAAAAAATGAACCGGTGCACTTCTGTCAATTTCTTCTTGGTATCTAGTTCAGGTATCTATCTCCTACCAGTTCCAGCAGACTAACTGGAAAACAAAGACTCATACCCTCAATGATATGCACATTGGCATGACTTTCCAAATAGGTATTGTTTTGCCTCACATATACAATTGCACTGTGCAGGAGGGTGAAGGTATGTGCTGGCCTATACATCAGTTCCTTTGGCAATACAGAAAGACAAGTATAGCCTAACTGAAAGCACCATTTGAGAAAAGCGTGTTGCGGTGAATCCTTGCTGCATAGGTAGCCATTAGTGGCCAATAGCTTACAGAGTAACACATAACATCTACTGTATATCACCAACAAGTTGCCTATATAGTACTGAGCATACAACAGATGTAGTCACATGATATTACTCTTATGAAGCAGGAGATGTCCATGTTGCTCCTGGCTGTCATACTTAAGCCTTTATCATTGTCTTGGGAATTACCTGTCGTGTTCGTTCGCACATATTATGTGTGGGCTATCTAGGTTTCGGGTGCAAAAGGCTGCCTACCATGTATTCTGGTACATGACATTTTGGAGTCTCTTCATGATGTGAGGATCTTTTCTCAATAGGTCCTCCCCTCAGAATATTAGCATGTGCTAATGGAATAAGGCAGTGTGCAATAGTTGGCATTACTGACTATGGATGGTCTGTTTTAGTTCTGTATTATGCTGTTTGGTCTTTTCAGTGCCAGGGTTACATCTCAGTGACACTCTGATGAAGTAACATTAGGTTTTCATAACAGACTGAGCATAGCTTTGAAAAGGTCACAGACTATCCATCTGGAAAACTGCTGGGACCCAAGCTCAACTCTCCACTAGTGAGAAAGAATGTGCGGCAGTACTGTGGACCACGAAAAAGGTCAGAGCCACAAAGCTGTGACCTGGGTCTTTTAAAGCTCAGCAACATCTCCTTTGGCCTACCAGGTTTGGCGCTGCTGCATTCATTTTCTTTTCAGGTGTTTCACTGGAAGGACTGCAGAATAATGTCTCTAGGTGTGTTGAAACTGTTGAGGCTACAATTAAAATGCTCATTTTGTTTGGGATGCGTTCAATTTTTGATCATGACAACATTTTCCACAAGTAGTTTATTTAACAATATTTGAGTAAAAATGCACGTGTTTTAGATGCTGTGAGCATAGAAGTAGATTATGTGGCAGGTACATAATTTTATTTTGTGTGATTTTGGCCAATGCAAGAAATAAATTGTTGCTGTTGTTTTTGTTGTCCAGCATTGGACTCCATAGATGCCTATCTATCAGGAACTTTTTATATCTGTCTGCATGAAAGCATGAATAAAAAAAGTCTTCTCGATTATCAGTACAAGCTACATGGGGAAAACATTTTAAAAAATGCTATTTTGAGTAGAGTATTCCTTTAACAGAAGAAAGTTATTTATCATTGTCAAATAATTGCAGTTCAGTTTCTGTTTTGAATGTCCACCTGTCTAATCATTTGTTTGAGTTTGGTTGTCCTTCTTGGGCATGATTTCTTTATAGATTTTCTAGTGTTTGTGGAAGTTAGAGAACATAACATTTTACCAAAACACTATGTAAGGTGTCAATTACTGTTGTTCCAAAGAGATATAAATAATTAAAAGTATGTGTATTACAGACCAGTTTCTTCTCTGAATAATAATATTAAGATCCAAGTGAAAGTTCTAGCTAAAAAAATAAAGAAGGTATTCCTATATATGATATTTCCATATCAAAACAGATTTATAAAAGGTAGACATTTAGTTTTAAATTTACTGTATATTAATTCTTTAATATAATACAGTATATTTCACTACAGTATTTAAGTCTCCTAAGGTGGTTCTATCTTTATAGACACAGAAAAAAGATTTTGATAAAGTCAAATGCTTTTTTACTTATCAAAGTGGGCTTGATCTACAATATATCTCCATGGATTAAAATATTGTACTCTAATCCAGAACCTATGGTTCATATACATAAATTCTGACTATTTTGAATTGGAACCCCCTAATCAGATAGAAATTCCTGTTTTCTACAATGTCTTTTTTGTAATTGTTATTTGAAACCCTAGCTATTCATGTTTGTATGCTACCCAATTAAAACAGGGATCATAGGGGACAGGCAGAGGCAGAAAATGTATCTTTATCCTAATGATGCAGTGCTCTGTGTCTCAGAGTCAAACATTACTGACATTCATAACAAATCTGTTGGGTGAATTTCATAAAGTCTCTTGGTGTACAATCAACTTGAACAAAAGAGTTCTCTTCCCAGTGAAGTATCTTGCACCCCAGGTTAAACACAATTCATTTTCATTGATGATGACAGAATTTGTTTAAATATTCAAGTGTAACTGTTACAAGGAAAACGGTTAAAGACTCGTTAAAACCTAATCGAAACAATTTGGTAGAAAGTATTAAAAAAGACATTAGTAGGTGGTCTGCTGTGGGCAAGCGCCCTGCCCAGGGTTTGTTTCCTGCCTTGCGCCCTGTGTTGGCTGGGATTGGCTCCAGCAGACCCTTGTGACCCTGTAGTTAGGATATAGCGGGATGGATAATGGATGGATGGATTAGTATGTGGTTATTCCTTCTAGGGAGTTATTTGTTCCACTCCCGCTATTCCAGGCAGGAGAATTAACATTTTCAAAATGAAGACCTGTCTTAGGCTGCTTTACCTCTTTCAGACCATACCAGTTAATATCAGCAAATTGTTTTGTTCATTCACTTGGAATTCAGAAGAACTTCACATTAAAAAGAAGGTGTCATGGTGCTGTCCACCTTTCTGTTCTCTTACTGGATTGCAAGAATATGTACAATGAGATTTTGGAAGGTGGCAGGCTCTCTTAGTTTAAAGAACCTCCTTATGTTCTGATCTTAAGAGAATCTCTGTTATTCAGATTATAACTAAATTGTGTTATTTAGATTGCAGTTCTTTTAGGATAGTTCTAAACAGGACGACACTCTGTATCCTTTTCAAGATGCCTCAGAGTCATAAGCACATCTATATTATGGTATCTTTAGTCTATGCACATTGAAATTGCTTACTCTATGTCGAGCATAATTTTTTGACATACTTAAGGTTGCCAGACGTTCCTTTATATACAGGACATGTCCCATATTTGTCCCCTGTCCCGTACTGACCTTTCTGGGACACCCAAATGTCCCGTATTTAGTTCATTTTCAAATTTTGTAATAAAAATATATTTTTACTACCTTCTTACAGTACTTAGTTGTAACTTTATAAGTAATTATACTTTCATTTCTCAGATTCTCTTGATGAAAATAACCCAAATGTAACGAGGAAACGCATGTTTGCTGCCTGCTTTCAACTTGTTCAGTTGCTATGGTTGGCTGAGAGCAGTGACACTGTTACTGTTTTGCTGTCCAGCCACGCTGCTGTGCAGTTCTGTATCAGCATTGCAACATAAAGTGTCAATAAAGTGTGTTGTTACTTATTGCCACGGCCCACTTTTTTTCTAACTGCCTGTATTAAATAATAATAATATTTCTCTGTTGTCTGTATTACATAAGTATTTTCAAATGATTTCACTTTTACAGAATTGTTTAGCTTGTATTAAATAATTTTCAAATGATTTTACTTTTTTTTCCGAATAACCCATTAAAATCTTTGCTTTATGTTTTTAACTTATGTCTCTACTTTTATATAATATATTGGTCTGGGTGTGTAGGGGCCATGTAGAAATTTATATATATAGTAATAAAGAGAGAGATTTTAAGAGTGTCCCATATTTCTAATTTTCTAATCTGGCAACCCTAAACATACTGCTAAACATGTTAGGAAGTTAAGTGATTTACTAGAAATCACATGGAGAGTCAATGGAAATTATATGGGTTTATGGACCAAAGCCTTAACCATCAGACAACATTGCCATTTATTGAACTGAAAGAAAATGATAACTTAAATACGAGTATGCAAAAATTTGTTAAAATACATTTGAACGCATTTAATAAGTGAACGACTTAACTAAAGGAATGAGTTGATTACATTACATAATGAATTGATAAATGGAATTATTATATTAACTCAAAGACCTTAATGAAATAAGTTTGGGTTCCAAGTCAAATTAAATGAGGTATGGTGGGGTTTAGGGTAAGTGTTAGTGGAGTTAGGTTACAGAAACTAAAGTGATTAACTCTGATTGTGGCTTGTTGTTAGACTATATTTCAATTGGTGGTTCACATACTATAAATACACAACCCTCATTGTGAGCAAATGACAAATTCCCATTGATAACAATGAATTGTAGGCAAAATGGGTGGCATAACTGTTTGTCACCATTACAGCTTTATCGCCCTCATTCTAATATGTTAAGTTCTTTGTTAAGTAAATGAATGGGGAGGTGTATCCCCATGGATGCTGATTTGTGGTATATTGCAGATAGCACATTCACATCTTAAAGTGTGTTGCCGTGTAACCTTGAGCAAGCCATTTGATCTGTTTCAGCTTGGCACCACATGCTGCTACCAATTAGCTGTGCATGTGCATTTGATTTTATTTGCCATAAAACTCATGAGCATTAGAACCAATATTATAATTGCTTCGTAAGACAACCTCTACCATAAATCATACATCATATGAATTTCAGTGAGGTCATCGCCAATCTTTTGAGGTGTGCCATTTGTCTTGAGTCTGAATGTCACATGCTCTTTGTGTCTGTGATCTGTCCCAGGTTGACAAAACAGAGGACAAGTCTCTGGAAGAGCGAGGACGGATCATGATCTCCTTGAAGTACAGCTCCCAGAAGTCAGGGTTGATTGTTGGAATCCTGCGCTGTGCACACCTGGCAGCTATGGATGCTAATGGCTTCTCTGATCCATATGTCAAAACGTAAGCTGTCAACAACCAGCTGTCATCAGCTTCTTTAGTTCTTATTTAATTTCTGGCACTTATGTGCCCTCATCAAATTATCCTTTGAAAAAAATTTCCAGTGCCAGTCAAATGGACTAGAAAATAGAAATCAAGCATGAAATCCATTGTTCTGTGCTGCCAATGGGAAGTGTGTGTCTTCTGACCTTTAGCTGGCTAATTCTTGACTGTATAATAAAATTCAATATTCATTTTCCAGATCATTTCTAATGATGGAACACCGCACAACATTTTGTTATGGTGCATTAGAGTCACTTTTATCTAAATAATGGTACTTTGTCTATTTTATCTTGGTAGTTAGTGACGGCTATTGTTTTAATAAGACTGGATACATACAAATAAGGTTGATTTTTAATCATTTGTTTCATTCCTTTTTCTGAGTTGTGACAGCCTTAAGCATGTCGCACATGCTTTTCAGTCCAAGACCTCACGTAACCATCCATTTTCAAGGTTTATTCAATGTTAGCGTCAGAGCAAGACAAATCCTATTTTGGTAGTGTTAGGTAGGTATCAGACTTAAACTAACCCTGAATAGGTTCACTAAATGTCATGATTACACACACATGCGCTGGGCTGATTGTAAGCCACTAATTAAGTTAGTAAACTTTGAGATGCAGAAAGAAAACCAACACAGCCATATGAAGAATGTGCAGACCCTAAGCTGACAGTGACTAGGCCAGAACTCTGTCTCAGTCTTCTGGCCCTTGTCTTGTTTAATGTTATTTCAGATCACCTCATAATAATTGTGTTCTTCTGTTAAGGCTTTTTTTAGGTGTCAATGATACAGACTCTAACTCCAATGTAAAAATGGTTGTCAGTTTAGCTCTTTCTTATACCAAAGCCTAGAAGATGAAAAAAAGGGAGGTCCAGAGTTCACAAACTGGGATGAGAAAATCAGTAATTCAACAGTAACCCTTATTTATTATTTATATGTTCAAATTCAAAGACATTTGTCTGGGAACCAAACATATATTATTTTACAAGCTAGTGGCCTTTACCATCACTTCTTGTAGTCACACATGAATGGCCTTTCACACTCACTCCATCAAACCTATGCAGCATCCCCATTACACGATTGCCTCTTTGGAAATAATACCACTAAATCCTAAACCACAAAGAGACTAGTCACTACTATAATTAATAAAAAAATTGCAAAGTGATAGAATAAAATAACATGTAAAACTGAAATAAAAGGAAATGTAAAAACTTCTAAATACTCCCACATAAAACCACAAAAAAGAAATTGAACGGCATATCAGATTCTGGCAGATGCTGTCTGCTAGTTTTCCTTTTTTGCTGAATTTTAAGCCTCTGATCTTACTCCCATGAGCACTAAGCATGAAAAGTGCATTATAGATAACATCATTTTTATTACTATTCTCACAAGAGTTCAGCAGGTAGTATTAGATGGTAAAAAAAAACAGATGGACATGAATGAGCGGCTGCATTCTGGGCTGGTAATAGGAGTATTTAATAAGCAGTTAGGGATGACCAAAAAAAAAACAAAAACACGTAACACAACTAACACTCTTTAATTCTCTTAATCCAGTTAAGTGTTCCTGTGGGCCAGAATATATCCAGGCAGATCCAGGTACAAGCCAAGACCAGCCCTGGCAACAGTCCATCATGTGGCCCAGACATACACACACCTTCAAAGCCTCATTGCTTTCCAGAAAAAATATGAGAAATGTCCAAACAAAGGTTGAGACTAAACGCTACCAAAAGTGCAAGTCCAGTTCAGTGTATACTCACAAACACCCATATTCACCGAGGTCCAATAAGAGACACCAGTCAACCTAAACAAATGGCCTGCTTGACAATGCTACCCTCACACCTACTGAAGAAGGCCAATTAATGATAATCTTGGTGATTCTTTTTATGACGTTTACTCAGTTTTCTCTAGTCAACTTTTTTTTCCCCCAAGTACTTGGGTTTGAAACCTGATGTGTCAGCCTGGCATTAAGTAAGTTTGGCTAAAGACCAATTACCATGAATTGGCCCATGACTTAGAAGTCTCTTAAGGCATACTAGCAGAAGGCACATTGTTTAAGAAGAAAAAAAAGAAAGAAAAAGAGTACATAAACTGGCTCAAATAAACTGAGGATTAAGGGTTCAAAGTTTATTCTGACAGCATTAAGGCAGGAACCAACCTAGGTCTTTATTGCAATCCAGCACAGGCCTCACTCACATTCATGCAGGGCCAATTTAGATGCCAGTTACCTTTTTGGGATATGGCAGGTAAAACATATTAGTTTAAAAGAGGTGTACTTTAAATACTACTAATGCCAAAGATTTTGTTTCCTTTTTTTAATATTGCTTTTCCATCTCTACTCACAGTTACAGATTTTTTTAATATAATGTGCTTCTTTGTGTTCTCCTTAATTAATTCTGAGAGCCTTCACTTTTAATCCAACTTTAGATTACACGTAAAGCAAAACATTAACTTTAGCAAGTATTAGATAAGCAGTAATGGAATAGACAGAATCTAATAGAATTAAGGTTTTACAATAGTGTAATTAACATTACAACAAAGAAATATGATAAGAAGTAACTGGTTAGAATTTATTTCGATTTTCCTTCCACTAATATTAATATACGTAAGATAGAAAGCCTGAATGGTATGCATAGTAACGTTATCAACTATAGCAGCTCAACCTGATGCCAACAACTTCACGCTGACACACATCATTACTTAGTACTTGGAAATAATTTAATGAAAAGGTAAATAATTCACTCATTAATGTGAAAAGCTAATAATCTTTGATTTCATGTGTTAAGAGTCTGCACAATGTCCTTCCTGGCAGCTTAGGAGAACTAGATGTCTTTCAATTGTAATTCCTAATTCTTAAAATCTTAAAACGACTCTTAGTTGCAGTTTCACATTGAACATCCAAAAATTCACATTGAACATCCATCCATTTGTTCAGTTCAGAGCTTAGAGGATTGGCCTAGTCCTTTAGATGTAAAGCAGGAGCCAACCTTTGATGGAGTGTTAGCCCATAATGGCGTCCACTTACACATACAAACTTTCACTCAAAATGGGCCAAGTCTGAGCTGGCAATCAACTTACTGAAGACCAACTTATATAGACATGAATAGAAAGTGCAAACCCCACACAGACAGGGGCCTAGCTGGAATTTAAAACCAGGACTCTGAATCCTGGAAGAAAACCCTACAAACACAAGGCTAACCACCACAGGCACTGAGCCAACCTCACACAAAAATGTACAACACACAATTAGCAAATCACAAAACAGAAAGCAAGTGTCATATGAATGTGTGGTTCTGCATTTTGGTGGCATTATAAAAAAAAAGATTTTCCATATTAAATTTTGCTAGCTTTCACTTTTGTGTGAATTGATTAAAATTATAACTTACTGTTTTATGAGAAAAATTCCCGTTTTGAGAGTGTGCATTGCCATACTGAATACCTCCTCTGCCCTAGTCTTTCTCAGTAGTTTTAACTCTGTGTTCCAGTCATCTTTGTAAGAGGTCCTGCCTTTCAGAGTTGCAATCTTGCCACTTCACAAGTCAGCTCTTCTTTATAGGTGTAACCAAATCTCTGGGGTGTCTGTCCAACATCATTTGGTTAATTTTCGTTGTAGAAGCAATAGGCTATATGCACACTCTTTTCTGGATTCCACAACAGCCAGCTGCTTCACTTCTGGCACTCATATGAAAACAGACTAGTTATGACATTTTTCACCAAATCTCTTTAAGGCATACCCAGAATTAGGGTAAATGAAAAGTTTAAAAAGACAAAAACAGCAAAATTTACTGGGTGTTAACATTTCAAAAATAAACAATCCAGACCAGGACCTCAGTTAATCTGCCTTCCAAAATTAAGCCTCACCTCAGACAGCCACACCCAAAAACTCAAGAGGCAGGCTTTCCGGCCTGGCCAGGCCCAAAATGGAACGTCAGATTTAAAAGTTCAAGAATACTTTAAATATTCATTTATTTATATATATATATATATATATATATATACACTAGCCATAGAATAATTTAAAAACATTTGCTATCTCTTGCCCTACGTGCACTTTCAGCTACTTTTCTTGATATATCGTTTGTGGATATTTCATCACCAGCGCTCCCTCTCTCAAGTATGTTCCCATTGTAATCTTTCTAGTAAGCCAATAGTGCTTAACTTCTCACTACATCCATAATGGCTAACATGGTTAAACACCCTAGTATTACAAGTATGTTCCTATAAAGCATGCTTTTCAGACTTCGCCGTTATTTGAGAGTTTGCTTTCTCGCATCCTGTCTGCATTTATACTTGCTGTCTTTGAAGGCGACTTTCTATATGCATCCTATGCCATTTCTCCTCCTCTCATTTAATTTTTAATCACATCACCAAAGCCAAACTGAAACAGTCACATAAAAGCCAGACTGACCAATCATATATATAGATTGGCTAGTTGAGTTCACTGAATTGCACCAAGTTAAAATCAAATTTTTTTTATTACAAACAGTTCCTTTTTACAGTCTCTTATTATAATAACTACGCACAATACCATCTGTCCTTCCCTCTTCCTTCACTCCTTCCTTTACTCCTCCAGCAAGTGGTGTCTTCTTCCACCTGTACTCCGTCCTCCTGACTGAGGTAAGGTAGCTTCTTTTATACTTGATTCAGGAATGTTTTGGTGCCATAAAATTACTATCAGTAAGCACTTCCAGGCCAGGCTAAAAATCCATGGAGCAGTGAAGTCCTCTTCCAGCAGCTCTGCCTGATGGCCACTAAGGAACTTGACAGGGGTGCATTTTTGAATTAATTCTGTCATGTAACCCAGCAGGAGTACAAACAGAAAGTAACCCTGGAGATCACTGACACCTAACATACAGGGGGAATGACTGTTTTTTGTAGGCCATGTTCCCAGATCCATTCACTATTTCCTCCCCCCAATAGGTAGAGGGAACAGGAACTATCTTTGCAAGCATGCTCCTCCATCCAAAGTATCCTTCCTTCATCCCAGTCCCGATGCCAGTTCATCCACTATGGCATTCATAATAAATACAGTGTATATATATATATATATATATATATATATTTATTAGTGGCAAAGGCGCTATGTAGGTGTCAACTCAACACAGACTGACAACAGAGGCACATGTAGAAATAAATAAAAAGGTTTTTAATTTTTCTTCACCTGTGGGGCATGTGTTCCCCGTTATCCCCACAGGCACAACACAGTTCCAAACAACACCCAAAATAAAAAACACCCCAAACCACACTCTTCCTCCACTACTCCTCCTAGGCAGCTTCATCCTTCTCCTCCTGACTCTGGCGCATTGAGTAGTGGCTGCAGGCTCCTGTTGTAGCCCTCCCGGAAGTGCTCCAGGTGGTAATTGGCCTAATTAGGCTGCACTTCCGGGTGTGACTGCATTCCAGCCCACAGAGGCTCATTAAGCCGTGCAGCTCCTCCGGGTGGTGGCCATGGAGCCCTGAAGTCCCACACCTGTGGCCCCGATGTAACCCAGGAAGGCTGCCACCACACATTCTGGGAGACATATATAGAATGCATCCCATGGTTGCTCCCTCGGATCCAGTGTTGAAGGGGCGTCCCGGCCATCCCTCACAATATATATAGTCAAAAATATACTGAAAAATGTCCATGAAACGCGTGGATTAAATGGCTTGACTGGGATGAGAAAGTCAAAAAATAATCTTTGGAAATTAAGAATTAATTTGTATAAACAAAGGGAGCACTTAAAGTGGCAAAAACAAGAAAACATAGGACCAATCTGCAAGGCAAAACAAAATATTCCATATAAATTAAATTAACATAACAAGAACACAAAAAGAAATAAATTATTGAAACACTGGAAAATACTTAATGAAAAACAGAAAAAAAAATATCAGAAATGTTTTTAGTAACAAATACAGTAAAATCATTTCCAAAATGCAACTAAAAAAAATCAAACAAAAGCAAAAAGAAACTAAAGCCATGGATGAAGCCTCAGCAATGCCATAACACCCTCACCCTGTAGACAACGAAATGTACTGCAGAGCTTCTCCAAATCAGTCTTGGGACGTCCCCTTTGGCTGCAGGTTTTCATCCTTTTTTGATTAGTCTCCTGCCTTAATTAAGCATTTAGTTATTTCCTCATGTTGATGCTTTTTTAGTATCAATCCAAAAATTCCAAACTGTCTATGCTACATTTTTATTGAATAATCAAGTATTTGTGTGTTAATGAGTAAGAATTCATTGGTTTTGCTTTTTAGTATTTTGTTCTTTTTGACTGTTCTGGCGATGTAAGCCATAATTTACTAATAAGCACTCACACTGAAAGAGCTACGCTTAAGCACTCAGTGTTGTTTGCACTGGTGTCTGCTTTGCTTGTCTTTAATTATCAGTATTTGGATACAATTAAGACGGCAAACTCCACAAGGGAAGTGAATTAGAAAGGAAATGACAAAACAGAGCATTTAGGGCCATGGCAAAAAAATTCAAATACTGTATTTCTTAATTTCTTATAAACGTCAGTCACGCAATGCCTCACTTTTCCAAATGCAAGATATAAAGAATGAGAAAAGATTAGCTAAACAAAAAATAAGATCAACCTGAGGTAAAAAAAGATTCACTGTTTGTGAAACTGGTTGAAACAAAAATCTGTAGCCACAATGGGGACCCAAGGTCTAAAGCTGAGAGCTGCCATTCAAATTCACAGCCATGTTTGGCACATCTTACATGACATGATGTTGCCACCTGCTGGTTATATCCCTAAACATAACAAATGAGGCCAGCTAATTTTTTTTTCAAAATCTAAAACCATTTAATGCATTGTTTATTCATAATAAAGCCTTTTTTTTATTGCTATAGAGATTTCTATCCTTTCAGTGGCTGACACCAAATTTAAAATAATACCTTGCTTTGTTTCATGGATCTGAAAAGCAGAAGCACCTCTTGCATGTACTGGTCCATGTTCATGTTATTTGTTGTAAAAAATAAATATATAAATATAAAAAATAAAATGTCAAGTGACACACATGATCTTACCATCCAAATCTCTAATACTGTGTAGCGTACATGGCACAAAAAGCCACATTAACTGAGCAGTTCAGGAGTTACTTTTCTGCTTCTGCTCCCAATGGCCAGCACAATGTTAATGTCCAGTTGATTGTCCTTAGACAAACAAAACACAACCAGAGATAATAACACAGACAATTCCTTGCTTTTGCTGTAGGTATCTGAAACCAGATGTGGAGAAGAAGTCAAAGCACAAAACAGCCGTGAAGAAGAAGACCCTGAATCCAGAGTTTAATGAGGTGATCCCAGCCTTCTGCCTTGTTTCACTAATGTTTTCATGTGTGTAACATCCTGGAGAGCGTGCATATCATTTTGTGAGCATAGGCCGAATATGTGTGTGACCCATTTATGTTTTTCTTAGGAGTTCTTCTATGAAATCAAACATGCTGACCTCACCAAGAAGACTCTTGAAGTAACTGTATGGGATTATGACATTGGGAAGTCTAATGACTTTATAGGTAAAAACCTCTCTCTGTATTTTATGGAGGCTGTGGTGTGGCACAGACAAACTTGGAAATATGAGATAAAGCACAAAAAAGTAAGTTATTTCTAAAAACAGGAAAGCAGAAGTGTCTTCCTTTATTAACTGAAAGGGAAATGGTACTTTGCAGGCTATTGTTATTATGAATGTGGCCACTAGATGGTGAAAATGCATGAAAGAGAGAGAGAGAGAGGTTAGGAGCATGCACTGATACAGCACATTGCCGCATCCACCACATGACAAACCAACTCAGGATCCCAGATTGGGACCCAGGTGTAGCCATGCAACAGGTGACACCTCAGCACCACACAAGTTCAGATGGAATGGAACCAGTGTAAGGTTTTTTGCAGTGGCTGGAGTGCCGATTCTGCCACTAACCCCCAAGTTTTCCCTGCAGGTTGGAGGGCCTACTTGCGCAATTGCAGGTTAAGGGCCTTGCTCAGAGTAGAGTCACTTTTGGTGTTTACGGGATTCGAACTGGCAACCTTACCAGTGCATGAAAGCAGGAAGAATATTACAGGAACAGTACTAGAACATTGGAATGATTTTGACAAAAACATGAGGATATATCTGTTGAAATATTGAAAAGGTAGCTTTGATTAAGTGAGGGAAAAAATGTTATTTACATTTTCTATAAAAAGTATTTACCCCTTTAGAGGTTTTCACATTTTATTGTTATGCAACAATTTATTTCTTATATAGCCCACAATCACACAAGGCATGCCTCAAAGGGGCTTTATTGACAACACCCTAGATTTGACTCTCTACGACGACAAGAAAAAACTCCTAAAAAAACCCTGTAAAAAATGGAAGATACCTTTGGAATGGCAATTCAGAGAAAATCCCTCTACTAGGTAGGTTGGGCGTGCAATGGGTGTTAATAATGGAGTGAACAGAATACAATTAATCCTCATCACAGAGCTACATGGCCAATCTATCACTGCCACTTCAGAAATACAATATAATAGTATAAAATACTTTGTTCTGAAAAAGCGCTTCTCACAAAGTGCAGGCACAGAGAGCTGTGACAGTTCTCGATGTAATAGATTATACCACTCACTAAATACAGAGGTCAGGAGTACGTGCTGATACAGCACATTGCCGCACCCACCACATGACAAACAAACTCAGGATCTCAGATTAGGACCCGAGTGCAGTCTCAGCACTACACTAGTTCAGATGGAATGGAACCAGTGCAAGGCCCTTTCATGGTGGCTGGAGTGCCAATTCTGCCACCAGCCCCCAGGTTTTTCCCTGCAGGTTGGAGGGCCTACATGCAGGGCTGGATGCAGATTAATGTCATACCCAACACGGAGCAATTGCAGGTTAGGGTAAGGGCCTTGCTCAAGGACCTAACGAAGTAGAATCACTTTTGGCATTTACGGGATTCAAACCGGCAACCTTCCGATTGCCAGTGTAAATCCCTAGCCTCAGAGCCACCACTCCGCCCATACAGAATTATCACATAAAAGAATACAGATTTATTCAAATACATCAAAAATAAAGTCGAAAATTATTAACATAAATGAAAAACAACATTATCTGTTCATTAGTTATTTGTAGAACTTCAGCCAGATTTCTTGAAAGGAGTGAGACAACCCAGAGTCTTGGAGATCTCGGCCAACTAGCTGCCTCCCCCTACTGACCATTCTACAGCTGAGTCAGTGCTGATGAAAGGCCCCTTCTACCCAATGATTTCAGTGTTCCTTTATCAGAGAAGACTTTTCCATAGGCAGGCAAACAACTTGGCAGTAGAGCAACAACACCAAGTGCCTCATGAGGATACCGAGAAGAGAAACAGAAGAGGGGAGCATTAGTAACTGTTTATAAATATTGTATTAGTTATATGCCACTCCTGGATTTAATTTGGCTTTATTGAAATTGATCAACAGAAAAAGACTCTTTGATGTCTGAGTGAAAACAGATTTCTACAAAGCAGTAGTAAATAACAAATATAAAACACTAAATTATCAATTGCATAAGTATTTACCCCCTTTAATACAACACACCTAAATATCACCAGTGCGGCAAATGGTTTAAGAAGTCACCTCATTAATTCAATGGAGATCACCTGGCTGGGATTTCAGTTGATAGTAGTCTAAATGGACATTATCTGGAAGGTCCACCTTGTGGTGAGTCAGTATGGTGGTAATCTACACAATAAAGAATAAGGAACACACCAAGTATCTCTGTGAAAAGGTGATGGAAATATCCAAGTAATAATAATATAATATTTATTTATATAGCACATTTTCATACAAATGATGTAACTCAAAGTGCTTTACAGGATGAAGAAAGAGAAAAAGGACAAAATATAAAAATAAAATTAGGCAATACTAATTAACATAGAATAAAAGTAAGGTTCGATGGCCAGGGAGGTCAGAAAAAAAAAACAAAACTCCATACGGCTGGAGAATAAAGCAAACTCTGCAGGGGTTCCAAGGCCACAAGACTGCTCAGCCCCCTCTAGGCATTCTACCTAATATAAATGATCTAAATTAGTCCTCATGGTATTCAGACTTCACATGAAAGAACTTGGTGATGATGGTCAAGTCTGAATATCTCTTTCAGTTCAGTTAAATCAATCATTAAGAAATGGTGTATGGAGCTGGGAACCTACCCAGAGCAGGCAAACCATGAAAACTGAGTGATTGTACAAGACAAAAACTAGTGAGGGAGGCCACCAAGACACCTATGAGAACTCAGAAAATGTTCCAAACTACAGTGGCTTATAGTGGAGAGTCTCTGCACACAATAACCATTTTCATGGTGCTTCACCAGTCACAACTTTATGGGAGAGTGGCAAAGACAAAGCCACTGTTAAAAACAAAATGCACATGACATGTCAGCTAAAGTGTGCCGTGAGAGACTCTGAAGTCAGCTAGAAGGTTCTACTGTTGAGACCAAAATTGTGCCTTTTGGCCATCAGACCAACTGCCTTGTTTGAAAACAGCACATTATGAAAAAGACTCCATTGTGGTGGCAACATCATGCTACTGGGGGTGCTTCTCTGCAGAAGGCTTTGAAAAGGTTGTGAGGATACTGGGTAAAATGAATGAAACACATTACAGGGAAATCCTGGAGGAAAACTTGATGCAGTTTGCACTTCTCCTACACACTGGGAGATTAGATTTCCAGCATGGCAAAGACTCCAAGCATAAAGCCAAGGCTACACAGGAATGACTTAAAAATAAAGTTAATGCCCTAGAGTGGCCAAGTCAGAGTCCAGATCTCAATTCAATTAAGAATTTGTGGCTCGACTTGAAAAAGGCTGTTCACTTACAGTCGCCATTCAACCTGAACAAACCTGAACATTTTTGCAAAGAAGAATGAGGAAAAATCGCAGTGTCAAGATATGCAAAGCTGATAGACACTTGTGCACATAGACTCAAGGCAGCCATGACTGCTAAAAGATATTCTCTTTCAATATGAACTTGAAGGATGTAAATACTTTGCAGAGATCTGTTTTCACTTTGACATTTTTCTTTGGATTAATGTCAAAAAAGAGACAAATTAAATCTATGATGATTCAGTCTTGTACAAGAACAAAATGTGAAAACATACAAGGGGTAAGTACTTTTTATAGGCACTGCACTTGTGAGCACTTCACAGTTTTTGAGTAGTTTTGAGAGCTTATCAATACTATCTTTATCGCTAGCATGAAAAAAGTAAAATGTAAAAAGTCCCTCTAGCAGAAGCTGACATTTGAAAGAGACTCAAATTAGAAGTAAAGGCTGTATATTTGCAAAAAGAACGTCCAGGCATGGAGGTTATGTTTTATATTTAAACTGTACTCTGGTATTAATTGCATTTGACTTCAAACAGGAGGGAGCAGCCAACTGGAAAATAAGTTTCAGGTCCAAAAAAAAAAAAGAATACATTAAATTGCAGATGACAGCACTGGTTTAATAAGCACAGCTGTTCCAAATGTAAAATAAAACAATCTTGGTTAGTGTCAGATATTATAAATGTCCTATAGCAGAGCTCAGGCATAAACTGTGCTCACCTCTATTGTATCGCAGTAACACCCAAACCAGAAGATTCAAACATGGGTGTTACATTCAAGTTAGACATGTCAGAAGTAGCTGGAGCGCTCTGGTAGTCTTGGTACTGTCTGATATCACCTGGTCTGTCAAATATTGCTTACTTTTAAACATTACTGAATGTTGTGCCGCTTGCTATACTTTATATTGATTTTAATCTTGTATGGTTGCAATGTCCTCATCTTATGTTATCTTCTCACATTGCTTTTCCTGGTGAGAATCACGGTGGCAGCAGGCCAGGCAGGTGAGCCCACACTTCTCTATTCCCAGCTACAGATTCCAATGGATCTGCTGCAGGGTCTCCACCCAGTGGAATATGCTTGAAGAAGCTCCAGGGGGGACCACCCGAGGGACATCCTTACAACATGACCAGTCCACTTCAACTGGCTTCTCTCGATCCAGAGAAGCAGATTCTATTCTGAGGCTCTCTTGAATTGCTGAGGTTCTTACCCTTTTACAGCTCTTTGCAAATAAAAATAACTTATACAACTTGCATTCACGATCTTGTTCTTTCAGCCATTACCCACAGCTCATGACCATAGGTAAGCCAGAATTTTGATGGTAAACCAAGAGTTTTGTTCTTAGACTCAGCTCCTACTTTCCCACTATGGACCGGTACAGTGCCAGCAGAAACACTTCTATGCTCCAATCAAATTGTTAATCTGATGTGCTCTTCTTCCATCACTTGTGAACAAGATTCTTAGCTACATGAGCTCCTCCACTAATGGCAGTTGCCACACACTAACCCCCACCCTTCAGTTCCCCCTCCAGGATAGAGCAATCCTCTGTTTTCCAAGAGAGATCCATGGCCTCAGACTTGTAGGCACTGATCCTCATCCCTGACGCTTCACACTCAGCAGCAAATCGCTCAAGCGCATGTCAAAGGTCACGTTCAGATGATGCAAAGAGGACAACATCATCTGCATAAAGCAACAATATTAGCCCAGCCTCCTCAACTAGACACCTTCACAATCTCATTTTATAATCTGTCCATGAAAACCACAAACAGGAGTAGTGACTAGACAAAGCCTTGATAGAGTCCGACACCCAAAGTGAATAAATTTGACCTAACATCACCTCTTACTGCATTCATATGGGGAATGAATAGCACGTAAGAGCGGTTCTGTTACACAATATACCTGCAGCACCTCTGATTCTGTCTGATTTTTTTTCTCATATAACTTTCATTGCATTATGGTGTAACAATCCTTAACCGAATCTGTTTTCTGTTGTAATATCTCAGAATTGAGTTCTGTACCTTTTCAGCATCCTACAAGCCAGAGGCCAGTTTTTGTCTAATTCTGATATCCTGTAAGCTTTTTTTCCTGGAGTATTCGCAAATCTTGGTGTCATGAAGTTTTAAATTATTTAAATTTAAGAAATGTTTTATTTCCTAGAGGCTGATTTTAACACATTGCAGGCTCCTGCATCTTTAGCTTCCCTGGAGTTTATCCAGATGTTTTTCAAACCCCGTAAGCATCTGGAATTTTTGACCTTTACACTACACAAAACGTATTCTTATCACGTTTAGTTTATCTACATTTATAAATACGGCCAATTTCCTTGAACAACGCCACTTTGCAAAATGAGGCCCAATATTTCACATCTTTTGGTATTTTTCCCGTACTGATGTGAATATTGCCATGATACTTCTCTAAACATTTAGTATTATCTGTAAACCCTGTAAGTGGCATGTCATGAAGGCCAATTCGCTGGGCTTCTTTCTGGGCAGGAACTCTTTCCGTGTGTTTGTTGGTCTTTGCTTCTTGTGCTTGCTGCACTTTCCTTATTATGCGTCCAGCCCATCAGCACTCCTGATAGTAGATTTATCTTTTGGTCAGTCTTTCTCTGTACGTTTTTATTATTGGTTTAGTTAGGTAAGAGGTTCCTAAAGTACACTATTGGATGTGTGTTTAGAGATGGGTTACCCTTGGCCTTGATGATTTTTCATCAATCATTATTTTATTAATTTTTACAACACATTCAAGGAGTAACAAACCTCTTTGATTAAAGAGATTGCAAAGCTTGAACCTAGTCTTTAATTGAACAGGCAGTTTTGAGTAAATTAGGATTACGTTTTTTACAAGGCCTAAAAAATATTCACCCCTTTGAAAGTTTTTGCATTTTATTATTAAACAACATTGCATCACAGGCAATTTATTGGGCTTTTTGACATTAACATTGAACTTTTTTTTAATTTACATGTGCTATTATTACTTAAAAATGTGAAGTATAACATTGTACATAAAGACAGCGATGTCCTGTGACCATCGTTGCAATCAATATGAAAATAATAATACACTTTCTGGATCATCAGGTGTGATTTAGTCTGATGTAACATAAATGAAGTCCACTCACTGTCTTCCTGGTCTCCTGCACTAATGGCATGACAGATTCTTCATTTCGTATCCACACTTTTTAAGTGGTGTTGAGGTTCCTTGGCTGTCCTCTACCCAGTGGTTTTAAATTGGCTGTGCATTATTTCACTTCTGCAGTTACTAACTTGGATTGTAGACAAGAGTGGAGTGAGCACTTCCTAGTTTTTGCTTTGTTATCGACATGTTATTTTTAATCAAACAATCGGAAATTCTCTTCTGATTTTCCAAACAAAGACATTCAGTTACAGAATGAATTTCAGTTGAAATAGGATCATTTTAAGCATAACTCCATAATTTCTCTAAAGCGTTCCCTGACTTGCCTGATTTGTTAGAGATCCATCATTTTAGAGTGTCATATTTGCTTCATCATCTCTAAAATAGATCATCTCTATTGATCAACCATTCTGGCACTGTAGCCATTTTTTTACTCATACAATTTCTGAGCATATAGCAGCATCATCTTGACATTAAAGTTTCATATCTCAGGTTTTTCCTCTTTTCCTAATCAATGTCATTTCAAACGTTTCTATCTGTGGAAAGACCAGTCTTACAATTGTGGGTGCCACTGGGTGCCTTTTATAGACAACAAAATGCTGGCAGGAGAAAAGCGTCAATCTTTATTATCTAAGTCTTGCAAGAGGTAACCCTAACAGGAGCACAAGCACCTTATTAGTAAGCATTACGAAGGAGGGTCTTTTATACACTTCATTGGTTAGATCACAGTTCCAAGGAATTCAGTACATACTTGGAAAACTTTTAACATGATTGGTTCCATCCATTTGCTAATGATACATGACAAATGTTGTCATTAGGAAGATTGACAGTCCTGTCAGCTTAGGAGTACGTGACTTTAAGATGTTAAAAGTACATGTGCCGCTCCACATCCATTCCATTCTGAACCAGATGTTTCCTTCTTGGTTCATCAACAGGAAACTTAGCCTGAGCATAATAATAGAGCAACCAGCACACTTTAAAAGATAACTTTTTTCTTATACCAAGGCTTGCTTTGCTTTTATAGCTATAAAGTTACTTAAAATGCCTTTTCTTAATAACTCAAGCCTTTATAGTAGCAAATTGTAAAATAACACCTTCAGCCTTTAACCATAAGCTCAGAAGAAGAATGTAAAACTCAAGCACAAACACAGCAGATAATAAAGCACACCAATCCAGGGTTCAGATTCAACTTCTGCACAATGCTAATGATTTGCATTTCAGTGGCAAGGATTTAATCTGAATTAATATACAAAACCCATAGTCAGAAATAGGTAGGACCAGAAAATGAAGGTACTAGATAGCAATAGTCGAGTCACAAAGAAGAAAGATTTGAAACACAAAATCAGAAGATCATACAACATCATTTCTGGATACTGTTTTTTTAAGAAAAATACCTTCCACAACTATTTATCATTTTCCTGTTGAAAGAATGCCCACAAAATTTAAACTTACAGAGGCTATGCTTTAATAAATGGTCACCTGTGTCATTTACATCCAAGAATCAGTAACAACTAACTGCATAGTCCAGCGATAACTTCACTACACAATGCTCAGCATGCAAATCATGAAGAAGATGTGGAGATTCATTGCTTACTGATTGAATAACCATAAACATAGTGCACAGATGCAGAAAAGAATGGTGAGAACCTGACCATCGGGCTTCTTAAGTATACATTCTGCAATTTTTTTAGATCAACTTATTATTTTTAATGGACTTATGTAATATTAGCGACTTTTATATGTGTGGTTTTTCCTAATTTGAGGTTTTCATAGATGAGGATTTCATTTGTGTTGTAAGTTTTGATCTGCTTTTGAAATAATAAACCTGTTTTTCAGTACTATTATATCTTCTTTGTTTATGTGATGTCATCTTGGTTCTTTTCACGTGAACACAATCTTCACCAACAATGATTTCGTCGGATGTGACACTATTAATATGGCAGAAAACGTGTGCTGCTTTATCCCTGGGGGAATTCAACCAACAGAATCCTAAGGTTAGGGCCTGCTTGGAAATAAAATTAATAATCACTAAGGTTTTGTATTTTGGTGATGACCTATTTCTGACTTAGACCTTCCTATTTCAGTTTCTGGTTGCTTGGTTTTGATTGTCCTTCCGGTTTTGACTTATTGCACTTCCCTGATGATATTCTTATGCTGTATTATTTTTTTCCTGGTGTTCTTGCACTCACAGTAATTGTCAAGCACACTGGTGTCCATAACAACTTCAATGTGGCAATTTTGGTCCTCGCGACCCTTTTTTGTCAGCATTAATGATCAATCTCATCCTTACACAAGCTTTTTTTTTTCTTGCCGAGTCATCAGACCAGTTTTGTACTGCTCACGGACTTTTACTCATTGTCCTTTTGTGGATAATTTGTTGATCCTGTCCTGGACTAATGGAATTTTTAATGATGAAACAAACCGGTTGTTATCGTCATGTCCTCCTCTTCGCTTTGTGTCTCATAATGCAGTATGCATTATTTTCCATGAACACATTAATGCCACGTCACTTCCTGCAATCCCCCTTTTTTACTCTTTCAAAGGATTTCCAAGACACTATGATGAGTATGATATGGAGAGCCTCAAGGTTCAGACTTGATTAAATTGTGATATCTCCTGTGTATAGTAATGTTTGCCTTTTGTTCTCCCAAACCAGTTCTCAGTGTCCTTCTCTCTAGTGAAACCCTCTTCCTGCTTGTACACTACAGAGATTTTCACATTTGCTTTGGTCCACCTTCTTTGTATTTGTACTAAATTTACTATAATTTTGTGTTTGTTTCCTTGTTGTCTGAGCAAGTCATTTAGAATTTCTGTAAGGTACATTTTGAAATTCATTTGGACCACTTTGCAGAGATCTGCTTTTACTTGGACATTAAAGTCTTTTTCTGTTGATCACTGTCAAAAAATCCAAATAAAATCCACTGGGATGCAATGCTGTACAATAATAAAATGTGAAAACTTCCAAGAGGGTGAATACTTTTTACAGACACTTTTACTGTAATTTCTTCTTTTTTTTCCTTATTGTCTGAACTAGTAATGTAGAATTTCTATAAGGTATAGGCCACGTTTTACACACTTTGTTTATTGAGCTGGGCCTACTTTATAATGTTTGCAAACAGACATCTATCTGAATATCCCATTTGATTTCTCAGATCACACTTTAATTCATTCATTTCAAAGTAATTCCCCACGGTTAGAGAGAGACCTATTGTTCTGGAAATCCTAAATGAACAGGTTAATGGAAAGTCTTAGAATCTTGGCGATTGTGGTAAAATACGAAGATTCTGCATAGCTGACTTTGGAGCCCATTATGTTTGATCTCAATATCTTTCATTCTGTCCTTAGCTGTGTTGATTTCTACTTCTTGAAATGTTCTACTTTTATACCCTCTATTTTAGTAGTCTTTATGCTATCTCTTTAAGCTTTGATCCTGCCATTTTGCCCTTTAATACTGTTAATCATTGGCAATGATATTGATAAAAATCATTAAAACTGAATAATAAGTTTAATTTAGGACTAATATCATATTATTTTGGTTTAAATAGATTTTAGGTTTACAAGAGCATTTTCAAACATCAATGCTATTGTCTTTATATTGCACATCAATATATACCATATAGTAATGGTATTACATGTTGGTTTAGTTTCTAGACATTCATGATCCAAAATTAATTTTAATGGGGATAATAAAGTTACCTTACCAAACCTGCACTATGCTGCCACCTGCCACTTCTCTGGTTTCCCTTTGACCTAGCAGGCTATTCTTCCCCCGTGATGATTTCACTTGTTTGATTCACACCATTGCCCTCCATCTCCATGATCTTCTGCATTGTCTCTTGCAGGTGGAGTGACCCTGGGGATCAACGCCAAGGGTGAGCGGCTGAAGCACTGGTTTGACTGCCTCAAAAATAAGGACAAAAAAATTGAGCGGTGGCACACCCTGACTAACGAACTTCCAGGGTCGGCTTTCAGTGACTGAGGCTCTGCCCCCTCACCTGCAAGGGAAACCCTTGGGTAGAAGGGGGTCTGACTGACACCAGCACCCTGCCACATTTACGCAGGAGACACATTTTGTTTGAATTTCTTACAATTAATGTTTACAGAAAAAAAGCAAAAGTTTTACAAGAAATTCTTATGGATCTGGCTTCTGGTATGGCCTCCCATCAGGTATCACAATAACCAGAGTAGGGTGTGTTAGCTTCGCTGACAAGGGCCTGGCCGCAGACAGTTGACGATTGTCATACTTAGCATGCTAACTCAGACTACTGTTTTCCAGCCTAAACACCACAGACATCCCAAAACCAGAGCAGAGTTTTTGACTAAGGAGAGATTCATAGAGTACATAATTGTACACATTCATAGACAAACTCACAAAATGGGAGAAATGCCCATGCTGTCTTGTTCAGGAACTGTAGCAATCAAATGGAATGTTTCATTAATTTTTCTGAGCTTCTGACCCAGCATGGCCAGGCTACACTTGTACCTACAAACACACTCACACTGTAAAATGCATCACGTGGGCAACTAAAAAGCAGATTTGCACAACTGAGAAAATAAAACTTGCTGGCTGTTTAATCATCTGCCATCTCATTAGAGTGCATGTTTATATTACTCCTGAGATGACACTGAAGGAGAAAATATGCAATTTTAATTATAAGTAAAGCCCTCAAAATTCTGGGCATACTATTAACTGAGCATTCAACATGCTTTATCAATATACATCCATTAGGTTTATGACCTCAGAGACTATGTCAGTAGCATGTTAGTAGTTCACAGGCATAGTCACAGACAGACTCAGAATCAGTCACTGATTAACCTGTCATACACGAGTTTAGGATGTGGGAGAAAAACCAAAGTACACCGAGAAAACCGAATGTGCAGACTCTGCAAAGAAGAGTTACCAGACATGGAGTGGAGTGGCAGAGGTACTAGCCATTTCGTTACCAAATGTTGGTGTATTTCAGGTTGACCAAGAGAAGTAAATATCTACTGGAATTATCACCTACAATATGGGACTTGTTAGAATATTTTATGAATGAAGTCAAAACAATTGTGGAGACTATAGCACAGAAACACTGTTTGCAATCCCATTACTTATTAAGATGCAACAATAAAGAGAATTTAATTTTGTTTTTTTTATCATGTGTGCCTGGCTGCCAGCTTGTCATGGAGCTGGAGTTCTCTTGTTCTGCATCTTTTAACACAATAAACCCATAAGCCACAGAGAATCAGTTATGACAGGTATGTATAGTTTAATTTCATTGCTAGTGTAGCGGCACAAAGTCCTGTCAGGATGTCTAGCGCCCCTGATTGGGATGGGTGATGGGAAAACAGAAATGACCTCTGGGTAGGCTTGGTGTCAGTCAGGCCAAAGGGGCAGCTCTGTCAGCCCTGCACTATTTCTACACTTTGTGATTGGTTTGCCTTTGTACCTGATTTGTACTGTATATACATATAATGAAACGCATGTTGGTGTGTCAGTGTGTTATGCACTGTTTGATACAAACAAAAGCACTCCAGTCCTCTCGCGACACTTTCACTTTTGTATGTCTGAATGCTGTCAAGTCCGTTTGGCTATCAACTGGACTCCAAGTGTGCTGCCTTTCCTTCTCCAGCTTCCTTCCCTCACCTGTTCTTGGCTCAGTGCTCAGCAGCAGCATATTGAATGGCTAGGTTTGATTTCTCTTTTTTTTGTGTTCAATGTAGCCTTTATCTTTTTGATTGTTCATTCCTCCTTTTTTGTTGCCTTTTCTGTGTTAATTGTGTTCCTCCCTGTTTTGCTCGGAGGGCAAGCAGCCAACAGGTGTGGTGGTCCATGTGACATTTCAGGCTTTGAGTTGAGGAACCCTGCTAACCCTGTACTTCATGTCACATAGGTAAGAAGGACTCTTTTCTTCATGGAAAAAATGATTTTAAATGGCCAGTTAACTTTGTGCCATAGTTAACAGGAAGGAAATAATCTTTATGTTTCTTGAATGGAAGTCAACAAACTTTGCTAATGTGGTTACAGACCAGTCTGAATCTATAAATAAATAAAAAATCCAATCCCCTTATCAGTACAACAAGGAGGAATCATAATGAGAAAAGAATATTAAACACAATCTCAAATGCTACAGGGTTTGGTTTTTTTCTGTCTCTTCAAAAAAGAGCATGCAATCCCTTCAGACTAGTAAGCCTACAACTTGACTAACGCAGTGGAGCTACACAGTCTGACAAAAGGAGCGGTCATCTTAACTCATTGTAAGATATAAGCATACAGAACCCTTCAAGTGAGTCAGACTCAGAATTTTCCCTCAATCTGGCTCATCTTCAAATTTAGAAATAAATTGTCAAGACTTATTTAAAACTTGGACTGATGTTAGACACTCTAAAAAATGATCAGCCATGCAAGCAGACTGACACTATGTAGAGAAGACTTGCAGATTAATTACAGAAGGGCATTTGGATTCCACCTAATGACCTTACACTCCAATTTCACCACTGACAGATTTTTCAGAAGGACAGTATAAAGGTTAGTGTTTGAGTGAGCAGGTGTGAGTAAGTTTTCATTATTTTTTTTTTATTTTATTTTCTGCCTCCTCAAATAATTGCACATTAATATATAATTATACAGGGGTGGATTGCTGATCACTGTTTAGTTGCCTTTGTATTACCAACCTGACCCCATGGGCAGTCCCACAGCTGTCTTTGGTTGCACTGCCTGCTGGATTCCATTAGGTTGGTCATCTCACTCCACTGTATTTACAGAAGATAGTAATTTAGACCTGTAGCAGCATTGCCATCTACTGGTGTTCTGTGGTAATGCTAAATTTCTCCCAGAATGCCGGCAATGGTTTAAGAGTTTAGAAAGTGAGAGGCACATGTCAGTCATTTTTAAGAAGTGCAATCAGTAGTAGTTTACTGGTTTTATCTTCTACAGTTTTACTTAATTATTAGCTCCATTAGCTTTAATGAACTGCATACATATTATTGTAATCATATACTGTATAGTCCACCCACTAAAATCAATTTAAAGTTAGTTATCCAGGTAGTAAGTGTTTACTTACTATATAGCATTAGAAAAAAACAAAAAGAAGCATTAATACAATAAAAAGTAACAAAAATATCTTGTGTTATTAAAGCAAGTGAATATTTTGTGCCCTCTCTTGGAATGGAAAGCTCAAGTTATTCACTTTGGTACACTACTATATAATTTTTTCAAGTTGTCCTGTGGTAAATGCACAAGCATCTTGTAGGATTTCCATAATGCTTCTTCTTGTTCCTTTCTTTGTCCTAATGATCCCACACAGCTTAAATTATACTGATTTCGGAGCTCTGGTAAGCAATCTACTTGTAATGTGCATTACGTTCCATCTACAGACTCCACTCCAAGTGGGTCTTAACTGTGTTTGCAGTTTGCTTGCAATCATTCAAGTAAGTTTCCTCAAAGGTACACCATGATAAATCAGAATCTGTTTATATTTCTCAGCAGTCATCACTCTAATCAGTTTTAACCAGATCCCCTATACCATTGACTGAAAAGCATTCCCAGACCATGACAGAGTTGCCACTCAGCTTTACAAAAGGATATAGAGTCAAATATCAATATATTGACAAACTGGCCTCTCTGTAAATGACAATTTTAAAATTTTAACTTATCAATCTATAAGGGGTGTTTTTATGGTCTTCTCTGTCCTGCAGTCTCTTCTGATTTTTACCTTTCCACAGAGGTTTCTTAGCTCCAACAAGCTCATTATGAATCATGTAATGTATTTCGATGCCTAACTGATTGCCATATAATGAACATTGTTTCCATCTGTCCCTTAAGAAAGTGACCATATGCTGATAGAATTTTGGATATTCTGCTACATTATATTCCCATTTTCTTCAATTTGTTTTAATTACAGCTTAAACATCACATCCGGAAAGTCCCATTTTCAACATGTGGTGTTCTATTTTTCCTTGGTAGGCTGTTGACTTTAGCCTTGTTGATCAGTGGCATTACAAGGATGCCATCCTTGAGTAGACATTTAGATGTGTAGAGAGGAAAACTAAATACCAAAAAACTTTGTTACTGATTTTTGATGTGGTGGGTAGATGACCCCTTTGGGTGGACTCTACTCAACCG
Organism: Polypterus bichir lapradei; assembly: GCA_026402145.1. NCBI lineage: Eukaryota > Metazoa > Chordata > Cladistia > Polypteriformes > Polypteridae > Polypterus > Polypterus bichir. Next base: position 98,647,681 of record JANRMT010062814.1, read on the forward strand.
TAGCCATGTCCCTGTTGTTGATACAAAAGTGTGATTTTATGACAGCCAGACTTCTCCTTGAGGTGCCCCAGTATTTTGGCTACCATCTCATACACCTACTGCATTTATGTGTTAAACCACACCACTAGCACACCTCATCTCTACCTCATACATTTGAATCAGGTGTGCTTTTGGTAGAATTTATCAAATATCTGCTATGGCTCAGAGAGGTTTGAAAACCAATCCCATGTTACTCTTTACCATCTGACAAGATATCAATGCATTTTTGGAAAATGCAAGAAATTATTGTTAGTTGTAGTGTATTGATGGTTATTTGTATTTATTCAGATATTACAGTATATAGTGTTTTCATGAGCAAATACACACTGCCCAGGTACCTTTTGTACCACTATCACATGAAGTGACCTTCAGTTGGTGAGTTGATGCAGCCTAATGAAGAACCGTTCAAAGCATTAAGCATTAGGTATTACTTCCATTTCAAACAAAAACATGAATGTGTCAAGATTCTCTTAATGTGTCGAACAAATACAGAATATCATGTAATATGAAAAGCACCTACTGATGTTGTCATGTCATTTTCGTCTGTCTGTCTGCACTAAACAACTTAGCTCCCAGTGGAGTGATTTTGAAAAATTTTAGCATGCTTATTCCTCAAACATATTTCTCAGGAAAGTTCAGTTGTGTTGTGATATGCCAAATAGAACACACTGTACATATTTTTAAAATTTTAAAAACTCCATAGCTGTCAGTCTTAAAATATAGAAACATTCTGCGTGACTTCAGTTATTGATTAATTTAGTGTTTCACCTTTACCTTGAGAGAGGATATATTTCAGCTGGTATATGTTGCAAATGTACCCCCTTTATTTATCTGATAGCTGCTCTTGATCTTATTTGTGAGAGAATTGTATGTGCAGTGGTGGTGCCAAACCTCTGTCACACAATCCCACTTCTCCTTTTTTGGATATTATTAATTTACATATGCTAGAGAGAGGACAGCCTCTTCAAATACCAAAATGTTCATCCCATGTTTTGTCAAAACACGAAATGTAACTTATATTTGTTGTCATAATAATTAGAGCTTCTTCTTTCAGCTGCTCCTGTTAGGGGTTGCCATACAGTAGAGGATTACCATCTTCCATATCTTTCTGTCCTCTGCATCTTGTTCTGTTATATCCTGTCATAATTAGAGCAATGGTTCAAAATTATATGAATTTACTATGAAGCACATACAAAATGAACAGAGTCTTTTGTTTTCAGTCTAATCACAGATCACTCAGAGATTCTTAGAGAACTGACCTTTATGTGGTCACGTCAATGAAAAAACGCATTATGCTGCCAGAACAGAATTACATTCTATTATCAGTATTATTTTTGGACATGTCTCATCGCTACAAAAATATTTTAATAACCAAATATATTACAACCGTTTTTTTGAAGTATATTAAACACACTTGAACCTCCATGGCATTTGGACTGTTTAAATCTGTGGCAGTCAACAAACAGGAAGAGGTGGTTGCTACATCCCGTTGGGGTGATGTAGTGGTTTCCCTTGTAGTGAGTTCTTTTCTGTGGAGATAACAAAAAGTGTGTGAACAAAGTTTTAGAGAGTAAAGTTCCTTCTTTTCCAACACAAAGAAAACTCCACAAAAATGTTTTAGTGAGTTTTGCATTTCATAATTGCTAAATCGACTGAAAATTAATTTTAGTTCAGTTTCGCAAAATTAGGTTAGAATCAAAACTTGCCTGCTTCACTCATCACTAGAAATTTCCCAATCAGTGAGTCATTTCATCTACACTTTGCACAGCAGATGAAACTGGTGGATGTGTACATTTAGACAAATTGTGAACTTAACTCCAGCCCGAGGGTGAAATTGCATACTGTACATCAATCAGATATGAGTGAGAACTTTGCCAACTAATAATTTTAATTGTTTGGTGCCATACTGTTATAACAGATTGATGGTAACAAGGAGGAGGGTCAGAGGAGGAGTTGTGTGGTATAGCCCGGAATGGCAGGAGAAGATATGTGAGAATTAGATTTAGCAGCTAAACATCCCATAGAAATTCAACTGTGAACATTTGTGCACTTGTTTTCTGAACTTGGTTTGTCAGCTACAGGATGGTGAAGAGTCAAAGTGTATTCTGACAGAATTAGACACATGGCTGGACAGAACCTTGGATGTCTAAAGTACACACATGCACATACAGATGCTGGGGCCATCTATTGTCTCCACTTAGTCAGTCCTGTGCACCTCTGGGATTAATGTGAGGTATCCACAGAATGGCCATAAAGACACGAAAAGAACATGAAAACTCCACATACATGAAGTGTTCAGGCTGATAATCACATCCACATCCTTGGAGGCAGTATTGCTAACCATTGCGCCACTCCTTAAAAAAAACAGAAAAAATAACAAGTTTATCAGAAAATCACTCCAGTTTATATGTGTATTTTAACCAATAATTTCACACCAGAAAAAAAAAATTTAAAATAAAAACTGCAGTGAGAGAAATTCCTGAAAGCCAATGATTCTGAAATAGTGTGGCCCAATATGCATTCGTCCTGTCTGGTATGTCACGAGCACGTCATGTGGAGGAGGTGTTGATATGTAACAGAGAGCAAAAGGAACTGAAGAGGAGATGGAGGGCATAAAAGGAAACATAAAAATAATACAGGCTGGGGTCAGAATACCAAAAGAAACTATTCAAATTAAATGTCAAAGCTGGAACACTGAACCAGACATTGTAGACAAAACTTGTATCATGAACCTCTAACTAACACTAAATAACTAAATAAGAAATGGAGCTTTAGAAGAAATCCAAAAGCTTGGATACAAGAACCTATGCACTGCCATCTTTTATAGTGAGGACTTGAGGACACAATATACCAGATGACTGGGAATGGTCATAGCAAACATACATTATATGGTTGCTGCCATGCAAATACTGTCACAAAATGGTGGTGACCATCCAAATTAAAACACAACTGGCACTTCCAATCTTATGATTAAAGCTATCAACAACCCTAAAGGCAAATGTAAATGATGCTAAATGACACAGAATGTATCCGAGGATGCCACCTTTCAGATACTTTTAAATAAAGAAGTGGAATGCCAAAAAAATATAAAGTGTAAAAGATTAACAAACAATTTATGATGAAAATTGGTTACATGAAAAAGTGACTGACATGTGATGATCCTGCAGTCCATTCACTCCACTATTCTAACATACAGGTTTTGTAGGTCTGTCCAGCTCCTGCTGAGGCCACTGAGGTGGTCTAGATCAAGTTAGTGCAAAGATACCTGGAACATGAGCTTTGGAGCTCTGATAATGACTGAAGTAAGACTTCAAGGAGGATCCAGAGCCAGTCATGTCCTATGTAACCCAAAAAGATAAAAATCAGAAACTGCAAGCAGTGTATTAGTGTGGCCTACTGAGCACCAAAGCGACTTGCAGTGTTTGTGATGTGCCAGATGAGATGACAAACTAAAAAATAATTAATAGAAGGTAAGGTAGCCTACCTCAAATTTCAAACATACAGACAAGGGCATCTAGGGTTTAGTGAGCAGGTAGTTATGTCCACTAAATGATAATGAGTTCTGGATGATTGTACAACTGTGATGGCGATAAAGAAAGGCAGGTACTCTGTGTTTTGTGAGGTGGTCCGCCTAAGGCTTAGTTGCTAGAATGAGTCTCTTGCAAATGTCTCTTTTAGGCCTAAGTACATGCCATAAAGCACGCCTACAAGCTGTCAGAACTTACAGTGCAGGGTTCCCTTCTCTGTTGTTACAAATGAAGGATTCCTATTGGCAAAACGCACAACAGGAAGTATTAGAAGAAAGTCATTTTGGTCTGCAACTGTTTCAGTTGTGTCATCTGCAGCCCCCAGGCTGTGGGAGCACTAACTGTAACGCCAGCAGAGATCCATTCAGTCTTCTGAGCACCTTTGGATGTCAGGATCAAGACAGCAAACCATTGTTTCATAAAACCGCCAAATTCCTGACCCTCACATCTGTGACAGAAACTTTGATTATTTTGTTTTGGCTGAGGTGGCACGCTTGATTGCTTTGTGTGTCATCTGCCCTCCTCATGCTCTGGCTGCTCACCCTGCTCGAGCCTCTCATTGTTTGTATTAGTTATCCCCACTGCCCCCCCCATCCCCAATATTTCCCTATTTGTTTTAGCTTAAATATCGAAGGATGGTGGCCGTCAGTCAGCATGTATTATATCTGACTATATTTGATGGTCTTCCTTTTTGTTGATGTTATTTTTCTCAATAAAATTGCATAAAAAAAGAACACTTGTCTTTGTTTTATATTGTTCCAGCAGCGGGAAAGAGTGGAAGAAATGGCTAAAAGACTTAGTTTTGGACCACTGACATTACAATATGCCTTGAAATGGACTGGCACCTGTATTTGTGTCGATTTTCTGTGATCTGTCTGGTGCATCAAGGAAAAGCTCATTACTAGTTTGAGGATGTACGTATTTACAGTAAATATGGTATACACTAATCGGCCACAATGTTAAAACCACCGACAGATGAAGTGAATAACATTGATTTTCTCATTACAATGGCACCTGTCACAGGATGGGTTATATTAGGAAGCAAATATACAGACAGCTATTAAAGGTGATGTGTTGAGAGCAGGAAAAATGGGAAACTGCAAGGATCTCAGTGACTTTGACCAGGGCCAAATTGTGACAGCTCGACGAACGGGTGCGTGCATCTCCAAAACAGCAGGTCTTGAGGGGTGTTCCTGGTATGAAGTGGTCAGTAGCTACCAAAAGTGCTGAAAGGAAGGTTGACCGAAAACAGGGTTGTAGGCGCCCAAGGATCAGTGATGCATATGATAAGCAAAGACTACCCTATCTGGTTTGATTCCAGAAAGCTACTGTAGCAGAAATTGCTGAACACACAGTGCATCACTGTTTGCTTCGTACGGGGCTGCGTAGCCATAGACTGGTCAGAGTGCTCATGCTGACCCCTGTCCACTGCTGAAAGTGCCTACAATGGGCATGTGAGTGCCAGAACTGGGCCACTGAACGAAGTAAGAAGCTAGCTTGGTCTGATGAATCTTTTTTTTTTGATCATGTGGATGGCTGGGTGCATGTATGTCGTTTACCTAGGTAAGAAATAGCAGCAGGATCCATAAAGGGAAGAATAGACAGTGTGATACACTGAGCAATGTTTTGCTGGGAAACCTTGGGTCCTGGCATTTATGCGTATATTACTTTGACACGTACCACAAACCTAAAGATTGTTGCAGACCACATACACCTTTTCATGGCAACTGTATTCCTTGATGGCAATGGCCTCTTTCAGCAGGATAATGAACTAACTCTGCCACATGAGAAAAATTGTTCAGCAATAGTTTGACGAACATGACAAAGGGTTCAAGGTATTGACTCAATCTCAATCTGGTCAAAGAATCTGTGAGATGTGCTGGAAGAACAAACCTGATCCATGGAGGTTCCAACTCGCAATTTACAGTACCTAAAGGATCTACTGTTAATGTCAAAGTGCCAGATGAACACAGGACATCTTTAGAGGTCTTGAGGAGTCCATGCCTAAATGGGTCAGAGCTGTTTTGGTGACTAGTATAGAGGGACCTACACATTATTATGCAGGTGGTTTTATTGTTTTGGTGAATACTTTACTTTTGAGCTGGGGTGTCAAACACGGATCTGGGAGGACCTTAGCAGCTGCAAGGTTTTCTTACAGGTGCTTCCTCAGTTGGCAGGCAATAGTGATGAGCAAAACAGCACAGCCTTACACCATTGCCTTTACATTCATTTTGTAGATATCCCATTTCACAAAACTCATTAAAATGAAATGTTATAGGTTTTTAGGGATGTAAACAAAGGAATATAACTCCCTAAGAGTTACCACTGCCTCTTCCTCCACCGTCCACCTTTGGTTCCTTTCATTGCAGCTCCATGTGCTCTTGTTTGCTTTGTGCACTGCCAGCCAGCACATTCATGCCACCAGTTCTGTCCCCTCACAACACTCTTTTGGGATCAGAAGTAACACTATGAATAATACCATCTGCACTCACTTTTCCCATCTACTTAAACTGACTGAAGTCAAGACCCTTGCAGGGACTTGCTGACCACCATATACCAAGGCCATTGGATTTTAGCTGCTTGCAAATATTTGCTCTCCAGCCACACTGTACTTTCCATGGGCTGCTCATGAATACATTTAGCCATGTTTTTGCAGATGAGATGAAAGTAAACTGCATGTACTAATGATGCTAATTTTGCTTATGAACAAATGCAAATTCTTTCACGGATCATTTCACACAACACTAGTAACAAAGTTTTTGTTTTCAATGAAGCATACGTCTTTTGCCTTCATCTTGATTGTCTTGCTTTTAAAGATTCCAATCTTTCATTATTCTTTTCCTTGTTAAACAGCAGCCAAATATAATAAGATGTAAAGCAAGCCAACAGTTGACCAATCAACTTAGGGGTCTCAAACGCATTTCCTAGAGGGCCATAATTTCCACTCCAAACCATTTCTTAATTAGAAGCCAATTCTTGGTGTTCATTAAAACATTAATTAATTCCATGAATTGTTAGTTCTCTCATTCTGTCATACCAGGCTTTTCTGTTTATTTAAATTAAAATTAAAGCAAATAGAGTAGCAGTAGGTATGTTACTAATTAGTAAATGGCTGGAATAAAAAAATATAACCAGGATCTGACTTTGACAGCCCTGCTTTTGATGGTGGATGGGATGAGTGACACCAAATGTGCACCTTCTGCACAGATGAGCCACTAACATTCCTTACTTTCTCTACTGAATCGTTGTACTTGTCTTAGAAATTGATATCTCACAGAAAAAATACAAGCGTGTTCTCAGATGCCTGTGCTTCCAGTAAACTCTAAAAGGTGCCAGATAACACTTGTCTGTGACATTTTGTTTGGCGCTTTCTTCTTTCTTTCACCCAGTAAAGTGAGCATTTCAGTAAACAAGCTGTGGCTGTGGTTAAGTTCTGTGGAGTCAGAGACTACATTGTAGGATTCAGATTATGTGTCACTCACCATGTACATCCTCCACACAACTGAAAAAGACCCCTTTCTCGACATCTTGCCTTGTTAGCAAAGGGTATGTCAAAGGCACAAATCCTGTAGCGTGAATTCATTTAATTTAATTCACCAACCTGTTCATTCCATTACAAGGCCACAGTAGAGTGTTATGCCACTTGAACTGAATTTGACTTTAGAGAACAGAGAGAGACAGAAGAATGCCTCCAGAGGGATCAGCTACATGGAAGTGGACCCGTAGAAATTAGAATGAGTGCATGTAAGATGACGAGCGTTCCCATGATGGCATCACTAATGATTACAACTTACATATAACAGCTAAATCAGGTAGAAATAAGTATACTGGTGAACTCCCATGCTCTCTCCATTGAATTTTGAACTGATCTAAGATAAAATTTGTGTTGGAAAAGTAGGCTTGAGCAGTGAGAGAATGCTACAAAGAAGCAGACTTCTAGTGTCCTATATGGAGTGAAGAAAAGCACTGATACACACACACACACACTTCTAACTTCTAAGATGGCAATGACAAAATCATTAATGAGAAAATTCCACATGAGCTGTTATGTCCCCACATAAGACGGCTGCTAGATGTAGGAGGTATATATGCAAACGGCACAGTTCATCATGTACTGTAACAGTAGCTTGAAAATAAAAACAGGAGTTTCTTCCATTTAGTATAACAAGAAAAGTATGCCAAAAATTAATATGAGCGAAAATACTATATAGTGCTAGACTGGTCCTTAGGGCAGTCTGATCAGCTTGTATGTTATGCACATCATCACAGATCCTCCTGTGGCAGTGTGCAGGAGAGAAGATGCTGAGCAAACCCCTCAGGTAAATACGAAATGGACTGTCTTGAGATAAAGAAAGAAATGCTAGGGAAAAACAATCTACATATCAATAGCAGTCACCCAGACAGATCATGCAGGCAAGTCAGAACAGCCGTAATGCTCACCAACATCACATATACTGTACATTCACAGCTGAAGTATTAGAATGAGGGTTGCAGAAGAAAAAAATCTTTGGTAGGAGAGGACCGAAGTGTGGAAGACATGAGAATGGCCTTCTAACATGCTGTCATGCCAAAAAGGGTAGATGCGCTTAAAAACAAATATCCATCCATCCATCCATCCATCCATTGTCCAACCCGCTATATCCTAACTACAGGGTCACGGGGGTCCGCCGGAGCCAATTCCAGCCAACACAGGGCACAAGGCAGGAAACAAACCCTGGACAGGTGCCAGCCTACCGCAGTAAAAAAAAAATATTCAAACAAAATCCAAAAAAGTGCAAAGAGCTATAACAATTATACTACCAGTTATATAAACAAGAGGACAAGAGAGCAACAAGTAGTTACAGACTACAACAGATCAAACATTGACTCAGGTAGTTCAAAAGAGGAAAAAGACACCACAACATCTCATCAGAAAGGAAGATTAAACTAACCAACAGGTATACCTTGCTTCAAAAGTCTGAGAAATTCTGCCTTTGAGCCAAGAGAAGTAAGGGCAGAAAAGGGAAGCAGACACTTTTGGAGATTCAGTCTCCCAAAATACTGCAAACTCGATTTGCAGTAGAGATCAGGAGTCAACCACAGTATTCTTACCAGGAGCAAGTGTTTCCCACATAGCCCAAAGAATGGACTAGTTACTGGTGAGGATGGGTGAAGAACACATTTAGGGAACTTGGAGAGAAGCTAAAGACCAAATCAAAATCAGTAATTTTCTCCAAAATCTTTCCAGGACCGGGAAAAAGACTACACAAACAGAATTTAATATTTAACCATAATGCATGGGTGAAGGCATGGTGTGAACAAGAAGTTTTTCTTTTCTCCATCACTAGAAATACTGTAGAAAACAGCAAACATTCTAGGAATGAGAATCTTCAGGGAAGTTCACAGACATGTAAACTCCATTATGTGGAGGTGTCAGCTGAGGAAGATGCAAACAGTCAACCCTACCTGAAGAAAACTCAACCAAAAACACAAAAAGTAGCCTTCCTCATTTAAAATGTTTACACCTTAATGCTAGAAGCATTAGAAATAAATGCATAAACTAGAGGCAACAGTATTGACTTGGGACTATGATATTGTAGGAATTACTGAGTCATGGCTTAATGAGAGTGATGGAGAAGAATATAATATTAGCGGCTACACATGCTTCAGGAGAGACAGGTAAGGAAGGAAAGGAGCAGGTGTGGTGTTTTATAGGAAAATAACACTCAGGCCCACATCTTCAAGATGGGAGAAGAAAACACATTAGAATCACTGTGGGTTTGGCTAGTAAGGCAGAAAGGCAGAGATCTGGTTATTGGAATTTGCTACAGGCTGGCAAACTCTGATATGTTACATAATAGCATATTATTTAATCAATGCGATATATGTGCAATAAAGAGGCAAAGTGGTCATGGGTGATTTTAACTTTCCAAACATTGATTGAAAAGCCCCAATCAGGAATACAGAAGAGGAAACTGAAATGGAACAGTGAGTAAATGTCTGTTTTTTAATCTGGTTTGTCTTAAGCCAAACACGTGGTGATGCCTGTCTAGATGTCATCTTTTCAAACAATAAAGACAAAGTAATAAAAACAGATGACATCAATACTTTAAGCAACAGTGATCAGTGATAAACTTTGAGATTATCCTTGAAAACACACAAATGAACACTAATCAAAGACTTATAACTTCAAGAAAGCACACTTTATGGGGATGAGGAAGTATCTACAAAACATAGAGTGGAAAAGCAAAACTCAGCAACTATAAATTATAGTTGGTGTCACTTCAGAGATTTTCTGATCCAGGCTCAAAATAAGTTTATTTTGAAAACCAACAAAACAAAAAGATGAAAAAAATCAGATGGAATGGATAAATAGCAGCATTATAAAAAGAGAAATTGAAATAAAAATTGCTAGTGAAGCCAACACAAACAGCAGGCAGTTTTTTCCACTACTACTCCAGTAACAAAACAATAAAAGATAATTTAAGAAACCTTTGAAACACTAATGGAGAAATCATTGAAAATTAGAGGGAACAAGGAAATGGACCGAACAGATATTTCAACCAAGTATATATAAAGAAAGAAACAAATGGAATGCCTCATTCAGAAGTAAAAAAAAGTATGAGTTCATAGATTTTAAAACAGAAGAGTCAGATGTCCTTCAATCCCTCAATAGTTTGAAGAGAAATAAAACCCCTGGACCTGATTTTACCAATCGTATTGAAACAAATGAAAGAGATCATCTATAAACTCTTATTAGGCATATTTGAACAGTCACTTCAGAAAGGAGAAGAACCTGAGGACTGGAAAGTTGCAAATGGGACTCCAATTTTCAAGAAGAGAGACAAAATGGATCCTAGTAATTACAGACCAATTAGAGTTACTTCTGCTCCATGCAAAATTATGGAAACTATAATAAGAAATAAATTAACTAAGCATCCAGCAGGGGTTTATGAGAGGATGGTCCTGCCAAACAAATCTTTTAGATTTTTTTTGAAAAAGCTACCAGAATAGTTGACAAAAACAAAGCATACTACATCATTTACATACACTTTCAAAAAGCATTTGATGCACTTCCACAGCAAAGATTAATTCTGAAGCTAGAAGCTGTAGGCATCAGAGGTAACCTACAAAAGTGAATCTCTAGTTGGTTAAACAGCAGAAGACATAGTACAAATAAGAGGACAATGATCAACATGGTGTGAGGATATCAGTGGAGTCCCTCAGGGGTCTGTCCTTGAACCATTACTTTTTCTGATTTATATTAATGACATTGATTCTGGTATAGTTAGTAAACTTTTGGGAGGGATGGTAGACACTGAGGAGGCAACAAAAAGAATTGTAAAAGACCTGCACAACCTTCAGAACTGGGCAAACATCCGGAAAATGCATTTTAATGTAAAAAAGGGAAAAGTGATACACATGGGCAAAAGGAACATCAATTATAAATACATGATGGAGACAATGTCATACTAGAAGCAACCTCTGAAAAGGATTTGGGGTTTTATGTTGACATACCATTTTCACCAACTAAGCAATGCAATTAAAAAGGCAAATAAAATGTTAGGTTATAAAAGTCAAGAAACATTATGCTCAAACTATATAATGCACTAGTAAAACTGCTTCTGGTGCATTGTGTGCAGTTCTTGTCACCTTGATACAAAAAAGACATAGCAGCACTTGAAGCTGTGCAGAGGAGAGCAACCAAGTACATCTCAGGACTTAAGGACATATCGTACTCTGACAGGCTCAGAGAATTAAACCTGTTTAGTCTTGAGCAGAGGAGACAACATCCTTCAGTGAATTTTAGTAGGTTGCCTTTACTTTTTGATTTATTCTCATACAAAAAGACCACACAGGTTAACAAAATAAAGAACCAAACATCACTGCTGGTGAAGGACAAAACAAATTCTTTTTCTGAGAAGGTAAGTTGGACACCCCAGGGAGACCTCTGGTCAGACCAGTCATGTGGGACAGGCTGCTTGGGAATATAATAGAGATAAGGTTAGGCCTCAGGATGACCTCACAAACACTTGCAAGTACTATTTGTTGTAAAAGCAGCCATAATTAAAAAGAACGATTACTGGACAACATTAAGAAGCCTCCAGTCCATCCTTGATCCTGCCACAGATGCAATATAAAGAACAATACAAATACTCAAATATATTAAAGTAGGTCCCCCTACAAGAATTACCTGGTTTATTATAAAAAAGAGCTAAATAATCAAAGATCATTATCTCTTTTAATTAGCCCACCATTATTAAGCACTAATTGAAGAAGTATCAATTGTTTACATTTTTCTAGGAGAAGCCAACTTTCCAAAATGTTATAAACAGAATCCCTCTAAAAGCTGGTCCCAGTGTTGCAAAGCATGAACTTTAATTCTGAAAAAAGACAAGTAAACATCTTTTGATGCAAACTAAAAGCTACAAAAATGTTATTATAGGGACAAGTCAAATATCCGGATCTGTCTTTTTGATCTGGATCACAAGCAGGTTAGTAAGATGGCCAACTGGATTCTGTTAGACAGTAGCCATCTTTAAAGTTTCTAATACTGCCATTAATCTGTAGACTCACACTAACTATTGTAGTAGCAACTCTGAAAATGTCTACATGATTACAGTGCGCTGTTAGACATATCTGTAGAAATGCAAGGTGTGTGTTTGATTATAACAACAGACATTTCATAGCATATTTTAATTAATCTGAGGAATGGTCTTGTTGTTTATGCATTCCTTCTGCAAGTGTACATCTGGGACAATATTTCAACCTAATATAACAATGAAGTTTTATTCACATAGATACTCTATTGGTCTCATCCATTGTGATAGATGGACATCTACGACAGAGATCCATTAGCAGCAGTGTTAATTTACCTTTTTATTAACTATCATTCCAAGGTATCCTGTATTTACTCCAAAAGGATTTCATTACATTATATGCAAGTATATATAAGCATCAGCAGCAAACAAAGGGCTCAGAAAGAAAAGGATAAGGCAGCTAAAGGTTTATCAAAGTCTAAACTGGCCTTTACCAAATGTAGATGATTATTTATTTGAAATGGACTCCTGATTCTTAAGCTGTGGACCTGCCCTTCCACAAGGAGAAAAAGAAACCAATGCTATTTGTTATTTATCCTTTTTCACCCAATAACCGTAAGTGCCAACATAACAGTAGGTTCCATAGCCATAACACCAGGCTGTAATATGAGTATTAACTTAAGACTATATAATGTCAACAAAAGTTCAGAAGCAGTGTCTCTATGACAAAACAGTGAACTGTGTGAGCTGGAATGTCAAAGGTCTCAATCATGAATTAAAGAGAAAAAAATAATTTTCTTACCTAACAGGTCTAAATGGCAAGATAGTATATTTACAGGAGACTCACTTTATAAGTAAGGACAATTTTTATTTGTAAAGAAGTTGGATTGGCCAAATTTTTCACTCCAGCTATAGAAAGAAAACTAGAGGTGTGGTAAGCTTAATAAACAGAACAATTCTATTTGTAGTATCAAATGTAGTATCTGATCCTGAAGGGTGATATAGCATGGTGATGGGTAATTTATTTAATACTAAATTGATTTTGATTAATATTTATGCACCTAATGTGGGTGATAGAAATTTCATCCAAAATGTATTTGCATCTGTTTCTAATATGAACACTTATAAAATTATATTGGCTGAAGACTTTATGTTTTAAATCCAGAACTAGCTACAGCTACAGCTATCAGCTATAGTAGCAAGAACATCTAATACTGCAAAAATAATCACACAGTTTGTAATGGATCAAAACTTAACAGGCCCATGGAGATTTTCAAATCCAAATTTAAGAGCATATTCCTCGTTCTTGCCAATACTTGTTACTGAAGAATTTGATTATTTCTTCATAGACAATAATTTTTTGCCCACCATCAAATCTTACAAGTACGACGCTATTGTCATTTCCAACCAGGCCCCTCTGATCATGGAGATTAAATCACTGTGCCCTACACATTGATCTCTTAGCTGGCATCTTAACCCTCTGTCATTAGCTTATGAAAACTGTACAGAATTTATATCCAAGCAAATTGATTATTTTTTAGAGACAAATGCATCCTCAGAGATCTCTGCAGGAATACTCTGGGAAACTCTGAAGGTATTTTTAAGGGGACAGATTATTTCACGTTTCTCACAAAAATAAATTGGAAACCAAGAAGGCGTCAAAGTTAATCAGCAAAATTACCAGAATAAATCAAGAATATGTCATATCTCTAAATGAGGCACTTTATAAGAAAAGACAAGTTTTGCAATCAGAATTTAATCTCTTGATAACAAAAGAAATGGAACAGCTCATCTTTAAATCATGACATCATTATTATAAATTCATTGACAATAAAAATATAACCTGAACATTTAGAGAGTACTATAATCCTTATTTTCTACTCAGCTTAAAGATGGTAAGACCAATCTAATGAGTTTTTTTTATTCATTACAGCTAGATACTTTAAGTGCAGAGGAACTGGATAAACTCCCAACATTCTCAGAATTACTAGACGCTATAAACTCACTTCAGAGTGGGAAAATAGCCGGCCCTGATGGCTTTGCAGTGGAATTTTATAAAAAAAATGTAAATAAGTTAGCTCCACTATTATTAGCAATGTTCATAGAAGTTGGAGACAATAAAATTCCACCTCAAAGTTTTCACCAAGCATTAACTACCGTCTTTCCTAAGAAAAATAATGACTTAATTACAACATGCATCATACAGACCAATCTCACTTCTGAATAATGATGTTAAGATACTCTCCAAAGTTCTATCTAGAACACAGGTGTCGAACTTCGGTCCTGGAAGGCCGCAGTGGCTGCAGGTTTTCATTCTAACCATCTTCTTCATTAGTGACCAGTTTTTGCTTCTAATTAACTTCTTTTGCCTTAATTTTAATTAACTTGACTTGGCTCCCTTTGTTGTTGCTTTTTCTTTAATTAGCAGCCAAGTAATAGTGAGACACAAAACAAGCTGCCACATGACCAGCTCACCTGTTCCCATCACACGATATCTGAAAATAGAGAAAAGTGAAGGTCTCAGTAAGGCTGAACTCTCAGCTCACCAAAACATTTTGACAGTGCTGTGGCAGAATGAGAGCAGCAACAAGCCATGGAATTAAATAACGAGTGTAATTAACAGCAAGAATCGGCTTCTCATTAAGAACGTGATTGGTGAGAAATTGGTTGGGGTTTGCAGCCCCATTTTACCTGCTCATCTGTTGGCTTGTTTCATGTCTCGTGTCTGTTTGGCTGTCATTTAATAAAGAAAAGAATCAATTGAGAGAGCTGAATCCTTAAAAACAGAGCTATTAAAATGAAGAGAAAAATAAGTTAATTAGCAGTGAAAACTGGTCACTGATTAGGAAAAGGGTTAGAGTGAAAACCTGCAGCCACTTCAGCCCTCCAGGCCTGGAGTTCGACACCCCTGATCTAGAAGGACTGTAAAAGTGCTTTCTTCTGTAAAATAACAAGACCAAAATGGATTTATCAAAGTCAGACACTCAGCTTCTAAAATTTGATGTTTGTTTAATGTTATATTTCACCTATTAAATCTAATATCCTTGAGATCATATTATCTTTGGACTCAGAAAAAGCATTTGGTATGGTTTACTGGGAATGCCTATTCACCACACTGCACAAATTTGGGATCGGCCCAAAGATACGTGCATGGATCAAACTACTTTATACCAGTCCAGAAGCTTCAGTTTGTATTAACAATATTATTTCAGACTACTTCAAACTAGAACATGGTTCTCAACAAGGAAGTCCCCTATCGCCATTGCTCTTTGCAATTGCCATTGAGACATTGGCTGTTCATTTTCGAAATGCATCAAAGATAAAGGGGATCACCAGAGAAGGACTTCAACAGGAAATATTACTTAATGCAGATGATATGGTACGGTATACAGTATATCAGACCCACAAAACTCTGTACCAGCAATCTTAAAAGCACTAGTAGAATTTCAAAAGATATTGGGACTCATAATTTATTTGAATTAAAGTGTGTTTTTTCTAGTGAACCCTGTAGCACACAATATTAGACTGGACACCTTACTATTTGTTTTATCAAATCAGTATAAATACCTAGGGGTAAACATCACAATTAAATATAAAGCTCTTTTTCAACAAAGTTTGCTGTTTGCAAGGAAAAAAATTAAACAAGACGTGAATAGATGGTCTACCTTCCATCTCACATTGCCAGAGAGAATCAACACTGTCATGATGAACATTATTCCTAAGCTTATTTTTTCTATTTCAGAGCATCCCCATATACATTAACTAATCATTTTAAAAGAAACTACATTCAATCATAACTTCATTTATTTGGAATTCAAAACATCCAAGCATCCAAAGGGCGACTCTAAAACAACCTGAAGCAGAATACGGATCTAATCTATAACATTTTACGATAAGCTTCTATTTTAGAGAAAAGGATATTCTTCCTTCTTTGCTGCATTTAAACTTTTGCTCTGGTCATTGGCCCTTCTCTGTTTCTCTTTTTGGTTTGTTAAGTTTGACTTGATTATATGGATTGTTATTTTCTTCAATTAAAATTAATAACAACATAAAAATATACAGTATTTTATAACCAGATAAAGGTTCAAAACACTTAAGCAAATTTAAGAAATGTGAGGCCTCAGAAGAAGCAATGCCTAAATAGAGTATAATTTTACGTGGATTTATGGAATGTGTAAATACAAGGATCCACCCCGTATAATATTGCAGTGAAACAGGGTGGTCACAAGAGACTGTGTTCAAAACGGGACTGAGACAAAAGGGTTTAGGTTGGGTTTTTATAGGTGGTGGAAAGGAAGAGGTGAGTCCAAGAGGGAAGTGGCAGAAGTAAGCTCAGGAAGAGGGAATGGTATATAGAGAAATGAGGAAGCAAATTAGGGCTTTGGTCATCTTGTCTTCTGGTGATCTGCAGACGAAGGAGAGAAGGAGTAAGTGCACAACGTCAACCCCTAACTCTCCGTTTTATGCCCAGTTAAGCCCATTGACTGCCTCCCAAGTGCACGTGTGTGACAACTGTAATGGGAGATCCTGCACCTTTATAATAATTATGTCTCTGGTACTACCCTGTTTTGTGAACACTAGTAACTTGTGCAAAGTATTGAGTCAATGCTAATTAATGTTGCAGATGAATTGGCACATGTGCCATTATTGATTTGCTCTTGTGGTCATGATTCGTTAGTAACAAGGTATTTTGATAAAATTTGTACTTGAAAATTTGACCCAGTTCTCTATGGTGACCTACAATGTCCAAGAATATAAAGCAATAACCAAAAGTTGAACATGGCTTAACACAACCCACATATTGAGACTAAATGACGTACTCTTAGACAAAAGCTGTAACCCAACAAGACAAATAATTTGTTATCCAAATTAGTTTAGAACAAATTAGTACATCTTAGATTAGTGCACCCACCCACTTTGGCTAGTATGATTATATTTGTATAGATTAAAGGACTTGTCACTTATGGGTCAGCTTTCTAAGCTTCAAGTCCTTGTGCTACTAAGAAATGTACCAGTTCTTTTGCCAGATGTCACATTTACATCCATTATATTAGGCTGTTCTTTATTCGTCTCTGGAAGGCTTTTTGTTTTATACAGTGTGAATTGCAATGGGTAGACTGGCGAGATTAATCTGGACTTGAAACACACAAACTAGCCCGCTGTTATGTAGGTCATAGCAAAACTGCCTCCATGTTGGCCGTGTGTTGCCAAGTTCTTTTGGGATTTTCCTTGTGAGTTTTGCTTTGCTCTTCATTCTTATATTCAATCTATGAATAGTCATTCCAAAAAGCAAGATGAACACTAGAAGTGAATCACAATATATTCTGCCAATGAAATGGAAAAAAGTCTTAGTCAACGATTCTCATTTGTCTCAAGATCTCGCAAACTACACCTGTGCATCAATTCGAATTTTCTCATGAATTATAAAAATGTTCTTTACGTATCCCATATCTGACAGCTATCATTATGTTAATCTAAAATTCAGCATACAGGAGGCTACAGTTTAAAAAAGAATGAAATAAAGGAATAAACATCCTGCTAACCCAGAAGCTTCCTACCTTTTTTTTGCATATGCAGGACCTTTTTATGTAAGGCAGACTGTGCGGTCCATGGATCAGTCAGAAAGCACATCTGTGGGATGCTGCCCATAATGTATCCATGCTCTTTATAGCCTGTGATCCTTCGGATCGCATGGTTGTTTTCCAGGCTCCCCTTTGGGTTGGCTGCTTAGTGCCACTGCTGCTGCTCAGGGGAGGGATGGAAAGGAGCAACTTGGCTAGTAAGAACTTTTTGCTGGATCTGGGGGGACTGTGGCTTGGATCCCGGTCACTCATTTCTGAGGCAGTGATTCTACCAGTGTGCTATTCGACGTCCCTCACCTTGCACTATACAAACATGTACTTTGAGCAAAATTTCATGCTGTCACTGCCATGGCAACAGAAAAAGGAATTGCTGCTGTTATAATGGTTGGAGACGAATGACAGAAACACATTCACAATTTATTCTTAAAGTTCAAGGCAACACAGCTTCCTGCCACTTTTAGTTTTGAACACAAATCCACAGGTCATAATCGCTGCACCATCTAAGGAGGCTGTTTGAATGTGCTGTCATTCTCTGAGACAAATTTTATATTTGTCATGTATGCATGATTAAGGAATTTCGAAAGTGCTAAACAACATCACCCCCGATCAAGAGGGGGTGTTGCCACTAACTGTATCTCTGGTTTCCTCCACAGTGTCTACCTATCACCTGAATGTAACGCCTAGCCCCATATACTGTAACTGCTTAGTACACTTCAATAAACATTTACCATGCTAAGTTATGTAATTTGTACGTTGACCCTAAAACACAGAAACTGGGAAATAACTACCAGCTTAATTAGGCTAGGAGTCCAATTAAAAACAGAAGTTGGTAAACAAAAACCTGCAGCCACAGTGGGATGCCAGGATCGACTTTGAGAACTGCTGCTCTTGGTTAAACTGATCAACAAGCATTTTGCTACTGGGAGTCTTTCACCTTTACTTTAACAGGTTTCACTTGCTAACTCCAAATCTGAAAACCATTTTTGTACAGCACGTCCCGTTTTTTAGTTATAATGTTCCAGGTCTTGGACATCTAGGGTGACCGAACAGTAAAGGCAGATAACCATTTTGATAAATACCGGTAATTCCACTAGGGATGCCACTGAGATAAAAGAATTTGCCACACATTACTAAAAGCTGTGAGTTATTTACCTTGTCATTATTAATTTTATTTAAAGATTATTAATTTTTAATTTAAGAAATAAGTTTGGTCTTGAGAAAAGTGAAGCCAAAATTAAGGAAGCTGTTTTTGTTGTTCCTGAAATCTGTGAACTGATGCTTGACGATAAGTTCAAATGGAAACTGAAGTCCACTGAATCAACAGCATGGGAAGCATTTGTGCGGGTTGTCCAGAATTTTCTTGGCAGTCACAGAGCAGAGAATAATGCTGAGCTTGTGGAGAACCTGCTGAAAGCGTATCAGCTTATTGGAGCCAGAATGTCACTGAAGATGCAATTTTTACATTCTTATTTCAACTTTTTTCCGCCAAATCGGGCGATGTCAGCGATGAGTATAGGGAAAGATTTCATCAAGATATAAAGGTGATGGAAAACTGATATCGGGGAAAATTCACTCCGTGCATGATCGGTGATCACTGTTGGTTCTTGCAAAGAGAGACAGATGTGCAATACAAGTGCAAAAGTGAATGCCTCCAACATTTTTGGACACACTGACCTCACTTTTATATTGAGGTAAATTGACATAAATATGCCTTAACGTGTCTCTGGTATCTTCTTCTTCTTTGTTTTCAGAATAAAAACATCAAAACAATTTTGGTGGGACATAGTCGAAACTCCAGACATCGTGTAGATATATTATATTGATATTCAAAAGTGTCAAAATGTCAATGATGTGTATTTCACAAACCTGACGTGCTAGCTTAATTCCGATTTCATATATGAAATCAGTGTAAAAAACTTAATAAAGAGCTGCTGAAGTTCCCAGTAGCAAACAAAAATATTTTTTTGTAGACCAGTGTTATTGCAGTGCCTTTGGACCCCACATGATTATTTTCTCCAACATCCCGCCATCTGGAGTGTTCGTTCTCCTGTCCACCCTGGTTTGTTATTAAGATGGACATTAAGATTCTCTGTTGTAATAAGTAATTGTTCTTTTGTTTATTTTTAAAAATGCCCTTTGATCAGGATTTCATTAACTGACCCAGGACACTGATAGAAAGGCATTGAAATTATTTGAAGCAGGACCATTTAAGTAGGAGAAAATGACGAGTATTAGGTTCATGAGATCTTTAAGGAACTGCAGTTCAGTCAAACATGGAAATATGAAGCCAAGTCCCACGGCTGGAAGCAAAGCACCTTAATCGTTGCACCCACCACAGGACGTCCGAGCTGGTGCAGGCTTTTGTTATCTTGCTGATGTTCAGTAATGCACTGAATTGTATTATTTTACGACAGTTGTTTTTCTTTCTTTCTTGTTTTAGTTTCACTAATCTCATATCATACAAAGGTGTAATTGTGGCTCACCAAAATAACCAAGACCAGGCCCAAAGTTACCTCACAGTATCTCCACTGTTGATTGTATGGTTTTCTTTGTATTTCATGTTCAGAAAAATACCTCTTTACATGTCAACGTTTTCAGTCTGTTATTGACAATGATTTCTAAATAAAAAACCAAAGACATAAATGTAGAGGTTGTTAATTACTCATCACACTTGTTTGGGGCCACATGTTGACACAAAACCGTCTGTGTATTTTAATCCAACACTACTTGATAGAATGGAAATGTGTGGCATCATTGGTATACTGTTATTCAATGATTTACTTTTTTGAGTGTGCAATATATTTTCTTATCTTTTTATTCCTTTTTAATACTCCTTTGCCAGCTCATAATAATTGAATTTGGGTAAGTTGTTGTTTACAAAAGAAAGAAGTACCTATTGCCCCATCTCGCTTATCTGCTATTTCTCTTTCCTACTCCTCCTTTTTTTATATATTCAGTAAACACTTCAGGTACAGTTAGATTGAAGTAATTTGAGATTCTATAATATATGAATGAACAATTCTTCTGATGCCCCATTCCCAGATACTGTGCACTCTTCCATCTCTTTGGCATTCTGGGGCTAAATTGTTTCAAATACACCTCACGTAAGAGCCATTTGTGTAAAAAATATGTATTGCATGTGTAATTATCTATATCATGAAATTAATTGTATTTAATGTATGTTTCAGAAAAAATATATATACAGTACATATACAGTGTATATATATATAGTTAATGTAAAAGTAGTGTTTCATGATGAATTTTAAGAAGACAAAGAATTAAAGGAAGTAGGAATATGAAGTATTTTTGGTATATATATCATTCCTTTGGATGCAATAGGTAGGTGCTCCATTATTGCGTCCTTCAACAAGCTTTAACTCTATAAAGGCAGGTTAGACTAAGTCAGGGCACTCGGCTCTGGTCCTGTAGGTCCACAGTAACTGCATGTTTCTGCTTTAACCATATTTTCAATTAGAACCCATTTAATTACTGATAATACATTGTTTTTTGGGGCTCAGTTTTAGTTAACTCATTTATTATGATTCAGAGCCCTTAATTCCCTATTTTAGTTTTAAAACAGGTGCATTAAGGTTTTACTTGTTGCCTGTTATCACCCTTCAGTTAATAATGAGGTGTAAATGACAAAGGAACCTCCAGCTCTCCGGCTAAAGTGTCTCCATTTAAACCTGTATATGTATATATTATGAAGCATCTGTGTTAATACAATATTTTGAAATAAATGACAGAGTAGGGAAGAACCAAGAGGTATAATTCTGTTCTGAACCAGAGGATATATGCGAAGGTAAGCACTAACAAGCCATATAATTAAATACCAAGTTTCATTATCTGCTAGGCCTGGCTCCTAATTACAAAACTGGTTAGAATGAAAATCTGCACTCTGTGGACCTCCTGAACCAGAGGTGAGTACCCCTGGACTAGGTTATTATTGTTGAGCGGGACGTGGACCAACATTAAGAAAGGTTGTCAGGTTAGTGTAAGTTGTAACGTAACTTCGGTTAGGTTTAATATGTTAATTATATTTGGTATTTTTTTTAAGTTATGTATATACCATAGTCATTGTGGTGATCTTGTTAGGTTTGTAGTTTAATCGTTACACAGGATTGAAAGATATAATAACTTTTTAATTGACAGACTTTAGAGACATTACTTTTACTACTGGTTCTTTAGTCCATGCCCATTCTCTAACTTGCATCCGCATTCACAGGCATTACTAATCATATTGTAAGTATTCCTTAATAGACCTTACTAATCAACTATCATTACATCTTCCTCTCTTAAAGAGAAGGCAGTACTTTTAAGCTTAGTAATGTTATACATTTCAAATGCTACTTTGATAAACTTAATCACTTCAAACAACTGAGCTATCCCGGACATTTCAGGCATACACCCAACATTCAAACTATGTATAAAGAGCACAACTGTTAAAGGAATTCAGCATTTCTTAATTGATAATGTTCCTTTAATCCTCAAAATGTCTCAATGAGCCATTCTGGTGGTTTTACTTGACGTGTTGATCTTCTAGTTAATTGTGTTTGCAGTTGAGATGTTCTTTCCTGATTTATATTTGTTTTCTCATTAATATTTGTTTTACTGGTGTTAGTGTTCTGATTAGACGTTATTGGTCCTTTGATGTCTCGATGGTTTCTTCTTAAAACCGTTCCTTCATCTGTCTGTATATTGTATGATCTAGGCTGTGTCTGTTCTAATACAGTTCCTGTTTCTGTCCTGTGCTGTATTTATCCTTGCACATTACAATATCACAGGGTTGCAGTTCAGGCAATTCACAAGTAGCTCTGTCAAAGTAGAACTTTTGTTTTTCTTTCTATTGTTCCTTGTACTTCTTCACTTTCTCCCCTTGTTTTGTTCTTAACAGGTTCTCATCAATGGGTAAATTTGTTCTTAATCTCCTGCCCATGAGTAGCTGTGCTGTAGAATAACCACAATCTGGGGGTGTTGCACGATATGCAAGAAGACTGTTGTAGAAATCACATCCACTATCTTTGGCCTTCTGCATCAGCCGCTTCACTATTTGCACTGACTTCTCAACCAGTCCATTTGACTGAGGGAAATGTGGGCTTGAAGTATTATGAATAATATCCCAATCTTTGCAGAATGTTTTAAACTTCTCATTAGCAAACTGTGGTCCATTATCACTAAACACATCATTTGGTATGCCATTTCTTGAGAATATGGACTTCATGCATGTTATCACAGTATCTGCAGTGCTACAGCTCAGTTTGCATACTTCAGGGTAAAGAGAATAATAGTCTGACACAATTAGATAATCTGCTCCATTACATGTAAAAAGATCAACTCCTACTTTCTGATATGGTCTTGCTGGTGCACCATGTGGTTTCAGTGGTTCTGCTGGGTTACATACTTGATACTTCTGACACGTGTCACAAGTGGATACCTTTTCTGTCACATCATGATTAATTCTGGGCCAATACATCACTTTGTGTGCTCTCTTTTTACATTTCTCAATACCCAGATGTCCTTCGTGAACCTTTTCTCAAGCCCTTAAGTATAACTATTTTACTTCCTTTAAAGATTATTTCATCAACTACTGTTAATTCAGCTCTGTAGCTCCAATACTCTGTTATGTCTGGTGAACAATTCTGTTTCTCATATGGCCATCCATTCAGTATTATCTGTTTCAGTTTGTTTAAGGTCACATCTTTATTCGTCTCAGTTCGTATGACGTCCATCTTTGCATCTGAAACTGGTACTGATTCTGCGATCATATCAATATATGCTTTAACATCTGCTTCTGTTTTAGAGCTCAAAGATACCTTTGGGTCAACTGCTTGGGAAAGAGTGTCAGCTATGTACATCATTTTCACTTGTATATATGTCACCTTCAGAGTATAGCGTTGCAGCTTAATCATCATTCTTTGAATTCTCAGAGGACAGTCTTGGAGTGGCTTTTGGAATAATGAAAGTAATGGTTTATGATCTGTCTCTACAACAATTTCCTGTCCTGACAAAAACGGATGAAATCTGTCACAAGCATAGGATATGCTGAGCAACTCTTTTTCAATTTGTGCATAACGTGTTTAAGGGTCTGTCATGGATCTAGATGCATATGCCACCGGCTGCCAATTATCACCATATTTTTGCAAAAGAACTGCCCCAAGTCCACTCTGTGATGCATCTGATGAGATCTTAATTTGTCTTAAGGGATCATAAAACTTAAGTACTGGTTTTTCTGTTAGTTGCTTTTTTAGTTGATTCCACACATTCTCTTGTTCATGATTCCATTCCCATTCTGTGTTCTTTTCTGTTAATCTTCGGAGTAGAGCTATCTTCTCTGGCAGGTTAGGTATGAACTTGCCCACATAATTTACCATTCCATTAAACATCTTTCTTACACTGTGGCCTGGGCATATTTACTATAGCTGAAATCTTTTTTGGGTCAGGCTTAATGCCTTCACTGCTAATGATGTCTCCAACAAATGTTAATTCACTTACTCCTATTTGGCATTTCTCTTCAATTTCAAATTTGCTTTTCTTGTTGCTTCTAAAACCTTTCTCAGTCTGCAATCATGTTCTTTCTTTGAGTTTCCCCATATAATTATGTCATCCATAGATGTGTCTAAACCATCCAGGTGTTTATAAATCGTGTACTGTTTTATGGTACACTTCAGGTGCTGAGGCAATGCCAAATGGCAATCTGAGGAATCTGTATCTGCCATAGGGGGTGTTAAATGTACACAATTTTGAACATGGTTCATCCAATTTCAACTGCCAGAATCCAGAGGATGCATCCAGCTTGATGAAGTATTTAGCATTTGTGAACTGTAACATTATTTCTTCTCGTGTTGGTAACTTAAAGTGCTCCCTTTTTATTGCTCGATTCAAGTCTTTTGGGTCTAGGCATATCCTCAGGTTTCCATTCTTTTTGTCCACAATAACTAAAGAATTCACCCACTCAGTTGGTTCGTCTATCTTCTTTATTACATTCAGTTTTTCCATTCTGTCCAACTCTGCTTTCAGTTGATTCTGGAGAGCAAATGGCACTTTTCTACATGGATAAACAACTGGTGACATGCTTTTATCAATCTGTATTGTGTGTTCTCCTGGCAAACAACCTAGTCCTTGGAACAAGTCACTATATTCTTCCATCAGCTCTTTATAGTCTGTTTCTTCTCGGTCTCCTATAGCCAGAACACGTTTTACTAGGTTCAGTCTTTCACATGCTGACAAGCCCAAAATTGCCTTCAAATCTTTTTGCACCACCATAAAGGATAGAGTGTACTCTCTATCTTTGTATGTCACTTTAGCACTGCACTTTCCTTTCACTGGTATGTCTGCACCTCCATATGCTATCATTTTCACTTTTGTTAGAAACAGCTTGAAATCCAACTCAGAAATAATATTTATTTGTGCACCTGTATTTAGTTCAAATTTAATATATTTCTCATTCACTTTCAATGGGAGTGTCCATTCACTTTTCTGTTCTGTTTTCCCTGATAGTGCATCAACATAAAATTCTGCCTCCTTGTTTTCTTGGACTGTATCAACTTTTCTGTGTGGAAGGCTTTGACTCTTACAGCACCGTGCAAAATGATTGTTTTTGCTGCAAATCTTTCCATATGCTGGGCATTTTCTTGGCAGATGCTGCATACCATATTGTCTGCATGATTGCTTCTGATCACTTCCTGACTCATTTTTATTTTTAATTGCCTCTTTGTCTTTTTTCACATGTGTGCTCTTTTTCTTTAATTCATTAAGTGCCTGAGCATGGGAAAGGTGCTATATAAATAGAATGTATTATTATTATTATTATGTGCGTCTCGCTTTTTTAATGCATCCACGGAGCAGGTATCATCACTAACAAGTTCTTTAGCTTGTGTTTTAACCGTCTCTGCTGCTCTACACAACGCTATGGCTTTATCCAGGTCAAGATCTTGCTCTCGTAGCAGTCTCTCTCTGAGAGCATTATCTGGGATCCCACACACAATCTGATCTTTTATCAGCGAGTCTGTAGCCCTGCGAATTCACAAGTCTTGCTCCTATTACGCAATTCCGTCACATACTGGTCAATTGTTTCACCGCTTTTCTGGAAACGTAAAAAACTTGTGTCGCTCAAACCTCACATTGCTCTTTGGGTTGCAATACGCTTCGAATTTTTCAACTACTTTGTTCAATTTCATATTGTCTTTCTTCTTCAAACTGAAAATTGTTATACACCTCTAGCACCTCTTCGCCAATTACATGTAGAAGCATAGACGCTTCAATCGCAGCAAGATACAACTCGAATCGCTGTTTAAATCTTTTCCAATTTTCAGCTACATTTCCTGTTAGCTGGAGGTTTGGTGGGGGCTGTAATCCTTCCATTTTATGCTCTTTTGCTAGAACGTCTCAGCGTTTTCTGAACACGTTTGCGGGTTACTCACAGACACGAGACTCGTTCAAAAGCTGAACCTCTTCTTCACATTCCTCTTTCAATCCACCACTTCTGACACCATGTGGTGATCTTGTCAGGTTCGTAGTTTAATCATTACACAGGATTGAAAGATATAATGAATTTTTAATAGACAGACTTTAGAGACATTACTTTTACTACTGGTTCTTTAGTCCACACCCATTCTTTAACTTGCATTCGCATTCACAGGCATTACTAATCATATTGTAAGTATTACTTAAGAGACCTTACTAATCAACTATCATTACAGTCATATTGTTGTGTTTCAGTCATAGGTTCCCATCATAGTTGTGGTTCAAATTCATGTTTTAGGTCTGCTTTATCATTTGTGATTCTTTTATTTATGTTAATGTTACTTTTGTTGAGTATTTGTATTTAATTGTGTCTGTTTGTAAGCTGCCTGGGTTGTGTACCGTAAGAGGTGGGGCCACCTGCCAATCACCACCGGGAACTGCTCTCAGCCCTCTCCCATAGTTCCTGGCTGTTCATTTTGAATGTACTCTGGTAGTTTGTTGAATTCTTTGTTTTGTCTGTACTTTGTACCTTTTTGATTTCTCTGGATTTTTCACCTCTGTGCTCTGTTTTTCAACTTTGCTTTGGGATTTCTCTGTTGGAACTGTGTTCACCTTGGATTACCTGGTGTTTTTATACAACTCCATTTTAACATTGTGCTATATGGAGCTTCTCTGTGTGGCAGATAATTTTTGTCAAGAATTAAACCTTATTATTTTATGAGGTTTCAGTTTTTGCCTGTTTATCTAGCTGGAATTTGGTGGTACAGTCAACTCTGTTTAAGAGCATGGCCTTCGGACGAGATCACCACGTGCGCTTAAGCGGACCGTGCGCTTAATAGGAGTGCAACATGTCAGTCCTGAAAGTTGACCATTCAGTTACCTCACCTACTAGCCTAGTCAAACGCAATAAAACATTCCTTAAAATAGACTACGGTGAAGAATATAGATAATACATGTATAATACATACATACACATTAACTGTTCGGATATAAACATACTGTACCTGTACGTCTTCAGCCTTCCCTATTCTTTTTCCTTTTCTGTCCGGATTGCTGTTGTTCTGCCAGTCTTGCAAAATCGATTCCTTATTCTTGTAAATCCGAAAAATCTCTCTAGGATGAAAGCTGTAATGTTTCGCAACAGAGACCTGACTCTCCTTGTTTTGGAAGTCTGTTTTGACACTTTCAGCCAGAGAAAACGATTTTTGCACATGGGACGACGAAGTCAACGCCATAGTCAAAAGTCACAACAGCTAACTTATGACAATTGAGTTGTAAGGCTAATCCTTAATGTCATTCATTGCTAACAGACTTTTGTTGAATACATTGGCAGTTCTGAGATAACATTTACATGTATTTAAGAACATGCTGCTAAACTGACTACAGTGTATATCTAAGTGCACTGTAAACTGTTAGGCCTCAGTACAATAGCGGGATTGGACATCAGCACCTGAACAATCCACCTTCAGCTCATCACAAGAGCTAGGTTACTTACATCATCTCACGCTGATTACGTTATTTGTGCATGTTATTCAATATCGTTGTTTGACTAGTGGATGTAAACAGACTGTGCAGTTAACTGGAGTGAATTTGGCTGGAGAGAATAGCGATGGGATCAATAATGTATGTGCACTTATTGCTGCCGCGCTTATCCAAAGTTTTTGCCCATTTACTTGACTTTATACAAATAGGGATTGTTCAAGTCATGTGCAGCTAAGCGGAGCACGTGCTTAACCAATGGGCACTTAAGTGGAGTCGGCTGTATATCCTCCTGTTACAAGTGCTTTTGATGCTTTTTAGGACTTAAGAGTTTTAACACTCCTATTCATAATACATACTGTATAGTATATGACCATACAATAAATCATATAGTAGAATTGTTTCATCAAATTTGCTGCCCTGTATTCTGGTCTTTTGGTGAAGAGGGGGCAGACTTGTCAACTGATAACCACCTGGTGGTGAGTTGGGTTAGATGGTGCAGAAAATGCCTGGCCTGGACTGGAAAGGTCTGGTGGAGACTTTTGAAACACAGCAGACGTTTGAAGCAGCAAAGTGGTACGAACAGGTTATGGTGGTCAGGCAAGAAAAACTTGGGTGTGTAAAAAGTTTGTGCAGACCATAAAAAGTGAGTATCGATCAGGCCCAAAGAGCTTCTGGCAAACCATCAAAGCAGTGGCTCCTCAGTGGCAAGGCCCCAGGGGCAGATAAGAAGCACCCAGAAATTCTGAAGGCTCTGGATATTGTTGGGCTGTCATTGCTGACAGTCCTTTTCAATTTTGTGTGGTCACTGGGTGCTGTGCCCGTCAAGTGGCAGACTAGAGTTGTTATCAGGGCATCACACTCCTCAGTTTCCCTGAGAAAGCCTATGCCAGCTTACTGGAAAGGAGATTCTGCCCAGTTGTGAAACCTGAAAGCAAAGGCGAGCAACGTGGATTCCACCCAGGCCATGGAACAGTGGACCAGTTCTTTACCCTCATGAGAATTCTGGAGGGGGCATGGGATCGTGCACAATTTGTCTACTTCTGTTTTATGGACTTAGAGACGGTGTATGACCATGTTCCTCAAGGGAGGCTGTGGGAGGAGTGCTGGGAGAGTATTTGATTCTTGTCCCTTAATAAGGTCTGTTCGGTCCATGTGTAATTACAGTGAGAGCTGTGGGGTGTGAGATTCCGTAGGGCTATGATTTGTCTCCTATTTTGTTTGTGATTTTCATATGTAAGATTTTCAAGACACAGCTAAGGAGGGGTGGTTGTCCAGGTTGGTTGCCTTAGAATTGCGTCATTGCTTTTTGCAGATGATGTGGTCCTATTAGCTTCATCCAGCTGTGAACTCCAACACACATTGGGACAGTCTGCGAGTGAGTGTGAAGTGGTAGGAATGAGTATCGGCATCTCTATAATGGTCCACAGTAGGAAAAAGGTGGATTGTCCTCTCCAAGTGGGAGGTGAATTACTACCCCAAGTGGAGGAGTTTAAGTATCTTAGGGTCTTGTTCACAAGTGAGGAGAAAAGGGATGGTGAGATCGACAGACAGATCAGGGCAGCAAGCACAGTTATGCAGTCACTATACCAATCCATAGTGGTGAAGAAGGAGCTGAGTCAAAAGGCAAAGCTCTTGAGATACCAGTCAATCTTTGTTCCTACTCTCACCTATGACCATTAGCTTTGGGTAATGACCAAAAGGACAAGATTATAGGTACAAACAGCTGAAATGAGCTTTCTCTGTAGGATGCCTGAGCTGTCCTTTAGATATAGGGTGAGAAGCAAAGATACCAGGGAGAGATTCAGAGTAGAGCTGCTGATCCCCAGCATCGAGAGGAACCAATTGAAGTGGCATCTGATATGGATGCCTACCAAAAGAAGATTTACAAGCATCTGGGAAGAGACCAGGGAAATACCCAGGGTATGCGTGAGAATGCCTTTGGAGCCCACAGAGTGAGTTGGTTCGTTTGGTTGGAGAAAGGGATGTATGGGTCTCACTGCTAAGACAGTTGTCCCCATGACCCAGTCTCAGATAAGTGGTGGAAAATTAATGAATGTTTAAGTCATGTAATAAAGTTCTTTAAGTTCTCTGTTTTTGCCTTTCATCCACACTACTCCAGTGATTATAACAACCAGAAACAGACACTTTTGAAAATTCTTTCTAGAGCCATATATTTCTGAAAACACCAGCTCAGTATTGTAGCATGGATGGGTGAAAATAGAGAGTTTTAAAAAGTCAGATTCTAATCGCACTGTGATTGGTTCAGGCTTATTACATGGCCCTTCCCATTAGAAATTAGTTCACACTTTTGTTTTCTTTCGACTAGATTACTGTAACGCACTCCTCTCAGGGCTACCCAAAAAAGACATAAATCGACTGCAACTAGTGCAGAATGTAGCTGCTGGAATCCTAACTAGGAAAAGAAAATCCGAGCACATTTCTCCAGTTTTGATGTCACTATACTGGTTACCTTGTCATTCAGAATTGACTTTAAAATACTGCTTATGGTTTACAAAGCATTCAATAATCTTGCTCCTTCTTATATATCAGAGTGTCTGACATCTTATATTATAAATCGTAACCTTTGATCTTCAAATGAGTGTCTGCTTAGAATTCCAAGAGCTAAACTTAAAAGAAGTGGTGAGGCAGCCTTCTGCTGTTATGCACCTAAAATCTGGAATAGCCTGCCAATAGGAATTTGCCAGGCTGATACGGTGGAGCACTTTAAAAAAACTGCTAAAAACACATTACTTTAACATGGCTTTCTCATAACTTCATTTTAATTTAATCCTGATGCTCTGCATATTCAATCAATTATCATTACTATTCATGGTGGCTACAAAATCCGTACTAACCCCTACTCTCTCTTCTGTTCTTTTTCCGATTTCTGTGGTGGCGATCTGCACCACCACCACCACCTAATCAAAGGACCATGATATCCCTACATTGATGGATTAAAGGCCAGAAGTCCACATGACCGTCATTATCAAGTCCTTCCATGAGAACCTTGAATACAATGAGGACTGATCATTTATGTTAGGTAGAATGCCTAGAGGGGGCTGAGCGGTCTCATGGCCTGGAACCCCTGCAGATTTTATTTTTTCTCTCTAGCCGTCTGGAGTTTTTTTTTTTTTTTTTCTGTCCTCCCTGGCCATCAGACCTTACTTTTATTCTATGTTAATTAGTGTTCTCTGATTTTAATCCTTACTTTTTTTCTCTTTCTTCATCATGTAAAGCACTTTGAGCTAGATTATTTGTATGAAAATGTGCTATATAAATAAATGTTGTTGTTGTCTAATTTCCTAACTGGTCACCATTCACACATGAAAACAAAATTGCAACATGGCACACATTTATATTCATGCATTACGTTCAATAATAATTCCACCTCATTGTCAGTTCAAACAAAACAGTTTTTTTTTTTGTGTGTTTCATATTTGCTTTTGCTATTCTCCATGTGTAACTATCCATCCATCCATTATCCAATCTGCTATATCCTAACTACAGGGTCACGGGGGTCTGCTGGAGCCAATCCCAGCCAACACAGGGCGCAAGGCAGGAAACAAACCCCGGGCAGGGCACCAGCCCACCACAGCATGTGTAACTACAAGCTGCAAATTAATATTTAGCATGGAAGACACTTCCTCTTCCCATTTCTGCCGATGCACCCATGCTCAGTATAGGAGATGTGAAAACACCAGTGTGGAGAGAGATCATTTTTGTTTAAAATTACTATTTTTAAATGAGGACATAGTAGCATGTACAGTATATTGCCTTAGTATTTAACATCGCTCAATCATGTTGGAAGCATTAGGAATAAGCAGGGTTAAAATGTCATGATATCAACAATTCAAAATGCGGTGTAATATGCAGGCTCACAGGACATGAGCCATTGTGTCTGGTCCTACCTTTTGAACTCTCACCTAAGATGCCATTGCAGCTATCGCGCTAAGGCAGTCTTTACTGACATTATCGTTACAACCTCTTAAGAAATAAGCAGGGGCAATAATTCAGAGAAATGAAATCATTTTTAGTCAAAATTTCTAAACATTTCTGTAGTTTTTATAAATGACAGAATAATCCAATCAATTAGATTCTTAACCTCTGCTCCCAGAAACAATTGAAATCGACTCCAAAAGTATTTTTGTTTTACATTTGATGTGTTTGACTACTTCTTTTGTATCAATATTTAATTCAGGGGGCAGTTTGATCGCATTTGAAACATAAAAATTTAAATGTACACCAATCAACACTCTCATATCATGGCTTCGGAGTTTTAGTCTATGCAATGAAGGTCACAAAGCAAAAGGAATTCTAAAGGCAGGAAAGGCTGTATGGGGCTAGCGCAGCCCATGGGAAACCTCGGAGGTGTCTCATAGCTTGGTATGTATGCTCTCGAGGGTTAGCCCTCATCCAACTGGCAGGCCTGGTCAATCACATGGATAGCTTCTCTTATGTTTTAGCGAGGGTTACATGTCTGGCTCTAGTATCTTCTTTGCTTATTTAATCTTTTTGTTGTTCTTCTCAAGTATTATTTTGTGGGTTCTGTTAATTCTGTTTTGTTTTATGAATTTTTATATATTGTTTGGTTTATTGTTTGTTTTATTCTGCTGTTTATTATTGTTTCTTGTTATTTGCCCTGTCTCCTGTAGGCAGAGCTCATTTAGGCAGGACCACCTGATCATGCAGCAGGGGTACTGATCTCTGCAAACATTTAAAGGGGACTTACAGTGTAGCATTCCTGTTTATAATTACTGATATCTATTGTCACACACATGTGTTTAGGAGACAGCTAAAGGGCTTGAATACATGTAATTCCATGCCAGACCAGGGGGTGGCGAAGTGCACTAATTTTCCCTCTCAATCTTTTGCAGACCATTCTAGGGAAATCCCACCCGGCTCTGGGGCAGCCAATGACGTCACTTCCGGTTCTGGTATTGATGACATCACTTCCTGTACTGGCCTTTAAAGCCACCATTTTGTCTCCAGAGAATCAGTTCTGTTTTAGACTCGGTTGAATGAACATGTCTTTGATAATGAATCAGTTTTGCAGTTGGCAACAATTATACGGGTGGCTGCCCCAAACCTTCTCGATGTTTGATGGTCATTTTTGTGACACTATATTTATGATTCTTGCTTTGATTGTTATATTTTGTGTTATTAAATTTTGTATTTTGAGTCGTGTTATTGAAGGTGCTCTTTTCTTTTTTTTAATTTATTGGATTCGTTTGTTTTTTGTTTTTTTGTCTTGATTTTTTTGTGCTCTTTTTAACTCTGTAAATAAATACTTCTAAATGAACTTTGTTAGTTTATATTGGGACTAGAGGTTTTACTGTTTTTCTCTCCTCCTTGCTATGGTGCAGAGGTTGCTGCCCTGGTTAAAGTTGATGTCTTGTTTACTTAATCTTTTTGTTTTTTTAACTTTTCTTTGTTTTAGTGTTCACTGCTTCATTACACTCGTGCTGTGAGGCACAGCATGTCTGAATCCTCATGTGACAAGTAGGGGCCTGTGCTGGCCCCCGCATCGCTTGGATACACGTGCCAGTGTCTTGTCAGCTATCTGTCACTGTCAGAAAAAGAAGCAGAGCACCTTTAGAGAAAACAAGTCAACTTATTTTAGTTTATAGTAAGCACAATCTCTTGAATTGAATCTCGTGACCCGAGAGTTATTAAACAGTAACCCTTAGCTGTAAGAAGTGTATGGGGTTTGCTTACAATAAGTAAAGAGTCAACATGCTTGAGTTCTGTATGCTGCTCGCCACTTGTGGGTTTTTACACTCATGTGGGAGAATGATCAGTTAACTAGGGATTTTCCTAGGCATGTTGTGGAACACGGGGTGAACAGGCCTGTGCCTACCTCGATAGGTAAATAGAGGTCAGAGATGGGCTGGTTGACCTTGATGCCAATTTAAAAGGAGTTTCTGGCCATCAGGGCTCGTCATTTGACCACCAAACCTAAGATAAGGAGCTTTTCACTGCTGAGCATTTGTGTGAGCAGTAGAAATTTTGCTTGTATAAATATATTTCTTTGAATTTATCTCTTTGTTCTTAAAAGCATTAAATCTTTACTCTTGCTAAATGGTCTGAAGTGGCGGGAATATCAGAGATGCCACCAAAAAGCATGGAGGTTGGTGTTCACAGACACAGCACTTGGTGACCACTTTGGACACTTTTCCCAGCTGTTTTGTCCCTTTGCCCATTCATCTCATTACGCACCAGTTGAAAAACATTTGTGTAAAGTATAATTATAAAGTTGTTCATGGTGATGAACAATTGAGGATAGCGTTTGCGGAGTTTTAATGTATGCCCATTAAAGAGATGCTTATGATTTCAATTAAGTCACTCTTTAGCAGTTGTGGACTATGTCTGGCAGCTTATCCCGGCCAATACCCCCAAGCCGCCAGATGGAGCCCTCCCTGCAACGTGGAGATGCGCCGAATTCCAGCAGGGCATCATGGACCTTGGAGTTTTCCTTCACAGCCCTGCTGGATACAGTGGGGGCCGCCAGAGGACGCTGCAGGGAGGCTCAAGGACTCGTATGTTCTGTATAGCCCAGAAGTACTTCACAGTCACGAGGACGGAAGAAATAAAGTACTTCCGGGCTGAAGAAAAAGAGGAGTTTTCACCTGACCCGGAAGTGCTGGGGAATCACATGGACTGGGGGATCAGAAGCACTTCCGGGTCAAGAACTTTAAAGGACTATGGGATACCCCAGCGAGTTGAGCTGAGTTAGGAGGAAGGGTGACAACGCGTCTAGGAGTGGAGGATTTGATTATTGTGATTTATTATTGATTGTTTATTGAGTATAGTGGAGGTGGATGTGCTTTGTGTACTGTATTATTGTAAAAATAAATTTATTTGGACTTTTATCTGGTGTCTGGCGTCTGGTCTGAGGGTTCGGGGGACGACAGTGCCCCCTATTTGTCACACAGTATATTGAAAGTCAACAGTTGTTTTGATTGTTCATTTTTACTTTGACACGTCTCTGTCTCATATGCTATGCCAATTTGAGAATTAATACTTTGGCCTCATTTTCTTATTGTGTTCTTTTCAACTTGCCTTTTAGTGAGGCATTCAAATTCAGGTTGTACTTGCTCAAGTAGTATTTTGTTAAAAGTTCAGGTTTCAGGTCATTGCTTAAGTACAAACTATGCCATTAATTAATCTTTAGATATTCCTTGTTTTGATTCTACATTAATTTTGTGATTCAGTGATTTATGCATGCATTTTATGATTGCATGTTTTAATGTTAGTTGTGATTAATCGTGATTAATTCCACACAATTACGCAATTAAGTAGTTAATTTTTTTTTAAATCATCCATCCATCCATTATCCAACCCGCTATATCCTAACTACAGGGTCATGGCGGTCTGCTGGAGCTAATCCCAGCCAACACAGGGCACAAGGCAGGAAATAAACCCTGGGCTGGGCGCCAGCCCACCACAGTTTTTTTAAATCATTTTCCTTTAAATTGTCTCCCCGCCCTGATATACATGCACACTTATTTTGTCTTGTAAATATTTTTCTCCTCATTTTTCTTTAACAATCTTCTGGGACTCTGTGTGGAGGAGGAAGACTGCCTTTGTTTTTGTGTGTGTGTTAAATTTTGAGAGCACTGTAAATATTCACTATTTTGTTTTGTCTTTTTCTGTTTATTTTTGTTTTTGAGGGTAATTGTGAAGGACAGTGTGAACAACTGTGTTTGTTGTACAACACTCTAGAAATAAATTGCACATTTGTTTTGCCCAACATTTTGTCTGCTTCTCAGCTGGAATGCTATATTCCACAATAGTGCCTTGTATATCATAAAATCAGTTTGAAACAAGGCATAACAACATTTTAAAACGTTCTACAGTGTTATGATGGCTTTTCTTAAAAATGATGAAAATATCATAAAGTAGTTAGCGTTTGAAAATGTAAATTAATTTGTTTTCAAAACTCTCAGCTATGAAGTTCATCCAATGTCTTGCATTTAGCTTTTCTAAAACACAATAAAGTGTCACAGGTTGTAACGGCAGACCCATTTATTTACTTTAACCACCTAACATTGTTTCAGGGCTAGAGGAAGCCTGACTTGTTAATGGCTGCATCAGCCACAAAAGAAAAACAAATCACTTTTACAGTTTACAGTTTCTACACAAACTCCTAGAATTGTTCACTGCATATTCATTAACCTAACAGTTAACATCAACCTAGTGGTGGAGTACATGCAGAAGAAATACCATAAATATCCACGCTTCACAGACAGTGTTGGACCTGGGGAATCCACTCATGTCCATGGAGATTTCAGGTAGAGGCATTAACAAGTGTGTTACTGTGGACTGCAGGCTGAGCTTTATTATGCACATTATTGTATACTTGTTTGACTCAACTCATGCAATACACTGCCTACCAGAAAAAAGAGCAAATACTAGCTTGGTGAATTCCCTAAATTATTAACAAAATGAAACCATCAGTATAAAACTCAATGAACAGTAGTATTTATTTAAAGAGTAGTAATTGTTGTATTTTATAATAATTAATGACAGAATGTACAGGTTTTTATTCTAAAATGGATGGAAATGTTAACAAAAATGAAACATGGGCGTGAGTGGAGTTTTAACATTATCCCCACTAGGTGGCACCAAAATTCTAAAATTGAAAACACTCTGGAAATATTTGCTTGAAAACTGAAAGTATTTTTAAAATAGACAATGCACTCCATTCGCATTCCCACTTGGCCCAGTTCAGGGTTGCAGGGGGCTGGAGTCTACAGCATTGGTGCCACAAGAAAGGGGTCTGCCCTGTGCAGTGGGTTGGTCCATGACATGGTCCACTCATGCAGACAGCATCATTGAGCCAGTTTAGAATCACCAGTCAATCTCCTAATTCACCTCTTTTAAGTCAGTGGATAATAGATGATGTATATTATCTGAAATTGGAAAAAATCAAATCCTCACTTAGAGAATCTGTACAAACTTCTTCAAAACCTGGCAGAATTTAATCAATAATATTTTAGAATAAGCATTTAAATTGAGAAAGCAGATTCTCTTCCTTTTTTATTCTATTTATTTATTACTTACTTATTTTTACTAGTTTAAAGTTTTACTCTGCTGGCCTAGCTGACATTCTCATGGGTGGGGGATGATTTGTTTCAAACCTAGTTTTGTAAAACTTGACTTGCTTATATGGAATGTTATTTGATTTTAATAAATTTAATTAAATAAAACAAAAACACCAGTCAACCTAAAATGCACATATCTAATTCCCATGCAGACTTTGGAAAATCTCCATACACCCAACAACTGAATACAAGATTTAAAATAAACACACCGGATCCATGAGGCAGTAACTCGAATCCCTGTACTACCATGTGTCCAGGTTTAAAAATAAGTGGACATTAATAAATCATTTATGTTATGATCTATTCCAATACAAATATTCTTTTCACTTAATTATTCAAATCCATGATCTTAATACCTGGTAAAATAAAATAGAATGGTGTAAAAAAGACAGTAACTCAGCAGGTTTAGCTTCTGGCAAAGCACCATTTTAAGGCTGTGAAATCTAAAACTGCATTGATTTGGCTTTGTTGTACTTCCTTTAATTTATCCCTTTTTACATACAGGAAGTCCATAGAACATGTTTTAAAACATTAGAGCTCATTAAAAGCTGAATAAACTGCAGTATTTAATGAGCGTAACACGTTTCAAACATAAAAGATGTTATTCTGGTCAGTTATCTTCATTCAGTTAGCTAGTGGTTAAGTCATCCTGGCTTAACATCCACAGATATTCCTAAACAATTTAGGCTCCCTGATTGTGTTTCATGTTGTTGTTTGCTCATTCACTTGACAATTTCTGTGAAGCAGTGCTGTCTGCCTTCCATCTTGAACGTTCTTCCATTTTGATGACCATTTTGAGCCTTCTGTAAAAAGTCAACATGAGCTAAAATAAACAGTTCAATGAGCGAGATTTAAGGAACATCACTGAAAGGACATCAGATGAAACAAAGGTCAAAAACATTGAATGATATAAGATAATTTGTCAAAGTTCAAGGGAGCTTCTTAATTTTAAAATCTTTATATATATATATAGATATATATATATATATATATATATCTCACTATGCCTTTCACTGTCTTTGGTCCGCCTCCACTCCTCTCCTCCAAACTCTGTCCTCTTCCACCCGACTCCACACAACGTATGGAGGAAGGCGGCCCCTTTTATACATGCCCGGATGGGCGCCAGGTATTTCCAGACACTCCTCTGTGGACACTCCCCTGTGTGGCGGAAGTGCCAGCTGCACACCTGGAAGCACTCTGGGTGTCCCCAGTCTTCTTCCCCCAGCACCTCCTAGGCTCCAAAGGCACCGGGGCACCCCCTGGCGGTGACCACGGGTCCCTACAGGGTTGAGCTGCAAAGCTCTGCACCCGTGGTCCCCGAAGCAACCAGGGCGGTCGCCCCCACATGGTCTGGGGAAGGCGCAAGCCCTCCTCCGTTCCTCCTGGGCGTCCCAGCCATCTCTGACAATGTATGTGTATATATATATATATATATATATATATATATATATATACAGTGCATCTGGAAAGTATTCACAGCGCATCACTTTTTCCACAATTTGTTATGTTACAGCGTTATTCCAAAATGGATTAATTCTACACACAACACCCCATAATGACAACATGAAAAACATTTACTTGAGGTTTTTGCAAATTTATTCAAAATAAAAAAACTGAGAAATCACATGTACATAAGTATTGACAGCCTTTGCTCAATACTTTGTCGATGCACCTTAGGCAGCTATTACAGCCTCAAGTCTCTTTGTATATGATGCCACAAGCTTGGCACACCTATCCTTGGCCAGTTTCACCCATTCCTCTTTGCAGCACCTCTCAAGCTCCATCAGGTTGGATGGGAAGCGTCGGTGCACAGCCATTTTAAGATCTCTCTGGAGATGTTCAATCGGATTCAAGTCTGGGCTCTGGCTGGGCCACTCAAGGACATTCACAGAGTTGTCCCTAAGCCACTCCTTTGATATCTTGGCCTTGTGTTTAAGGTCGTTGTCCTGCTGAAAGATGAACCGTCGCGCCAGTCTGAGGACAAGAGCACTCTGGAGCAGGTTTTCATCCAGGATGTCTCTGTACATTGCTGCAGTCATCTTTCCCTTTATCCTGACTAGTCACCCAGTTCCTGCCGCTGAAAAATATCCCCACAGCATGATGCTGTCACCACCATGCTTCACTGTAAGGATGGTATTGGCCTGGTGATGAGCGGTGCTTGGTTTCCTCCAAAAGTGACGCCTGGCATTCACACCAAAGAGTTCAATCTTTGTCTCATCAGACCAGAGAATTTTGTTTCTCCTGGTCTGAGAGTCCTTCAGGTGCCTTTTGGCAAACTCCAGGCAGGCTGCCATGTGCCTTTTACTAAGCGGAATAGAACATGCCAGCTTCCCAAATGTGGCTCTTAATAAGAAAAGACGGGCTTTGCATTCGGAACTCAACCTCTTGACAACAAAAGAAATGGAGCAACTCATTTTTAAATCATGACATCATTACTATGAACACAAAGAGAAGGTTAATGCATTACAGATAGCACAGCTAGATACTCTTAGTGCAGAGGAACTGGATACACCTCTGACATTCTCAGAATTACTAGATGCTATAAAATCTCTTTAGAGTGGTAAAGCAGCAGGCCCTGATGGCTACCCTGCTGAACTTTATAAAAAAATTTCAATCAATTTTATTAGCAACATTTGTAGAAGCCAGAGACAATGGAATTCTACCAAAAATGTTTCACCAAGCATTATTTACTGTCTTTCCATGAAAAAATTAGGACTTATTGCAAACTGTATTACACAGACCAATCTCACTTCTGAATAATGATGTTAAGATACTCTCCATAGTTCTACCTAGAAGGACTGAAAAAATGCTTCCTTCGGTAATATCACAAGACCAAACCAAATTTATTAAAGGCAGACACTTCCAATCTTTGATGCCTTTTTAATGTAATATATTCACCCACAGAGTCTAACACCCAAATATACAAGCTATAAAAACCTGGACGTTGACACAAATAGATGAACACACACACGCAATAGAAATAAAATAACATAATATACCTTGCATTGTGCCACAGCAAATAAAAGTTATTGTCAATATACTAACAACTCAATTGTCCTTCATACACTCAGAATATGGAACCAATGTAGAAAGCACTTCATGATAGAGAAGTTTTTATCTGTGGCACTCCTACTTGATAACCACCTTTTTCAAACTTACAGTTTTTAATGTTTGGAAAATGTACAGGATTAAATTACCTAACAGATTTGTACAAAGTGTCACACACGTGTGCATGGGAGGCAGCTAAAGGGCTTGACTAAGGGCAGTTCCGAGACATACTGGGATGTGGCAGAGTGCACTGGCTTTTTTCTCCATTGCCTGCAGACCATTCATGAGAGATTCCACCTGGTCCTCTTGACGTCACTTCCGGGACCGAGCCTATGGAAGGAGACCTTGATGGCTCCGGCCGCTGTGATGTTATGTCAGGGCTCGAACAAATGACTGAAGACCTTCATGAGCCTGACCCCTTTGACTTCCTGACTTCCCCTTTAAAAGCCTCCACCTTTTCCCTATTCCCTCAGTTCTGTTTTGGACTTGGTTTTGTGCACATCAGTGCTGTATCAATTTAAGCAACTTTGCAGCCAGGAAACCAATTATACGGGTGGCTGCCCCAATCCTTTGTATGACTCTGTGTCGAGTTTGTGACATAAGATAATGTCCTTGCATCCTACAAACAATTACACTCCAAATTCAGCTTCCCATCAACACAATTTTTCAACTATTTCCAAATTAGAAACTTTGCTATACAAAATCTGCCCAATTTTCCTCACCTCCCACCTACTGCTATTCTGGAAAAAATATTGATCAGTCTTGAGGACTCAAACAGCATTTCTAAATATATTTAAATATTTTGAAGTTCCTTCCATTTAAAGATCCAAGAGTACAGTGGGAAAAGGATCTCTTACTCAACATTTCAGAAAAGGAATGGAAGGCACCCATGCACTAAATTGTCGAGATTGTTTCTAGGGCAAGATCCAATTTGCAAACCTGCCTCACAATTACTCGTTATCCATTAACAGGTGTTTGGTGTACTCCCAGATAGGCTTAAAGTGGAGAAGGACAAACTGTAATTGCCTTTACTTCACTATTAGCCCGTACACTAATCTTGCTTAAATGGAAGAATTCTAGCCCATCTCTTTTAAGTCATTGGGTAACTGATGTTATATACTTTTTGATATTCAAAACTTTTTGATAATCTGGCAGGATCTAAATCAATAACATTTTAAAATAAGCTTTTATATTGGGGAAAAGGATTCTTTTCCCTCTCTTCTATTCTAGTTTTACTCTGGCTGTTGGCCTTTCTCTGTTTCTCTTGGGTGGGGGTTCAATTGAGTTTAGTTTTGTTTAGTTTGACTTGTTTATATGGAATGTTCCTAGCTTTTAATAAATTCAATAAAAATGAAAATAACTTAAAACAAATGGGCTAATTGCCTAAAGAAAGGAGAAGTAATTAGAAACAGAGAGTGTAGCCATTTAAACTAAAGAAGCAATTAATGGCTATGAATCATAAAGAGAGGGTTAAGTAAAATGAATCAGAAAAATGCTGCTTGGACAGTAATAATAATTTCACAATACTATGTGCATGTGACAATAAAGATTCTACAAACCTCTAAATGGCTTTTGATTAAGATATGTAGTTGGAACAAAAACCTGCAGCCACTGTAGCCTTGATGTAAGCACCACTACTATAGAGGAATAGCATATGGAGGACCTGCTCATATGCCATACCAGTGCCTGGATCAATGCTTGCTACCATCAGTAGGGATGTAACTCATTCTGTAGATTTCTGAATATTGCCTTAGCCCAAGGATGGATGACTTCCAAAGGCAGAACACTATTCAAAACATTTGTTATGAGCTCTGTTGCAACTGAAAACATGTAAGATGCAGGTAACTGGAATCGCATCATCTTCAATGAGAAATTTCCCTTAGGTTTCTTAATCTGAACACAGAGATAATGTAGACATCTTTGAAGCCTGGGTAACTTTTGTGTCCTACACACCGAACAGTGTGTGTTATGCTGTAGGATATCACCATCCAAAACATCTGGTCGTCTCTGTTAATTGTTATGATCAGACTGACTGCATGATGATCTGGTCAACCTGTCATACATCTTATTGTTATGTACTAGGATACTCAAGGCACATATTTCCCAAGCAGTTCCAATGATGCCCAATAGGAGAGGATACTATTGTTAAACACCAGCCACTGGCAAACGCAGCATCATTAAAAAATATAAGGTTCGTTTTAAAAAAGCTATATTACAATGTAAAGCTCAGAAAAGCACAACAAATGCCAGCAATAGGCAATTCCAAAAGCAACCAATCCCAATACAGAACCCAAAGAATGATCAGAAAACAGAGAAAAAACATCAGAAATCCAGAAAAAAATCACAAGAAAACATAAAAACACAATAGAACACTCACCAACTCCCTAGCACTTATGAAATGAACCACCAGGAAAAGTGGGAGACATTCCTGATTGATAGGGTAGAGGGCTGTTCTGTTCCTGGCAGTAATTGGCAGGTAGCACCACTTATTGGGGAACCACTCACAAAACACTTAGAACATAACACAAGCATTCTACATACACAAGCAAAATCAAAGAATAATGCAGATCATCAACAAAGTACCTTTACAATACACAAAAGATTCAACAATTAACAAAACAGACATAAAATATGAATATGAAACCAAGTCAGGTGGCAGTCCTGGCTGAAATATAACATGTACGGCCTGTGGTCAAGGGTCTTTATTGTGCCATTTGTTAACAGAACAAATGAGTGCTGTTATGAATATGTGAGGCTCCACCAACTCAAGACCAAGTCTTATCTGAAAACTACAGGCCTCAAGGATCCAGTGAGGCCTAGCAATAAGGTAAGCCTTATTCCTGTTATTGCACAGCTAGGGTCGTTGCCCTGGCTCAAGTTTATTTCTTGTTTATTTATTCTTTTTGTTGTTATCTGAATTTCAAATTTTGTTATTAATTCCCTTGTGATTAGCATTTTTATTTAATGTTTCCTGTATCTTCTTATGGTTATACATAAACATTTTTTATCATTTCTTACATCATTTTTAAAAAATTTCCTGGGTTTTGTTAGCGTGAACTAATATTGTGCTTTCTTTTAGATTCCTGTTTTTGTGATTTTTTTTGTATTTGGATTGGATCTTCTGGCTTTTGAAAAAAATTAGAACTGAAGAAGGGAACTGTGCAAAACCCTTGTGTTGAGAAGTAGGATTTCCAAATCAAGTAAGTCCCAAAAGTTCCAAAAGAACTTCCAATAAAACCATCAAAAATACCTGTATAGACACAAAAAAGGCAGAAGAATCTTAAAAGATTTATTTTTTACAAAATATTCTGAAAAAAAACGTGAAGCTCTAAGGGGCACGAAGGGAACACAATATCTATCAAGGCAATTCCACAAGCAAACAAAGTCCAAATAGACAATCAAAAAACTGAGCAAAGGTTCAGAAATCCAGAAATCACAAAAAAAAGGTTAAGATGCCGCAAAAATGACTCTCACTCACTAAATCGCTAACTCCAGAACGCATTCACAATGAACCACCAGGAACTGCAGGATATCCTCTGGATTAAAGTTGTAAGCTGTAATCAAAAATAAATGGGATCAAAACCAGAAAATCAAAAAAACCAGTAATAAACTGGTGTGAAGTACTAAGTAACAATTGTGCTCCATGGCCTCCCAAACCGATATGCTGGTTATATTTAAAATCCAAGCAACGACTGCTAAAAGATTAAAAATGCAAATCACATCAAGTCAACCCCATTCAGCCCACCTACAGTACGACACCATAATAAATAGCATTGACACTTTTATTACCAGCAGTGAGTATTTTACCAGCAGAACCCTCATGTTCTCAAATTCTCAACCATTTAACTATTCTTTCACGCTGATATTTTTAATCCTTTCTTCATGTGTTGCCTATTCTTTATACCGGGTTTCAAACTGGCCCACAGTTTGTGGGTTCAACTATCTTTTTAAACTGCTTTACAGTGAGGGTGTAACAGTGATGCAATGGGAAGCACTGCTGCTTAACAGGTCCAGCCAGAGTCCTGGGTTAAGTGTCTGTGTGTAGTTAGCGCACCTTCCCATGTCTTGCATGCTTTTTCCCCAGGTACTATGATTTTCTTCCAAAAGACATCTCTGTTTGCTCTGTTTGTCACTAAATGGTCCAGGGTTGCTTTCCTAGCTATCACCCAATACTTCCCACCACAGTATAATTTAATGAAACTGATTTCAAACCGAATGGACATATTTTAATAAAGAATTGCATTCTTCAATGGAAACTGTGGAGTCACCTAGTGAGAAGTGTTCAGGGCATCAAGTCCTGCTGTACTATGGTGCTATCTCAAAAGGGTTCTTGCCACTTTAAGTGTACTGACTTTCAAAACTGCAAGTGTTACTGACATTTGAGGCCAAATTTTGCAGAGCGTACTGTTGCACAGCTGTAGCATCTGTTTAATTCCTTAATC
The DNA here is from genome assembly GCA_026402145.1 of Polypterus bichir lapradei. Taxonomy (NCBI): domain Eukaryota; kingdom Metazoa; phylum Chordata; class Cladistia; order Polypteriformes; family Polypteridae; genus Polypterus; species Polypterus bichir. The sequence continues at coordinate 98,691,887 of JANRMT010062814.1, forward strand.
CAAGGGCAGTTAATGATCTCCATGCTGCGGGGGAAGAATGCACTTCCTGATTTGGCTTGTCCTCCCCAGGGACCTTCTTCCATCCCCTCCCCATCTCCTGAACAAAATATCTCACTGTTCTCTCTCTGGAGAGAACGACAGGAAACCACAAGCATTTTAGGGGTCTGAGAAGAGAAAGATATGTTTTCACTTTCCCTCCCACCAGACGCGGGGGCAGACCAAATGAAAAGCCAAAGCAGCAAACGTGATACATTTACTGCATGAAGAAATTAAAATTTGGTGACAGCTGCCCTGCGCATGTCATTGTCTGTAAGATGTACAGAATATAAGATACCTGAAATTCTTTAAAAAATGTCAGTGGCTTCACTAATTACTCAGCCATTCTGGCCTGGCTATTTAATACATATAATATATTAAATTTTCCATTTTGGCGCTATATAATTTAAACCATGCCACATACATTTTCTACTTAAGTACAGCTTTGCACCCAGTGCTCCTGGGATATGTGCCAGCTCTTCACAATAAGCAGGATGGATGGAACAGTTGGTATTCTTTAAAGGTCTACAGTCTTTATAACAGTCTACATAAACAAACATGAATGGTCACATTTGTGATATCATCCACCCATTTTCGAACAACTAATTTTCCCAGCAGGACTTTGTGCAAGGTGAGAGCCAAACCATCACAAAGCCCTATGTATTTATATACAGTAATCAAAATGTCTATTTGGAGGGTTGGTCAGATTATTCTTGCTGGCAGTGATTTTAAAAGTAACAGTTGTTTCTAAGAGACTCCCTGAGCTACAAAACGTGTCCGAATTGCTGACAAGGCTTTAGTTTCCATTATCCTATGCTTTAACATCCATCCACTTTCCAACCCGCTGAATCCGAACACAGGGTCACGGGGGTCTGCTGGAGCCAATCCCAGCCAACACAGGGCACAAAGTAGGAACCAATCCCGGGCAGGGTGCCAACCCACCGCAGGACACACAAACACACACTAGGGCCAATTTAGAATCGCCAATCCACCTAACCAGCATGTCTTTGGACTGTGGGAGGAAACCGGAGCGCCCGGAGGAAACCCACGCAGACACGGGGAAAACATGCAAGCTCCACGTAGGGAGGACCTGGGAAGTGAACCCGGGTCTCCTAACTGTGAGGCAGCAGCGCTACCACTGTGCCACCGTGCCACCCATGCTTTAACATACTGCAGCAAATCTGCCTGCTTTTTATGTTCCTGCTTTGTCTGCTTTACTCAGTGATTGTCAATTATTCCTCATTTTAGGAAGACAGCACCATTGCAGACTAGTTAGCACAGCTGCCTCAAGGACACTGCCTCTTGGATTCAAATGCCATGCCTGGTTGTTTTCTGCATGGAGTTTGCATTTTCTACCCATGTAGATTTTTCATCGGGTTACTCCTACATTCCTTAAAATCTATATTAGGTTCATGTGGAGCAGATGTCCTGTCCAGGGCTAGCTCCTGCCTTGCACCCAGTGCTGCTGTTATGGGCTTCAACCTCCCTGATCCTGAACGAAGCAGATTTGAAACCTTAATCTTAAAGTGTCCAACTTGAATACATGATGTTCCATTTAGGATTTTTTAATGTTTGGTAGTGATGAAATCACACTGAATGAAGTAATGAATCTTGTTAACGGATAAAATCATTTTTTTAATCTTTAACAAAATGTTTAGACTGTTCCCCTTATGATAAATGAGAGCCTCTTAGAGAGCTCCATTTTCTTTAAACAAAAGGGTACTTATTTGTGAAACACTTTTTTTTAGTCAGTTAATCTCCATTTTATATATTACATTTCACAAAGAATATCTTCAAAAAGAACATAAGACTACAATTGAAAGTAGCGGGATTGCAAAGTGCAATGCAAGATAACTCACAAACACGATAAATCACAGAGAAATAAACACTGAGGAATAAAGAAGTGAAGGCACAATGGAGTCAGTATCAGCACAGAAGGAACCAAAGAGTATGACCTAGTCAGAAAATAGAAAACAATATAAGCTGTCAAAGATATCGAATGGGAAAGCTAGGTATTCAGGAGTGATTTAAAAATGATCACTCACAGGAACTTTAGTCATTCATTCATTGATTTTAAAACCTGCTTATTCTACAGTACCATCACATGGAGATCAACAACTGGCAATGGATGGGATGCCAGTCCTTCACAGGTCACACTCAGGCGCACACTCCAGGACAATGCAGAGTCTCAATTAGCTAAACTGAAAACCACATCAAAGTCACAATACTGAAAACAGCATGCGTACAATTATAGCAATTAGCAACATTTTACAGATTTTCAATTAAACAATGTTTAGGTTCTTAAGGAAACCAAAACTGCATACAGTGCCTATAAAAACTATTAACAACAACAATGTCAGTATCCTGGAGTGGGCAAGTCAAGGTTTAGATCTCAGCCCGATGGACAATGTGTGGCTGGATTTGAAAATAGCTTTTCATTTGTGATCCTCATGTGGGTTGACAGTGCTGTAGCAGTATTTTGCAAAGAAGAATGACAAAAAATTGCAATATCCAAATATGCAAAGGCTGTCATGGCTGCCAAAGGTGCTTTACCAAATATTAACTCGACGGGGGTGAATACTTATTCAATCAGTTATTTTGCATTTTATATTATTAAGTAATTTAGTCCATTTGGTAGAGATCTGTTTTCATTTGAACTTTAAAGAGTCTTTTTCTGTTCATCACTTGATCATATATAAACCAATGTTGAATGATGGTGTTATTTGTATCCTTAAAGACACTGAACTCTGTGATCTTTTAATGTGATCTGCCGGATTCTTTTGTCAACATCATGGATAATGAGGGGTCTAATACAGGTAACACTGCTAACACCCCATCTACATAACAGATGCTGTATCTTGGCCTGTATGTTCTCAGCCTTAAAAACTCCTTAGATTGCGAAAAACACCACTAGTGTGACTTAGATGCCTGTGTATTTCTATATATGTGATCAGTTTTGCTGAAGAGAAGACTGGCAAGACATGAAAAGTGACGTACAACACTCCAAGTAGAAGTATACTGTCTGAGTCAGTGTGGGCTGTTAAGTGGTGCCTGAAAAAGGATTTGTGTCTTGTTGATGTTCAGGTTCAGGTCAAAAATATGCTACAAGTGCATTATTGCCTGCATACTGAAACACTGCGATGGACTTTCTAAAGATCTTATTCTTTGTCTGCTTTAGCCGTTAAAGTCTGATAGGCTTGTCATTAGAAAAATTGGTTAGCTGGACAGCAGTAAAACACTGTGAGAAAAAGTGCCCACCCCAATTTGCAACCTTAAGACACTGGCATTCATTACTACTATTACAGAACACTATTGCTGTTCAAATACTTTGATATACATTATTCATTAAGGAAGTGAATTCTTAATGGAATGAATGATTATTTCCCTTATGTAAAGTTTTTGCAAGTTGTAAAAAGACTAAGAGTTCTCTTTATTTCACTTCTAAGTGGCATGCTTTGGAGATTATGTCTGTTGAGCTTCTGGCTCAGAGGAGCAGAACATCTTGAAGTAAGGATTGGAGTTTGACGGAGAGAATGCATGTCCCTAAATGACCATCAATGGACAGAAGTAAAATGCCGACATATTATAATAAGTTCTGCTTACTTATTTACACATGTACTGTAGGTGGACTTTGGAGTCCAATAGAAATCTCTTAGTTTCAAAGTTTGAAACAAATGCACAAGGGTTAAACCCACCTTGTTTAATGTTATAAGCTGATATGTCATATACTGTTTCTCAATTTCAAAATGGTATTGATCTTCTTCTGAGGGCATAAAAGGCCTCTCTAGTCTAGCTTTATTGGCCATTGTATCCAACAGGGTCACACACTTCCTGCAAATGTGTTATTTCAGGATTGCAGCTCATAATTTGAACCTAAACATATTCCATCCCAGGATCCACAGTGGAGATATTAAGACAAGAAAAATATGGTACAGAATATATTTAACTTACTTAAAATGTAGCTGTCACTTCTAATATGCATTACAGTTTATAATATAATACTAGGCTGACCCGCCTTTTAAGGCGACCGACTTTTAAGTTGACCACTTCTTAAGGCAATTCAATATGTAGATCAATTTGATATTTTATACAAACTCATTAATTTGGTTATATTGCATTTGAGCGGTATTACTTTAATACTCGTAGTTTGTTATTTTTGTGATGAAATTTAAACTTTTTTTCTATATTGAGGTTGCCCTTTTGAACCCCCCGATATTTACTACATGGTGAGGCATTTGTACTCCATCAACATTAATTATTTCCAGAGACATAATTTTGTCTATTTTTCCAGCGCATCGTGCATAAAAGCAAGGGAACGATGGGAGCACCAGAACTGCTCACATCATGTCACTTCGTACCGCAAGCTGCAAGTAGTAAGTCTGTGATAAGCGGAATACCGCTACGCTTTCAACTCACGAGACAGAAGGACAATCCCGACCGCTTTTATATAGTAAGAAAGAAGAAGAAGATATCGCACAGTCTGGAGTAGAAAATCATCTTTTACCTGGAAAAACGAAA
>JANRMT010062814.1:98696450-98739040 GCA_026402145.1 Polypterus bichir lapradei
AGTAGAAAATCATCTTTTACCTGGAAAAACGAAACTACAAATCCCATTGTGCATTGCAAAATGGACAGGGCGTGTGTGAAACTCTGCGCCTGCATAGCACTCACAGGACGGAAGGACAATCCCGACCGCTTTTATATAGAAGGATATGAATACATATAGTCAAAGAACAGCCACGGAACAATACAATTTTCTTATAGTTCTTCAGTGGGATGATTTTGTGTCCATCTTCGAAGGAGTCAGAGACTTTTCTCTTAGTACCGACTTGCTGGGATGATGTCCATCTCTGCAAGTGGCTCCCAGCTCAATGATGTTCCTGACAGGCCTTATGTATTCTCAGGACACTCCCTGGTCCACTGGTATACTGGATTAGGCTCCTCTCCTCAAATATAGCACAATCCATGATATCTGCCACTAAATGCTATAACCTCCTTTATTCACAATGGAACAGCGCACCTGTTGTAATCACTGACATTTTACAGCCCACATATTCCAGACAATTTCCACCACAAGAACTTGTATTCAGAAACCAATGAGTTCCTGTACAATGTTGGCCCTGGGCCACTAGTGGTCCCTGGCCACTTTCGTGTTTTGTATTCCCACCACTATAACCTTTGTGCAAAATGTATGACATGCAAAGAACAGGAAGAGTGATGCGGTGCAATGAGGAGCCTTAAGGTGTACGGGGACCAATTTTTACTATGGAGTTCTCTGGACTTCATGAGGGGACCCCCTATTGCTTCAATGTGGTGAATTGTGTGGCATACCAGTTAGATGGGGATGAAAAGCGATGCACTGTAAAGTGTGGCGCAGCTGAGAGTTCACATGGAACCTTCCCCATACTCCTAACCTTATTATTTCGAAGCAATTGCAACATTATGGGAGAGATTATTGCTTCAATGAGTTGCATATCGCAGCAGAGCAGAGAGGTGGCTATGATGAGTAATGCAGGGCAAAGTGGAGCTCTTCACCTTTGCTGATAACTCTCCTAAGTCGAACCAGCAAATTTGTAGGATAGCGCCAGTACTTACGGTCAGCCAATCAGCACAATTCACCACATGAGCCCAGCCCACGATAGTTCCAGGCTGAATGAAAAATGCATACCCTGGAGTAGGAGCTGAAAAAAGTACCATGAGCCTACCTACCAGAAATTACAAATGGCTCGAGTTCTTGCACTGAGAATGCTACAAAACGTTTCTAAAAGCTCTGGGTTCCTGAAAAAAGTTTCTGTAGTGGGAAAGTGCCTATTGTCATAGCTGAGGGAAGAAAGTCCTTAACTTTTAGCAAGTCTTATACAGTATACTGCAATAATGTATGCATGCTAACTGTAAGTATATCATGCTTACAGTTCATGGTTTTGCATTGATAATTAGCGCTTTCTGAAGTTTGGTATAGCATGAAGAATCACTGTACATTAGTTAAGGATTTTTTATTTCTTTCATCTTATTTTATCAGTTGATTTGGTTGATTATTACCTTTCAGAAGCCTTTGTGCTTCTTTGACATCAGAAAAGTTCCAGGATCAACAGTATTTGCTGTGCTGAATCTTTTTTTCAGCCTAGCTCCTGTTGGCTCCTGTTGCCCCCTAAGCGATCCAGTCACATTGTTAAAATATATAGGTACTCAATGTGTATTGCTGTTTGGAATCGAGTTCATTATGAAAGGTTCAGTGTGTAAAATAAACTGTATTTGGTGCAGGATCTCCCATGATTATTCAGATGTCAAGATTCCTTACTGCTGTACACGTTTCCTCTCATATGTGATATCTTAACTCAACATACATTCCTCAAGTCTATTGGAGGTTTGAACTGAGCCCATTCTGAATGGTAATGGTCACATTCAATAATCTACCATCTTGTCGATACCTAGACTCAAACATCACTCCAAAATGATTTGATAAAGCATGGCATATGAAAGGTTAATCTCTGTCAGCAAAGTTACCATGTAAAACTGTGCTGCTAATACATCACCGAACCATTTACCATCATTAAAGTATCTAGCATGGACCCTGGAGTCTCCGGGATACACTGTTCACTCATCTTTCTGTTATTCCGTATGTGTCACTTATGGTTAAGATGTCTCCCTATTTTTATAGCAGTAAATCACTCTGTGCACCGTTATGTTCTACAATCCAAAGTTTTATCCCTGAGTCTACCTCTTGACCACCATATGATCTATCAATGAGAAGACCATGGCCATAGTCTTCTTTTATTATCCCTTCTGTGTAGCAAACCTCAGGTTTCTAATTTTAAAGTAAATCACCACTCACAAATGAAATAGTCATAATCATCTAGAATCTTTGTGGATGTCACTTAGACTTAGTAATTTGGGAGGCTGTGTCTCTCTGCAGACATTTATAATACATCACTCTTTTAATTCATCAGTCAATATTTTATATAGAGCCTTTCATAATGACACCAAGGGCAAAGCACTTTACAATAATAAATAATGCAACACTATGAATCAATGAGAACTGAACAGTGTGTACTCATCAGAGAATTGGCAGTCCATTTACTTGTAGTTTGGGGGCTTGATGTTTGTGAAGAGTTCTGAAAACTGCCATCTGTAATGCACACAGGTAGAAGGCTTAGCAGGTACGTCATATGTGATCAAAGTTTTTGCGTTTTATATTTGCAATTATTCTGGACCACTTTGCACAGATTTTCACTGTAACATTAAAGTATTTTTCTGCTGATCAGTGTAAAGAAAGCCAAATTCAAATTCCACTGCAATTCAAAATTGTCTCTCTATTATAAAAAAAAAATCTTGCAAGGATATGAGACATTTTTCCTGAGACAAGACGTGATCTTTGGAAGAGAGATCTTTTGAAAAGAGATAGAGAGACACTTTCACATCCCGCGGGACAGACAAGTCACATCATTATTTAAACCTTTTGAAGCAAGTCCCGTGATACACATGCAGAGCAGGTTAGAGATAATGGAAGTAGGAAAATTGAAAGTCTCAAAAAAATGAGAGTAAAGGTTGCATTAGCGCAAACAAACAGAGATTATTACTTGGTGAAATAACGGAACAGCAAAAAGAGATTGCATAGTGTTTGAGAATGTCTGGGGACAGGAGAGACAAGTTAGTGAGACAAATGGACAGGTGCTGTACAGGCTTTTAAATGTTTGAAGCGCCGCATAAAATGCAGATCACTCGGCACAGCAGCAGCAGCAAGCCAGCAGCTGATCGAGCAAAGAGGAGGTAAAAAAAAAACCAACTGTTACTTGTTTCCCATTGTATTACCATTTAAGAAGGGGTTTCGGAGGAGAGACCACATCTCCTTGGGGTGTGTTCAGCCCCCCTTTTCACAAAGGTCATAGCGCTAGCATTAGGGATAGGTGAGCAAAGTGCAGATCACGCGGCAAGGCAGCAGCAGCAAGCCAGCAGCTGATCGAGCAAAGAGGAGGTTACAAAAATGTATTTGTTTCCCATTGTATCACTGTTTAAGAGGGGTTTCGGAGGAGCGACCGCATCTCCTTAGGGTACTTTCAGCCCCCCTCTTCACAATGGCGTGTAGCGCTGGCGGGGGGAAAGGGGTTGGCGAGCGAAGTGAGCAGGAGGCAAAGCCCCATAGTAAAAATACTTTTTTATAGGAACTGTGTAATAGCAAAACACATCTAGTCTTTCTATGCACTCTGTCCATCATATTTACATAACCTGCTCTTTTTTATCTCTCTGATTATGCCAAGAGGGTTTTTGTTTGTTTGTTTTTACTTTCTTGCTCAACAGTAGAATTGGAGGCCTTGGATGTTGTAAACATGTCTTGAGATTCAGTTTTTCCAATATAGATAGAGGTCTCAAAAGCAGTAATTACATATTTGTAAATTAAAAACTTTTATGTATTTGCTGCCAGACAAGGATTAATTTGGGCAAGAGGTCAGCAAATCTTTTTTTGTAAAAATAATAAATATTCCCTTGATATGTCTTGACACATTTATTTTATGCCAAAAGCTGGAAACCTACCTAAAGAAGAGAGTTGTTTCTGTAGCATTTTAAATTAAATGTTGGAAATTATTGGCAGATTAAGATGTTTTCTAAATATGCAGGATACCGAGAAATTAATCCATGTATTTATTTCTAGCAGGACTGACTACTTCAATGCATTATTCACTGGCTGTTCAAATCATTATTTATGTAGCTTTCAGTTAATTCAAAATGCTGCTGCAGGAATTATTATAAGAACTGTTCTCAAGTCCTTACACTGGCTCTCAGTTAAGTTTAAGGCAGATTTCAAAACCCTCCTTTTAATTTATAAAGCCTTAAATGGCCATGGCCAAGGCTCTGTTTACTTATGTGAACTTATCATCATTTACAAAAAATGGCGCGCATTGAGATCTGACAATGCTGCCCTACTTAAGATTCCATGGATTGATAAAATCATAGTGGGAGTTAAGCCTTTAGGTACTGGGCCCCAAAACAGTGGAGTGATCTGCCTGCTACTATAAGAAATTTCCCTTCAGTCTTGGCTTTTAAGTCCATGGTTAAAATTCGGTACTTTAGCCTAGCATACCCTGTCTAGAGATGCCTATTAGCTGTACATACTGCACTTCTGTTTCGTAGTCATTTGTACAGAAATACAAGTAATACAATATTTGTAAACTGTCAATAACCCTCCTTTATTCTGTTTCTTTTCTTGGTATCTGGATATGCCACTTGGTGCAACTGCACCACTACCTCTGTCTGCTCTCCTGTGTATGGAAAAGTCATGCCAGATAAAGGAGTGTTGGAACCATCCGATGAAAACATTCTTTCATCAGATTGGATAGCCAGCACTATAGAATGCCCAGGAGAGTTCAACCTGTTGTCAGCAGGCCATAGTTCATCAATTATTTAATGGACAGATATTGTTGGTTTTCAATTAAGTTGATCTGTTTGTACGTTTTGTTCTGTGTGTTTTAACAAACTTGTATCTTTATATGTCCTAATTCTGTATTTAGTAATTAGTATAATCTATATTTGTATTTTACCTAATAATTTGTCACAGTGATCTGTGCCTGCACTCAGTGAAGAGCAGTGCTAATCAAAAATAAATTTTAGTGTATTGTATTGTTTAATTAAATGTATTATTTGCAGAAAAAATTGCACAAGTCTTGGTTAGCCTTTAAGGATGGCCAGTGTGAGATGTTATGGGTTGCCGTTTTATATCATACAATATTTTGCCCATGAAAAATTCTTTCTGTTAACAAAATATAAAATAACACTGTTTATGTTCTAAAAAATAAATGCATAGAAATGATTACTGTGAGCCAAATGATACATGATGCAGTAGTGAGTGCTGATATCTCACAGCTCAAGAACCCCAATGGTGAGTCCCAGCACTGTCAAAGCCTGCAGAGTAGACTTATTCTCTCTCTGTCTGCATGAGAGTGGTGACGTCTTTCATGTTTCTCCTTACAGACAACTCTGTTGTTTCATATATAATTCTGTTGCTTATGAAGGCAATTAACATGATTATTACTTATGACTGACAAACCATTTTGAACATGAGAGACAATTAATAGAATATGACTTTTAGTCTTTTAAATACAGAGCTACTGCCAACACAACCAGCATGGCTCAATTCAGACTAACTGGACAAAGGGAGCAAGAAACTTGGGACAAGGGGAGGCTTCCCAGTGAGACTGCTTCTGAAATTTACAGGCCAATGTGCAATAGCTGGATAATAAACCTGATAACATACAGGCAAGATTAGCTACATGAGGAAAATTGAGAAACTGCTGTTGTTTTTCTGTTTTGATTAGAACTGATAATTTATTTATAAAAGCACATTTAAAACAACAGAGACTGCGCCAAAGTGATGTACAAAGAAGCATTAAAATAAACGCAATTAAAACAATCATGCAGAATTTTTATGAAACATGGCTAAGTGCTGAGACACCAGACCTTACAATGCAGCTGGATCACTTATCTGTCTTTTGTGGGGTTCTGACTGAACTGTCAGACAAACACAAAAAAGACGTGTGTGTTTTTGGTTAACAAAGCTTGGTACCTAAAAACATGTTCAGCCAATCTGGAATATTTAATGATCGACTGACTTCAGTTTCATCTTTTAGCTTGCATTTCTCCATTTATTGTCATAAACCTCTAACAGGTCCACATTTGAGTCCACTGGCTACACCACATCCTGGTATGACACATGCTCAACTCAGGATGGTAAAACAAAGAAGAGGGTGGTGAAGGCAGAACAAGATATTACTAGCTCCCAACTACCTTCTATTCAGGACATGATTTTCTCAATGTTTCCATTTGGCAAACCTCACTGGCAGATTGGTGCTTGCACCAGAAGATTTAAGGAGTTTCTATCCATATTTTGCAAGGATACTGAACAACCAACCATAATAATAAACATTTTAACAGATATTGTAAAGTAAAGACAACAAATTCACATATAGTAAGTGGAGGCAGGATGCTCCATGCCACATTCTGGACACAATTCTGAAGATCTGCCCAGGAGAGGGTTTGGAGCACTCCATAGACAGAATACACGTCTAAATAAGACCTGGAGGATTCGAATTCAACATCCATTGATCCTCCATATAAAGAGATAGCAACAGCAAGTTGTAGGGTTGCCTGGCAGTTGCAATTCTGTCAGACACTCCTGCTGGAAGTATTTCTAGGGGCTTTTGAAGGGAGCCCCCAGGATTCCTTCTCTGTATTTTCCTGGGCCATTGGCTGATTATGAAGAGCTTGTTAGAAACATCAGTTTAATACTGGAAGCATTCCTGGGTCTAACTTTAGGAAGGCCTCTAGTCCTCAGCCCAAGTAAGCCTCGAGTCAGGAGTGAATTGAGGACAAGGGCTCACCTACCAGAATGGAGGAGTTGGAGAAAATGCCAGAGTATTAATAAGAGGGGTGAGGCGAGGAAGGAGGCAATAATGGGAACAAATTATTAAGTGCTATTTTGGGTACAACTGAGGAAACAAGGGTCCAGAGGGGCATCTTGTGAAGCCCTTTAAGGTACATCCGGTGTATGATTATGTGCTATAGAAATTAATGTTTTTTTTTATAATTTATGCTTACCCTGATTTAGATCCTTCTGTTGTAACCTTTTTTAGTTTGTCTCCCAGTAAACATTTTGTTGAGGATTTTGATTTGTTTAGTTGCATTTTGGATTTTGGGCTGCTCTTGTTTTACTCTATATATACTTTTTGTTCTGTTTGTGACTTTGTTGGTATTGCATTATCGTCATTAGAATTTCATTACAATGACAAAAAAACAGAACTTGAATCTGAGGTTTTCTCCAGGTACTTTGGTTTTCCTCCAACATCAAAAAGGCAAGTAGGTTTGGTTGAGTGAATCAGTGTGGTTGGCCTTCTGAATGGCTGCCATTTCATTCACACTGAGCTCCTGCAAGAAAAAAGGTAGGTTTTATGCATTTTGGAGACAAAATGATTTTGTTCCAAATAAATATGGAGAAAGTGTAATGCATTTTAAAACTTTTGTTCTCTAAATATTTTTTCATTACTTCACTTGCGAATGCATTTTCAGTTAACGTAAAAATTAATGTTAAGTGTTATAAGTCTTCATTATTTTTCCATCCTGTTCTCAAGATGGTCTTTGATTAGATTGTAGTCCTTCTTTCGTAAGAATTCTACATTTTACAGCTGTTCATTTCTGGGAACCTGAACTAAAAACAAAATAACTATACAGTATGCATGCATAATTAAGTTCGGTTATGAAATAACTAAAACATTACCCAGACATTAAGGGCTTTCTTGTCAAATTACCTCAACTGCGCCGCTCTCATTATCATAATGAACAAAAGAGCGCCTTGGTTACATCGCTGCCCCTCGCAGTTCCCAAAATGAACAGGGCGTGTACGCACGTTCTAAAACTGCGCAGAACTGGGCAGCTCTTAAATCGGATTGGCAGGCATGAATCAAATTATAATTGTGGACTACCCCAACCACTGCACTACAAGAACACGTGTGTTCACACATTTCATAAGGACCGCTGGGGGCAGCGCCGAGCCCCAGCACCCACCGCCCCAAACCACCAGCTATTGGCGCGATATAGCAGCCTGACGACCTCGGTTTGGCTGCATTGTGTCCAACTGTTTTCAAGTCAAAAACAACGAGCAGCCGCCCTTGACTGAGGCATGGGACTATCCCACAAGTTGTTTGTGTTTTTACGTACTATTGACCCACCCGCACATGTAAACGCGTCGGGTTTTCGCTTTTAATTTTGGCAGTCAGGCGTTTATAACCGAAACAGCTGGTTCGATGTTTCTCCTCCTCCATCTCCCCTTCCCGCCCCCCTTTCGCCCGTCCCCCTTTGTCTGGCAGACCGGGAGACGGAGGGAAACGAGGTGAAGAACAGGGACACGAAATAAACAAAACGAAAACTAACCTGCCTGAAAAATATAGCGGTATTAGCAACGCGAAAAGAGCAGGAAATTAAACCTCTGCACCCGATAGGAGAGACTGGCTAGAGAGGGGGGGGGCGATCAGACCACAGCCTCTCGCGCGCGTCCCTCGCTCGCTCCCGCCGGGGTGCTGATGCTGCACAGCCTGCACCGCGATGGCATCATAACCCTTTCTGCAAGAGAGCAGCATGCAACCCGGGAGCGCTCTACACGCTCTGCGATCTTTTTCCGGAGGAAGGTGCGAGACACTGTGATGCCATTCACCGCCTGTACCTCGGTCCCGAGGCTTTCCAAGCGGAGCATCTCTCTGTGATCGCGGTAGGGAGTGGCTCATTGTTAACCAACAGATTTCGTGGCGCTACTGGGATTTTTCCTGTTTGCTCCTCGCGGAACACTTTTAGGATTCTCTTCCTCAATCCCATGTGGAACCTTTTCACGTAATCCTCTTTAAAACTAATCATCTGGAGGCAGCTACGAGGACAGCTCAAGAGCCCCACTCCCTTTCTGGAGCCATTTGCTAGACACCCCTCTAGCGCTGTCACCTGGAACTCCAACGGACTTGGAACGGATGCTAAAGGTAGGGGCACCCATTCTTAAACAATACCGACACGCGGCGACGCCGTTATTTTACCCGTCTTTGCCTACGATTGACCGTCGAATGCCTCTTGAATTTGGGCAGTTTTACTGTGACTTTCCAGTTTGCGTCGTGGCTGGCGAGCGCTATGAAGTGTGACCCAAGTGGGCCAAAGACCGGTGGGAAGCTGAAAATGCCTTCAAGATGCATGGATTTCAGCCGGAACCGAGGTGGAGGGTGAGAAGCAGCGTGAAAACAAAAGACGCGCGGTCGGGGTGCATTGTGCTGCTTTTCGGGGGCTAGGTCTCATACCCCTGCGCCCTGCCCACAATTATCCACCAACAGCCCTCTGCTGGGCTCATTTGGAGCTGTATATGCAGAATGACACGACTTTGGCCATTTTCTTAACAAAATAGAAAGGGGTGGCACCCGTTTTCCCAGCATGCACCATACAATTATCGCTATAAAAGAAATGCCTAAACCAGTCATTGAGTCTTGCGGTTAGTGTTTTTATCCTTAGGCGTTGCTTTTGTTTAGAAGCAGATACAAAGCCAAGGAGAAGACTGTCTGCACATGCTAGTGAGGAAGGAGCAAAAAGAGAGCCCGCAGCATGACTGGCAAGTGCCAGCACTCAGTGACACTAGCAGAGCTTGTAAGGTGCCAGTATTGAACTCGTCATCAAGGGTGTGCATCTTTCCATCACTCTTCCATGATTACTTTCTGAAGGATTTTGAAATGTGCATCTTAACCTTAAAATTGTGTTTGGAGCCCCAACACTTCCTGATTGTTTTCGCTGTCTATTATTAACCCTCTGAAGTGCACTTTGCCATGCTGGCCTGTACTTTGCTACAGTCCCCCATGGTCAGATGAGTCACTGGTTTTCACCATGGGCTATTATTTAAGATGAGGGTTCTTCAGCTTCCTCAGGTGTTTGCCTGTGCTGCATAATTTCTGCTTATTTCGTTAGTCTGATTTTCATTTTGCAATCTTGTTTGCCACTATTATTGCACATGTTAATGGCACTTTTGATAAGAAAGTGATTTGTGTATATAAAGTTATAGCTTTTAGTCAACCTTACTTTGCTGTATGTATAGCCCTTTGACTAGATTTGTACTTTTGTAAGTGTATTTCTAACTCTGCAAGGCAATAAAGACAAAAACATGAACTGTTGATTAATTTACTAATACAACTCAATTATTATTGCAATGAACTGGCACCCCATCCAGAACTGGTTCCTGTCTTGTTCCTGGTCCTGCTGGTGGGATTAGCCTTGTCAATCTGTGACCAGTCTGCTTTGAGGATGCCATGTTTTAACTCATCTTCATGAGTCTATTAATACAGGTTAATCAGATGACTTTGATTTTCTTTAGTAGTTTTCCCAAGGCCAAAAGTCTTTACAGTTGAAGCCCAGATGGGCACATTGACTTACTGATGGTCAGTCACACAGTAAATTAGCCTCTGGGGTGGAAATGGCGACTTTGTACTTTAATATCCAAGGTCAGTGTCACACCTCCTTATTTACACATAACCAGTTCATAGCATCTTTAAGCACTGGAGCATAAGCTGACATCACAAGCAGATCAAAGCAGTGATGAATGTTTTCAAGGCTAAAATAACAGCTGAATTTGGTATTAATCAAATGAAGAATTTGTTAAAACGTAGCAAGAAAAGTGTGCTTCAGTAGGTTTAGTTTTTTTAATATTTCAAATATTCCTTGGCAAGGATAAGTAAACTATTCTGCAGACAATTTTGGAAATTTTAATATTACTGAGAAACATCAAATTTGTTATGTAGTTAATTTAATGCAAATTTGTGTGTGAAGTGGGAAGGCATTAAGTAATTCACTCAGTCCATCTATAATTTTCTGGGCCCTTTTTAAAATATAAAGCAAAGGTACTCTGGCGTATCACAGTAGAATAAGGCACAAGGCATGAACCAAGTCTGAGGAGACAGCAGTCAATTGCAGCAGACAGACACTCTAACACATTTACTCATTCACTGTGCTGGGCCTCTTTAGAATTGTTGATTGACATAACATGCTTATCAAAGGGGCACAAGAGGAGACTGGAGTACCTCAGAAAACTTACAGACACAAAAAATATGAATCGGGTGAGCAGTACTAGCCACTTCTACACTGTGCCACCTACATGGGAAACACTGGTTTCTGACTGTTAACCACTGAAGGCAACTTCCACTGTGCTCTTTAAAATAAGGAGGTACTGGGCAGTGTTTATGGTGTAGTTGCAGTGGCTCAAGTTTTGAGTTCATTTCAAATTATTCTTTTATGTCACTGGTTTTCCTTCCAAGTTATTCACTTTATCATTTGGAATATTAATTTCAATTTGTTTTTGTTTTAATGCCCCTCAATGAGTTCAAACTTTGAGTTTGTGTACAAATCCACAACCACAACACAGTAAGTTAGTCAGTCTTTTTCTAACCCCTTTAATCCTGAACAGTGTCCGGGGAGGGGCGGGAGGCTTCTGGAGCCTATCCTAGCTAGCACTGGGAACAAGTCAGGAACAAACCCTGGACAGGGTGCCACAGCTACAATACATTAACAGCAGAGTGCCAATCCGTACAACTTTCTCCTAAGTGAAAACACAAACTACATTAAACACACAGTAAAACAGGGCAGTTTAAATTTAACTAATGTAAATTATGACAAACTCCATTCAAAATGAGATATGGGATGTGGCCAGTTGACAACGGAACAGTGGAAAACAAAAACTCCTGCCAACTCCACCATTGGAGAAAACAGTTTAAACAGACAAAGTCAACTGGCAGCTCCCGCCCTCTTGGGCATTGAGCAGTAAATCAGTGAGTCAGCCTTATGATGCTAATATACATGTGTTTATCAGTGTAGTCTTTTAATACAAATTCTCCTTTTGTGACCCATCAGTTTTAGTGATCAGGGTGTTAATTTCACTAATATGAAAGGTGCCAAGAAAAATTTGACTGCTTGGATGTAAAAAGTTGAAGGATGCAAGGAATGATTTGAGAAGCCACTTCTCTGTTTCTTCAGTGGTGAATGTCAAATGCTTTTAGTGCAAATAAGTTAGTCCCCTCGTGTCCTGCACATGTAGACATGAGGGAGAATGATACAAGAAGTTGTTGCTTGATGATGCAAATGTTCAGCATAACTCTGCATGTTTAAGTGCTGAGGAAGGAGAGAGAGAAGTATCCTTATATATAATTTGGTTAGTAGGTTTAGTCAAATTTCTGGTGTTAAGTTTAGGTGTACTCTCATATGTACGTGGTAAGATGACGTTCTTACTTTTATGTCTCCCACAGCTTAATGGGAAGCATAAGAATGTGAAGACTCTTTTACCTCGTCAGTAGTTGGCTCCTTATTTATCAACCAATTTTCCAAATCCTTTTGCCCACACCAAGGATGCAAGGAGCTAGAATTTAATCCTTCATTATTTGGTGTAACAAATAATTGAATGCTGAGCTTAAAAAAAAAGGAAAAGCTACATTTAGATAATCAAGTCCAGTCCACAGTTGGCCAGGACACATTTAGCTGTCAATAAATAATGCAGAATTGGTGTCCGTAACCATTTATTTTGTTATGAATGTCTAGCTCCCTCAAATGAAAGATCATAATATTTAGCTTTTTATGGCCTCAGAGTAAAAGAGAACTCTTAATGTGTCAGAATGTTCAGTTCCATTTCAGGTTGTGTCTGTACGTCCCCAAAGTTTAGTAGTTCACAGTTTATAACTTACTATCCTTTACCTTGTGTTTTGCTTTTCAGTAATTATTGCTATTACAACTTTTGGAGGAAAATATAAGATCATATAATACCATCAAAGTTAGATGATGTTGTAAAAAATGTAAATCTTCATTTTATAAAGGTCAAGTGCATGATGTTGTATAACAGAGGAAAAACTAAACAAGTGAGCTAGTACTTTGTGGCCTTGGCCTTTTTGCCCCATTTTAGATAGATATATGCATAGAACTTTATTGATCCCCAAAAGGAAATTGATATGCTCCATCAGCAACAAAAGGACCTAAATCACATTGCAAATCAGTAAAAAAACAAATTAAACACCATTCCATAAGTGCAAAACATAATACTATACACCAAGAATAATGCAAATGATTTAATAACATAAAGAAATATTTTTCTTGTGCCACTATGTCTGTTATGAGTGGCTAGGATGATGACGGACAGGCAGGATGCGTAGAGTCATTATGGGGTCTGATTGCTATGGGAAAAAAGCAAAAGAGTCCAAACAGTGTCCCTTAACACACAGTGATGGAATGAGCCTGTGGCTAAAGAAATTATGGACAACATGTCATGGAGAGGATATGCTGCATTTGTCATAAAGATCTTTAATTTTGCCAACTTCCTTTTTTCTGCCATTGCCTCCTGAAGAAGCTGTTCACAACATTTTATGTCTGTTATTCCATCACTACCAGATTTTCATTATTTAAGTTGACTGAACAGTCCATTAGACTGGAACATATGTTGTGATCATGAACTGTATCAGGAGCAGGTAGTCCCTCTCTGAGAAAGCCATAGTACTAGCTAACTTCTTCTTTAGCTTAGCCATTAACTGCTTAAAATTACAAGAATTGTCTTGAGTTTAAAAAAAGACCTGCACATTAACCAAATAAAACACCTGCTACATTAAGAGAATTAAGACATTTGCCCAAAAGCATGGTCCCAGCTATTTTATTATTTTATGTTAGGCTAGGTGTTGGGAAGACCCTCATTCTACCTGTTCAGGTCAGAATAGATCACATAGCTCATAAGAAACATTGTTATATTTTGAGCAGTGTTCAGCAACCCTGACACTGTATGACAGTTGATCCAACTGAGGACACAATTGGAAATAAAGAGGAAGTGCAATTAAGATGGAAATCAAGACGCACATATACATAAAAAGAGTTGTGGACATCCAGAAAAGTGATTGAGTTGTGTTGGTGAAGCAGAAACCTTTTTTGACAACTTTTAAGTCTATGAGTGGGATATTGGGATAACCAAGCTCTAAGCTAACCGAAAAAGATGTTGACTGAACGGCCTGCTGCCATTTGTCAAACTTAATATGTCCTTATGATGTCCTAAATGACCTCAGACATTTGTTAAATTGTTTCTTAAAAATTTCAAGAAGGTCCAAAAATATCAGAATGAATCAGGAGATTGTACCGCATGAACGTCAATTTTTCTATTGTTGCCAGGGATATCTCAGATTTTCTACGGCCATGAAGTTCAGCCCAAGGAAAATAGATATAGGCTTTATGGGGTGAGACTCATGCATCTTCATCTGATTGTGTTATTCTACTTTTAAGAGGTAAATACAAATGAAAACTAGCACTTCTGCAGGTCTACAAAGTTAGACAGCCTCCTCATGCATTGTTAACAGAGACAGCAACTCACCTGCATGCACTGCTTTCCAAAGTATACTACGGAAATAGTCAAACAGAGCAATTCCATCTATCCATTTTTTTAAAACCTATGTAATCATCCAGCGGTATTGGGAAATAATCTTTGATCAGGCAGCAACCCATTACAGGGAACATTAGTGCACATCCCTAGCTGGATTCATTTTTTGGATGGTCAGCTAACCTAACAAGCATCCCTTTGGAATGTGATAGGAAAAACAAAGTGCCTTGCCAAAGTGTTCAGTCCCCTTGCAAGTCATCAGCATTCTCTGGAGTTCCAAAGATACAGTAAGTACGCATATTCCTTCAGTAAGCATTTTTACTGGCAGTCTAAGTGTTCTGACAGTTTGTTTTTAAAGCTAAAGTGAATATTTTGACATGCATACGAGGGGAGACCCACAAATAATGAGATTTTTTTTCCGGAGGATGGAGGGGATTTAATTCTGATGTTTGCTGCTAGGAGCGTATACTAGACTGCCCACTGCATCATTTGGCAAGCAGTGCCCTTGAAGTGCTCAAACAATTGCGTGATGCAGCGCAGAGAGAAAACGACCCAAATTGTGGTGACCAGGCGAATGACTTCTGTATCACGACAATGCTTTCACCCACGTAGCATTGAGTGTGCGGCAGTTTCTCACGAAAAACGGGATGACAATGGCTTCCCACCACCCCTACTCACCAGACTATGTAAACCTGCAATTTTTTCTTATTTCCAAGAATTAAGGGGGACTTTAAAGGAAAGTGTTTTTAGGATGTAGAGGAGTCAAGAAGCAAACGACGGAGGCACTGAAGGCTATCACTTTGCAAGAGTTTCAGAACAGTTTTTAACAATGGAAAAGCTGTGGAACAAGTGTATTGCATCTAAGGGAGAGTATTTTGTGGGTGATTCAATTTTGGAAATGCTCTGAGAAATATACGATTAAAAAAATCTCGTTATGTTTGCCCCACCCCCCCCATAGTTATATAAAAAATAAAATCTAGAAAAACACTGCTGCCTGAGTATTTTGAACCCTACTTCATCAACAGTTAGTAGAGCCAACGTTTGCTACAGTAACAGCCATAACATTTTGGGTAAGGTTGACCCAGTTCTGCACACTTTTTTCATTCTTCCTGACACATCTTCTGCACATCATGCAGGTTCATTGGTTCAGAGATTCACACAGATTCTAAGTGGAGTTGAAATAAGGAGTTTGACAAGGCCATGATAAGACATTTTGCTGTCTTGACCTTGTGCTTTGGATTGTTGTTTTTGCTGGATGGTGAACCTTCTCCACTCCTCAGTTTCTCAGCCTACTGGAACTGGTTCTCTTCCAGTATTTCAATGTATTTAGTTCCAATTTTTTTTCCACCAGTCTTTACAAGATTCCAAGATTCAGTAGGTGACAAGCATCCCCACAGCCTTACTTCACTGTAGGGGTGGTGTTTTTTGAGTTATGGGTAGTGTTGGATCTGCGCAATACATGTCATATGTAATATGTAATTGTGGCTGAAAAGCTTGGTTTCTTCTGACCACAAAACCTTTTCCCACATGCTAGGTGGATCCCTTTTATGTATTTTAGTGAACTCCAGATGTAACTCTTTATGGATATTCCTGAGTAATGACTTTTTAATGCCACTGTCCTGAAAAGGCCACTGTTATGAAGAGCTCTTGATATTGAGGACTCATGCACCAGTACCCCATTTCAGCAGCTGACTTTTGTAGTTCACCGTCTGACTCTGACTCACATAAGTTTTTTTATGTTAGACCTGGGAGTACTTCCAATGTCATAACATAGCACGGCGGAAGCACTTTCGGGTCATGCAGAATTTACCCAAAGTAGGTAGACCTCCCGCAGCACACTCAGTGTGGGACCCTGGGATCCTACCAGGGGTGCCCTTCCAAACTACTTGTCCCATAAAACCCTGTGTGAGTCCAAATTGTGACTGTAGCACTTCCACTTTTTGCCCTGAGGAATAAACTGTCCCCTATAACCAGTCTTCCCCATCCATCCATTATATGGGATAGGATCCTAGAGCCATCCCAGCTGGGTTGCACCTCCGCTTACATAAACTATCCGTTATGGCCTACTGGCCAGGTAAGGCTTTACTGTCCGTCTCAGTTGGGATTCCAGTCCTGCATTTATACTGGATTATACTATATATAATAACAGAGCAATTCCCTCTGTTGCTTCCCTGGCATCTGTACCCCTATAGCATATACAAGCGTTAGTAAACCCTAGCCCAGGAGAGCCACATTAGCTACAGGTTTCCATTCCAACCATTTTATTATTTTGAGGTCAGCCTATGCTGTTACTGAACCTGTCATTTTATTAAATGTGGCAGTGAGGTTTTCAGTGGCCGGTACAATTCCTGCAATTAAATCACTATTTTTACTTGGATGTACAACCAACATGCAGTATGTCACCCTTCTCAGGTGTCAACATAAACAACACTACCAGTTAAGGGACACAAAAATAACTCAGAAAAGAAAAAAAAAACTGCAGTGTCTATTTAAAGTGTTACAGTGAACCTGAGCTACTGAAAAACACTTAATTAGAGCCAGCCATGATTTGAAAGGTATTGAAGTGCTCTCTTTTAAAGAAAGGATTACTGATTTCTATGGCAAAATCAGCAATCTATGTATCAGGAGGAGGATAACTTTCCCCAGAAGAGCGATACAGATTAAAAAAATCAGTGTCAGAGGACCCTGGCAGACTGAGACAAATGACATTTTTATACATAGGAGTTCCATCTCATAATGTTTTACTTACATATTTATCTGTGAACTGCAACTACTCCTAGTACTACTTTAACTAAGTGACCCCATTGAGGTCACTTAACACATCCATCCATCCATATTCCATCCATCCATCCATTATCCAACCCGCTGAATCCGAACACAGGGTCACGGGGGTCTGCTGGAGCCAATCCCTGCCAACACAGGGCACAAGGCAGGAACCAATCCCGGGCAGGGTGCCAACCCACCGCAGGACACACACAAACACACCCACACACCAAGCACACACTAGGGCCAATTTAGAATCGCCAATCCACCTAACCTGCATGTCTTTGGACTGTGGGAGGAAACCGGAGTGCCCGGAGGAAACCCACGCAGACACGGGGCACTTAACACATTAATGTTGCAATTACTGCATTCTATTTTTTTAAGTAATTTTGGATTGAGATCTCAGTCAAGTATAGGATAGTAATAATCAGCTTGCCCTAGCCATATTCTCAGAAAATAAAAAATATTTGGATTTTACATCTCTTTTAAATGTATTAGGAGGCTTTTTGCAGTCACAGGTTTTAGTGCACAAGAGTGGATTTACCCCATACGTTTTGCTTTATTTTTTACTCAGTAGATATTTAAGTAATAAATTCTTAATTGTTTTTTTATTTTTCTTCTTAATCGTGTTTTTTCCACTCAATTACACAAAAAATTTTGTTGACTTCTTCAGAACAGTAAAGTATACACTAGTAGAAATTTCCTTTGCAGCAGGAAGAAGCTACCTAATGTGCTCCATGACTTGGAAGTATTTGGCTCAAGTGTACAGTCAGTCTAGAGCTTTAGGGTCTGGCAAGCATCTTGGTAAATGTGCAGCTCTGAATCTTTTTCTGTGTAATTTATGGCTCCCAAATTTGTTTAAATCTCGTATTAACGCTATACATTAAAATAGATGTATGTTGTTTAGCCAGTATCAGTTCTTCTTTTGAAATGAAAAAATGAAAGCTTACATTTAATTGAGCATTACAAATAAAGGATTATCTTATTTCATTATCAGATAAAATTCAGACTTTTTTTTTTCCAAATTTTTTCGGTGTCAGTGCTGATGGTGTAAAAAAAACTTTGCTGCAGTAGGTGACACACGTCCACAGATGTGAAGAGGTCCTGTTTACTACTCTACTTGTTATGCTAGCTTTAATCAACTAAAATTAGTAGGTGGCGTGATTATCTTTTTTACTGCAATCTAGCTAGGGTTGCATGCTCAGCATGCTCCAAGATAAATGGCGTGCAGATGAACTTCACCATGGTCAGGCTGATTTTCATTGCTGCCCTTGTCTGTGTCGTATCTTTATCATTTTTTGACTGTTATACAGTACAGTACAACAGATCATGAAGTATCAATGAACTGATCTCTGTGAAATACAGGCACACAGACCTTTTGATCAAGTAGAATACTGCAGCCGACACTTCAGATCTGTGTGCTTTTCACATGTTCATGATGTACAGCCTTCTAGTTGTGATCAGGTCATGTGGATAGTCGTTTCCATGCGTAGATGTTTCTTAAGTCAAGACTGACTTAGCATTTCACCTGTTTTGGTAAAATACAAGTCCATTAAGGAGCCACAGTAGCTGCAGTTGACAAGGACTTTTTTGGTTGTTTCAAATGTCGTTTTAGATATCTTGCAATCTTTGCACTGTGAATAAATCAAATTTACATAAAAATAATTGTGTATAAGAAGGGTAAATTAATGTTTAATTTTTTTTTATTTCAAGCTTGCAGTTCAATAGGAGCGTTGCATGATTAATTTTCAGCTGGGAAAGGATATTTTCTAAAAAACATCAAATTTGTTAAATTACCAACACTGCTGTCCCACTCATCCAGAGTCTTGGGTTTGAATCCTACACCCTGTCATTGTTTGCGTGGAGTTTGCATGCTCTATCATGCCCATGTGTATTTTCCTCAAACATCCCAAGAACACATTCTAATTAAATTAATTGGTGACTCTTAGCCCCATGCGTGTGGGTGTGCAAGTGGACTTGGTAATAGACTGGCCCACAGTCTAGAGCTGATTCCAGTCTTGCACTAAAAGTTGCTGGGAATAACTCTGAACCCCCAACCCTCTTTAAACAGGGTTGAGAATGTTATGTTAATTAGCTGTGTGTGAGAATAAACTGTTAATACTGGCAGGGCAGTGTAAAGGGTGGCACTGATGACACTGGTGCTTATCGTCTTTTGATAACTGAGTGTATTCAGATGTTACAAGTTACAGGAGATATAGTATCTGATCAAGACTTCAGATTTACCAGAACAGTCTGCTGATGATGAATGCTCAATAGGTCAACAGTAAATAAGTAAGTTGTCATGTTTTGAATAAGCACATGCACAAGTGTATCTAGGGTTGCATAGTGGTGCAGTGGTAGCACTGCTGTCTTGCAGTAAGGAGACTAGGGTTTGGATCCTGGGTCTTCCCTGCGTGGAGTTTGCATGTTCTTCCCGTGCCTAAACTGGTGATCCAGTTTCCTCCCACAGTCCAAAGAGATGCAGGTTAGGTGAATCGGCGTTACTAAATTGGCCCTAGTGTGTGTTTGGTGTGTGGATGTATTCATCCTACAATGGACTGGTGCCCTGTCTAGGGTTTGTTCCTACCTTGCGATAGGCTCCAGAAGCCCCCCAAAGATACTGGTCTGGTTTAAACATGTTAGAAAATGGCATAACATTTGTATTTGCTTGATATAAATCATGAGCAGCTTTAGAATGCTCAAGAATGAAAACATATTTCATATATAAAACACTCAGAAACCACAACCGTTGTCCTTTTGAATTTTATAAAATTTGCAAATGTGGAGGATTTCCACCATTTTAATGTAAAAGATTAATGTCCTCCTAAGTAATACTGCCATGCCACTTCAGTGCCTTTAAATGATCAACTATTCAGAACTAAAATGTTATGAGGTTGATAATTTGCTGATGGTATGAGTTTATAAAGCACCATTCCACTTTAAACCTATTAAAAAGTCAAACCAAGTGTGCCTCTCCAGGAAACCGAATTTTAAAGAGAAACCTCTTGTATACAACCACTGCTAGTCTTTAAAATAAAATAAATTGGACAATCTCTTTAAATATATCGATATTTGAAAGAAAACAGAAATCTTCTACTCAACACACTTAAGTAAAATACAACAACTTGAACAGGGTGCCCGTATTATCACTATGGCCTCACAGCTCCAATGGCTTTGGTTCACTTCCTAGTCTGAAAACTATTCTTGTCAGTGCCTGCATACATTTTCTAGAGCTACTCAAAATTACTTTTACATACAAAAATGTGTGTGTCAATTTAATTTCCAGCTCTAAATCTGCCCAATGTATGGGTGCACTGAAACAACAACCTGTTCTTTAATAGTTCTTGCCATGGACCCTATACTGCTAGGATAAATTTTGGTTTTCTGCAGTCACTTAATAGAAATGTGTGTTAAGAAAATGAATGGATGTTGTAAACCTCTTAATGTGTTGGTACAAGAAGACTGGCTGGTTACAGGTGTATGGCATAAGACACAGTGACTGCCTCCTAGCCATTTGTGAAAAAGAGTTGTCATTTGTTTTCTTGAGTGGCTACCTAATGTAATTTTGTAGTTTCATTTTGGATTATTCTGCCCTCATCATTATTTTCAATGCAGTGCAGCCTATAATGAAAGCATTGGGTTCAATGCAGGAGCCAGCTACAGTATATGATCACATAATGTAATATTCTCAAATCCACTTAGTCTAATTCTGGTTTACAGGGGGCCAAAGTCTATTCCAGCAGCTTTAGGCACAATGCAGGAACTAACTATGAATAAGGTACCAGGTAAATCATGCACAAACAGTGCTGGATTGTAAATGTAAGTTAACTTAGCTTGGAACTTTTGGAGGTTTTGAAGTAACACCTTCACAGACATTGGAAGAAAATGCAGACTCCACACAAGCAATGACCAGGATTTCAATCCAGGATGCTTGATCCATGAGGAGATAGGACCAACCACTGCTGCAGGTTGCCCACATGCAGCCATCTAGCCTTTGTGAAATACACTGAGAATGTATCTTTCTGACTCTTCTCTACTATATGTATTGTTTATTTTTTGTTTTTCACCGTTTATCCGTGGTGCTGAGCTGGCACAGTCAGGCTGCCATGTCTGTCCTCTTGAAGACAAATGATACTTCACCGAGGCGCTCTGTGACAATTAAACATGGCCTTGTAATGACTGTAATTTTGCTCTGAGTCACAGCTGTGCTAGGGCGTCACTAAATGGAAAGCCCTAAAAAAACTGTCTGGGTTTTTGGAGGAGATATTTTGAGAATGCGCTGTCAGTGATGCAGCTTTTCTTTTTCATCTTCAAGCTTTCCTGAGAAAACTGGTTTTACTGCATGTCTAAATTTCCAGTAGTAAACGGGAAATTGTCATATGAGAGTAATGGCAGCCTTTTATTTTGGAACCTGTTCAAACACATAGTATGCCAACAGGGTATCCTGGGAGAGGACATTTTTAATTTTCTATAGGGATTAGAAGTGACAAGACTTTAGAAATGCTTAATCAACTTCTGTTTTCTAAGAAGACCTTAAACTGTGAAACATCTTGCGTTTGTAAAAATAGGAATGTTCTGGGAATGTTAATGACTCATTTCCGACTGGAGAAGGGTTAATGAGGACAAATGTTGGATAGTTATGGTAAGTCCAAAATGTTTTAATTCTATTTTACCTTTTGAGTTAAACATTTAAAGGTTTAGGCAGCATGTAGCTCCATAGTTAGCACTGCAGCCTCATAACTCCAGAGTTCTGTGGTCACATCCTTTGTAAATGCTCTGGTTTTCCATCATGTTCAGGTAAGTTGAATGGGTTTTGATTATTTAGCCATTTATGAGTTGCCAAGGATGAGTGTGAGTGTATCCCATGATGCTCCAGTGGATGGATCCTGTGAAGGGCCTGATGCTACCAAGCTTCAGCCCCCAGTTAACATGAATTGTGTCAAATGGGTGAAAAATGAAATCCCTTGTGGACATTTTAACTAATTTTATCTCTCTATGCAAAGTGTTTGATCAGTTCTAGATGTCTAGGTTTGTTTAATGCTAACTGCAATATTATTCAATGTATAAATGTATCTAGAGATCTTGAAATGTTTATTACATTCTATCTCAAAGCTAGCAATGTTGTGTTTTTGGTTTTTTACTATGGTAAAAGTGAAAGCTATGCTCCATTGTTTTTATTTGGATAAAACCTGAAAGTTGATTCCAAATCAGGTGTGGTTCTGTAAGTAGATGCTCAGTCTACTGTTCCACACCTCCTGCACAATTTATAGCATTGCCAAGCTTTAGCATGATGATTACAGTGTCAGATTACCAGCACCAGTATTATACTGCAAGTTTAAAATTAAGTTTATTAAAAAAAAGTGTTTACAACAGGAAACTGCAAGTTAGCTCTAAACGATGCACTTTTCAATCTGCAGCAAAGAACTTAAAAAATCCTGCAGTTAACTGGACAGTTGTAGTTACTGAGAACATCTGCCTCAGTTATTAAAGTAGTAGTTAGGTGTTATTTTAACAAATACTAGCACATGGAAAGATAATGACCAGAAAAAAAAACACAGTCATACAGCAAAGCTAGGGTTGTAACCGTGAGAACTAAAAGAGTCAAATTAACAAAACCAGAACATTAAGCAAATTACCAAAACCAGGCAGATATTTTAGAAGGTGACATGTTACCCTTAATCTTGGATGAGGAAACAGCCAATTAATTGTCAAACTTTTAGCTCATTGTGTTGTAACGTAAAGATCATGACCTCCAGGGACACGCCATCTAGAAACCGAGAACTGCTTCCTAGTGACAAGTTCACAAAATGGTGGCACCCAAAATAAAAACAATACGATGTCAAATAGGTACAAATAAATTGGGAAAAACAACTGAAGTCATAATTGTAATCCTTGACCTTGAAAACTCTGTAATTTTAAAGTACAAAACAATTCATCAAAATTACTCTAACGAGCCTGCAAAAACAAAATCAGAATAAGATCATAGCATCAGGTTGGTAGTGGTGGGAAGTGAGAAGAGCTGAGACTGAAGTCAAGGTTAATTTGTCTAAAAGTTTGATTACTGGGACCAGAACTCTGTTAGTGTATTGTACATGTTGGTCTCAGCAAAAAAACTATAAAGGCTGGTGGCCATAATAACCTGAAAGTAGTGATGCTCTTTAAGCTTTACAATAATTTAGTTGTACTTCTTTTTGGGTATTTCAGTTCACTTTACTGATTTGATTCTTTTAAACAACTCATTTGAGTGAATCAATTTATTTGATTTATTTGATTCATCAACAGATGCTAATAATTTGTGTTTGAAAGTACAAAGCATGACATTGTTAAAATGAATAATTAAAATGAGACAATGCATTAGAGAATGGGTGGCATGGTGGCGCAGTGGTAGCACTGCTGCCTCGCAGTTAGGAGACCCGGGTTCACTTCCCGGGTCCTCCCTGCGCGGAGTTTGCATGTTCTCCCCATGTCTGTGTGGGTTTCCTCCAGGTACTCTGGTTTCCTCCCACAGTCCAAAAACATGCAGGTTAGGTGAATTGGCGATTCTAAATTGTCCCTTGGTGTGTGTGTATGTATGTGTGCGCCCTGCGGTGGGCTGGCATCCTGCCTGGGGTTTGTTTCCTGCCTTGCACCCTGTGTTGGCTGGGATTGGCTCCAGCAGACCCCCATGACACTGTAGTTAGGATATAGCGGATTGGATAATAGATGGATTATCAGAATCCATGGAGAATCAGAAGTAAATGATAACTGTGGGTAATGAGTTAGTTTGTGAATCAAAAGAACAATAATAATGTGATTCACTTCCAAAGTAATGATTCAGTTCGAAAATCAAAATAACAAGAATCTTGTGTCTTGTTCTCGGGTAATGGTTCAGTTTGAGTAACGAATTAGAATTGTAAGACTCGTTCACGGGTAATGATTCAATTTGAACTCAAAAGAATAAGTGAGTGATAAATGCACTGGTGCAGTCAATGAGGCATACAAAAATTGTGTCAAAGATAAAAGCAAATAATTCTTAGAAATTAGAATTAGATTTAATTTTGTGTGAAAATTACAAAGGGACATAAATGTATATTATAATGTACCAGTAACGGCACACTGCACGATAGTGAATACACTTGACTTATAGTTTTCATTCTCTGTATGTTTAGCATTCATTTGCTCAGAGGTTGATGCGCTTGCAGTTTACTGAGCAGCTCTTCTTTTCTCCACCCTAGCGGCCCGCTTCTTCTCTTTTCTTCGGCATCTTTTCGTGTTAAAACTGATTCAGTCAGTGTTTGTGTTGCAATTACCATTCTTTAATTTTTCACTTAAGCTGGCACTTAAGTCTTCAATCTGCCTCAAGAATTATTTAAGATATGAAGAGGAAGGGGAAATGACGGCAAAGGTGGTAGGGATGAGATGCTGGCCGCTGCCGAGAGTCAATTCTATAATAAAATTAAAGAGGAATAACCTTGGAGGTCAATCATCACCCCGAAAGCGGACAGCAGACGTCACGTAGTATATGTGTAACAAATTTCAGGTCAATAGGTTAAACGGTTTGGGAGCTACAGGTGATTTAAAATCCTGGACAGACAAACGAACAGCCACGGTAGTGTATTATATAAGAAGATAATATATTTATGTTTAAAACAAGTCCAATAGGAAATTGTACAAAACAAACAATACACTCTAATATAAATGTTACTTGTATGATGAACAAGTGCCAGTGCTTTGTGCTTCAAACATCTACATATGAAACAAAAGACACTGACGACATCAGGTGCATGCTACAGCACTCCTGCTGAGCTCTGCAGAAGCCATTAGTTTGTGCTTGTGAATTCATATGACGCATTGAAAAGAATCATTTAAAAGAACAAATAGTTCACAATTATCCCATCACTAGCTGCTTTGCACAAAGTATTACGGTACCTGAGGAAATTCCTTTAAAGAGAGAGTAGACAGGCTGACTTTTGAATAGATTGAAAAAACCTTAATATCGTCTTTTGCATTAAAGAAATTGAGTAATAAACTAAGAAAAAGAAGTATGAGGAGTCATCCTATATATGGATATATACTATATGTTTTCCAGATGAAATTGGAAGGGAAGAAAAGAGAGGCACATCTTTGGCAGAAATTAAAAGAGGTTTCTGCTTTAATGAGTTCAGACCTTTCCATTTTACCCTTTAATTAAAATGGACACTCCATCCTTGTCTGTGTGTGGACACTAAATAGTTTTGTGTTTAGTACAGCAGGTGACATTTTTGCTTACAAACACAATAAATGAAGAAGAATCTGCGCTTGTTGTTTAGTAAGCAATACGCTTTATAACTTAAGAGCCAAATGTGTCTTTTTTATGTGTATTGTTAAGCATGTTAGTCTTGATAAACATGAAGATTTTGTTAGACGTTTATAATTAAATGAATACATTATACAGTATATAACATGTATTATGGATAAATGTTATCTATACATACAATAAATATTTTATTAGTAGAGAAAAAAATATATGTTTTAGAATACCAAAATTAACACTTTAATGTAGAATATAAGGCTTCTATGTGTCTGTGTGATGGTCCGGGTTGGCTTTCGCTGCCACAACATCCTTGAACCTGGAACCATCAGTAGCAGGACCAAAATGGACAGTCCAATGAAGACGCATAACACCACAGGAGTATAGTGCAAAAGTGCCAGTGCTTTTATTCGCATGCAGTCAAGTGCAAAAATACTGCAGTTAAATAAATGAATAACTCAATAAATAATCTCAATAACAACAGGCTTAGCTGCCATTCCAACTACAGTGGGTTCCTGCCTTATGCCCAGTTTTGCTGATATAAAGCCCATCTCTCACCAACCCAGGAAGAGAAACGATTCCTCAGACAATGGATAAATGTATAGAAAATTTGATTTAAACGAGAATATACATATTTTTTTAATCCCCAATGCACCATACTATAGACACCCACATGTTTTGACATCGACTCATGTTTGATTCCTGTCCTGTGAAAGTTACTGATTATCTTTGGCCCTCTAGAAGTCTAGAAAAAGAAAATAATTGGATAGATGTATCAAATCTTTAACTATTTCCTTCCAAGACTAACTCCTCCACATCTCAGAGTAATTAGGCCCTTTCAGCTAGTATCGCTGTTCCGCTAAATTGCTTAGCTGAGATCATGTGTGAATGAAGGCTGGAGTGGATACCTCCAGAGCATCAATAAGCACCTTTTGAAGTGAAGATCTAACAGCTTTTGAGCTTACACTTGCACAAGCATATAACATTACTATATCAAGTGCTCAAAAAATGCACAAGCTTTATGCTATTTTCTTAATAAAAAATGAACAAGTAACATCTGTGGTCTGTAGTTTAATTGTCATAATCCCAAGATTAACACTTTAATGTAGAATATAATGAAATGTAATGTAGAATATAACCAAAAATTAAAAGAAAAAAATCAGAATCAGACAGTTCTAGTAACATGAAATTGGCAATTGGTATCAGTCGTAAAAAATCCCGCCTAAAAGTGTTTGCCTGTGAGTGCCACATGAGAATACTGTCAATTCAATGTGCTCAGTACTTCAGTTTTCAGACAAGATGACATTGATGTGACTAAGTCAGTCATACAGTAAAAGACTCAAATAGTGAAATGTGTGTGTGTAATTCTTGAACTAGCTAAAGAGAACTTCTGAGTCTGTTAGCTCTGCAAGGTCAGTGTTGTGAAGCAGCAGCACAAGATGACGAAACAGACCAGACCAGGGCCATTATGTCCAACACATGTTTAGAATGCACACTAAAACTGGAAATGTGCGTACACACAAAACAATCCAGATGCATAAAATTGTGGATACACCAAGTTCTATACATTTTCCCTTTATAAATCCCAGTAAATGCGAAATTTAATACACATGCATGCTCCTACTTCCCCACCCTGACTCCTCCCAGAATTTTGCATATTTGAATATGCAAATAATTTTAAATAGCCTCACTCTATTCAGTATTTTGTTAAAAGACAATGGCATTAGCACATGGAAAAAAGAAGAATTTCAGCGAATGCAAAGTGTAGGCAAGGAAAAACTTACTATTTGTAGGCTTAAGCAGTGGTATAAGCAAACAAGAAAATTGATGTAGTGATAGAGCATGGCAGAGAAACTCAAAAGTTCAAGTTCACAAAGTCGTACAGTACCCAAAATAAAAAAGAAGTGGTCAGATATCAAAGTCGATGTGAAAAACAAATCACAGTCCACTATCTGTTTATTCCGTTTCAGACAATATATCAGTATGCTGCTGCTGGAGTATGTGAATTTCCCCTTGGGATTAATAAAGTATCTGTCTATTTATCAATCTATCTATCTATCTATCTAACTTGCCCCTTACTGATTACCATATAATAGCACCTGCCACTGGCAGTAGCAAGGACTTTCTCATAATACACAGTATGAGAAGTCCAGTTCTGCATATGTATAATGAGACCAGATGTTCTCCATTTCCTCACTAGCTGATTACAATGCCAGGGGCTGCAACAGTTCTTTCTGATTACTCTGTTTCTAACTGGATAAACAATGTCTGTGATAACAGACAGAAGTTTCATGTAAGACCTCTACATTCAGTAAAGATATCTCAGTGTGAAGATATTAGGACATTAGGACTATACAAAGAATAGTCAGCTTGGTTCCTGGGTTGCCTCTAAAGGCCCTGTGAAATTGTATGAATTTTTCTAGCGATTTTCTGTTGCAGAATTCATTTACGTAATCTTAGCTTGTCAAGAGCAGTCATGGTGACTTCGAGACATGTAGCTTGACATTCCCAGTGGCTTAGTTAAACCAGTCTGTATGTCACCCTGATAAAAATCAAACACTTGTAGGGGTGCCACAGTGTATGTGAGAGGTAGCAACCAATGAGTGCTCACCCAGAACTGCAATGCATGTAGTGCAATCACAAGGAAACAGGGAAACAGAATATTATGGACCTTTCAAACAGAAGACAGGTTCGTCTGTGTGATGTCTTGTTTTACTTACCATAACACAATAGTTAAAAAAGGCCAGAGATTGCAGCTGAACTTACTGTACATGGAAAGTGTTTGTACTGCACTTGTGCAGTCAGGTAGCCTGTGATTGGCTGTCAGAAAAAGGAGCAAGCTGGCAATGCTTTGGAGATTTCTAGTTGTCTAATCTGACGTTCTCAGATGACAAGATCCATAACTGCATTTGTCAAGTTTTAAAATCCTCCCCAGCTAGAAGTGATGTAATGTGATGCTGGCTTTAGGCCAACCCAGGATGCACAGTATACTGTATGTCTTCCTCTTGTCTGT
Organism: Polypterus bichir lapradei; assembly: GCA_026402145.1. Lineage (NCBI taxonomy): Eukaryota > Metazoa > Chordata > Cladistia > Polypteriformes > Polypteridae > Polypterus > Polypterus bichir. Next base: position 98,724,821 of record JANRMT010062814.1, read on the forward strand.
GGTGTATAAGTCTACAGTCTTGGTGGTATGGAATCATGGAATCTAGAGGGTGAGAATAGGATGGAATTGTAAGGCAGTTTGGCTTGTTATTTGTTATTATTTAAGGTAACATTAAAACCTTCCCACTTATTATCTTTTTAGATAGGTTCTATGGGCAGAGAGCTGTGTTTACAGTATGTATTTATGTATTTATTTGTACTTTGTATGCTCACATTATTTGCCTGGTCTGTCTTTGATTACAACATTATTTTTAAAGATTCTGAAGTAGTAGTAGTAGTAGTTTTACTTCATCATAGTTGAAAATGTTCATTAATTTCTCTAGGCATGGAAAGAACTACCTCTTCAAAGGGCCAAGGCCTGACTGAGTGACTGCTGACATCCTGAAGATATCCCAAGTAAAAGAGACCAAAACCAGTAACAGTAAGGATGCTGAAGCCTAGTGGCCTAAAGATCCCCAGCAAGGGCCCCAAGCACTCCAGTCCAGTGGGAAGGTCGTCTACTGGGTCCACATCCAGCACAACTGCTCAGAAAGAGGGTAAGGATTCATCATGGCTTTAACTATGTTACAGTGACAATGTATATTCACAATGATAATATACTGTATGCTTTCTCACTTCCTGCAATTTTGTTCTGTTCTTAGTTATTATTCTTAGATGCATTTAAACTTAGTAGGCATTTGACACCACAATTGGGTGCAAAGAGCACTGAAACTGAACTTGGAATATGAAATGGGGACTTGAACTTGACCCATCTTAGCTACCAGAAATGTTCGCTTATTGTACATCTGGTCTTAGGACACTTGCCCATACGTATTCTACTCAGACATATTGTAATACAGTTCACATAAAACCAGACTCTGGAGGCATTTCTAAAAACTTTCACTGTGCAAGAGACTGAAAGCATTGTCGATGACATGCAGGCTAAGAAAGAACATTATTTCACTAGCCTTAACTGTGTGATTTCAGTTGGAATTAAGATAGAGGCTTGACAACATATCTAAACTGAATACGCTTATTTTATACAGTCCTGTGAAGCTTGCTGTGAAGCCAGCCTGCATGAAAGCTAAGCAAGATAAAAATACAGCATCTCATGTGAAACTATTAAATTACCTTTACTCAGGGACTTTCACAGCTAGCCCTGCAAGTTGGGACTAATTCTTCATGAGATTTCCTTACTTTGTAAATGCTTTGTTTTCTGATACTGGTTAGCTCATTCCTGTAGTGCAGTACTGCTAGTGAATGTCCTTCCACTGCTCCTCCTCACAAGCAATGTCTGCTTACAAACACACGTTTTCTAGACTGGTTTCAAGTTAGTGACCTGTTTTGACTTCTTCATTTTGATGTGCTTTTTTCATTCTTTTAAAGAAGTTTTAGCAAAAACTGAAGAGCAATCTTCTGCAGAAAAATTCTACTGGGGTGGCTACAGGAAATTAATGTGAAATCTTGAGGCCACTTCATGCTCCATTCTGCCACACAGTGTTGCAGTGATATACATTAATCTTCTTCAATAAAAATGCAATACAGGTTTTCCATCATGAGAAACTGCAGGAGCTGTCATGAGATAGAAGTCTACCATTGGTCCCTTTATTACTGATGAATGTGCAAATATAAGTGAGGTTGAATGTGCACTTGCTTAAATGCTGATCCACCTCTACAGCCTGACCTAAGCCAACAGTAATGTGCTTCCATAAATGGCCATTAAATCTCATGTTCTCTGAAAGAACAAATGACAAGTGAGCATGCTGATGTTCGAAACAATGCTGGCGGTAAGTGAAACAAACAAAAGTCTCAAGGTCCTTGCCTGATATAAATAATGTTCCCTGCAGCCTCCACAGTGAGATAACACATTATAGTCAGGGAATAGAGTGGTAAAAAGTCTAATCTGTAAAAGGAAGTCTTTTTTTGTGATGAATAGCAAATTACTAACTCAACTTCTTCTACCACAACTTTGGTACATTTGAATTTCTACTTCTAACCCAGGTATTTTGACAGGAAATTTGTGTAGACCAAGTACAATAAGATATTCTTCCTGCATATCTACATACCATTACAAATTCACAAAATCACAATATTCATTATGAATTTTCTGGAAAATACAATCTTGACATATACTGTATTTAGTAATAATGACTAATGAAAGTGACAATCCTATGGTGTGTTTCTACATGGACTTTAAGGTAGTCTGACTAAAGTAAGCATCAGATTAAGCCAGTTTACAAAAAAAAAATGGTAATTTATTTTTTTCTGTAACCAGCTGGAAAAAAAGACTCTGTTGTCTACTTTACAGAGCATTTACTGGAGTTACAATTTTTGGATCATGCTTTTCTTTACCCACTCTCGCTCTTCTTCAGTGACATCAATCTGCCTTTTATTTATTTGAGTTCAAATGATTACTTTACTAATAGAAACTAAAAAGGCATTTGTTTCTATGTACCTCTCGTGCTTCCTAGACTTTACCTTGACAAGGATCACCTATAATGCACATTCGTCCCTTGCCCCAGTGAATGCACACTTGATTTCTTCAGTTCTTATTTAGAAATGCTTGTTAGAAAACTCACTTGTGGTGCTGGATACAAGGTGTAGACTGGAAAAACCCATGGCACATCATTGCTGCTAGCATCGCAGTAGTAAAATTACTTCGTACAAGGCCTAATTTGAAAAAGGATGGATAGGTCTTACACTGTTCTTATCCAGAATAAAGAGTTTAAATGTTTTTGTAAAAATGTATGCTCATTAGCAGTGGTTGCTGTGAAAGATTAAGCTTACTTGCAGCTTAATTATCTATGCAAATGAGTGCTCATTTTACTTTTGGTTAACATTAGAGTGGTTCATTACAGTTTGGTTAAACTTGGGTCAGTGTTAAACATGGGGCAGCATTTTGACACAGTGGTTAGTGTTGCTGCTTCACCACTTTTAAGGATTTATGTTAAAAATCTCAGGACTGCTTACTGCCTGGGCATTTTCATGTTTTCTCCATGTCTGTGTGGGTTTTCCCAGGGTATTCTGGTTCACTCCTGCATCCCAAAGATGTGTGCATTAAACTGAGTGTGAGCGATTGTGCCCTGTGATGAACTGGTGTCCTGTCCAGAGGTGGTCCTTGATCCACCACTCAGTGCTGCAGGGATGCTTATGACATTGATAGACGCCGGCTTGGAAAATTAAAGAATGAGTAATTATTCAATTTAAATATGGCACATACATCTGTAAGAGCCTAATGTGCTAATTATCAAAAATGGCATTGTAATGCTGATTGAATGGGGAACTGTTCATATTCTTCAAGCAAAAACTTTGATGAAAAACATCTGGTGATGAATATTTCAATTTTAGGATTATCAATTATCATCACTTACCAGCATGTACACGTTAGCTGCATTCAGTTTTGATATGACACGTTGACATTGAGCCAGTGCATTTTTTATGAAGTTTCATCACAGTTGTGAGTAAACACATTATAAAATAAGACTTGCAACATCCAGGCCTAAATTAGTAAAGAAAGTTGTTTAGGAATATTTAACTACACAATGCTCTACCTGTAACCGAGTATCTCTCCTTACATATTGTACTACAGGAAACAATTTGTTTCTTTATCTATGTGTATTTTTTACTTTTAATACCGTCCACATTTAATTTAATATAAAACTCACACACTAACTCACTCATTCATCAACAAAAACACTACTTCACATTTAGCTAAAAAGCTGAAATTTGGCAGGATGGTATATCTAGGGCAGTAGGTATTCACTAGAAAAAATCATTATGATATGACAATATTCAGGGTTAAAGCCCCCCAACAGAAAAATGAAATACCCCAAACATCTCAAAACTGCCTTGACGAATGCGATTGAAATTTAGAGGCAATGCACTGCAAAAAAGTAATCTAAGCAAGTGGAAAGACATTAAATCCCATTTTCCTTATTTTAAGTTTTGCTGACTTATGAAGAAATGTGTATTTTAGATTGTTTGACTTATGTTAAGAAATTTTGTCAAGCAAATTTTGCTTACACAGCTGACAGATTTTTTTGGTAAATAAAATCAAACTCACATTTTAAGTTTTATTTTGTAGTTTTTGCATATGCATTTTTGCAGTGTGTAGAAAAAAAGAAAATTAGCTGACACAATTTTTGTATTTGTCGTTATTTGTTGTTAATAATGCTGCAGCAAGCGGGGCGTTATAATGCATCATGTCTCCAATCATAACAGACCGTCTGCTTAAGCAAAATGAAAGAAGCAAAGCTTGAAGAACACGTGTTTAGCAAACACTATGAAGGTCAATTGTTTTCCAAGTGCTGTGACTGTAAGCATAGTCAATTTCGTGCAACTGATCCAGTAGGAGAGTTAGTTAATATATATTACCCCCTCTATCCTCCTTCTTCATTCTGCAACCTTATAGAAAACACCATTGTGGTGACTACAAGTCCCATAAGCCAGTGGGATGCTCCACAGGATTTCATCAGCACTCACAAAGTTTAAATAAAAGCATCAATAAAAGTGATATGTTGTCAAAGGTAGCCAGTGCTTTGATTTTTTTTTTCAACCACTTTGGGAAGACAATTTCATTGTCTCACTGGATTACATCGTTTATCTTAGCGAACCGTCTTTTTGTCTTGTCTTGAATTATGTTTAGACTTGTTGCATTTACAAAAGGCCTGCACCCTTTTCTAAGAAATGTGTTGCCAAAACCAGTGTATGCAGTGTTGCCAAACCCTTAAAGAGCTTTCTTCCTTTCTTTATTAAAACCTCCCAAACCCAAACACCTGTTTTTAGTAAGTTTCATTATTGTAACGTATTTAAAAGGAAGCTCTCTCATTTTGCTTATCATTAACTATTGTAATGTTATATTTGACATAATCATGTAGCCAGAAAGTGTGGGCATGTACTTCATTTTACTCTGGTCCATGATATGTGACAATGAATATAAAAATTACATTACATTTTTTATCATTGAGTTTGCAATATTAATAAAGATCACTGTTATTTAAAGTTAAAAAACAAAGAGAAAGTTTAAAAAAGGAAGAAACAAAAAACATGGCCTACTGGGGCCAAGCCACGATTGAAGAGAATGAGGCGCAATTTGTTTGTACAGCTGATGGAGGTGTTGTTTTTCAGAATGTGATAAGAGGAGAATAGAACGGTGGTTTTGAGTGAGTAAAGCTATTTAATAACTTTCTTTTTGGTAGATATTTATTCAAATCCATTGTATACAGAGATAGTACTAATGTTAGGCTTTGATGCTAATGGAGAGTTGAAATTTTTAGCAGTTTGTAGTTTTGAATAAATCAACTTTTAATCAGTTTTTCAATATTAATGAATACCGTAATACAGAGTTCTGCTGCAATCTCTTTCACATCAATGCCATCAAGGACTGTGTGTAGCATGTTTAACAGTAAATAGCTCAAGTAAACTGCTGAAATTAGTCCCTGGCAAAAAAAAAAAAATACGAATATCGTATGTAGGAGAGTACTGAGTTACATAAGTACTTCTGATATATCAGCTTAGCCAACAGCGCTATAACTGAGGCCAACTGACTTTTTCAGGTGAAAAATTTCCCAGGTAACACAGCTAGTATTTTATATATGGCATTCCTCAGTGGAAACTATACTAAAGCAAGTAATGATAGAATAAATAACCACGGAAGATCAGATAGATGACAGGATAATTCTACTGCAGAATGTTTTAGGCTTTATCTTTAATGTGGGACTGTGCAGTTTATGAAATTTCCATCCATTCATACATTTTCAGAGCCAAAGTTTTTGTTAGTAACCTCAGACATAAGGAAAGAACCAGTAGTGTCATTATTGAGGTGCTTTAGCCCCTGATTTTAAGTGTCCAGACCCTGATCTCTGAGAGCTTTCACTCCAACCTTTCTAATAGACTTAGGCTTTCAGCCTCTGATTTTTGTGCCCATCCCAAGAAGTTCATGAGGTCACCGAACAATAAACCCCCCCCCACCATTTCATTGACAGCATGAAAACTCCATGAAGGGGACAAACTGCTGTTCCACCAGACACGTATTTTAAATTAATTATCAGCAACAGTTGGGAGGTAAACCCCTAATAAGTGTTGAAGCCAGTGATGTCCCTGGAAAGAAGCAGCAGTGGACGGGATACCAGAAAACTGTCAGGGTTTCTTTATTAGATTCAAACAACAGCAAAAGTGTAAATAAATTATTGCCTTAAATTACCATATATTAATATGATTTGAGTTACTGATTAATGTTAATGGCATTAGTGAATTAAATGTTGACAAGGGTAATGATTGCATTTTTGTTCATAAAATGAAACATCTTCTACTTTTGTTTTTATAACTTTTCAAAGTTTCAAGCCCTCTATCTCTGTTGAAATCTTTGTGTAATCAAATATGCAGTGCATTGTGAAAATTCTCTTCGAAGGCACAATGCTGTTGTTAGCACGTGTGTCCGATGACCCTGGAGTCCTGGTGCCGATTTCTGTCTTAGTTACTTGTTGTGGATGTGTTTGTACATTCTCCCTTTGTCTGCACCTTAGAATATTATACCTTTTATTCATTGTTTACCCTTTTTTATAGAACATACATTAGTTAGCCCTTTGGCCTCACAGCTCCAGGATACTGGGTACAAATCTTAGCTCAGTCACTGTCTGTGTAGAATTTGCATGTTTTCCTATATAAAAATAGTTCTTAATATGGATTTGAAGATGTAATTAGCATAATACAAGTGACAATTTATGGCCTTTATTTATTATATATTTATTATAGATTGGTTATATTTTATGTAAATGGTATACTTCTTAGTGGATAAAGATGTTTTAATTGCTAAATTGTTGCTTGTTCTTATGAGCATTCTCCTCAAACATATATATTTGTTTCACCAGATACTTAAGTTTTGTATCATTTTATTCTGTTTTTGTATTTTAAATTTTGTTTCTTTTTATTCTTTTTTTTTTGTATTTTAGATATTTGATAGAATGACCAGTGGGGCCTGGACAGCCTTTTTGTCTCAGAGGTTTTTTTTTGGTTTTTTTTTTTCCTTACTGGCCATCACACCCTTCATATTGTTTATTTGATTACTGTTTTTATTCTTTGTTTCCACTTACTGCCATTTGCAAAGCATTGTGAGTTATTCTCTGTATTGGAAGACAGTACTGTATAGAAATAATCATCTCACATGTCACACCCCCAAAAAATCATGCTGTTATCTCAATATGAGTGAATGTAGGTGTGCATGCATGAATAATCACCGTGATAATGTAGCATTGCTGATCTGTGATGTTCCATTTGATGTTTGTTTTAGTTTAGTCACCTATTGACTGAAATGCAGTTTCACTTAAGACCACACCAGTATGCGTGCATAGTGATATAGTAGCTACCCGCATAATAAATCCATTCAATTCTGTCTCTTTTTCCAGTGGACATCTGTGTATCTTTCATTTAAAATTATTTGTAATTAAATTGTGACTAGTTGAGATTAAAATCACATATATATTTAACATGGTTAAATTAATGTAATTTTTGGTACTCAAAATGCAGTTTTAATGAGTCAAAATGTAATTGACCACATCCGAAATGTTTTCAATTTTAACTAGTCAAAATTAAATTACAAATATGTCACTCTTATTTTTACTAGCTATATATATTTTGCAGATACAGCCTGTTTTACATAGGTAAAATATAATTTAGAACTTTCAGCCTTTTAATTATGACTAATCAAAAGAAGTCATTCAATACTAAAACACTTGCCATTCACACAAGTGTTATGTTCTTTAAAGGAGAAGCAGTACATGAGAGAAAATGTAAGTGTCTCAGTTTACAAGCAAACCCACCCACTGCAAGAAAAAGCTGCTGCATTTGCATTTTAATTCAGTGACTGAATCTTTAAAAGTTTGTGTGATAGGCAGTACTGAAAAAGAGTGACTCATAATATATTTAAACATTCATCCACTACTTATTGCCTATATACCTCCAAATTTCCTTGACATTGTGTGACTTTAAGATGAGAAATCAGTCATCCAGAAGCTCAAGAGTAGATTACAGCATCTCCACCTTAGCACCATTAAAACAAAACCTCATGAATGCAAAGTTAAAAAAGAGTATTTATAGAAAAGGAAGGGATAATAATGACTATCATCCAGGCACTAACAAACCATAAGCCTCATCCACTGTCTTGAACACTTTTATCTTGCGTGCTTTTCAACTGTTCCATTGATTTGACCCCATAAAGGTGAATTCCATCAATGGTCCATAGTAATAATGTCACATCTTTTCTTGAAAACCTTTCAGTGAAAAATTTTAGTACGTTATTACTGCCTGAATTACTAGTCTGACAATTCCTTGGACTAGCAGACTGCCAGCAACCCATTGAACCTTGGTGGAAGCAGGTGGAGTTGATTCCACCATATATTACAAGTTATTACATTACTGTTATCTGTAATAGAAAAAATTTGAAATGTTGCAAAACTAATTTGTAAATGACACACATTGTAAAGGCAAATTAACGACTGGAACCAGCAGAAAAAGACAACTTTTAGGGCCGCAAACAGTAGAGCAGGTCCTAGAAACACAATCAAAAAGTAATCTTAATAGAGTATTTATCTTCAGAGATACTCAAAACAGTATGTGCCAAAGCATTACACTCCTGAAATGTACAGGAATCTATTTATGGAATGTGTAGTGTAAAAAACTAAATGATACCACAACAGCTTCTCTCATCCTGTCTGACATGAAACCTAAAGCAACAGAAACTTTGTGTCATGACAGATTGGTCCAAGCAGAGCATACTACGTGCTTTTATTATTATATTTTTGCTCCTTCTTAACATTTTAACAGACAGCCATTAGTTTTGCTAAATACTGAAAAGCTGCAGATTCAGTTCTCACCACTGAGTAAAAATGCTTCGCCAAGCATGTAACACAACCTGCCTGTGAATATTTGTAGCCACTACTGCTGGGAATGTACAGCACTTTCGGATGCTGACTCCATTCAAGACAACCATAAGAATTAAAAAATTAGAGAAAATACCATAGCCATTATTCTGTTACCAGATTTATTAGTCTTACAAAAGCACTGTTAGTTTGACTTACAGTGAACGTAATTCTACTACTGGCGCTCCCCAGAGAAGAGTATTCAGAAAAGCAAATAGCTCATCAGAATGCTATGGCTGACAGTATTCAGGACTTTAAGTCCTGAACATTTGCTGAGACTTGATAAACTTGACATGTGATCCTTGTCATACCTTACCATGGCTGACAGTAACAGCAGTACTGTCAGGTATAAACTGTAAAGCTCTATTCAAGTGGATTAGAGCAGCTTAAAGCACGGCATTGCTCATATCGTGCAGGTTGATTATTGACAATTTTTCCCTTTGGACTAGCTGGGCAGACTTAATATATTTTCTGATTCCCATTGAAGTTTAAACTCCAATAATGATATGGAATGAACATAGGCATTTAAATGAAAAATGACTACATTAAGAAGCACATGCCTAAAGTAATAAACAGCAGACATCCAGCCACATATCAATTTTTTGTCCTTTCTTTCTTCATGGAAGAATTGTCGTAGACAGAATGCCAATCCACTGGTGATCTCACTCCCACAAACACCTACACTTCCTTACACCAGCTCAATTTAGAATTGACAATTACCATAAAAGCATGTCTTTAAACAAAGAAGGAAAGAAGAATTGCCAGTAGAATCTCTGAAATGATATAGTAGTTAATTATATATTTTTAATATATAAAGAAAACATCAGGGTAAAATATATACTTTGGATATCTGATTGTAAGTTTTTCACTCAACATAATGAAGTGTTGCGATGAGCATGGGATAAAAGAAAGGAGTCAGCATCGGACAGGTCAGGATACCAGTACATAGCACAACCCACTCATACTTACTCACTCAAGGTCAGCTAAGATCCACTAAGTATTGTAATGTAGACATCTTTAGAACATGGGAGAAAACTGGGCTTCTTAGAGAAACCCCTACATACACACTGAGAACATGCAGGAAACAGACCCTGAATTCAACCAAGATTTATATAATTGTGAAACAGTAGTGCAACCACTGTGTTACCAAGTGTGAACATAAAATATAAATTGATTATTTTGGTCTTTTGATGTTTCATATTGCTTATGCTCCTATGTTTATTTCATTTTCTGCATACTTTAATATGCAAAATGCAAGCAGAGCAACATTTCCACCCAGCATGGAAACAGTAACTTTTGCATATTTTGTCACTAATACAAGATGATGATTTCCCTTTGGAGCATATTTTTTATCGTGGTTTAGATGTGAGCCAATGTCTACTATCAGCTGATAAAATGCTAATCAGGGTTTGAATATTTCATTAGATTTTAATGAGCAAGGCTTTCAGAGTAAATTTGGGAGTACATAAATCAATGGGAGGAACTGGTAGCTGTAGAATCAAATATATTTTTGCGTGATTTTCTCCTAATGTGTATAGCAATTCTTTAGATAACATAATGTTGGCAATATATAGCACTTGGGGTATGAGGGCTGTTACAGGTACACACAACACATGAAAATCCATCCATTTATCCCTCTGGCCCACTTAACCTAAGCATGGCTGCAGGGAAGCTGGAGTCTTTCCCAGCAAGCAATGGGCAAAAAGAAGGAACGATCACTGGCCAGGGTGCTGCTAGTCCATTATAGAGTGAACACACACACAAGCACACACATTAGGAACAATTTAACAATGCTAGTTTAGCTGTCCTGCAGAGTGGGAGGAAACTGGAGCACCCGGAAGACTCCCATACAAACATTGAGAGAGAATGCCAACTCCACATAGGGTGCACCTGGGAGTTGAACCCCAGTGTGCTTATTGTGCTGCAGCTACGCTACCACAGCACAACTGTGCCTCCTACAATACTCTTTCTAATTGCAAATATTGCATTTTATTTAGTGGTTTTCACAAATATAATAACCCTAAAAAAGTTACTGTGCACATGAATAAGGGATGAGGCCACTTTATTAGGTAAAGGCTTGAGCAGTCATATTTTGAAATGACATAAAACTACCATACAATACATCATACTATTGTAAATGTCATTAGAGATTATGACTTCATGAATATTGTCACTGATGTTTATATGAGGAGTAACATCAGACAGTGTCTTCTTTGTGCAGAGATCCAATAATCATTTGTTCAGGCTCTCCAATGTATATCTTATATAACTAAGTATAAGCAGGAGTCAGTATTATCAGTAACAAAAATACATAATGAATAATAAAATTAAAGTAAACTAATACATATGAAAAATAGAAATGTAAAAATAATATATTTAAAGACAAAAACATTAAAAGAATAGAAAGAATATAATATTCAAAGGAAGATACAATCATATAATTTGAATGCAGAAGTGATAAACAAGTATACACCAATCAGTCACAACATTAAAATCACTGACAGGTGAATAATACTGATTATCTTGTTACAATGGTACCTGTCAAAGTGTGGGATATATTGGGCAGCAAGTAAATAGTCAGCTCTTGAATGTAATGTGTTGGAAGCAGGAAAAAAAGGCAAGTATAAGGATCTGAGTGACTTTGACAAAGGCCTAATTGTGATGGCTAAATATCTGGATCAGAGCATCTCCAAAAGCAGATTTTGTGGGGTATTCCCAGTCTGCAGTGGTTAGTACCTACCAAAAGTGGTTCAAGGAAGGATAAACAGTAAAACTGCAACAGAGTCATTGGCGCCCAAGGCTCATTGATGCATATGGAGAGCAAAAGTTAGCGTGTCTGGTCCAATCCCTCTGAAGAGCTAATGTAGCACAAGTTGCTGAGAACATTGTCAGAACACAGAGTGCATCATATGGGGCTATGTAGCCACAGACCTGTCAGAGTGCCCATGCTGACACCTGTCCACCTCCAAAAACACCTACAATGCAAGCATCACATTAGGTCCCTGGAGCAATGCAAAAAAGAGACCTGGTCTGATGAATCACATTTTTTTTTTACAGTTGTGCTTGAAAGTTTAGGAACCCTTTAGAATTTTCTATATTTCTGCATAAATATGACGTAAAACATCATCAGATTTTCACTCAAGTCCTAAAAGTAGATAAAGAGAAACCAGTTAAACAAATCAGACAAAAATATTATACTTGGTCATTTATTTATTAAGAAAAATTATCGAATATTACATATTTGTGAATGGCAAAAGTATGTGAACCTTTGCTTTCAGTATCTGGTGTGACCCCCTTTGCAGTAATAACTGCAACTAAACATTTCTGGTAACTTTTGATCATTCCTGCACATCGGCTTGGAGGAATTTTATCCCATTCCTCCATACAGAACAGGTTCAACTCTGGGATGTTGGTGGGTTTCCTCACATTAACTGCTCGCTTCAGGTCCTTCCATAACATTTCGATTGGATTAAGGTCAGGACTTTGACTTGGCCATTCCAAAACATTAACTTTTTTCTTCTTTAACAATTCTTTGGTTTGGGAAGAAGGCAAGCCAGCAGAGTTAGTGTGATGATGCTCTGGACAATTTTCTGCTAGAAAACCTTGTGTCCTAGCATTCATGTGGATGTTACATTGACACATACCACCTACCTAAAGTTAGTTGTAGACCACATACACTACTGATATTAATAGCCTCTTTCTGCTGGATAATGCAGTCTGCCACACTGAAAAAAATTGTTCAGGAATAGTTTGAGAAACATAATAAAGAGTTCAAGGTGTTGACTTAGCCTCCAAATTCCGCAGATCTCAATCTGATGTTATCTTTGGAATGTGCTGGAAAAACAAGTCCGATTCAAGGAGAACCCACCTTATAACCTACAGGACTTAAAAGATATGCTGCTGACGTCTTGGTGCCAGATACCACAGGACGCCTTCAGAGTTCTTGTGGAGTCCATGCTTTGAAGGGTCAGAGCTGTTTTTGGTAGTTGTGGCTGATATCCATCCATCCATTATGCAACCCGCTATATCCTAACTACAGGGCCACAGGGATCTGCTGGAGCCAATCCCAGCCAACACAGGGCACAAGGCAGGAAACAAACCATGGGCAGGGCTCCAGCCCACCGCAGAGCACACACACCCACACACACACTAGGGACAATTTAGAATCGCCAATGCACCTAACCTGCGTGTCTTTGGACTGTGGGAGGAAAGCGGAGCACCCAGAGGAAACCCACGCAGACACAGGGAGAACATGCAGAATCCACGCAGGGAGGACCCAGGAAGCAAACCCGGGTCTCCTTACTGCAAGGCAGCAGCGCTACCCACCGCGCCACCATGCTGCCTGTGGCTGATACAGTATATGGTATATACGGTAACATACTGTACTTATATATACAATGAAAAGCTGACTGAATCATTCACTCACTCACTCAACAAAAACACTATTTCCTGATTAGTAAAAAGATGAAATTGGGTACAATAGTATATCTTGGGAAATAGGTATCTGCTAAGAAAGGACATTAAGATATATCACTATATAGGGGTAAACACACGGCCCCCACAATGAGGTTGGGTTGGGGGTTTGACTCGAGGAACTGCAGATGAATTACCAAAAGGTGAAAGGAAGGATAACAGCTGCTTGGCAGTTTAAAAGTGCTGCGACGCACACAGAGAAAGGGTGCACAGCTGTAGCTTAGAGGGAACATAGCTGATTACCCGTTTCAGTTCAAAAGAATACACTTTCCTGTAAAATTGTGTTTTGCAGTGATCATCAACTAAATACAAGTCCCTATGAAAAGGCAGGAATTTATCTAATGCAGGAATGTTTTACTCATTGACAATTGTGTACAGCCTGTTCCAGAGTAAGCAGCTCCAGTGACCTACTAATATTATTATTATTATTATTATTATTATTATTATTATTACTTGACTGATGCCTCTATCCAAGGTGATTTACAACATATGAGATACAATTGGTTACATTTCCTTTGTTTCTCCAATTGGAACACAGGCAGGTGAAGTGACTTGTACTTGGTCACACTTTTTTAGTAGTGGGATTTGAACCTGTAGCCTCAAGGTTTAAAGTCCTTGGTCCAAAGCCTTAACCACACTGCCTGCTGATAATATTAACCCTTGGTAAAAAAAAAGTCTTATATACAAAAAACAGTTAGTTATATAGTACTTCTGATATATCTGGTTAACCAACAGCGCTATAACAGATAGCCGTCTCTTAGGAAATTTCCTGAGGTACCACAGATAGTTTATACAGTATACAGTATATGTACAGTATGTATGTGTGTGTGTGTGTGTGTGTGTGTATATATATA
>JANRMT010062814.1:98756239-98807964 GCA_026402145.1 Polypterus bichir lapradei
GAACTTGAAAAGAAATATTTTTTGGAATGTGATCGCGCAAGTCAGTACATCGAGCCCGCGTGCTATTGTGGTTTTGCTTGTGTGCTTCAGTAAGTTACCGTCCCCTCGCTCTTACTTTTTTACCATTCATCTAATGAATACACTGAGTATGGCTTTACCAAAACAATCATTGATCGCGAATAAAGTATCCATTATTCATGAAGCTTCAATAGGTGAATAGGTGATCTGTCTTTCTGCGTTAACCGCATGCGTTTTCATACGTCTCAAACTAAGGGGATGCGAGGTTAAAATAAATCGAGAAGCGCGCGTACATACTTAGTGCATCCCCTCTCGGGAATCGAACCTCGGACGTGGGCGCTACAGTCGAATGCTTTAGTATCGCGCCACGGCGTGTGGTTTATCTATTTGAGCGTAGCAGTGTAATTCAGTTTTTGTTCAGCACTCTTTGGAACTGTTACTTTTTGTCTGCGCACTGCGTCAGTTCACGTGAGCTGCTGAATATGGTTTTATATGTCACTCGCTCGCTTCTAATTGTTTCGCTGCCTTCTTAATTATATAATGCATGTTTTCTAAAGCGCGTTTTGTAGCTCTTCCTGGCTTTCTACGTAATGCGTGATTACGTGAGAGGTGTGATGATGTCATTTGAACTCCGCCCCTCCAGCTGAACTCCATTACAGTAAATGGAGAAAAACAGCTTCCAGTTATGACCATTACGCGTAGAATTTCGAAATGAAACCTGTCCAACTTTTGTAAGGAAGCTGTAAGGAATAAGCCTGCCAAATTTCAGCCTTCTACCTACACGGGAAGTTGGAGAATTAGTGATGAGTCAGTCAGTGAGTCAGTGAGTGAGTGAGTGAGTGAGTGAGTGAGTGAGTGAGTGAGTGAGGGCTTTGCCGTTTATTAGTATAGATATGTATATATATACCCCGATCTACATACTCTCAAATAGACAAACCACACGCCGTGGCGCCTCTAGCGCCGACGTCCGAGATTCGATTCCCAAGAGGGGATGCACTGAGTATGTACGCGTGCTTCCCAATTCATTTTACCCTCGCATCCCCTTGGTTTGAGACGTATGAAAAAATATGCGGTTAACGCAGAAAGACAGATCACCAATTGAAGCTTTATGAATAATGGATACTTTATTCGCCATCAATGATTGTTTTGGTAAAGCCATACTCAGTGTATTCATTAGATGAACGGTAAAAAAGTAAGAGCGAGGGGAGGGTGACTTATTGAGGCACGCAGGCGAAACCACAATAGCATGCGGGCTCGATGCGTCGGTGCGCATCAACTCGATCTGAATTGTGCGATCACATTAGAAAAAATATATCTTTTCAAGTTCTATTTAGTCGACACAAATATCTTTGGTTGAAATGTAAGGTGAATTTACTCTTTACATTTGTATGGTGAAGAAAAATTTATGCAATGATGCCTACATTTAACTTACATTCCTACCAAAGATATTTCTGTCGACTAAATAAAAATTCCTTCTATTAAAAATTTAAATAGAACTTGAACAGATACGATAGTTCATAATATCCACGCAGACTTGCACGTAAGAGCGGGAGTCATCCGTTTTAACAAACAGCGTATTGCACTGATACGAAATAGCCTGCTCATTTAATTATTTAGGAATGGATAAATAAATTAAGATTTTGTACAAATAATGTTTTTCATTTTTCTTACTTGATGGATTCTGGCACCCCCAGCAACAGTTGCTCGCACCCCAAAGAGTGTGTATATATATATATATATATATATATATATATATATATATATATAATGTATATGTGTGTGTGTGTATATGTATATATGTAGATATGTATGTATATGTATATATATGTTTATATATGTGTGTGTATATGTATGTATATTGTGGAGCCGACCCGGACACAGACAGGCGGACATGCTGTTAATCACCACCACACGTATTTATTTACAATAATATTTACAATCGTGAAGTCACTCAGACTCAGTCCGTGCACAAATACCCCAACACACAGTCCTGGCCACACAAATGCCTTTTCTTCGGGCCGCCTCCACACTCCTCTCGTGCCTTGTCCTTCTTCCACCCGACTCCAGCCTTGAATGAAGGGAGACAGCCCCTTTTATATGCTCCTGGATGAGCTCCAGGTGGTTCCCGACACTCCCTCGTTGGCCACGCCCCAGCGTGGCGGAAGTGCCGGCTGTTCTCCCGGCAGCTCTCCGGGTGTCCTTCTAATTCTTCCCCCCAGCACTTCCGGGTGTGGCGGAAGTGCTGGGGTAACAGGTCCCCAAGGCATTGGGGCGCCTCCTGGCGGTGACCACGCGCCCCTGCAGGGTGGGGCTTCCATGCCCTCAACCCGTGGCCCCCAAAGAAACCAGGAAGGTGGCCCCCACGTGATCCAGGGTGGGCGCAGACCCACATCCGGTCCCTCATGGCGTCCCGGCCGGGTTGTTGCCCCTGGCATCCCTGACAATATATGTATGTATTTGTGTGTATATATGTGTGTGTATGTATGTATGTGTGTATGTATATGTATGTGTGTATATGTAGATATGTATATATATATATATGTATATGTATGTGGATGTATGTGTATATATGTATATATATATATATATATATGACAGCAACACTCATCACTCACAACAGTGACAAAACAATTACATTGACAATCATGTTACGTTATTTTCAAAATGTTTCCTTTTCTTTTTCATTACTTCTTTAACACACTACTTCTCCGCTGCGAAGCACGGGTATTTTGCTAGTAAGTTATAAAGTTGTTTGCCTTACTTTTCATTCTGTTTCATACTAGTCTTAGCACAGGCTCTTACTTTGCCTGTCCTAAATCTTGATATGAAACTTTCATATACTATACAGGTGTAAGACATGGCTTGTGGCATCCCTCCACATCTTGAATAAAGGGACATAAAAATAAGGAACTTGATGCATGAAAAAATGATAAACACATCCAATCCTAACTGCCCCTAGGGTCTAGCTTCACAGAGTTGGACCCTTGAGTTTCTGGTCCGATACTTTTAATGTACGACCAAATACTGCTTTTCTCACCTCCCACTTTTTTTCTGTCACAATCCTAACTTATTACTCCTGCCATTAGCTTTGCCCAAACTGTCCTCCTACACTCAAGAAGGCTATTGCCTTGAGGTGAATTTAAACTAGGCTGCGGAATACAGGACGCTTCTACTGTTATATTAAAACATTGTTTTAAGTGTATTTTTTGTGTATTTTATGGTTGTCCACCTGTGTTTTTTTTTGTTTTGATTTAATTTGACAGAGTTTATCTTTGCCCATGTCTTGTTTTGTTTATTTACACAATTCAAACAAATGGAATGACCAGAGAGAAGTCACTTAAACAGGCAAGGGAACATAACTAGAAGACTAAGAGTGACAGAATTAAAACTAATTGAATCTAAGAACCATAACTGAAAAAGAAAAGTCAGGCAAATAAGGAAAATATGAAAACACACTCGCCACGTGTTTTATTGGAATCCATCAGACTCCAATAAATACAGTTCCATCTGGCATATTTATACTGACTCGACAGCATGATGGTTGACAGGAAATGTGTATCATATTTCCTGGCATCCATAGTTGCAAAATGGCTATTGCAAGACAAAATAGTGGAGACTGGAAGTAAAAAAACTGCCAGTGAGTCTTTTAAAAATAATTAAAAAACTTATGTACACTGATTAAAAAAAATATTTACAAGAACAAAACATGTGACAAGTCAAGAACCATGACAGACATGTTTTGGAGGTGTCACGTGACCACAATCATTGTGCTGATGACGTCATGGATGTGACAGTGTATATATGACATGACACAATGGTCACAGTATGCATCATCTATAGGTGGGTACAATTCAAAAGTCAACTTTCCTTTAGCGTAGTTTTAGTAATTTCTATTTTCAAGTAGGCTCTAATGCTAGGTTTGTGTGTCTGACTTTAGCTTTGTTTAGCTTTGCATTTCGTCTCCTCAATTTGTTCTTGGTTTCTGACCAATTTCATTGTCTGACTGCTTCTCAGTTTTAGTTGATCATCCCCTGGTTTACTATTTTCTCACTATAATACCCAGACACAACTTATGTTCCTACACTCAGGGGGTTTGCAATCCTGAGTCCTCAGGTACGTCTCCTTTCTGAAATGACTGCTGAAATATGCCTAATGGGGGTTTATAGATAACATGTTTCATTTCTTTCAATACAATTGGTAAGATCCCATCAGGCCCAGGGGTTTTATTTGTCTTCAGGGTATTGTCTATTTTAAAATCTATGAACTCAGAGTTTGTTTTTACTTCTGCATGAGGTATTCCACTTGTTTCTACGTTTATCAGTTATTGTTTTTTTTTTAAAAAAAAAAAAAAAAAACAAGTCCATTATTGGGAGTATTGGGAAAGGTACTACAAAGAGAACTTAATTTCCCAGCAGTTAGCAGTAGTGTGCAGGGGCTGCCAGGAGAAGGCCTTGTTTGACTGGTGCACATTTTACAACAACAGCTGCAGTGGCTGTTCTGTTTGATGTTGATCAGAAGTACAAAGGCACATGGCTTTTCTTTGCAGATAGCATATCCTAGTATGATGTGCTTCATCTGCTTAAGATAAACATACAGTATCTTAAGAATAGCATTTATTGCATATTCCATAGTATCATAGTAAGATTTTTAAGTTCACCTAACACAGGAACATTAACAAAATCCTCCTGCTGGATTCACTTCTTAGGTTAGAGGCAGCCCAAGGAACACCAGACTAGAATTCCTTCTGGCATCTCCAGATTTCCCCGCATTTAGAAGCATTCAGTTGTATTTAAATGGAAGAGTCTCTATGGCAACCTAAATATTGCTTTTTTCCTTTATTGAGCAGCAGAGTCCTCACTCTCTCAGCTTTGAGCTGTTCACTACCATCTCTCAGCCTAAAAATATTGTGGCCACTTACAAGCTCTCCATGGCTCCTCTGTCATTCTGAATAGAGTGACAGGCATTCCTGTGAACTGTTAAATTGCCCACCTATTAACATCCTGTTATCTGCTCAGACACTACCTTGGTCACCGCTCTCTCAGTTGTACTGGTACACCTCCCTGTTGCAATTCCAGAACTTCATTCAAAATAGAGTCTACCCACTCTTAGTGGTCACTCTCTTTCCACACCTTCAAGTTGCTATCTCCCCTGATAGTTGTGGGTCTTACCTCCTAATAGAAGTTTATTCTATAGAAGTAGCACTTCTCTGTGTCTTTTGCCATATTAATGTTGCATTGTCTCTGGCAACCTCCTACCATCTGGGAAGCACTTCAGACATGGTTTCGATATAAAATTAATCACAGGCATATAGAGAAACACAAAAAAGCATCTGCAAATGTAACAGTTAAATGAATGTGCCCAGGAGTAAACAATAAGAGTTGATAAACAAGACATGTGAATGAATTTCAGTGTGGTATTTATGGAAGAGCCTGTAAAACCTAAATCCTGAAATGTAAGAGGGAAATGTTCATGGATTTTCTTGAGAGACTTGAGAAAAAGTTACATGGATTATGAGCCATTTACTAAGAATACCTGAGAATGCCAGGGTCCAAAGAGCTCAGATGTTTGTCATGTTGATACAAGGAAAGCTATGATCACAGACAGGCTAGGTTTTAAGGATAATTGACATGACAGGTAGCCAGTATTGTGATGCCAATTGAGAGGTGGCTGTTTGATCTAAGTCATAACTGTGATTTACAGTAATCCAGCCTAAAAATAATGAAGATTTGCAGTATTGCAACAGAGAACAAGTGGTAGGATTGGACAATGTCAATGTTCTGACTACAGCTGAAAAAATACATATTTTATATTAATATACTAATGACATTTATAAATCACACCATCATGTTATTATTAATGTTAATCTGCAAATTTCACTTTACTATTTTTACAGCAAATAAGATGTACTCATTGGTGATCTTGTTGACCAAATATTTTTCTGGAATTTCACCATGTGCCCAGTGCCCCATAATATTTTGCGTGGCTAGTGTTACATCACAGAGCTGTACCAACTATGCCAGTGGTTTTCAACCTGTGAGGTGGGCCCCCCTAGAGGGGCACGAAGTAACAAAAAGGGGGGCGCGAAGATGTGAAAAAAAGAAAACAAGAATCAAAAATATGAAAAAAACATCTGTTGAAACCAAAACAAATTAACTTAAACTACATTCTGATACTAGAACAATAAATATAGAGTTAGATAAATGTCGATAAAAGTTAAGTAGGTATAGTAAAATATGCATCTACATTTAAAAAAAATGTTAGGGGGGGCGCGATTAAAACAGTTATGAAAACTCGGGTCGCAAATATTTAAAGTTTGAGAAATGCTGTACTATACACAGAACTTTCTGTAGTGTACTGTCACCTCACATTTTACACTGCTGCCCAATCTGCTTTGTGCATGTGTAATGCCACAACCCAATCTGTACTCCAGCTAGATATGCATCTCACATGCATTAAAAAAAAAAAAAAAAACTTGCAGTTCTCTGTTTCTTTTGATGGGTACTTTAGATGACCTTAATAAGAATATTATGGGTATTCCCACCAAATATGTAACACTGATCACCGTGCGCTCACTCACATGTCACGTAGTTAAACTTGTGTCCTGGCTGAATGCATGCATAATTAGCCACATAGCACAGCCATAAAGGAGTGCTCGTCCTTCTTCTTCTTCCCAAGTCAGAAAACACATGAGACCCTGTGAAATAATAATTACGTATAAATCAAGATATTTTACTATTTACAAGGTCTTTTTTATCTTCTTGATTAAAAAAAAAAAGTTAGAAGCAGATAGATCTGAAACAAAAAGTAAGTTCTAGCTGTGGATCCATAACTTCAAACAATACAGTAAGTCTGGCCAACAGCAGCACTTCATGGCATGGCAAATGTGTGCCTTGAAAATTGGAACTCTGTGACTGCTGTTTTATATATATAAATATACTGTATATTTATTTATTTATTTAACTTATTGCTAGTGTGTAGCCATTTGTTGTATGTCTGCATCTTTTTCTTTTTAAGACACAGGGGTGTATTGATAAGTACTGCTGTCTCACACCTCAGGTCACATTTTTGTCCCCAGTAATTGTTGGCAGACATTTCCCTAGCCCTCAGGGAGCCTTAAAAGACCTTTGCATCATTATAATTCAGCTCCTCCTTCTCCATTGGCTTCATGGCATTTTGCTGAGTTCGGCAAAGTTCCTGAATATTTCTCAATTTCATCGAACTAACTCATCAGTTATAAATGCTATATGCAATATTTAGAACTCATAATGCTGTCTACTATCACACCCTTGAGCTGTAAATGTTGTAAATTGAGCTTTTTGCTGCTTAGAGTTTATTTTACAAATTTGACATGTCTTGTTTATGATGTTATATGTTTATTAATGAATGCGGTCATTATTGTTATGTGTACAGAATACAGTAAAACTCCTACTTGCATGTCCTGGTCAACATGACACCACTCTGTCACCATGATTAGTGCATGTAACTACTTTACCTCAAAATTTCTGTCTTCCTTAACTGAAAAATCTGAGAACATGTTTTTCATAGAAATATTTTAATAATAAGGATGTCTAACAGGTAGAGTTAGATACATATGATTTATTTTTATCCTTGTTAAGATGACCTCCTCATGCCTCCGTTTTGAAAAGTTTGAATTTATCAAGGTCAAACCTATTTTGCACTACACTAGACTGGGTATAGCCTATTTGTTTTTTAGAAATGGGTCCATTGCTGGTCAAGTGGCCTGTTTGATCAGGTGTGACATCACCAGTTGTGTTCAGCAAAGCAACATTATTTAAGGCAGCGTTTCCCAACCTCGGTCCTGGAGGCCCACTGTGGCTGCAGGTTTTTGTTCCAACCAGATTCCTAATCAGTGACAACACCTGATAGCACTGATCTCATTTAATTAGCTGGTATTATTTTTCTTTTATTCTACATACAGAAAAGCATTGCAGCATGATTTTTACATTTATAAGACATTTAGAAATATTTTTGCTTTTGCTATAGATTTAAATGCTTACCTCTCTTTTGTTGATTTCATTATATTTTGCCCTTTCTCTGTGCAGTTTTTCCCCTTCGTTGTATCTTATTAATGACAATTAAAAGGAGCCGAGCAGACATTCTGGCAAACAACACTGAATAATCAAAGGCTGCAAGTACTTTAGCATCAGACCCACTAATTAGTAAATAATGGATTAATTAAACAATTAGAACACCTAGAAAAGTAGAATGAAAATCAAGATGAAAATATTGTTAAAAAGAAAAAAATACATTATTCCCATATAACTGCTTGGTACATTTTAATATATATATTGTAAGAAGATGCTATATAGCGCCCGACCCGACACAGATTGGACATGGAGGCACGTTTAAAAATAAACCAAACTTTTATTTTCTTCAGCTGGAGGTCACGTCTTCCCCGTAATCCCTCCAGCCACAACATAGTCCCAAGCACAGTAATCACCACAAAACACTCTCTTCTCTCACCACCACTCCTCCTCTTCAGCAAGCTTTGTCCTCCTCCTCCTGACTCTGACCGCTGAGAGGTGGTCGCTGGCTCCTCATTATTGGGTACCCGGAAGTGCTCCAGGTGCTTGATCGGCGACATCCGCCTGCACTTCCAGGTAAGGTGAAACCAGTGCTCAAAAGGGGCCAGCAGCTCCTGCTGCAGCACCCCCTGGCGGCACCTGCGGAACCCCACACAGCTGCACAGAACTCCAACCCCCATGCAGCCCTGAGGAAGTCTGAGGCACTGCTGCAACCCAGGGAGGCTGGCATCTAGCGTCCAGGGGGAGATTCAGGGCTTCCCACCCTTGTCCCCCTGGCAGATGTGGTGAAGGGGCATCCCGGCCACATATATATTTTTTTTTTACCAAACTTAGTTTTCTAATTTCTATATTGTTCCCAAAACACAGAACTTGGGAAATAACACCTCACTTAATTAGCCCAGGAGTCCAATTAAAAACAGAAGGTGGTTGAAACAAAAACCTGCAGCCACAGTGTGCCCCCTGGACCGAGGTTGGGAAACACTGCTTTAAGCTGGTGTCACAAAATATATGGTATCCTAGTTGCAGGTTTTAGACATGAAAATGATCATTCTCTGCCTAGTGATTTTTTAATTTTTTTGGAGTGTTTTTGATTTCCAAGCTTCTTTCTTAATTGTTCAACAAAGATTTTTTGTCTAACATTAATCGGATTGACAATCAATATTTCTAATCTTTTCCTGGTATTGTGACATTTTTTTATCTGCCCCAACTTTGCTTTTGCCTTTTCTTGCTTCTAGGCTTTTGCTTTTTTTGGCGTTAAGTAAATGTTACTTAGAGTAAAAAAATCTATATATTTTGGATTCTTTTCATTCCGTTCTAGCATCTAGCCTTTGTCCAAGTTTTTTGGTTCATTGCGTGTGTTGTCCTACACAGACTAAACTTTAGAGTTAGTTCTTTCTGTTAGTTTTATATAGAGTTGAACCAAAGTTCAATTTTAGTTTAAGCTCTAAGGAGTTTACTTTTTCAGGGAGGCTTTAGGAAAACAAACTTTCTAAAAACTTGGCTGAAAGTTTATCTTGGCATAGGTAAATATTGCTAAAAGGGCAACAATAAACTAAATATAGTGTGCATTGTTTTCAAATAATGTGCTGAATTTTCTTATTTTAAGGGAAATGGTCTGGTTAGCATGGTTGAATCAACATTTGAAAAATGCTGCAACACTGTCTTCATTTTTGTAAAGATGCCTGACCCAGCCTACTGATTAAACATTTTTCTGTCTCAGCGAGTGCATTTGTCTTCGATTAATCATTTTCTCTCTGCTGCTTATCTTCAATACTTATTCAGAAAAAGTAGCCGACAGTGAAAACTGCCAAAATATATTCTGTACATATTGATTTTAGTCAGTCAGTCATTTTGGATAAACTTGTTTACTAAATAAAGCCAAACAACAATGATGATAATCTGTGGAAGTGGCTCTCTGATCCTGACATGACATACTGACTCCACTGGAGCATTTTAGCTCAAGTCTGTTGTGCTTTCTGTGCAGCAGCTGTTGTGAGTATCCATTCCGCATCATTTGCTTTAGAAACAACTAGATTCCAGCAGTTTTAATGGCATTAAGATTATCTATCTGAAAATGTGTAAAGTAGTGAAATAAATGTGTGCTATAAAAAAGAAAATACATTTTATTAACATCAGAAGAGAATTAACATATCTGGTGTCATTACCAGACTTCATATAAAACGCAAACTTTCAGAAGGCACATATAATGTGACCTGAATTATTGGTGTAACAGAAAGATTTTCCAAATATATCACATTCTGTAAAGCATTAGTACAGTGCCTTGGAAGTTTCCACATTATATTGTTATATAACATTCAATCACTGGGGATTTAATTTAGCTTTTTTGACATTGAACAACAGCACTAAAGACTCTTTAATATCAAAGTGAAAACAGATTTCTGCAAAATGGTCTAAATTAATTACAAATATAAAACACAAAATAATTGATTGCATAAGTATTCACCCCTTTTAATATGACGCACCTAAATCATCGCTGGAGCAGCAGGTGGTTTTAGAAGTTACACAATTAGTTCAGTGGAGATATCCTGTGTGGGGTTTCAGTTGCACTATAAATACATCTTATCTGGAAGGCCATACTTGTGGTCAGTCAGTATGATGGCCTAATCTACATAATGAAGACAAAAAGAACACCCCAAGCAACTCTGAACAGGTGATGGAAAAGTGCAAGCTGTAGATGGAGACAAGAAAATATCCAAGTCACTGAATATCCCTGGGGATAATTTTAAATAAACTAGTACAAAATGGAAAGAGTATGGCACAGCTAGAGCAAGCCATCTACAAAAACTGATTGAAAACTCTGAAGGAGTTTATAAGCTACTGTGGCTAAGGTTGGAGAGACTGTGCAGACAACAACTGTTGCCCGCGTACTTCACCAGTCACAACATCATGGGAGAGTGGCAAAGACAAAAAATACACATGAAGTCATGGCTAGAGTTTTCCAGAGGGCACATGGGAGTCTTTGAAGTCAGCTGGAAGAAGGTTTTATGGCCTGATGAAAGATATTAGGACATTTGTTTTATAAGTGAGAACTAAATTCAATTACTTGAGTCTCTTTATGTTCATTTTCAAAATATGTGAGAAAATGTTTGATAATCTTGTACTTTTTAAAGTTTACTTTTAACTCTGAATGTCTTCCTTACGTCTCACCTCACTATTTTGCTTCTGTTTTTAAAACCAGGGTTTGAAACAAAATATTATTTAAAAAAAAAAGAAATAACAAAGCTAAGTGCTCATTGACATATTTTAAAACCAGTCTGCAATACAACTTGTGTGTTGACTGTAGTGTTGTCGGGTCTTGGCAATGTCCTATATTTTTCATACCCCACGATACAAAAAATTAAATTCTATGCTGTTTTTATGTCTACTTTATTTATACCCTTGTCATAATAAATTTTCTTCCTGATAATTACAAAACATATTGCTATATTTCATTGAAGTACTGAAGCACCTCACCAGATTTTGAAGACATTTCATAAAATTAAGAATAAAACCAAAGTGAAAGAGCAGATGAAATGTGAAAAAAACAGGTGAAAGTACTGTACAGAAAAGTCTAAGAAACTTCATCACAGTAGTAATACAAGAATCATCTGTTTCATGCAATAAAATAGAGTACATAATAGAATAAGACAAATCTCAAAAAGATAAAAGTCTAGTTAACCACAAACATTAGTGAATACATTAACGTCTGGATTTAAAGTCATAAATCTGTATAAATGGCTGATGCTGGGAAAGAGAGTCAGAGAGAACTAGAACTACAAGGCAAGAGACATGGGCAAATTTAACAGTACATTCAACCAATTGACTTATGGTTCTTTGACTTTCAGTTTGTTTTGTGATATTTTGCCGCATGGATGATCAATGCTGAGGCGAGAAGCTATTTCAATTAGAAAAATGGACTGTAAGCTATTAATGGAAAAGACACAAAAAGTAAGAGGAGAGAGTGGGAAATCATCATTGGCTTCACTTAAGGATCTGTAATAGGATGGTTACTTTTGTCCAGTTTGTATTTAAATTCCCAGATGATAATAAAGCTGGAGAGATACCAAATACTGTTGAAGCAGTCAAAACAAAGTCAGAAGATCTGGACTTCAAACCTGAGCAAGAAAATAGAGTATAATGTGGGTTGTTGCAGCGAACTACCTTATTTTAAATACAAGATGGGTGACAATGAACTGAAAGTGACTTGTGGTTCATATTGATATACTGTCTGCCAGACCAGTGGTCCTCAAGGTTAGTCCTGGGGGCATCCAATAGCTAAGGATTTTTGTTCCAAACGGTTTCACACTCAGTGAGTCATTTTTACCTCTACTTGGTCTCATTGTTCAATTAGCTTACCATTTTTTTGCATTCAGCCCCCTAGATAGGGTTCCAATTAAAACAATAAGTTAGTTGGGACAAAAAGCTGCAGCCACAGGTTGGGGCCCCAGGATTAAACTTGAGAACTCCTTTTCAAGACTGAGGATTCCTCAAGTTCAGTCCTCTGACACTGTGATGCAGCTTTTTGTTCAAATCAGTTTCAGAATGTGGGAGTCATTTTATTTGTAACTGATCTCATTTTTAATTAGCTGGCCTTTTTTCTCCTCTTATTTTGCATTTAGAAAATTGATCTAGTATGATATTTACATTTAGAAGAAATTCAGAAGTAACACTTGCTTTTTTTACTATTTCCTATTTAAATTGTCTTTTTCTCTGGAAATTGCTTTCTTAATTATATCCAAACGATTAGCAATGAGCACTCCAGACATAGGGGTGAATGACACTGAATGCGAGAGGGGATCCTACTTCAGTGTCTTGTTCATTTTTATAAGAATTAGTCAGCAGGAAGATTTAGAACAAGTATGAGTAGTAATGGAAGTATAGCAGTTAACCCTCAGAGTATAGCATTTCAGTACTTACTGTAATTCTTCCCAAGAGTTAGTGTTTCCACATCAGTGATGACAGGAATTGAGCCGTGATTCAGTCATCAAATGTAGATCTTTCAATTAAAAAAGTATTTTTATGACAGAAGATTATTATGAAAAAGTAAACATCCATCTATTTCTAAACTTTCTTTTTACATTATAAATTTGCTTGGGCCAAAGTTTATCCTAGCAGCATCAGGTTCAAAGCATTAACCAATTTGGAGTTGAACAGACAGCATTAACTCACACTGGGACAACTTGCAGCTATTCACCAAACATGAAGCCAGCTATCTCCAGTTAGGTCTGCCCATATTGACCTTGAAATTATCAAGTATTACTTGGCAATGTTTTCTAAACCTTAAAAGCTGTTAGAGATGATGCTATAAATAGATTAATTAAGCAACCTTTGGTTTGTGTTGATTGACAATCCAAAATACTTTAGCGCACCAGGAAAGGATATTGCAACCTCTGGTTTAATGAGCTACACAGCAGGACAAAATCAGAGAAGGTTACATTGGGTTTCTTTATAACATTGTGACCATTAACATAGATGAGTGCTTAAAAATTTTAACGGTACATCCTTAAATATTATAAAAAATAAAAGCCAACCAGTGCCACAATATTACTTTGCAATGCCCACAGGTGTATTTTAACACAATTCCCTTTTTTTCAACTTGGTGTATGCAGGGTGCTTTGCTCTCAAACTTGTATGTTAATTGACAATACAAAATACAAGTTTTTCTGGTAGAATATGGTATGTGGCCTTCTTATAGTGTGTGCCAAAAAAATGTTATTCTGAGGTAGTACTGCATGTACTTATAAAGTTTATTATATAGGATTTAAATACTGTTTACTTACTGAAAAAAGATTAATCTGTTTGCAAAGAATTGTTAATCCTTTAAAGTCAGCCCCATTGTTTTGGACCCACTGGTAAGACAAAACAATGATGCAAATTAAAAAAAAAAAAACTTCTTAAAATCATTAGTTTCCTCATTGCTATAATTAAAGTTCAGTGTTTTGCAGTTAAAATGCCATATTGTTTAATTTGATACCAGGTTGCAATGTTTTTCTTTGTTCCCTCAAAGATGGCCAAATTGTATCACAGCAACACCTAAACTGTACCTCCCTCAATAGCTTTCTTAAATGTCCTGATTCAAATGTGTAAAATTTGTTGGAAAGACTATTATCTACTAGGGGGGAGGGTTCAACTTTTAAATGACACCACACTCCACTTTATATATTGCAGATTTTTTTTTTGTAAAGATATATTTGAATCTTGCAACTATTGGTGTTGTAATTTGGATACACAGTGTAATTTCTTTACCAACTGTATAAACTCTGACAGTTAGATCTGCCTTTTAAAGTTATACAATGCCAGGGGTCATGAATGTGTATGCTATGGAAACCTTTTTCAAAAAAAATGGATAACAAAATTGTGTTTTTTGTACTGCTTCAAAACAGTAAAACTAGACATATTACTTGTAGATATTTCATAACAGTTTTTTTCTGGATATTCCTGATATAATCACTGATACTTTTATAGTGATTTGAAGCTTATTCCAATATTAGTGGAAATAAGAAAAACATTCAAAGTGCATTTTTTGGTAAAATGTTACTGAATTTTCCAACTTATTCCCCTGCAACATATGTGCACAACATGCCTAATAGAATAATTCTAACAGAGAAACATCTGACCTTTATTTTTAGTGGTAGAACATGAATGTTGAATGAAGGATGATAAAAAAAGTTATAACCAGTTAAATCAAAGTAGCTGACAATGGATAAAAATGAAGCTGAGTTTAAAGGGTTAAAGCTTGATGTCTTAATTGCTAATGGTCAAAATGTGAATTTTGAAGAAAAAAAATGACCTTTTTCCTTACAAGTGTTTGTATTTCCTAAAGTTCATTAGCATCACTTTTGTTATTAATTATATAATTTATTTGTTTTTAATACATTTTTAATACTGATTAATATTTGTTTATGTTTGGGGACCTGCATCCTAAGAACATATGTTTTACAGAGAAGAACAAATATCAGTAAAAACACTTTAAAATCTTTCAACACATTGCTTATTTCTACATAAGCCTGAATGAAGTATTCCATATATTTCTTTTTTAGTAAATACTTGCGCAAAATATTTCTTTAGTTTATTTGTAATTTCTTGCATATTCTATTTTCTTTGTGCACCTCTGAGACTTTTTATACTATTCTTTCCTTTTTTATTGAATTACCACAGAAAAAAATAATTGCTCTTGTTTTTTCATCCACCCATCGTCCAACCCACTATATCTTAACACAGGGTCACAGGAGCCAATCCCAATTTCCCAGGCAGGGCGACAGCCCAACGCAGGGCACACAAGCGACAATTTAGGATCGCCAATGCACCTAACCTGCATGTCTTTGGGAGGAAATTGGAGCACCTGGAGGAAACCCACACAGACACAGGGAGAACATGCAAACTCCATGCAGGGAGGACCTGGGAAGTGAACCCAGGTCTCCTAACTGCAAGGCAGCAGCTTTACCACTGTGCCACCGTGCCGCCTGGTCTTTGTTTTATAGGTCAAAAATCCAGTTCCTCATTGAAACTTTGCAAAGCTTTTTCTCTGGTTACAGGTTGCAGTATTCCTCTATTGCCATGTTTTTTGCTCATTTTAATCTTCCTGTAGAGTGATCTGCTTAGTCGTATTCCCTTTTTTTTTTGGTCTAGTCTAAATATGTCTTTATATACTCATTTAAGCTGTTTATTTTGCTTTTCCATTTTATTTGTTTTGGAATATATTTATTCTTTTTCCTGGATGAGAATGTTAAGTGCAATAACACAGTGATTAGCACAGGAGACTTACAGGTCCAGTGGTCTTGGTTCAACTGGTTGTTGTTTGTGAAGAATTCTAGTTGTCCTTTCACATATTTAAACACATGTAGGTTAGGTTGCCCCACTTGACTATGTATGTTAGTGGCACCCTGTCCAAAGAGGGTTCATGGCTTGTACTCAGCTTCACAGGGGACTGGTTGCAAACCGCTAAGACCTTGAATATAATTAAACAAATGTAGAATACTATGTTATTTGAGACTGTCTTTGAAGAGACACCACATTTTATTTTTAGCACCAGTGTTTTTGTTTTCTCATTGTGTGTTTTCCAAGTAGTTCCTCAACCCCAGAAGTGTATAAATGATGTATTTTTGTAAATTGTAAGTTAAATTAAACAGTATGAGTACTGAAAGCATATGGAAACAGTCGTTTTGAATATAAATTATATCAGGTAATGGATTGTAAAAAAATATCCAGCCAAGGCCCAAACTGGAAAGAAATTATTTAGTAAGCACAGCCCAGGATGAGAGACAAATATCATAAGTAGATAATCACACAGGGCTTGCCAGAAACCAGAATAGTGAAAAAAGCCAAAAAACATTAGATGTAAATCTTAATCGGGTGCAGCAAAGAGTTCAAAATCCAGAAATTCTTTAAAATAATCAAACAGTGAAGGTAGATATTAGGTTGTGTCTACAAACTTGGACAGTGAGCTCTGCCTGCTGCTGGCTTATAAGTCATCCTGCTGATTTTGTCATTTGGGGCAACTTCTTCCAGAAATCAACTACCACCTGTAAACACATCCCCAACTACAGGAGGTCAAAATAGTGGCACCCATAACAAAAAGAAGATGGTGCAACAGGAGAATGTATTTAATTATCAGCACCATTAAAAATGCGTCTGATTCAAAACTCAAGTGAGGGCCAGATTCCTCGAGTTCCAAAACCCCTAAAATGAAGTCTTAAGAGGGAACTATAAAAAATTAAAAGTAAATGCCAGATCATAACTATATCTGCATTTTAATATATTCATAATTGATGTCAAATTTAACTGTGTTTTGATCATTGCTGCTTAAACAATCAATTTTTTTTTAATCTTTATTAGAAAAGGTGAGATCCAGGAAGACCTTAATTTGTTGTGGGCTTGAGACAAATGCAGTAAGGATATAACACTTGTCATGTGCATCATTAACAATTGATAATGTAAAGAGTATCATTTATGCAATGAATCTGTAAATTTAAAAACACATATATTTAGAGTCTAGACAAAGCACCAGGACACACAACTAGACGAGGCTAAATATTCTTTGTTTTCCTAGATGTTTTGACAATATATGAAGTGAAGCAAATAATGCAAAAATGAAAGTGCCTTTTATAAGAAATCCTTCAGTCTCATGAGTGTATCTGTCTCTTTTTGTTTTCTTTTTTTTTAGCTTCTGGCTCACCCCTTCCGAAACAGCAGTCCTTGACATCAGCTGCTTCCACAGATAAAGCTGGCTCCAAGCAAACAGAGGTTGGGGATGATGTTTTGGGAGATTTTGTACTGGGGGAACGCGTTTGGGTGAATGGAGTGAAACCCGGTTGCATCCATTATCTTGGTGAGACTCAGTTTGCCCCTGGACAGTGGGCAGGTGTGGTTCTGGATGATCCAGTGGGCAAAAATGATGGCTCAGTGGGAGGTGTCCGATATTTTGAGTGCTCTCCCATGCAAGGTATCTTCACCCGGCCCTCCAAACTGACCCGACAACCTGTTGGTGATGGCACCGAGGCCCATACTGCTGACTCTCTCACAGCTCAGAATGTCAACTTACATGGTGGCACTGGAAACAACTCTGTCACCTCTGGTCAACGTGTCA
Organism: Polypterus bichir lapradei; assembly: GCA_026402145.1. NCBI lineage: Eukaryota > Metazoa > Chordata > Cladistia > Polypteriformes > Polypteridae > Polypterus > Polypterus bichir. The sequence continues at coordinate 98,773,889 of JANRMT010062814.1, forward strand.
TTATGCCTTTGAGAGAAAATGTTCTCAACAGCTCTGTGAAAACTGGGAATGAGTCTGGATCAAATCTCTCTGATAGTGGTTCAGTGAAGAAGGGAGACAAAGACTTCCGAGTTGGAGATAGAGTACTGGTGAGTAAATTTGAACATATGTGAATATCGTGGGGCCATAGGAATAGTACAAGGTGGGGAGGGAACCATTTGAGCTATTTAGTTTAATTCAGAGTGACTTATCCAAGGAACATGCCGAGACTCATGTATAGAGTAAGCAGAAAAGGATGTTTCTTATAGAGAAAAGTAGTCTGTATCCTGGCTACCTCTTCAAGGGAATAGTGACAGTGCTCAAAACAAGGGGACTGGTGAAGACATTACATGTTGGACATATTTAATAGAAGTTAGAGATCTTTTCCATGACATATATTTTGCTAGTTGTGTTCTGGAGGCACTAATATCTTAAACAGATATGAATTACAAAGTGAAAGCGTCTGACATTATACTACACCAGTAATGGTGCACTGCATGATAACATGCAGTGAATACACTTGACCTGAGCATTCAGAATTTTCATCCTCTTTCTCTGTACGTTTAGCATTCATTGGCTCAGAGCTTGATGCGCTTGCTGCTTCCTAAGCAGCACTTCCTTGCTCCACCATAGCGGCCCGCATCTTATCTTCTTTCATCGGCATCTTTTCACATTAAAAGTGATTAAATCAGTGTTTGTGTTGCAATTACTTAGTACTTTTTCCTTAATTTTTCACTTAAGCTGGCACATAAGTCTTCAATCTGCCTCAAGAATGATTTAAGATATGAAGAGGTAGGGGAAATGATGGCGAAGGTGGTAGGGAATGAGAACGACACCCGTATGTATGTGCTGTACGGCCGCCCTGCCGACTGCTGCCAAGAGTTGATTCTACAATAAAATAAAATAAAAATAAAAAGAGGAATAACCTTGGAGGTCAATCATCAGCCTGGAAGCGGATAGTAGATGTCATGTAGTATATGTGTACCAAATTTCAGGTTAATAGGTCAAACGGTCTGCGAGCTACAGGTGATTTAAAATCCTGGACAGACAAACGAACAGCCACGGTAGCGTATTATATAAGAAGATATGGTTTACTTAAAAAAGAACCATAGACATTAGGAATAAATTAGTAGCAAGTAGTTTGGTTACCAAGGAGGACTTTAGAGACTTTCAAATCTCAAATCAATGGTATTTTAAAGGACAGTAGAACAAGAGGTACTGGAAAACATTTTTCTAAAATGTCTGCACACTGCTGTATCTTATCCAACTTGTGCGCCCTTGGGTTTATTAGAGAAAAACACAGTTAGAGAAAAACACAGAAGAGGAGACACAACAATAAATGTGCCATCAAGGTTTTTAATTAAGTTTTTATTTGTTTCAACACTTTTATCCCAGAACTGTTGTGCAAGGAAAAAAGAAATCAAGGTCGTTCTGCATCCTATTATTCCTATTTATAAACCTTTTCCTCCACTTAAAAGCCTTTTCCAAATGTAGATCAGCAAAGGAAAATTGCCTTGTGTGGGTGTCCGTGGGATGAGTAGGTCTGCCCTATGGCAGTAACATAGGAATGTGTTTCATGCCATCAATCAGATCTTCTAAAAGCCTGTTCTGCATTCAATCAATATGATCTTGTCAAGATATATTAATGTCCTGCATTTTATTTTGCGGCTAATTGGAGGGCAGTATACTAAACCAGAGGGCTCTGGGGGAGGGATTAGTGCGGCAGATGCAGGGTTTGGTCAGGTTACATACTTTTTACTAAAGCATTATTTCCACTTTCTAGCTGTCTGCACTAGCACCAAGTACATTTAATTCCCATTTGCTAGTTTTGTGGAATATCCTGAGGGGATTATGTAGTAGCTCAATTCTGCACATAGAATGTTATGGGATTTGGCTAATGATTGGCAGTCTGGCCCACCCCCCAGGTTCTAATAAAACTTTGAATGTAAATTACTTCCTGTCATATATGAAAAAATGTAGAACCAAGCCATGCAGCCACAGCGCTGACTTCCCAATACGTGGAATATGGAAAACTCAGATATTTATTGTAGATGTCTATTATCCTTGCCAGTATAGAACCAGGTGATTCAGGGTTGATTTGGTCGCTGTGTCTACACAGATTAGACAGGTAGATTATAAAATTAGGAAAGGCAAAGATGGGATAGGAATCAGCCAAGTATTCAGTGCTGCAATGTCATTTTAAACACAATGAAGTTTACAGATATGCAGCTGCTCTTGAATTAGTTACATTTACAAATATGAGCTAGAAATACATATTTATAATATTACCACTGAATTAAAATACAGCTTCAACTTGAATATCGGTTAAATAATTAAATAAGCTGGAGATGATGGCTACATGCATTAAGGCTCAGATTCTGCTGAGTTGTTCTCCCTGGTTACACAGACAGGAAAGCAGACAGCCTGGCCCTCAGTTATTCTGCAACAGCAGAAAAGGAGATGCAGGCTGGGGTGTAGGATGAATCAAAACTTCCCATTGGACAAACGACTGGATACCATAGATAATGCAGTTGTTTTTCGTTCATTTTTTTTTTAAACTGCTTATGTCCTCAAGGGATGCCTTGGGGGAAGGTCATTCAGCTATAATGCTACTTTTCATTGTCTGCTGACATTTGCTTGTTTCATAGAAGGCTTTTCCTTGGCCTTATAATAGATGCCCATGGTTCTAATGAGGAATGAAATGCAGACAAGCTTCTCAGTAATGAGACTGGGAGGTCCCAATAGGCTGGGTTTGAACTGGCTACTTAGAAATCCTGCATTAGCTTCTTGTGTATGAGATACGACAGAATGAATGGGAAATGCACGATGAATTATTACAGTTGTCTCTGGGTGGAATCTTTGTGCAGTTTGGTCTTCTCCTATGCTTCTAAACAGCCTGCTGTAATTCACCTGGAACCGTCACTGACACCAAATCTGTAAAAACCAATGAAGATCTAGAGTTCCCTTTTTGTGCTCATTTCACATAGAGGTGATATGCCATCATGACTTTTTAATTACAGAATATTGTAGCACTTAGAGAAGTACAAGAACTGCTGAAATTTGGCAAGCAATATGAAATGAAATTAAAATGCTGGGACAGTAAAGGAATCGTGTGGATTTTGTATTGTCAGCAAATCATTCTCAATGTCTATTGCAGCTCACAATAGTAAAAGAAACTCTAAGACACTGTTGATTTTCTATTTAGTGCTGACTTTTTTTTCCAGTAATGATTTTGGCTGCATGTTAGCACAGTACTATAAGAGTAAGGCCATGTATTGTAATGCCATTCTACTGTTAATAATTATTAATCTCATATATTGCATATCACAGCAAATATTATCAATGTATGTTTTACAAATTAAAAAAGAATACAGTAGAGTGCAGAAAAATATAACAAGATAGAGTATAAGATAATTCAACCAAAAGTGAACTATTGATATACAGGAAGAGAGCCTTCAAATGTACTGGAATCAAGATATACTAATACTATAAATAATCAACTGATCACACACCAGAATGATTACAAACAGAATTAGTAAAGAGTGCAGATGAGCCAGCATCAAAATTGATTGAAGAGTCCTTTTAAAACAACTAAATACAAGAATAACAAATCTAAGCCATGACAATATTTGTAAATTATTATAGGTATACTACTGTTCCCCTTTGATATTATCAGGTTACAAATATTCATAGGGTTCCATGCTGTATTCAGTAAATCTGACTCTGAACATGTGGAGGCCATACAGTAAGTCTGCAGTTTGGTCAAACATAAGTGTCGGCAGCCCTTCAGAGGAGAAAACTCTTGCTACAATTTTTACTTTAACCACAATGTTCAAAGACCAGCTTTTGTTAATAGACTTGATGTGAAAATAGACGTTTCAGTTGTTCATGTCTTTGGAACTGTGTAACTTTAATTTAACATATATAAAGACAATCAAATTCTAATGAGTATGTCATATGCCACATATCATATTTGTATTTGAATTAAGTGTAACATAGTGTGAAAAATATTTTCCTTAACGTTTGAAGTGATTTTAATTTGAATGTATAATTTGAATACATCTAATTTATTTTTCTAGTTATAAGACTATTAAAAGCTATAATTCTTCTATGAAAATACAGTAAATGGGTGGCGCAGTGGTAGCGCTGCTGCCTTACAGTAAGGAGATCTGGGTTCGCTTCCCGGGTCCTCTCTGCGTGGAGTTTGCATGTTCACCCCGTGTCTATGTGGGTTTCCTCCTGGTGCTCCTGTTTCCTCCCACAGTCCAAAGAAATGCAGGTTAGGTGCATTGGCGATTCTAAATTGTCCCCAGTGTGTGCTGTGTGTGTGTGTGCCCTGCGGTGGGCTGGCACCCTGCTCGGGGTTTGTTCCTGCCTTGGGCCCTATGTTGGCTAGGATTGGCTCCAGCAGACCCCCGTGACCCTGTGTTAGGATGTAGTGAGTTGGATAATGACTGACTGAACTTAAATGATTCATAAATCAGTTTTACTGTTTGAACTTTGGTCTTTAATTGTAGAAAGGGATTTTTAACATTTAGTTGGACAAAATACATTTTAAAAATTTTTTCTTTGTATGAAGCCATTTTAATAGCTAGTCCTCAAAATAACTAAAGATCAAGCTTGTGTATGTGATAGAAAGCATGCACCGAAAAGCTGAGGATGGTCAAATGGAGTGAGAAATGAAGAGGGATTTGTTTTTTTATGGAGTACACAAGAGAACAGTCAGAAAACTAGCCAGGGTTGAAATACTGAGAGGGATCCCTCAGTACAAAATGGAAGGCAAAATCCATGGTCAAGAAACAATGCTGTAATCAAGTTCCAGCCTCACTGGGTCACATGTTTTGGGCCTGCACCAAATTAACATCATCCTGGACAAAAATTTTTAAGTGCCTTTCAGACAGCCTTGGTGTCACAATCCCTCCTAACCCATTAACAGCTGTGTTTGGTGTACTTCCAGATGGGCTTAAAGTGGAGAAGGACAAACAAACTGTGATTGTGTTTACTACACTATTGGCACGCAGACTTATTTTACTAAACTGGAAGAATCCTAACTCTCCTCTTTTAAGTCAGTGGGTAACTGATGTTTTATATTATTTGAAATCGGAAAAAATCTAATTCTCACTTAGAGGATCTCTGCAGAACTTTTTCAAAACCTGGCAGGATCTAATCAATAATATTTTAGAATAAGCTCATAAAGCACTGAGGAAGCAGATTCTCTTCCCATTTCTTTTTCTTCTCCATTTATCTTTATCCACTTATTAAACTCATCAATTTATTTACTTTTACTAGCTTTAAGTATTACTCCGTTGGCCATGCTCTCTTTCTCAGGGGTGGGGGTTGATTTGTTTTCAATCCTATTTTTTGTAATAATTGATCTATTTGTATGGAATGATTACAATAAAACCAATAAAATTAAAAAAACTAAGAAAAAAGAAACAAAGCTAGAATCAGAAACCTGTAAGTCATTTTAATAAGTCAATAAATAAGAAGGAAATTCTTGCAGGATCCAAAAAGCTTGGACAGTGATATTATCTTGATGCCATCTATTAGAACATGAAGTTGCAAAAGTAATTTGTCATTGGAACATTAGTCATTTGACATAGCTACCAATGATTTGGTTTAATTTCTATTTTTTGTGGTACTTAGCTAGACCTTTTCAGAGTTATTTTAGGTTTTGGACCATATAGATTCTATTATGACAGCTAGGTTTTGGAAAAAATAAAGAAAGGACGAGGAAGTGAGGTGAAAGGGATAACCAGATGAACTGCAGGGAAACCAAAAGAAACCAAAACCAAAGGGAAAAGACTAAACATGTTAGAAAAGACATGCAGAATTCAGGGCAACTCGCAAACTTTCTTTTAGCATTTCCACACTGCTGGACAGTGCTTTATTCAAAATGGTAATCTTAATAAATAGACACTCAGTTTGTGACTGTATAGTTTTGATGTACAAAAAAGTACATAATTTTAAAGTTTGAGCAAAATACCAATCAGCAGTGAGAGATATAAATTATTGTTTCAAATTATAATTATTTGTTGCATTTGTGAGCATTTTAGTCAAAGTCAGTGGGACCTCGAATTGTTCTACCTATTGATATTTAAGATCAATAAATTCAAATCTGCTCATTCACAAATTTGGATACCATCCTACAGGTTGGAGGAACCAAGACAGGAGTTGTGAGATATGTTGGAGAGACCGACTTTGCCAAGGGGGAGTGGTGTGGGGTGGAATTGGATGAACCACTTGGAAAGAATGATGGAGCTGTGGCTGGGACCAGGTATAGTGTTACTGTTTTTTAAAACCATGATAATCTGCCTGAGTAACCTTTCTTTTCCATCACATTTGCTTTCTCATCTAAAAATCCTCCACATCAGCAGCACTCAATGAAAGTAACCCCTCTCAGTGTTCCCTTTCTTTCCATGTATTGTGTTATACCTTTTCAATTCCCACCTATTGTAATGGAGCAGTACAGAAAATAGAAAAATGGTGTGATGCCACTAAAAGACCTACAAATCCAGGTCGGAGTCTTACTTAGTGTACCAGACCTTAGGCAACTTGACTTCCCAATTCCACCATCAGGCTTTAGGCCTGTCCAGGCCCCAAAAATGGGGAAGTTCAAACAACTTTCAGTGTCTCAAAATATATCAAAATGCCTGTCAAGGGAAATGAAACCATAAAAAAAAAAACTTTGGCTTAAGAATTAAGTCTGCTTCTACTTCTTTGCATCTTCTGTACTGGAAGGTGAGGCAGAAATGGCAAATTCAGATTTTGTTACCCAGACCTGTTTTGAATAAAAATGGAATTATCAAGCTACATACCTGATATGACCCAGTTTTAACTCCCAGAATCTCTCCCACTCCAGATCCTTTCATATTACCCATTATTTTCATAAACATTTTTACTCATTCTGTCACTGAAGGATCTGCTCTTAGCTTCAGAATATATAGGGTGAGGGTGGTGCTTTAGGAGTGACATCAGAGTGACTCCGCCTCTTGATGTTCCACCCATCCATTTTCCAACCCACTGAATCCGGACACAGGGTCACAGGGGTCTGCTGGAGCCAATCCCAGCCAACACAGGGCACAAGGCAGGAACCAATCCCAGGCAGGGTGCCAACCCATCGCAGGACACACACACAAACACCAAGCACACACTAGGGCCAATTTAGAATCGCCAATCCACCTAACCTGCATGTCTTTGGACTGTGGGAGGAAACCGGAGTGCTCGGAGGAAACCCAAGCAGACACCACGCAGGGAGGACCCGAGAAGTGAACCCGGTTCTCCTAACTGCGAGGCAGCAGCGCTACCAGTGCGCCACCGTGCCGCCCTGATGTTCCACCCATCAAACACAAACAACATTACAGAACTAGCACAATACATAGACACTAAATAATAAACAAAAGTGCATAAATAAAATAGACACATGAAAAATAATAATTTAAGATAAACAAAGAACTCACAAAAAGAGAAAATAAACCCTGGCTCTATCTAACATTACACCACCATCTTTTGCTATATTGTACATTTCCCTTCCTTATTAATAATTCCATGTCATCAACAGAAAATGCATTATATTTAATGAATGTTTTTACTGTAAAAGTTAGCTAACAGTTTATCAAGAACCTAAAGGAAGGAGCATCAAGGTCTGTGTCTGTCTATTGCTTGCAGGTATTTTCAGTGCCCCCCAAAGTTTGGCCTCTTTGCTCCCATTCACAAGGTGATCCGAATTGGGTTCCCATCCACCAGCCCAGCCAAGGCAAAGAAAAGCAAACGCATGGCAATGGGCGTCTCATCTCTGGCTCATAGCCCCAGCAGTTCATCGATCAGCTCCGTCAGCTCTGTTGCATCATCAGTTGGCGGCCGGCCTAGCCGCAGTGGTCTGGTGAGTGTTCTCAACACACAGGCAGGAAGGTCATTATTTCTTAAAACACAGATTTTTTTTTTAATTTAGTGACAGAGTAGATGTTATGGTTGCACTATATTTAACATATGGGCATCAACAAATCCATTAGATTAAATGTGGTATTTCTATAAGAACCTTAATCATCCAAGCTTACCAGATAGAAAAAAATGTTAATACCTGTTCATACTTACAGTATAGTTGTTACATTCACTGTTTAAAAAAAGATAAGCACCTAGATAAATGAGTGCAGGCCTAATGGATTACTAAAACTTTTAAGCCTTAAAAATGAATGGAATCACTTCACCTTTCAGTAAATGACATTAGATGAGAGAACATATGATGGAGATAAGATGTAACAATATGTATACTGTGTGTATCTAAATATGCACATTTCAGATATGTAGGCAGTGTTTCATTCAGGAAAAAACTTTTCAAATATGGGCACACTGCTTTGTTGTTTATGGCTGCAGCTGACAGAAACATCCTCCCGGTATGCACGTAAGATCTCAGGTACGACTGCCCTGCAGGAGGCCCTTAAGGAGAAGCAGCAACATATTGAGCAGCTTCTGGCTGAGCGTGACCTTGAGAGAGCAGAAGTCGCCAAAGCCACCAGCCACATCTGCGAAGTGGAAAAAGAGCTAAGCGTGCTCAAGACTCAGCATGAGCAGGTAATGGCGGGACACATAGTGCCTCACTTCAAACCTCTACTTTCTGATTTTGTCATGAGCTACTGAAACAGCAGCATATTTTCTTTTAATTACAGTATGTCTCAGAAACAGAGTCCAACCTGCAGCAAGTGCGCACCCTGCTGTCTTCTGTGCAGAAGGACAAGCTAGAGCTGCTAAATCAACTAGAAGAAGAGAAAAGGTAAACAAAAACGACCTTTATGTCATTGTCTGGGTTTTCGTTTCTACTGTGAAAAATGAAGGCTATGGCACAGTTTGTTTTGTTACTGTCACTCTGCAGAGCCTGCTAAAAAGGAAACTGTAATGCAAATTAAGAAGCATGCTATAAAATGCGCACTTTAATAACTAGCTTCAAATCCTTTATTAACTTGTCCATACAGTCCTTTTGCATGACTCAAGGAGGTGGGCTGATTTGGCTCAGTGTATCAGTAGCTGAGCTGAACTTTCAGTTGGCTGTACCATTATCTCAAATTCTTTCAAAGAGTCAGCCATTTTTAAAACCATGTGACCTCAGTCTTTCATTTCTATACAACCTTCTGGAAAAAGCAAGCTGTTCATTAACTGTTTTTGACAGTTTGTTCTGTTCATTCATTCCTTACCATCTGGCCATAGCTATTGTTCAAAAATAAATGAATGAATCTGTCACATCATTGCTTGACAGATAAATAGATAATGGATTTAGCAGCTTTTCAGTTTCCCTGTGTATTTTATTTACTTAGTTTATTTTTGGATGTTTTTTATAATTATTATTAAGCCGATTGGTATTGTACTTTTTTTGTAAAGCACATTAAGCTGCATTTAATATAGTATATCTTATATAAATAAATATTATTATTATTATTATTGTTATTTATAGAAAATGTATGGTGGAACTATATTAGTTTTAATTATTTTTTATTAATATTTGTTGCTGATACAATTCAAGATGATCTTTGCAGTGTGCCATTTCTCTTAAAATCACTGCCTGCTGACCTCATGTGGTTTTTGACTGTTATTGCAGGAAAGTTGAAGATCTCCAGTTTAGAGTAGAAGAGGAGTCAATTACTAAAGGAGACCTTGAGGTAAAGAGTTATATTTTAATTTGTCACATTCTTCCTTGCTTAGATATTGCTGGATAAGAGCCTATTTCATTCAGTTTTTATAAAATCTGCAATTTTTTATCAATTTGCGTTACCAATATTTATTTTTAACAATTTTCCATTATTTCAGAAATACTTGTTCTGCAATTTGCACTAATCTTCAATGAGATGCCATCATCTATTCGTAATAAAAATTATGTAGATAAAGCATATGTCTACTGACACCAAATACAGACATTCAGGCTGTTACATCTGTTTTTGAATGCAGCTAATGTGAGCTTTATTCAGTGACATGCCACTTTTTTTGTAAAATATGAACCATTTAGTGAATATGTGTATTTTATGTACTTTTGTACTTTACTCTGTCTTAAGATACCTTTGCTTTTTAATAATTTCTATCCAATGTATCACTAGATTTAACCTCCACATAAATGGATGTTGTATTTTATGTTATACTAACCTTGATCTGTTATACTTCCCAGCTTTTTTTACTGTAGCAAAAAGCTAATGAAAGGTGTGTCTTTTCATTTTGGTACAAAAAAAATATCATATATAATTTACAACTAAAATCTTGTTTCCCAGCTATACTATTATGCATGGCAGCTCAGCTGTACAGAATGTATTCTATGGCAAAGCCTATCTGCAAATGGCCATTTCTCTTTCGTTGTGACACATATGGTAGCTACTCTGGTACAATTCAAATTTTCTCTTGATAGTTACTCTACAGGTCATAACTATTCAATGACTGTATAGTATATATTAGAGTGTATATTTTCTCTAGAATGTACGTGTACTTTGTGATGTGACCCAGGCCTCTTACCTATTATATTCTCTCCTCCAGTCTGTGTTTGTGCACTCCTGATGCTGTCTTCCAGTTTGTCTCTCCATCTACCTTTTCCTTGTTTCTCTCCTTCTTTGTTTCTCTCTTCTCAGACTCAAACGAAGTTGGAGCATGCCCGCATTCGGCAGCTCGAGCAAAGCCTTCTGTTTGAAAAATCAAAAATGGAAAAACTTCAAAAAGAGTTAGAGGACAACAGGGTAATCAATAGAAAAGCAGCCTAAGCAATGCTTTGTGGGGTGTGATTGAGTGTCCATGCACTGAGTTTGCTTTCTTCTGGGTTGCAGAAAGCCCACGGTCTCCAGCATTGACTTGCAGAATCACACATTTCCTTATGGATGTCTTTGATATGTGGAAACTGGCCCTTGTGCTCCAGTGTGGCAAAGATGGCACATTGAAATAATTTGAAAAGAATGTGAAATTGTCCCTGCTCAGCTACAACAATCAAGAGGATTTTGTTCACTACATTTAGCTTCTGTCTTTACATTTCCATTTGAGGCTGATGAATGGGGAAGTAAAGCCAAAACCAGTATCATAATTTTGTATCTGCACGATACTTAACAGTGTAGACTCTCATGACTCCAAGTTGGGCCTGTCTTCATAAATCATTAATGATTTGCAGTGAAACTACATATAAAATTAAAAAACAGATGCAATTTGTGTCATAGCAGTGATATACTCCCACTAGGTCAAATATCTTTGTGTTAGTCAGTCTGTTTAGTGGCGACATCATCCTTTGTTATTGAAATATTTCCAGTTTGATATTTTTTTCTTTCATGTATAGTACTATGGCCATGCAACTCATGCACTATGGGCATATAGCCAAAGGAAACCAAAGCAATGAATGCTTTTAGTTTTGATAAGGGAGCATATAAAATTTCCCTGCCTCTGTGTGCAGTCCCTCATTAATAGAAAGTTTACATTTAATCAGTTATTAATTAATCTCATTACATTTATGAGTTGTTGCTTAATCGAAAGTTGGAAGTAGGTCAACTCTAGACTTATGCTATCACAACGATGGAGGGACCTTAGCCTTATCATAGTGTGTAAGGAATACCAGAAGTCCTAAAGTGCAGAAATGTTTTGCTGTGCTTCCACATTTGTTTCATTGAGCACAGATGCATTTCTTCACAAATTCAATTAAAAGAATGTAAAGTGTTCCTCCCCATATCAAAGGATGTCCCTTGAGTTTATTTACATGGTATAGGATGGCACACTTAAACACTGTAGCTTTCCTGAAGTCAGACAAGCAAATGCATGGACCAGTAACATGCAAAAGTTATTTATTCAAATTCTGTCCACTAGTTGAAGTAAACATACAAGCTGATGTTTAGTAATTTCTATAATCAAGCATAAGAAAGTAAGCTACAACATGATCATGTTAGACAAGGCTCAAGTGTCATGATCTGGGGTTTGAGTTAAATTTTTCCAGCTTTTCCTTGGTCTTTAAAAATTATTTCACTATAGCTTCTTGTTTTTAAGGGCAAATAATCCATCTGGTAATATTTATTTTGTGTTCACATTTGTGTTTTTAATGTTGCTTATAATAACTGCCAGTGCTGTCTTATTTTGCATATGGGTGCCGCCATTTTTGAGAGTTTTTTTGAGAGTTGCTAGGTTGTTCTAGGCTAGACAACTTGGAGTGTGCAATACATAATATTATTACTGCAGTAGTTTAAAGGTCAGTGTGAAGCATTTCCTGACCTTCCAAAATTGGATTCACTTTAGAGTGACTTCTTATTATTAGTTTTAAATTTACTATTTGACAATTTTTCGGCCCTCTGACTATAAATCACATCTTTAATGTGAACCAGTCCAGCCATCTTCTGATTTCTTTCTCAAAACTGCTGTTGCCTTCTGCGGCAATGCATCAAAGCAAAGCGGTGCTTCATGTAAATGTATCTTGCTTTATCAAGTGTGTCCAGAGGTTGTTATTTGAGGGCATCTTTCACTGATTATGTCAGCACAGCAACAGAAGAGAAAAGTAGGAAGCTTCTGTTGCTCTTCCTCTTAGTTATGTGTACAGTCTACTGCAACAAATTAACACATTGGCAAAAATATGACTGAGAAGAAGCAATTTGCAGCTGATCAGTACTTAAGTTAAAACAATCAAGGAAATGAAATGCTTTGCACAAACTAACCCGCACATTTTCCATAGTGCACCATTATGGACACAGCTTTCATAACTATGAAGTGCATAAAAGCAACATTAGCCTCCTTCCATATACTTATTTTCCTGTTCAGTTGAGAAAGCTTTCATTGTGTTTCTTCCTGCAACATTTCAGTAATATATGAGTTTAGCAAGCAATTTACTCCTCAGCATTTGGCACAGTTTGATACTCCTAATGAAAATAAAGGCAACAGAATATCATTAGCACATCACAATGGAAAGATTCTCATACATTTTCAAGTACTGAAGGCAAACTGGAATCTTAGATATTTATAAAAAACATGAAAAAAAAACTGAAATGGGCACAATTAGCCAAACTACACCAAGAGAACTTCATTTATAATGACTTTACTACCATAGCTGAAAAATGAACACAGAGAAAGAATTCAGTTTGCACATTCTGGGACAAGTCAATTTATAGTGCATTAGAATACAGAACATTGCTTAATGGGTTATTAAATGGCTTTCAGACTCTAGGGTGGATGGCCACTTACTCAGATGTGAATGATTTAAGCATTTACATTAGAAAATTAGAACAGTTATAATGAGAATAGGCTATTCACCTCAAAAAGCTCATCCATGCTATTCACCTAGATTGTCTAAATTAACATAAAGTCCTGTTTTGAAGGTCCCAAAAGTCCTACTCTCTACCACACTACTTGGTAGTTTATCCCATGTGTCTATGGTTCCCTGTGTGAAGAAGACCTTTATATCATTTGTGTGACATTTCCAGCTGTGTTCCTGATAATGTATTTTTAGGTAACATCTGAGATCCATTGTACTAATATGCTTCATAATTTTAAACTCTTCAGCCGTGTCACCTCTTAATTTCTATTTGCATAAATACTTAGAAAATCCTCATACATACTTTAGCTCATGCCTGTCCGTCCTAGAATCACTCAAGTTGCTCTTCTATGTATTTCCTCAACCACTGTCTTATCTTTTTTGTAATATGGAGGCTAACACTGTACATGGTACTCCAGATGAGGACCTCAGAAGCATATCTGTTAACTTGTACTCCACTCATGGTGATATACAGTATAACTTATCCTGCTAGCCTCCTTGATTGCTTCTGTACACTGTCTAAATATAGATAATGATGAGTCCACTATGACTCTCATGAGATGTACTTCCAAGTTTCAGACCTTCCATTGTCTTCTCAAATCTAACATTTTTACTTCTAACATGTAATACTTTACATGTACTTACATTAAGCTTATTCTGCCACAAATATGTCCAAACCTGTATATTGTCCAAGACCCTCTGTAATGATTTATCTGATTGTATATTAATATATTCCCCCTTCCACCTATTTTGGAATTATTGGTAAATTTGACCAGCTTATTGGTTATATTCTTATCTTGATCAATTAAATATATTGAAAAGAGCAGTGGACTGAGCACTGACCCCTGAGGAACACTACTTTTACCACCACCTAATTCTGTAAAAAGAAAGAAAGTAATTTTGCACCCACCTATATATTGATCCTTTAATTCCCTCTTCTTTTAGTTTGTTCACCTTAAGACGTACCTTATGAAATGCCCTTTGAAAATAAACATAAGATCATATGCACATCTTTTACCATATGTTTTTGTTGCCTCCTCATAGAATTCCAGTGTATTACACAAACTTCCACCTAATGAAGCCATGCTGATGAATTGTTAATACAACTGTTGTAGACAAGTGCTGCTTCATTTTGTTCATAACAATTGCCTCCATTAATTTACATGTGACACACGTTACAATAGGTTCTCGGATCAGCTGGTCACCTTTATTATACAACAGAATAATGATGTTTCTGTGCAGGGAACACCAAACCACATCATAGATGAGCCGCCAATGATCATTTGTGATAAGATTTAAAATATCACTGATCCCGCGTTAACAAACTTTAGGAAAAGCAAAATATGAGTCCTAACAAAGGCAGGAGATTCCCTACACAAACCAGCTTATGTAGTCAGAGGGCATTTGAAAGCCCAAATAACAGTCAAATATCCTTGCATTTGACCCATGGATCCAAAATTGATTCTCATTCTGTTCTTTACAAGAAAAACCCAGTTTCAGGCAATGCTAGAACCTAAATGTCACTCTTTTCAGCAAATAAACAGAAATGTATTTGGTTGATTTCTGTTGTACAGTGTTCTTAAATAACAAACAGCAAAAAAATCAGAACATTCAAACAATATTGATGGCTAAATACTTATTATCCAGTACTGCTGGGAGTGACCCAGTGAAGTCTGTTGTATTCGGCCACATGTTACTCTCTTGTAGATATCTCTAATTGTGGCTAAACTCATTACTGTAAGAATGTTAGTTATCATTGCTGGGCAAGATTCCCTGATGCAGTCTGAGCACCAGTGCCATATTATTAAAATGTACATACTGATTGACATGGAGCTAAGATAAGAATTAGCTGTTAAGATTATAAATTTATATTCTTTGTATATGGTATGTGAAAAAGCTAAATCACTAAAATGAAAAGTGGGTTAATTTACCTTATATTGGTAGATACAATGCAAACATGATTCAAAGTTTGAGTGACCCACCATGTCAGCCTCAGTCATGTCCAGATCTAAAGATGCCAAGAGCTTGAGACCCATCCACATCCTGCAATGCTGGAGACTGGCCTATTTGGACCCTTTGTTTTGGCTGGATGATTGTGCACATTTGTATTTTACCAGTGCTGCTGCTTATTGCGTATGGCCTATAACTGCATCATAATTTGCTGACCTGTAAAGTTTTTAACATTTTTTTCCATTTCCATTTTTTTATTTTTGCAAAGAAATTCATTGTCAAAATTTGAAGAATGTATTTTGCTATAATCACAATTTCATAATGGCGCATGTTCACAAATTCAAGCCATTATCATTTTTTTGGTTGTGATGTCCACTACTAATATGTAATTAGTAATAAATGGTAGAGTGTTCTCTTAGGCCTCTCTTTAGAGCAACATTATGTTAAACAGTTCTGTCAGTTTGGGAGACCATTCTTCTTTGACTACAGACAGCCTGATTAATTTGAGATTTCTGAGACAACAAAGCAGTCACTGGATGTGGGTGCATAAAAAGTAAGAGTGTAGGCTGTATTTTGTTGTGCTTTAACTTTAATGAATTATATTACAATGTATTCGTTAAGACTTTGAATTTCACACACTGATGTTGTGGGATCAAATCCCATTGCCAACACTGTGTGACCATGAGCAATTCACTTTACCTGCCTGTGCTCCGATTAGAAAAAAAAAGAAATGTAACCGATTGTATCTCATATGTTGTTAGTAGCCTTGGATAAAGGCATTAGCCAAATAAGAAAATGATAATAATAATATAGAAAGATTCTACTAATCAGCTTAACACAGTTTTCAACTCAGACACAAAAATATTTTACATTGCTTTTGAAGTAAATATTCTCATGATTACTGAAACGCACATAGTACTGCCTCACTTCAGTTACGACAAACCTAAATCACATATTTTGCCACACCAAACTGTACCCTCTACCCTGCAAAATAAGTCCTCCATATAACTGAAATTGAGTCTGTCTTCAAATTATTAATGTTTCATAAAGTAATCTGATCTGTCTGATCATCTTTTATTTCACTTTACTGACAAACATGAACAGTAAAGTCCTTACATTTGATTGCAACAATTTAAAGTGCCTGTAAAAATGATTTTCCCCTTGAAGGTTTTTACATTTTATTGTTATACAATATTGCTGTGTTTATATTTGTAAATACTTTAGATCACTTTGCAGAGATCTGTTTTCATTTTTTTCTGATGATTAGTTTAAAAAAAAAATGAAATCCACAATGGATTCAAAGTTGTATAATAATAAAATGTGAAAATGTCCAAGATGTGCCTACTTTTTATAGGTACTGAACTGTCCTTTTGCTCATTTAAATACAATAGGAACTCTGAGCAGATCCATTACAGCACTGGAATTGTGCATGTCTTTAACTAGTTAGAACTAGTCAGAATATCTCACTAAAGATACACAATGTATCTGTGAGAATCCTATAATAGTTTTAGATATTTGGAAAGAAAGACCATCTCTGTTAGAGAAGCAGAAATCAGTCAGCCCATGAACACTTTGCACTCTGGTGTGTTCCTTGTTCTGTAATGTTTCATTTAGTTTTTATTGATCTTTATTTATTTTAGGGGCCTGATTTTAGATTCACACTTGACTATGTGACTTGCAGAGGATTTAAAGTGAAATTCAAATTTTTACCTAAAAGAATTATTTTCAATCAGCGCATTGGTGCAAATGTTACCTCCGTTGCCTCACAACTTCAGAAATACAGCATACTATATGTTCAAATTTTAAAATATATGTGTAGTCAGCACATTTTCACACTGTCTGTATGACTTTTCTCTTGG
Source organism: Polypterus bichir lapradei (assembly GCA_026402145.1). NCBI lineage: Eukaryota > Metazoa > Chordata > Cladistia > Polypteriformes > Polypteridae > Polypterus > Polypterus bichir. Next base: position 98,790,956 of record JANRMT010062814.1, read on the forward strand.
GTGCTCCAGTTTTCTCCCACATCCTAAATCATTTATGTTATTATAAATGTGTGAGCATAAGATTTATAGTATCAATAGATTTATACAAATGAAAATGGGTGTTGGCATGAGTCTGTTGTGGAATGTTCTTGTGCCCCATTTTGAATTGGCATTGATACTCCAGAATCCTGCAGTGGAATAAACAGGGAGTAAAATATGCTGATCTGCTTATCAGAATACTATATACTCCTCACTTCAGCTCAGCATGCATCTACAACCCAAATAACAGTCAATTACTAATTGATAATAACAGATGTTCTTTTCATTACATTAGAACAAGCCATTAAGCCCATCAAGCATATTCTGTTCATTTAGATTATCCAAAAGGACATCACGTCAAGTTTCCAAAAGTCCTGGGGCCTCATGTATAAACAGTGCATACGCACAGAAATGTTGCATAAGAACGTTTCCACGTTCAAATCGCGATGTATAAAACCTACACTTGGCGTAAAGCCATGCACTTTTCCACAGTACCTCATACCCTGTCATACGCAGGTTCTCCGCTCAGTTTTGCAGACTGGCGGCACCCAGCATCAAAGCAGTGCTACTGTTCCTGTGTGGTTACCCTTTATTTCTTAGAACCACATTCCTGACGTGGCTTTATAAATACACTGAAACTAACCGCATACTGTTTATTCGTGTAATGCATCCGATTGTAATTAACCTGTAACAATATAATGGTCCAGGGAATAGCCATAGTATTCCAAATACCATAACTGCTTTAACATTGTAACTCTCACTGCACCTTTTTTTTCCTTCTTTCAGCTGCTTCCGTTAAGGGTTGCTACAACGGATCATCTTTTTCCATATTACTCTCACTGCACCACTTGGAGTATTTATATCACTGTATCTGAGTTGGGAATCACAGCAGCAGCTGATCGGAAAGAAAATTATCGGTATACAGCATCAAGCCCAATCTGCCTCAGCCACGGCAAAACGTTTCAAAGCCTTTCCTGTATGGACCTCGCGGTTCATGCACAGTTTCTATAACTATAAACGCACTCAATCAAGTGCTCCTTGTAGAACTGTTTGTACTTATAAGTACAATTACCCCACTGTAAACTTGCACTACAGTTATAATATTGCACAACCTGCGCCACTTTATAAAGCACGTATTTACATATGATGGCGATATCATTTTTAAGATGAAATGCAGCGAAATATGTTGATTATATTATACAGATACAACTTTAACTTCATTTAAATAATCTGTATTGTTAATAATTAAACATGTGAGGACACGGTGCCACAGCACTAGCAAGTTCACGGATTGTTCCTGCTTTGCGCTGTATATTTGCTGAGGATGGCGTGACAGTGGAAGGATAGACGGATAGAATAATTAAACACGTACTATGAAGATATTTCAATGTTCCTTAAAAGTTTTGAAGAATCGTCGTTGTAAGCTTACAGATGGCTTAACATCTATTACAGAGCTGATTGTGTGGTGATTGGGTATTTGGAGAAAAGTAAGGACAGGAATTGGAGGATAGTATGTTTGAAAGAGACAGTACTGCTACAATAATTTCATTGAAAGTCGCACACAATCACACACCGTGTTCCCCTGTTTAATAACATGCTTTAACTCCTATCATCATGAAAAAGATATCACGTATACATTTCAGTATTTTAATTATTCTGAGAGCTGTAATATCACGAATGTAATGGATTCTGTGTCCTGTCAGGGAAAGAGAAAGAACGGAAGCACGTAGTGATTCACACACATAGAGCACATTGAAGATCAAATACAAAACAAAGCATTTAACAGGCTACTTTAGTTACGATAGGATTTGAGAAACTAGTAAATTAAACAATTTTAAGATGAAGTTTATGTTCTACTTTAATGACAAAATAAACTACGTGATTAAAGTGGATATTTCGAGATTGAAGTTAACATTTCGTGCCTTTTTCCTACTCTGTGCCTTTTTTTCTCACTGTACCCTAATAAGCTTCCATACAACACTCAGACGGTGGGCTACGTCTCGCCTTTTCACGGCGACTTTGATATGTGACAACTTCTTTTTTTTGTTGGGCACTGTGCAACTTTGTGAACTTGAGCTTGTTTCTCCAACACGCTATGTCACTCGATCAACTTCCTTTTGTTGATTATACCACTGTATAAACCAACAAATTGTACGTTTTTCTTTGCCTCCACTTGGTATTCGCTGAAATTCTTATATTTTCCCTCTTGCTTTTGCCATTACCTTTTCACAGAACGGGGAGCTTAAGGTCTATTTATATTGATTTGCATATTCAAAGAGGCGTAATTCTGGAAGGAGACGGGGCGGGACAGAAGGCACGTGCATGTGCATTAGTTTTCATGCTGATCAGGATTTATGGAGCGAAAGAACGCGGAAGTTGACGTACGCACGGATTCCTGCATCTGGAATTTTCTGTGCGTAAGCACGTTTCGGCTTTTGTGCTTACGTCATGTTTTAGTGCAAATTCTACGCACGGAGTTATGCATGAGGCCCCTGCTCTTTACTTGTGTCTATGGTTCTTTGTATGAAGCAAAACCTTGTAATATTTAGGTAAAATATGTCCTTAACAAGTTTCCAGCAGTGTTCCCTTGTGTTTTGATGCATAATTGATTTTCAAGTAACAGCTGGCATCCACTTTACTAATTCCTTTCATGAGTTTAAACTTTGATCGTGTCTCCTCTTAATCTCTGTTTACTTCAATTCTATGTTTGCAAAATCTTTGGAGAAAAAAGATAAATGTACTGAAAGTGACAATGTCAAAAAAAATAAAATATATAAAAATAAAAATAAGATAAACACATCAGTACAAACATACAGTTTAAGCATTACAGCAACCACCAACAGCCTCCAAAGAACTAATTCAACAAAAACTCAGTTGCACACATTCAGCAGAGCAAGGTTTTAGGTTCATACATCAACTTTTAATTAGTGCAACATATAAGATGAAGACTACATCTTTTAACGGCTACTGTAAACAAAGTTAGAATAGTCAGAATTTGTATAGTTCAGGTGGCATAACTGGGTATAGCTGACAACTAATAGTGTGTATTCAGTCTTTCACTCTCTCTGAGGATTTATTTCATCCCCACAGTCCCCATGTCTGTCTGAATGTTAAATTTAATAATCATGCCAGTGTTTTTTCTGTTTAATATATATTATGTTTTTTTTTTGTTTTTTTTTTTTTGCATGAGGCATAGTTTGCCTGAATTCTTATATGCATTGCAGCTTCATGATGGGATTAGTGTACTTTTCATAATGTGCAGCATCCAAACATGGAATTTAGTCACATGACCAAAAAGCTCAATTTTGGTCTCATTAGACCATAGAACCTTTTTTCTGGCCAACTTTAGAGTTTGTCATATGCTTTCTGGCATGTGTCGACTTGTTATGTGTGCTTTTTCTCTTTGCCACTCTCCCATAAAGCTGTGACTGGCAAAGCACACAGGTACCAGTCGTTGTATGCACAGTCTCAGCCACTGTGGCTTATAATTCCTTTAGAGTTCTCATATGTCTTTTAGTATCCTCCCTCACTAGTCTTCTTTTTGCATGATCACCCAGTTTTTGTGGACAGCCTGCTTTAGGCAGATTTCCAGCTGTGCCATGCTCTCTCCATATCATAATTACTGATTTAACTGGACACCAAGGGATATTCGGTGATTTGGATAGTTTCTTGTCTCCATCCCCTGATTTGTACTTTTCAGTCACCTTTTGACAGAGTTGCTTGGTGTGTTCTTCTGTCTTCATTGCGTAGGTTAAACCATGATACTGACTCAACACAAATTGGACCTTCCGCATAAAAAGGAAAACTGTACAAATTTTAAAGAAAAACAGGTTTTACTGAAAACAGGAAGCTTGTATTTATTTTCTGTATTGTGGATACCGTCATTTCTAAAGATTTTGGTCTGCTCTAACTAAAGGTTTTATGGCTCCTTTCCCTACAATGCCACTTTTGTGGATTTTGTAGAGTGTGGAAAATATCCACATTGTGGGCCTGAAAACAGGCTGAAGCCTTCCTATAGAGCTGGGTGGTCAGATTGCCTGGAAAGAGGCTAATTCTAGGCAGGCTGAGAAGGCCTCTAAAAGGACTCACACTCCCTTTTCACTATAGGAGTACACTTGAATCAAGACAGTACAGATTCTATATTCACTCATTATATTTTTAAACATTACTTAATATGCCAAAAACAAAAGTAAAGTAAATGAGTGAGAAAATCATACCATAAAACCTGGATGTTTAGCTAGTCTCTTAGACAGTATTGACCTATGCACCCAATATGCATTGGTGTTCAGGTGGTTCTCAGCTCTTGTGGTTATGCTTTTGTAGCTCAGGTGTCTGATGGCATAAAGGCCACTTGTTGGCAGTGTGTTTCTTGTTATTGTCAGTTCTTTGCGTGACTTTAAAAAGTTGGTCTAAGGTGTGTTTCTGCTCCAGAGATGGTGCAGTTGTCTCCTTTTATGGTGTTATTTATGAGCTGTTTGGATCCAAACTGTGCTACTGACATGAGGTTTCGCTAGCTAATTGTTAAGCATTACCTCGATTAACATTTTGTCCACTATAGTTCATGTGTAAATTCCCAACGCTGATTTCTGTACTTTTTTGGTCAAGAGAGATGGTGATTTAAGAAACAGACTGGAGGTAACATCAATATTCACAATGCATATTGCAGAGATCAGAGATCATGGCATTGCAGTTACAACTCTCACCTGCTTGTCATCTTCATGCCTCACTGTTGCATGATTCCTGGGAATCTTTGTATTATTGGCTTGATTTAAATTAAATTAAATTTCGACTACACAGTTATAGTGGAAAAATTTGGCAAGCACAGTATACCCTTTAGGCAAAACTGTGAACTGACAGACTTCAATTTACTTTCAGCAAACCACAGTGGAGGAGAAGAGCAGGATCATGCAGTTGGAAGAAGAACTAACCTTGAGGAGGGCAGAAATTACTGACTTACAGCAGAGGCTTCAGAGTCCTAATCCTTCTGAGGCAGGTGTTTTCAGCCCAGGACTCAATACAGAGACGTTTTTGCTACGGGAGCAGCTGCTGGCAGCAGACCGTGAGCATCATAAGGTGAGCAGCCAACTGAAGGAGAAATACGAGACTGCCCTGAGTAGTCAACAGCAGGACATTGACAAATTTAAGGCGATAACAGAGAAGCAAGCACAAGAAATTCAGGATCTGAAGCAAAAGTTGCAGCAAGCCACCAAAGAAAACATGGAGATGATGGACAACTGGAAGTCCAAGCTGGACAGCCTTGTAACAGACCACCAGAAGTCTTTGGAAGATCTAAAGCTCTCCCTAACCTCTGATGGCACAGGATCCCAGCACAAAGAGGTTGTGGAGCTCAAGGCATCCTTAGAAAGCTTGAAAATGGAACACCAGCTGGAGCTGGAAAACCTAAAGGCCAAGCACGAAATTGAGATGGCAGTTCACATTAAGGAGAAGGAAGATCACAAAGCGAAGTGTCTGGAAGCCAGGGAGGAGGTAGCTGAGCTTAATGAGAACTGGAAAAAGCAACTGGAAGCCAAGACAAGCCAGCATTTGCTGGAAGTGAAAGACCTTACTGAAAAACTGCAGAAATCAGAGCTAAAGCTTACCGATTTGGAGAAGTTGCATTCAGAGTGCAAAGATCAGTCCGAGGCCATCGGTTTCTTAAAGGAGCAGATTGCCTTAGCCGAAAAAAAAATGGTTGACTATGAGGCCCTACAGAGTGCAGAGGAACAAAGTAAACAAGAGATCAGAACTCTCCAGGAGAAGCTGCGGGTAGCAGACAACAGGCTACAGGCTTCGGAGGCTAATCATGTTCCAAAAGATGCAAATGTAAGTTTTACAGGTTGATTAATTTGATAATACAAAAAGAAAATGATCAGAAATTTTTTGCAAAATTAAAGTTGTCTGATTAGTCAATATTTTCAATCAATTATAAAAATTAAACTTAACTTCAGCGTAGATTATTTCCTTCTACCAGATGGAACCATTCTGAAAATTCAGGCCACAAGAAATAAATAGGCCTGTCTAGTTACACAGAGAAATCTAATGTATTTTTGTCTTGCAGGTAATTGAAAATAATGACATCTCTGAAGAGAAGATTAAAATGAAACAGAATGTTGAAGGTAAATCTCCATAACAGCCCTGCACACGCTTAGACTTGCTTAACAGTGTACATGGCATAGGAAAATGAAAAAATTATTCATATGAACTTGAGAGTCCAATTTGTTGCAGAGCCAGAGTCTTGCACTGCATTATTCCTAGTTTTAAATAATAAAAGACTGAGGATATTGTATGTTCATACAGTAATTCACTTTGTATCATCTCATCCCATTTGTGTAATTACATTTTTTTTGGATCACTAAGACATGTAGGGTTGGTCAAAACTGCAGACATTCTAATTTAATACTGAAATATCAGGCCATAATTACACTGGAAAAACTAGTTTTGTTTAATTTCTGTGAATTTTTTTTAGAAAAAACTATAGTATAGTACTGCACATCTAGACAAAGATTTCCCGTCACAACTTTTACAATCAATATAAAACCAATATGAACTTCTGATGATCTGGATGGTCTAGCTTGATTTTGGCTCCTTGTTCATATTTCATTGAAGCCACCAAAGTCCATTGACTGCCTGCTTGCCATAACTACATGTTGTCTCACTATTTTGAGGAACTATAAGTTCAGTTTTAAGAACCTTTCTTAGCTTTATTAACTTAAGTGGGGACTCTTGTGTCTGCTACACCAGTGACACAAGGTAATTAGCAATGCCGATTTCAAACAGACACTTCAAGGAAGAGAACTCCATGTTCATTTTTACTTCAGCTCCAAAAATGGGTGATTCAGCTCATTGGCATTTCAAAAGCAACATAACAGATTTCAAAAGAGATTTCATCAGTAATTTTAGAGTGTGTTAAAGTGTCATCCTGTCCTTAATCAAAATGCTTTCCTTTACTTAGAAGGAATTCACAACCAAAGTATTTTGGTCTTCTGTTTTTTTATTGTTGCATCATTCACACCAAAAATAAGAATCATCAGACATTTCCAGCTATGATATTTACTTCTGTCCAAAGTATTATTTTAGGTCGCACAGATTTTCATTTAGGGGAAAACATATCCAGAGGGCCTAAGTCAAGACTGGATTTTTCTCAATTGGTAATCAGGAAAAAACATACAAAATATGGTGTCAAAATGTAGTAAGCAGACATCAAAATCTAGAAAATTAAAAAACAAATCCATGCCTAAGTTCAAGCAATATAAACTAGAACCAACACATTTACTGTAAAAGCTGGAGATTGCCAAAATGGTTACTGTCACCACATGATATTATTTGCATTTTGCCATCTGGATGTGCTTGAGATATGCTAAACTTATACCATAGGTTTACACCAAAAATTGTTGAAAATGTTACCATAGCATAATAATTATAATAAGCTAAAATAATAAGAACACATCCTGCCATTTGTAGAAAGAAGGCTGCAATAGTGGATGGGTGTACAACACTTGTAGCTGTAAGAGCAAAAAATGGATTACAAAATAGATAAAGAACACTTGCATGCTTATGTAACTTGTTTGCTTAAATGCTTCTTTTATACACACTTGTATACTCTGCGTAACTTAAAACTAAACTAAATAACATTGTGTTCATAAGAATGCTTTGAAATGACTTTGTTTTTATTTTGTCCAGTACCTCTTGACTCATTGGTATAAGAAAACCCCCACATATGATATACCGTTTGACTCGTCTTGATGTCTAGTTATGCAAAATGTCAAGGCTTTTGGGGTTCTCCCCTATTCTTGGCCCTCTAGACCCAAAACCCCCTCATTTTTAGGCCACTTTCAAACCATATTTTGTGCAGGAAAATACACCCTTATAATAAAGAATTAACCAATAGTTGTCTTCAACAAGAATGATCAGAAGGACTTGAAGCTGTGCATGCTACTTCAAACGACTGTAGGGATTAACCCCCGACTTTGATACAAGGGATTAAAGTTACCACTTTTCACAAAAGTTTGAACAAATAGGGATCAGTAATATAGGCATGTGGAGTGTCGTTTTATGCTATTTCAAGGTTTCTTATCACAAATAACATAATATTTTTGATATTTGATTTTTTACCAGTGGTCATAGCCCTCTAAGACCCACTCCTAACAGGTTAGAAGTGACAAATTTCAAACATAAGCATGTGGGGGGTCGTTTTAGACTATTTAAAGCCAAGTGATGAAGAAGAAGGAAATGCTAGCTCACTGAAATGTAGTATGAAATTAATTCAGTAATATGGTTATAATCACACACACCTGCGTCAGCATGTGTTCTTTATGTGAGTTGTCCAAACTGGATTTTCTGATTTGTGTTTATTCTATCAGTGTATCCACTGTATTCAATTCCACATGTTGCATAGCTTTATACTATATGCTGTTTGGGAACAGATGCAATTCAAATTTGTGAAATGTAAAGTGTTATCTGATAGGATGTTATTATACTAAAGCATACAAACTCTCCACCCAATAAATCTTGACAGAATCCTCCCTAATAAGTGGTCTCTGAAGGTATGCATCAAGCCTGTCAGAATGCCATGTCTGAAAACAGTGTAACAAAACTGACAAAGGGAAGAAGTGTTGATCAGACAGTTAACTGCCCTGCCGGTTTGTAAATGTGTCAGTAATAAGATTCTGCTGTCAACTCCACAACACTTAACCTGTACCCCCAAGGGCTTTTATAGCTAGTATATATAGTATTTCTTACTGTTTGCAACCACAGTTGGGTTGCTTTACATATCGTTGTGGTTTAGTTGCTAGTTAATGAAAACAAGGGTACTGAATCTTAATAAATATGTAAATATATAAATACCAGTAACGGTGCACTGCACAGTAATGTGCAGTGAATACACTTGACTTGAGCATTCATAGTTTTCATACTATTTCTCTGTACGTTTAGCATTAGTTTGCTCAGAGGTTGATGCTCTTGCTGCTTCCTGAGCAGCTCTTCTTTCCTCCACCCTAGTGGCCTGCTTCTTCTCTTCTTTTGTCGGCATCTTTTCGCATGAAAAACTGATTAAGTCAGTGTTTGTGTTGCAATTACTTAGTACGTTTTCCTTAATTTTTTACTTAAGCTGGCACTCAAGTCTTCAATCTTCCTCAAGAATAATTTAAGATATAAAGAGGTAGGAGAAGTGATTGCGAAGGTGGTAGGGTTGAGAACGGCACCTGTACAGTTGATTCTACAATAAAATAAAAAGAGGAATAACCTTGGAGGTCAATCATCACCCCGAAGGCGGACAGTAGACGTCACGTAGTATATGTGTACCAAATTTCAAGTCAATAGGTGAAACAGTTTGCGAGCTACAGGTGATTTAAAATCCTGGACAGACAAACGAACAGCCATGTTAGCATATTATATATAAAGATATGAAGTGAAAACCTACAGCCACTATGGCCTTCAAGAATTTGAGTAACACTCCTGATATAGTCTTCCTTGCCCTTTGTTGCCCCTTACCGAAGCTGTAACAAAGTGTAAATAAAAGTTGCTTGTAGTGTTGTAAGTTTTAATCCATCCATCCATTATCCAACCCACTATATCCTAACTACAAGGTCACAGGGGTCTGCTGGAGCCAATCCCAACCAACACAGGGCACAAGGCAGGAAACAAACCCTGGGCAGGGCGCCAGCCCACCGCAGGGCACACACACACACCACACAATAGGGACAATTTAGAATTGCCAATACACCTAACCTGCATGTCTTTGGACTGTGGGAGGAAACCCACGCAGACATGGGGAGAACATACAAACTCCACGCAGGGCAAACCTGGGAAGCGAACCCGGGTCTCCTAACTGCGAGGCAGCAGCACTACCACTGCGCCACCATGCTGCCCTAGTTGTTTTAATGTTTATGCTAATTCAGTATCAAGCAGATATGAAAATCTTTAAGTTAGAAATGAATGGAAATAAGTAGTAGCATGGTTTAAATAACCTTAAACCAGTGAAAATATTGAGGTTCCTGAATATTTTCATTATTCCTTATTACAGTAAGCCTTGAATCCTTTGTTAGAGTGCCCTTAACATAATAAATAATAATAATCATAATAATAAAAATAATTCTTTACATATTGTTATCTTTCCACAGATCTAATGGAAAAGCTTTTGAAAAAGGAAAAAGAAGTCTCATCAATGTCTTCACAGATTGATGTTCTGAAGTCTCAAGTGACTTGTAAGTTCTGGAGGTGTGGAGGGACATTCTCTTTGCTCCCTGTTGTTTCCGTTTATCTGTTCTTCTCAAGTGGATTTTCATTTTAATTTAGGATGCTGCAGCTCTGTTACTTTATGAAGTGAATCATGTTCAGGTCTAGAACCCAAACAGTTGCTGTGCTACTTTCAGATTAACCATGACTATATATTTATGCAAATTGTTTTTAATTACTGAATCACTGACCAAACAATTGCTTGTTTGTGGCTTTAAAGTGGGTTTATTTATCTGTATGTTTGATGAGCCAAGACAGTGATCAGCTTTGGAGGTAGCTAAAGTATGATGTTACAGTCTGTACAACATTGTGGTGATATTAATAATATAGCAAAATGGTGACACCTATAGGAAAAACATGACAAAATCTATATGGCATTGCAGCAGATCGCAGTGGTGAGACATGGGGTTTCTTAATAATGCATCTGATCATGTAAAATATTAACTGAAATTTTAATATTAAGTCGTCCTCAAATTGTTGCATTTTTGTTGTTTATCTCCTGCAAATCTCCACAGATTGAAATTGCACTCTCACCTGATGATCTCCGTTTGTCTCTTTTTCATTCAATATACTTTACAAAGAACAAAATGTCAACATATTATCCATCAGAGACAAATCTTAGAGGCTCTCCACTTCTTTGAAAATTGTATGGTTTTGTGTTGTCTTTTGGCTGTCTTACATTTTAGTTGATAAGCTCTGTTTAAGTATGATATTTAAAGTTGCCGGTAAGTTTGGTTAATTGTGTAACAATGTAACGAGCATTTATGTATGTTACATAATTAAAATGTAATTTTTTTTAAATTAGTTAATTAGAACACTCTAGAATAGAATAGGCCATTCAGCCCAACAAAGTTCGCCAGTCCTATTCACTTAATTCTTCCAAAACAACATCAAGTCGAGTTTTGAAAGTCATTAAAGTCTTACTGTCTACCACACTACTTGGTAGCTTATTCCAAGTGTCTATCGTTCTTTGTGTAAAGAAAAACTTCCTAATGTTTGTGCGAAATTTACCCTTAACAAGTTTCCAACTGCGTCCACATGTTCTTGATGAACTCATTTTAAAATAACCGTCTCGATTCACTGTACTAATTCCCTTCATAATTTTAAACACTTCACCCATGTCACATCATGTCACATTGTCTTTTTAAACTGTATAGGCTCAGCTCTTTTAATCTTTCCTCATAATTCAACCCCTGTAGTCCTGGAATCAGCCTAGTCGCTCTTCTCTGGAGTTTTTCTAGCGCTGCTATGTCCTTTTTGTAGCCTGGAGACCAAAATGGCACACAGTTCTCCAGATGAGGCCTCACCAGTGCGTTATAAAGCTTGAGCAGAACCTCCTCAGACTTGTAACTCACACATCGTGCTATATAACCTAACCTTCTGTTAGCCTTCTTAATGGCTTTTGAACACTGTCGGGAAGTCGATAGCTTATGACTCCTAAATCCCTCTAATAAGCTGTACTCTCAATTTTCTGACTGCCCATTGTGTATTCAAACCTAACATTTTTACTTCCTATGTGTAATACTTTACATTTACTGACATTAAATTTCATCTGCCACAAATCTGCCCAAGCCTGTATGCTATCCAAGTCCTTCTGTAATGATATAAAGGATTCCAAATTTCCTGCTAATCCACCTATCTTAGTATCATCTGCAAACTTAACCAGTTTGTTACTTATATTCCTATCTAAATCATTTATATATATTAAAAATAGCAGCGGCCCTAGCACTGACCCCTGTGGAACACCTCTCTTAACATTGGCCAGTTCTGATGAGGTTCCTCACACCATCACCCTCTGCTTCCTGTGTCTGAGCCAATTCTGCACCCATCTAAAAATATTACCCTGAACCTCCACTTCTTTTAGTCTGATGCTCAACCTTTCATGTGGCACCTTATCAAATGCTTTCTGAAAGTCAAGATAAACAATATCATATGCTCCACTTTGATTGTATCCTTTTGTTGCCTCCTCATAGAATTCCAGCATGTTAGTAAAACACGACCTCCCTCTTCTGAACCCATGCTTACTGTTCAGAATAACTCCTGTCCTTGCCAGGTGTTTCTCAATCTTATCCTTAATAATTCCTTCCATTAATTTTCCTGTAATGCATGTTAAGCTTACTGGCCTATAGTTGCTTGGATCTGCCCTGTCACCCTTTTTATATAATGGGATGATATTTGCCATTTTCCAGTCCTTCAGAATCTCCCCAGTGCAAAGTGACTTCCTAAAAATATGTGTCAAGGGTTTATATATGTACTCATTAGCCTCCTTAAAAAAGTTTGTAAGGCTTTTATCATCATCATGATTGTCATTTTGCTTTTCGACAACATTTCTGGTTATTTAATTTAATGATTACTAATGAGCACATTAGTGGCTTTGATGCTTGACTAGCTGCACCCTTTCAGCATTGAGTACTGTTTGCCCAGGTGTCTGCTCTGCTTATTGTTAAATGTCATTATTATGATACAATTAGGAGAGACAACTACACAAAACCTGCAGTGGGCTGGTGCCCTGCCCGGGGTTTGTTTCCTGCCTTGCGCCTTGTGTTGGCTGGGATTGGCTCCAGCAGACCCCCATGACCCTGTAGCTAGGATATAGCAGGTTGGATAATGGATGGATGAACTACACAAAAAATGGCACATTAACAGGAAAACAACTTCGATGTTTAAACTTATAGCAAAATGCATATTTATAAATGTCTTAAAAATGTAAAATACACACTTTACTTTTTTTACATGCAAAAATAAGGGACAATTTTAAATTAGCTAATTAATGGCATCAGTTAGAGGTAAAATGACTGACTGATTGTGAAGTTACTTAGAAGAAAAATGTGTAGCCACATGGAGTCTCTGGGACTGAGCTTTAGAACCACTGGCCTAAAATATAGAAAAAAAAAAGCTTTATTTAAAAAGAACTGCACCTGCTTAATTATTCTTAATGTACAGTATGTGTTTTCAAACTTAACTCCATTTGATATTTATTTTATATTTTTTGAACGGAAGTGCAGTATTTAGTACTCCAGATAATCTCTGTATTTGTTGAGTTTATTTGCTCTACCTGTATCTGTGTGGGTTTATTTTAGATAGTTCAGATTTCTCCTACATTCTACAGACGGGCATGTTATATCTTGGTTTATAAACCTGGCCTGATATTACTGTATGTGAGTGTATGTGCTTTTTTCTCAGAGGCATTTTGATATTGTCTGCTCATTTCCAACATTGTAATTGAAAAACAAGATGTAAATGTTGATGAATATTTAGGTTGAGACCACCTCTTGTGTGACTCTAACTGTCAAAGTTAATTTTCTTACCAATCAAAAACAAAAACTGAAATATTAACAAAAATAACAAGCACACAATACACGATAAAAAACTGTGTAACCTACCGGTCCTGTATGGGCCATCCTAAGCTTTCCAGTTTTCCTAATCATTATCATTATTGGCTACACACTATGACTTACTTATAGTCACCACCAACATAATTTTCTCACACCTGCATCCTTCTATACTCTGTGGAAAGGATGAGCACTTTTCTACCCTTTTAGAGAGCTGTTGTCGTCCTTTTCAAACCTTTTATTCTGAAGCAGGGTTAGTCATTTAAACTTCACCTGGTGTTTACTTCAGGACACCCCCTTGGTTAGAAGTGGTAGACCTTGATGTCCTGAGACAGCTGAATCTTAAATACATCTTAAACAGCCAGGTACTCAGGCCAGCTAGTACCCAGCAGGTCTCCTACAATGTACTTTCAAGATGCTGTGTTACCATCTCGTGTGCCACCTAGCAGGACCCTAACTGCTTCATGTTAAGCTGTAGAGAACCTCAAAATGTGCCTAAACTCATTTTCATTTCAAGATCTGCAAGAAACTAAAATTGTCATACACTTCCTGACCTCTTAATATTAGGACACAGTTTTTTTTCAGAGCCATATACCCACTCTTTAGATTCTGCTCCCCCTTGATAGCCACAGTTATAAACATCAACAGGCTGTAAAAGGCTAGAGGTGCAGGAAAGGCCGCGGGTTTGTTAAAGAGAATGGCTCTCTAATTTTGACTCTGTCTTAGAACTGCCTTCCACACTTCACCTCTGCATACTCATTTTCCTCCCTCATTCCCAATGTCCCAAACTGGAGGAAGTCTCAGTTTTCCACATCAGTTTTGTAGCAGTAAAAATACGTATAAGTGCATAGTATGGTTAAATTCCTACTTGCATGTCTGATCAATATGTAAGATGTCTCCACTCTCCAGGGCCATGATAAGAATGTACTAAATTTCATAACTTCATGTGTTTTAATATAAAACCATTGCTTCTCCCAATTTCAACATGGAGTACCAACACCTTTCCGTAGCACCATAACACCTTTTTGCAAATCTTAAGGGGGAACATACTGAAATCTTTGATCAACTAATGATATGTCCTGGTGCTTTAAGCGGCACAAATCAGCCCAATTTTTGAATGACTGTCACTGTATCGCTGTGATCAACATTTCATCATACCGGTAGGGAGGTAGGAACAGGAACAATTTCATGAATCTTCATGGGGAACTCCCCTGCCATCCTTACACTTTGACTGTGTTGATGTGTCCTGGCACTCGAAGCTTCATAAGGGACTCTTCTTAAGTCTCCCCACCCTCCAAACACTATGATTGAATGTCACTGTATCGCCATAAAAACAGTACTACAATTAATTTCATGCATCTTCGAGCACTGTATAAAACAGAAATCAGCTCAGGTTTCCATTACCACTTGTAATGTGTAGTAAAGGAAGCTATCAGATCTATTGATGGAAATGATTGCTGGGAGAGTTTAAATTAGCAAGGATGCCCTTCCTATTTATATTATTAGCCTCTTCTGTCTGTTCCTACAATGGGCAATAGTATAGTGCCTTTCTTGGTTAGGTGATCAGATCAAAACATTTTTTTCAGTGTTATCTAATGTTTTTTTAAATTAAAAAAAAATCTTTAAGCAACTCTTCAGTATGCCTGATAGGAGATCCTAGTGGCTCTACATACCCTCGGTAGATTTGTTTTAAACTGAGAAAGATTTAAATTTGATATAAAAAGAACTAGAAACAGCTTTCTTGACTTTTACCAGTATGAACTGTGTTCTTAGGTTACACAAATTATATTACAGTTTTCTCAGTGCATGTGACAATAATGAACCTATAAATCTGGAAAGCATTGGAATGCCGGGAAAGTCGACTGTGCGTGCGATTTCCGTCATGTGTGGCAGGATCACTTTTGTCGTTTCTCGGTACCCATAGTTTCCCAGTTGACCTTATTCTGATGTCATAATTGAGGGCGGTGTCCTTCATAATAGTGCTGAGCAGTACTGAGCGTGTATTCACGCGTGTAGTGTTGTTGCCGTAGTTTTTTTTTTTAATTAAGTTGTTATAGGTCGGTTACAAAACCACTGCGGGGCGCGCTGCTTGTAGCATTTGTGTTGTCGACCTGTGCTGTGAAAATCTCTGGCGCATTTCTGAACTCCGTTGTTTCAATAAATATGTTTACAGTCAGAGAGGTAGACAGTTATAAAACATAGAATGTGCAAGGAATTAATCTACAGCCTTATGGTTGAACGATCACTGCTTTACATACTAGTTTGCAGTTTATACCTTTTGTTAATCCGAAGCTGTTGCAAGTGACTGCATCAGGTCTGGCGAACCAAAAACGTGAAAAATAGCTGCGCGTAGTGTATTTTTTTTCTTTATTAGTAGAAGACTCCCAATCCCACATACAATATGCAACATAACATGTTATCTTTGTGCCTTTCGTATTACGCACTTTTGTTAGAATTTAACAAATTGTCTTTTCCTCAAATATTTTTTCTTGTCATTTGGGTGGGTACGTTCTTAATATACCAATAACAGTTCACTCTTTATTTTTGCATAAAGTTCATTACAGTACTTGCAGGTTACTTTTTTATACTGTATTTTAAGTTGTTCATGCTTGTCTAATAGGAGAGTAAAAGTGCATATTAGCGTTGCTGCATTGCAACTCCTTTGACGTGGGTTCAAAGCATTTGCTGGACAGGGTAGTTTATGTAGAATATCAGGGTTGCCCAATGCGTCGATCGCGATTTTTTTTTTTTTTTTAAACGTTAGTCTATCATATATCCTCCCTATAGCATTTGCCACTTGATTGACATACAGACCGGCCAGTCTGAGATTTCTTCTAACACACTGGTCATCTCGCACACACGATCAAACGCGCGAGCTACTGCAAAACTCCGGATGTGATCTAGTTAGCCTTCCAATTTATATCGACTAAAGAAAGGATTTAAAAAAAATGTTTTGGGAGGGTATGGGCTGGATGTAGAATTGGAAGAGGAATTTATTCTCATAATGTAACAATCGAAGTGCGTTTGTCTGATCTGTCAGTCTATCATTGCTATTCCAAAGAAGTAAAATGTGGAAAGGCATTTTCGAACTGTTCATAAAAAACTACGAAACTGACGTCCTTCCAAAAAGCGATAAGAGAAAGGAGAGGGAACTAAAATCGCAGTTAATCGGACAGCCGTCATTTTTCACTCGTCTGAATTCAAAATCTCCTTGACTGCATTATTCGGCTCTACTTATTTATGCGTCAGCCTTTTCCCACATGACGATTATTAAATCCAAATAGAGTAGTGACCATAAATGTATTGAATTGTTATTGTGCCATAAATGTTATGCAAGGTACGACAACATACATTTTATGTATAAAGTATACTCAGTAAGTATATATATATATATATATATATATATATATATATATATATATATAT
>JANRMT010062814.1:98807974-98840489 GCA_026402145.1 Polypterus bichir lapradei
ATATATATATATATATATATATATATATATATATATATATATATATAAAATCATTTTTAATGTAGGTTGGACATTTTAGAAGTAGCTCGCAAGCTGAAAAAGTGTGGGCACCCCTGATATAGATAGTCGGGTTTTTCATTTACCACACATAGCCATCCATACTGTCGTCCTACTTTCAAAATTACAGCTTTGCAGGGAGCTTTCTATCTTTTGGGTTTTTTTGTAGTAAATGAATTTCTATAAAATAGTATATTCTCTTAAGAACCATTACTTCCACTGAAATCTGTAAATGGGGCATTTTGACATTTTAATAGCTCTACTGGATTATGGCCCTAGTTGACTAAAGCATAGCAGGTGTATTCAACAGTGTCATTTGTAGTAGTACAGCAGGGTTTTTGTGTGGGAAGCTATAGCAGGAGCACACTTGCCTTATTTAATTAAATTTAGTTTATCCTTTAGTTTTTTGGTTTTTTTTTTTACTGAATTTAGGTTTAAAGTTCTGACAGAACATTTACATATACAATGTTGCAAAAGTAAATTTCATAACCTTATAAAATATACATACATAATATATTCAAAAGCAACAATAATGCAGGTATACAATACAATAATACAAATGTCTTTGATATACAATACAGTATAAATACAGTGGTGTGAAAAACTATTTGCCCCCTTCCTGATTTCTTATTCTTTTGCATGTTTGTCACACAAAATGTTTCTGATCATCAAACACATGTAACCATTAGTCAAATATAACACAAGTAAACACAAAATGCAGTTTTTAAATGATGGTTTTTATTATTTAGGGAGAAAAAAAAATCCAAACCTACACTGTACAATACATACTTTATATATACAGATTACAGATTATTAGTTATAGGCACCATGAAGCCATCTGCAGTTCACTAGCCATCTTATGACAAGGATCACATTGCATTCACTGATTTGCTTTCCTGACCTTATCTTCTCTTACCAGACCTCACACTCAGTCTGCGGTAATGGTACTCCATTCCAGTCCCGTCATTTAAGGTGAAGAGAACAGTGTGCTGACTGTCCGCTTCCCTATCGCTATTAAGCCACATAGGTTTGTAGGTTCAGTATTGTCACATGTACAGTGAACAATGAAATTCTTATTGGCATGTGGTAATCAACATGCAACTTGCTGCCATTCTCCAGCACCGTGATTAGTAAGTACAGTAACCTTACCTCCATACTTCTGTTTTAGTTATCTGAACTAACTTTGAACATAGAATTACAGCCTGACAAATAAAAGTTTAAAGTTATATAAAGCATTACATTAGACTATTCAGAACTGATGACTGAGATATCCATATTCAAGTTAAGACAGAACATACATTTATTTTGAGTCTTCATGTTAAGTTCTAAATATACCTTACTTACAAGTGTCTCCCCTCTCTCATGGTTGAAAAAATATTTGTTTGACTTCATGTCATTTGATTACAGTTTCACATACAAAATTGTTCAGTGAAATTTCAAATACAGGACATTATTAGGATATATTGTATTCTTGTGAACAGTACTGCCAGTGTTGTGATCCTTTCCTGCCTTGAACTGGGACATTCCATATGCTATTTCTGTAGTGCTTTCTCACTTACAGATTCTGAGAAGACCTTCTGCTAAAAAGTTCCATGTAGGAGTCTTTGGATAACATGGCAGCTTTTGGCTTCAAGTGGGATCCTTTAGCCTCTGATCATTTGAATTGGCACATTTCACATGGCTGAAATTCCTGGATTTATAATATTAGTGAGAGCAATAGAAAGAGTTGGACATTTTTCTTATAAATACAACCTTTGGTTATTGTGAAAAGTGATAAACTATTTAAAATTTTACAGCCATTAACTAATTAATGAAAAAAATATATAAAATGGAACAAAAGAGCAGAGCACTTATGTTAGTGTCATAATTCAGGTAGCCACATTGATATTAAACTCTGCTAAGTTGTGTTGCAATTACCAAAGAGAAGACCTTCTGAGGCACTGACAACTCTGTGAATTATGAGGCAGCACAGTATAGTGAATCACATGCCATCTAGTGGTTGCAAGGAGATTTACATCATTACAGTCAAACCAACGAAGTGGCTGCAAGGAGCTCTGTTGTAATGGAAAATCGAGTACTGTATTTGGAAACATCTTTAGGATTTTGTCATCCTTTTGGAATGGCCAATAAATAATAATACCTTTCAAAGATGTGCTTGAACATAGAAATCTAATAATGTGTTAAAAGTTTACAGCTATCCTGGAATTGTGCAGACGAATCATCCTACCATGCAACTCAATCAGCAAACCATCAGTTTATTAACCAGCGTTTTCCAATACAGGGTCATAGAAATGTCAGAATCTGTGCTTGCAGCTGGACCTAATCCTGGATAGGATGCAAGTTCACCATTTAATATATACAGACAATCATTTGGCCAATTTAGCATCACCAAGTTGCTGAAACTGCTTGTTTTAGGGATGTGGCAGGAAACATGTATCCACACAAATCCCAGACAATTTTGGGGAAATAATTCAAACTCCATAGAGAAAGTAACTTGACCTGTGAGGCAGCAGTGCTAGCCAGTTTTATTATATTTATATAATAAATATATATGTATAATATATTTATACATATTATATATTATATTTATTATTTAATATATTATTTTATTCTATTCCACACCTGAGATGATATGAGCCCCTCCTTTTTTACATTACGTTTGCTTTAAGCTACTGTAAATCTCGGTTGTATTTAATTTTCTTTAGATGAATATTCAGTTTTTACAAGAAATATGTTTTCATACTTACTCAGTTCTACATCCTCAGGTATGCTATTAATAAAATAGCCTTTGCAACTTACATCTTTATATTGATGATTTTCTGATTTTGCCTTAATAATGATTTGACATAAAATGCCAAATGTGATGCAATATGTGTGACTCCATTATTAGTAAGCCATGGTATTGAGCTAGGCATCCTCCTCTCTACCAAATATACAAGCCTTTTTCCTTATTCTTTCTAATCTTACACAAGGGTCTGCTAATTCATTGGGTCAAATCCAATTTGCTTAGCTTACTTTCTGTTTTACCTTATTAATTAATCCCTTGCACATAGTGACGTCTACAACACCCTCCACACAGACTTTTATTGTAGTAATTTTATGAATTTACATTCAAACAGATTTTTTAAAACCTTTGATGTTGTGTGTTATCAACTTATTATAGTAACCTTCTGTATTGTAATCAGTGCGTTAACATAATATTAGGATTATTCTGTATTTTGATTTTTGCTTTCTTTTTACCCTCTTCATAGCCCTGGAGAGCAAATATCGTTCTGCTGATAAGAAGGCAGAGGCAACTCAAAAAGAGAAACTTCGACTGGAAGCCGAACTAGAGTCCTTGGCAAAAAAGTCCCACGATGCTTCAGGCCAGCTAGTTGTCATCAGCCAGGAGCTTCTGAGGAAGGAGAAGTGAGAGGTTTCCTTGAAATTGTTTGTCTTAGTTGGCTGAACATTTTTAATAGTATAAAGGAAAAATGTCTCTCTATATATATTTATATGCATTTTTTGCATTTTATTGCATTCTAGATTTAACTCCTTATTGACACAATTTAAACTTTTTTTGAAATTCTTGATAATATAATAAATTTGTAGCAGTAGTTTTATTGAAATTCTGCTTATATGATCTGCTAATCTACTGTAAATTACTTAAAGCATAAAATATGGTGCTGTATATATTTGCTTTGGTAGTGATGTGTCAAGAAGGATAGCAGAACTGACTTTCACAAAAACAGTATTAATAAAGTTAATATAGATCTCATTCAGTTGAATAGTATAAGTTCAACAGGGCGGGGCAATGTTTTTGAGAAATACATTAATAGATCGCTACATTCACATTACTACTTATAGTAATTATAGTATAAATGAGAATGGTTACTCTGAGTCTTAAGAGAAGTAGTCCTGTCAAATACTTTATAGTGAATTCTGTTTGGGAAAGCAGTTTTTCATGAAAGAGTCAGCCTCACAGTTTCTATTGAAATTGTAATTGAATAACCAAGCTAAACCAAGTCACAGAAAACAGTGTTATAGCACTAAACTCTCTTTAGCAGTTAATTTCAATTTTAATCATGTTTACAAGCAGGATATGAAAAGAGCAGCTCTCAGCAGATGTTTTATATTAATAGGAAATTGACATATCTTGTGACACTTTCATTTCTGTTTCAAGATGGGAATAGTATACTATAGAGATGACATTTGGGATAGTCTATTTAGACAATTTAACAGCCATTTAAATTCTTCTCACATGTATATTATGAATATGATTTGATCCTAATTTTTTATGGCAGAAGACTATTGTAGCAGTATCGTGCCTTATTCATGCTACAAGTTGTTTCCTTCTTGACTGAAACCAGCAGACTCAGGCTGACTAGCCCAGCCACAAATCAGAAAAACAAATCCCTAATATTTGACTGTCCTAATTTATGAGCAGTACTTTGACTTTTATTTCAGTAGTATTCGTATACAATTGTAACCCACTGGACAAGATGAATTGCTTCCCCTTAGAAGGTCTGTTAATTTTCTGCTTAGTAAATTTACCATTATGAGTAATCAGTATCTCAATTTTTACAGAAGCAATACACCTGGATTCAATAGAAATACTTGAGGGTCTTTGTAAAAATTAATAAAGTAATTTCTACAATAGAATGACTGGAAAATGGGACTTGTCGTCCCTGTCTGGAAAGGGAAGGATAATCACCTAGATTGCAGCAACTACAGGGGGATAACACTGCTGCCAGTGCCAGGTAAGGTCCTTGTCAGGTCATCCTCAATAGGATCCATGATTGCTCGCTCACCTACCAGTGATTAGAGCACTCTGGTTTTATGCCTAAGAAATCTACCATCGACCACATCACTGAAGGTTCTCATGGAGCGCAAATGCGAATATCAGCAGAGTTTCTTTGTAGTCTTTATTGATTTTCGTAAAGTGTTTGACTCAGTTGATGAAGCTGCCCTGTGGCACTCAAAAGACTTGCGTTCAAAACGCATGTACTGTATAACATTTGTTTTTTGGTTTCAGTTCATAATCAACAAAGTGAGGGACATTTACAATTCATAAGACAGGAAATAAGAAACAGATTCCAAGAATACAATCTTATATATTTGTTGCTTCCAGATAATGGATCTACAATGGGGGTAATTTAATAATATTTTCACATGGAATTATTTTTCAAAAGTCCACACTAAACAGTAACTGTTTAACTGTTATAGTAGTAAGAAAAACATGCCAGCATTCAATTAACCGTTAACAGCCATGGGTGTAAGTTTGCTGCACTACTAAGGTATGTGCTATAAGATTGATTTTAACAATAGATGTGTGGTGTTAATCTTAAACTTATTAAAGTGTCATTTCTGATCAGAAAGCATATCAGTTAGGAATATTTGAATTGGTTTAGCTGAGTATTATAATATGTCCAAGGTTAGAAGCATGTCATTGGTTTTGGTAATTTTAATATTGTGCCCATATGTTAAAAAGGGTAGTTCTCCACTTTAAGCATAAATCCTGTCATTATGGCCATTTCAGACCAGTGACTGTGGCTAGGATGTAATGAAATCAAATTTAAATGTTTTTGATGGCGATTTAACTTTTATGTCTGCAGAACAGTGACTTATGAAACTGACACAGCCCAATTCTGTTGAAGGGGAAATATCAGTGTCCATCAAATAGCATAATAGTTGCCACAGCCTGCAAGATGATATTAATCTTTGACATTTGACACACCCCTAACATTAATGTAATACAATCAAAATTTATATTAAGAGAGAAACAAGGAGCTAAACCTGAAGAAGATAAATTTCGTATTCTAGGCCTGATAAAAACCTTTTGAAATAAGATACTTTCAGTACAGTTGTGCTTGAAAGTTTGTGAACCCTTTAGAATTTTCTATATTTCTACATAAATATGAAACATCATCAGATTTTCACTCAAGTCCTTACAGTAGATAAAGAGAAACCAGTTAAACAAATTAGACAAAAATATTATACTTGGTTGTTTATTTATTGAGGAAAATGATTGAATATTTCATATTTATGAGTGGCAAAAGTGTGTGAACATCTAGGATTAGCAGTTAGTTTGAAGGTGAAATTAGAGTCAGGTGTTTTCAATCAATGGGATTGAAAAATAGCACCCTGTGTTCTTTAAAGAACAGGGATCTATCAAAGTCTGCTATTCACAACACATGTTTGTGGAAGTGTATCGTGGCACAAACAAAGGAGACTTCTGAGAATCTCAGAAAAAGAGTTGTTGATGCTCATCAGGCTGGAAAAGGTTACAAAAACATCTCTACAGAGTTTGGACTCCATCAATCCACAGTCAGACAGATTGTGTGCAAATGGAGGAAATTCAAGACCATTGTTACCCTCCCCAGGAGTGGTCGACCAACAAAGATCACTCCAAGAGCAAGGCGTTTAATAGTCTGCGAGGTCACAAAGGACCCCAGGGTAACTTCTAAGCAACTGAAGGCCTCTCTCACATTGGCTAATGTTTATGTTCATGTTCATGAGTCCACCATCAGAAGAACACTGAATAACAATGGTGTGCATGACAGAGTTGCAAGGAGAAAGCCACTGCTGTCCAAAAAAACATTGCTGCTCGTCTGCAGTTTGCTAAAGATCACGTGGACAAACCAGAAGGCTATTGGAAGAATGTTTTGTGGACGGATGAGACCAAAATAGAACTTTTTGGTTTAAATGAAAAGCGTAATGTTTGGAGAAAGGAAAACACTGCATTCCAGCATAAGAACCTTATCCCATCTGTGAAACATGGTGGTGGTAGTATCATGGTTGGGGCCTGTTTTGCTGCATCTGGGCCAGGATGGCTTGCCTTCATTGATGGATCAATGAATTATGAATTATATCAGAGAATTCTAAAGGAAAATGTCAGGACATCTGTCCATGGACTGAATGTTAAGAAAAGGTGGGTTATGCAGCAAGACAACAACCCTAAGCACACAAGTCGTTCTAACAAACAATGGTTAAAGAAGAATAAAGTTAATGTTTTGTAATGGCCAAGTCAAAGTCCTGACCTTAATCCAATCGAAATGTTGTGGAAGGACCTGAAGCGAGCAGTTAATGTGAGGAAACCCACCAACATCCCAGAGCTGAAGCTGTTCTGTACGGAGGAATGGGCTAAAATTCCTTCAAGCTGGTGTGCAGGAATGATCAAAAGTTACCGGAAACTTTTAGTTGCAGTTATTGCTGCAAAGTGGGGGGTCACACCAGATACTGAAAGCAAAGGTTCACATACTTTTGCCACTCACAAATATGTAATACAGTACTAGCAAAATACCCGCACTTCACAGCGGAGAAGAAGTGTGTTAAAGAAGTTATGAAAAAGAAAAGGAAACATTTTAAAAATAATGTAACATGATTGTCAATGTAATTGTTTTGTGACTGTTATGAGTGTTGCTGTCATCAAGGATTTGATTATCATCATTTGTTTCAATCAGGTTCGTATTTGGAGGATGTGTTGTGTTCAAGTTACATTCTGTGTTTGTCTAGTCTATCCCTGACCATCTCATCTTCGTTGTCAACAATTGTAAAGATAAAAGGTTCATTCATCGAAGTGATCACTACCCAAATCGGTACTCGTGAATCTAAGATGTTCAACAGGCATTCCCGGTATTAAGTTGTGGATTTGCCTGCGAATCCTCTCATTAAGCTTGTATCTCGCGAATATTGTATTCATCCTAGGCATGACAAACGTCAGCGACAGCGTGTCTATGAAATTAATTTAAAGTTAAGCTTTACACCTTTCTTTCCTATTCGTTTGCATAAGCACAGTCCTTCACCAGCAATTATTTAATGTTAGCTCAGACCAGGCACTTAAAAGTTTCTCTCGCACTTTTGGTGAGTTGGTGCCAAACACTATTCTATCCCTGACCATCTCATCTTCATTTGCATAAGCACAGTCCTTCACCAGCAATTTTAACTCCGTTACAAAGTGATGAAAAGTGTCGTTTATACCCTGCGTCCTCTCATTAAACTTGTATCTCGCGAATATCGTATTCGTCTTAGGCATGACAAACGCCAGCGGCATCGTGTCTATGAACTTAATTTAAAGTTAAGCTTTACACCTTGCTTTCCTATTCGTTTGCATAAGCACAGTCCTTCACCAGCAATTTTAACTCCGTTACAGCAATTTTAACCTCGTTACAAAGTGATCAAAAGTCTCGTTTATACCCTGCGTCTTCTCATTAAACTTGTATCTCGTGAATATCGTATTCGTCGTAGGCATGACAAACGCCAGCGGCAGCGTGTCTATAAACTTAATTTAAACTTAAGATTTACACCGTGCTTTGTTTCTGCAGTAGCTGCACTTATGAATATCCTTGTATGCGTCACTCGCTTCATATTCTTTTACTGCCTTCTCAATTGTGTAATGCGTTTTTTGTTCAGCGCTCTTTGCAGCTCTTGCGTGTTCTCTGCGTACTGCGTTCACAGTCAGTTCACGTGAGCCACTCGGAGTATATGCATCAAAGGTTCTCAGCTGTGCTTGTGCTATCTTGTGCGTTTTTTCTTTCGATGTCCACGGCTTTATTTAATATTAGCTAATATTAGCTAAGACTGACCATCTCATCTTCGTTTGCATAAGCACAGTCCTTCACCCGCGAAAATTTAGCGGCAGCGTGTCTATTGGATAGTTGCTGACGGACAGCCTTATATGGGCAGGCACTCAATTACGTGGGAGGCGTGACGATGAGGGACGCAACTCCGCCTCACACGGCAACCGAGCTGCAGGCTATGGCCGTATATATGTACGTAAGTAGGTTCCAGTTATGACCGTTACGTGTAGAATTTCCAAATGAAACCTGCCTAACTTTTGTAAGTAATGTGCCTGCCAAATTTCAGCCTTCTACCTACACAGGAAGTTGGAGAATTAGTGATGAGTCAGTTAGTCAGTCAGTCAGTCAGTGAGGGCTTTGCCTTTTATTAGTATAGATTCGATCATTTTCCTTAATAAATAAATGACCAAGTATAATATTTTTTGTCTCATTTGCTAAACTGGTTTCTCTTTATCTACTTTTAGGACTTGAGTGAAAATCTGATGATGTTTTAGGTCATATTTATGCAGAAATATAGAAATTCTAAAGGGTTCACAAACTTTCAAGCACAACTGTATATTGGGTCAACAAGGTGGGGTCAAATGGTCATGTTCATGGAGTTAGCATTGTCACAAAACACATCTGATCAGATAAGCAATATGTGTACGTTTAATTTAGTGCTTTGATGAATGTAAATGCTCACTAATGTGTGTCACAGTAATGAGAGGAAGTATTTCTTATGCACATTGCCAAAGCCTAAATGTCATTTTAAAGCTACAAGTGAAAAGCTCACCTAGCTTAGTTCCAGTTGCATGGTTATTTTGTTCTGAATGGAAAAACAAAAACCTTATAGAAATTGTAAATCTCCTGGGAAATCAACTCTTTCTTTATGTGCAGAAAATCAAATGTGGATTCTAGATAGATAGATAGATACTTTATTAATCACAAGGGGAAATTCACATAATCCAGCAGCAGCATACTGATACAAAAAACAATATTAAATTAAAGAGTAATAAAAATGCAAGTAAAAACAGACAATAACTTTGAATAATGTTAGCATTTACCCCTGGGGTGGAATTGAAGAGTCGCATAGTGTGGGGGAGGAATGATCTCCTCAGTCTGTCAGTGGAGCAGGACAGTGACAACAGTCTGTCACTGAAGCTGCTCCTCTGTCTGGAGATGATACTGTTCAGTGGATGCAGTAGATTCTCCATGATTGACAGGAGCCTGCTCAGCGCCCGTCGCTCTGCCACAGATGTTAAACTGTCCAGCTTCATTCCTACAATAGAGCCTGCCTTCCTCACAAGTTTGTCCAGGTGTGAGGCGTCCTTCTTTATGCTGCCTCCCCAGCACACCACCGCGTAGAGGGCACTCGCCACTACCATCTGGTAGAACATCTGCAGCATCTTATTGCAGATGTTGAAGGACGCTAACCGTCTACGTAAGTATAGTCGGTTCTGACCTTTCTTACACAGAGCATCAGTATTGGCAGTCCAGTCCAATTTATCATCCAGCTGCACTCCCAGGTATTTATAGGTCTGCATCTTGTATTCTGTAATTTTCCACCCCGTGTTACAATTCTAACCTGGATACTGCTCCTCATTTTAGTCTAAAACCAGTCTCTGTATCAAGTTTAGTTTGATTATTGTGGTTAAGAGGAATAAGTCCTGGAATAATTAGGGAATCAGTGATTGTTTCATTAGAACTAATGAAGAATATTATGGAGTTTTCCATTGTTTATGCATTTGCTCTAGTTGTAGTGCTTTTAAAACTGCAATATTTATCTGCCCTTGTGAGCAAGATATAACAGCTGGACAGTAAAATTTTCCTGCTGCTATGGCCATTTCTCCGTAGGTATTTTTTTCATAGCTAGTGATACCAGATAGACGCTTCATGACAATACCATCCAAATAAACTGTATACTGTATCTAATTCTAGTCAAATTCAAAAACTTAACATTATAATTTTAATTTTAATTTTTCAAAAACACAGAATCACTTTTTATTCTTTGTTTAATTCTTGTTTTCTTGTTTTTTTTTTCCAGGAGCTTAAACGAGCTGCGTGTGCTGTTACTAGATTCTCCACGACACTCTCCTGGTCTGGACCGTGATTTGAGCCGTGAAGTTCACAAGGCAGAGTGGAGGCTAAAAGAGCAAAAACTTCAGGATGATATCAAACGACTTCGGGAAAAATTGCATCAGCTGGTGAGATACTGTATATTAAACAGTTTTAGGAATGAGAGCTACTTTAAGGTAGTGAGATGGTTATATAGAGCTTGTGCATGTTTTTTTTTTATATTTTCCTGAATTCATCAGAATCTCTGTTCATTTTGACTCTGGACAATTATATTTAACAATTATGTTTCTTTACCTCAATATCATTTTATTTGAGCTTTACTCTCAATATTTCACAACTTGTTTGTCAATAACTTGACTTATGGTGATAAGTACATGTGTACCACATTTCAAGCCTGTGGCTTGGAAAACAAAACAGTGCATAAATAACAATCACACACACACACATTGTGTATTATAGATAAAAAAGGCACAAATCCACATGTGAAAAAGACCTTACTAAATATATCATCTTCAGAGTGCCAAAGTACAGTGCCCTCAGTTTAAGGAAAATATCCATTTTGTGTTTTAAAGATAACGATATTAAACTGGAAGTAATTTGTTTTAATGTATATTTTAACTGGGAGAATACTTACTTTCCTCCCTGGGTACCATGCTCTGCATAGATGGTGTTTTCATGTAAACCACAATACACATAAAGGATGCAAATTGGAACCATATTCTTCCAACCCTGGAGTATTATGGTTGGAAGCTGCCATTGATCCAGAAAGAAAACAAGAGGTTAGTAATAATAAAAATAACAATTCTTTACATTTATATAGCGCTTTTCTCATTACTCAAAGCGCTTCAGTAAGTGGGAAGCCACTACACATTAGCCACACTAATGTGTAGAAGCCACCTGGATTATGCGATGGCAGACAGTATGCTCACCACACATTAGCTGTTAGGTGATGAAGCAGTGGGAGAAATAGCCACTTAGAGGCAGGGGATTATTAGGGAGCCAGAATTACTAGGCCGTGATGAACAATTTAGTTAGTGTTGCTGCTTCACAGTCTCACATCTAGATGTGGCAAATGTGCACATTTTCCCCGTGTCTACATGGGTTTTCCTCCAGCAACAACAACAATGTGCAGGTTAGGTTAATTTGCAATTCCAAACTGGCCTCTTGTGAGTGTGAATGTAGGTGTATAGGTGTGAAAGTAGGTTTTGAATTCTTGTATTCAATATAAACAAATGTTTTGTTTGTGTACAACTGGATAAAATTTTTCCCATGGATATTAAGCTTATACTTACCCTTAAAAAATGTAGTAAAGGGTTTTGTTAGTCATTTGGTGGCATCTGCTTTGTAATTCTAAGTACACATTTGAAAACAGGGCTGCAAGTACCATTTTTTGAAAAATGCCTTTTTATTTATGGTTAAGTAGTTATTGTGTGATTTGAAAGATTTACCATATCATCCTCATACCCCTTTCTGAAAAACATATTTGTAACTATTTTTTTTAAACTGTGCTCTAAAACCATAATTAAGGGGAATAGAATCATAGAAGTAGAAAAACAGTAATGAGAACACCTCAATTTTATTGCAAAAATGGTAGAATTTGACAAAAATGTAATCTTTCTGAAAACACATTATGCAAATATTTTTGTGTGAAATTTTAAGACATCATTTAATATGTGTGAACACTCCAAACAAAGTGGATATCTTCATTAAGTTTTAAGAATTTATATTCATGAGTAGACTGTGTGCTCCATTAGCTTGCATTGTAAATCATTTGAGAAGGTGCAGTTTTGTATAAAATTACTAAATGAGTGTCAGGGTTAAGTGATTTTTATAAGATCCTAATAATTTAATGTGAAGTAAGTCTTCCTAATTTTTACTTCTCACTGCACTCCAGGACAGAGAGAAATCGGTTCCAGACCATAGACGGTACTCTATGATTGATTCAGCAGCATCTGAAACAGAAGTTTTGAGACTTAAGCAACGGCTTCTTAGCACAGAGGATGCACTCTGGAATGCCTTGGACCATAACCAACAGGTGGATAAGTTGGTAGAAGCTATGCAAAACCATAATCCTGACAAAATGCAGGTAAGATTATATAGGTAAATTGTGAGTAATGGGTATGAGTATCAAATTATGTATTTTTAAATAAGCTTTTCAAGGTATAAACATCTGCAGCAATTTTCAAAAGAACATTATCATATAGTAAGGAAGATCGGAGAAGTTCGGAAAAATAAAAGCCGTAACAAACAGATGGAACAATGGAAAATACAGTACCTAAGGACTGTAGATCCTTTTCCCATATTACATTTGACCTCTGTTTTAAGAAAATTATGGTAATGCAACTTTCGAAGAATGCAAGCTTCAAAACCATTAATACAATTGAATCACCATAATGCATTAATAGTCATACAAGAGTGAAGAAAACATTAACTGTTATAAAAAAATACCAGTTTAGAAATTGAATTAGAATCCTATGATCCTGCAAATTTGCTGTACTCATGCATTGAATCTTTGTTTCTAATGCACATTGACTGTTACAGCATGATCAGTTTAATTAAAAAAAACAAATTTTAATCCTGGGACAGAAATCGTGGAAATTGATGAACTATTACAAAACATAAAAATACAATATGCTGTTGCTGTCCTTTTCTGCTCATTACCAAGTAATAGGTAATCCATCCATTGTCTTAACCTGCTTACTCAAGGAATCACCTCAGGAGTCATTTCCCAACAATCACAGGGTGCAATGCAGGAGCGGCTCTTGGAATTGGCACCAGCCTAATACCGTGTGAATAAACACACACACCTGGGCCAATTTAACAAAGCAGTTCACTTAACCTGTGTGTCTTTGGACTTTTTTAGGAAACCCATGTGGACACAGAGAGAACACACAAACTCCATGCAGGTAGCAGTTGGGGCAAGACCCATGGTGGTCTTGTTGCAAACCACTGTGCCAGCCTGCCATAAGTAATCTTCCCAAGAAATATATGTTTCATTACTAGAATACTAATCTCTGGAGTACTAGTTTTCTTTTCAACGAATTTTCATAATTAAAAGATTTTTTCCTGTAAATAAATCCTGCTATTGTATTATTTACTTATTTATACTGTCATATTTCTGATATTATAGTAGATATTTGATGATGAATAGGAGCCAAGTTATCTGTTTTTTTTTTGTTATTGTTAATTAGCAGTTTCTTAAAAACATGTGAAAACAGCCTTTTAAGATTAAAAAAGCAATTCAATTTAGTGACCTTTATCAAGTCAGTTCACTAAAATTGAGCTCAAAATGATACTGGCAGTTGATCACAAAGTGAACACGCACACACACCCAGGCCAGTTTAACAGCACCAGTTCACCCAACCTGCATGTGCACCAGGAAATGGCTAGGAAATTTGTTTGGCAAATTTAGGGCTGTGAGGGAGTGGAGTTGCTGCATTGCGGACCCACTGTCTTGGGTTCATATCCCTCTCTTGATCCAGGTGGAGTTTGTATATTCTCTTTGTATCTGCATAGATTATCCTCAAGGTATTCCAGGTTCCTCTTACATCCCTAGCAATTTACAGAATAGGTTGATTGGTAATTCTAAAGTGTGAGTGAGGATGAGCACTATGATGGAACTGGCATCCAGTTCAGGGCTCTTTCCTGCTCTGTTAGCTGTGTTGTCAGGATAGGCTGTGGTGCCTATCACCATGAATTGACTTTGTGAAACAGGAAAATGTTATATTATAAAATGAAAAGGTCTGTAGTCATTGTTGCTCTGCAAGTCTGTAATTGAGAATCCCTGCTCTAAGTGTTTAAGATCAGTTTGTGAACTAGAGTAGTCCATTATTATGATGCATTTTTTTAATTGTGCTTGAGTTAAAATATGTGATTTTTTTATTTTATTTTTGATAAAGGCTATAGGAAACCCTACTTCAGCCAATGGGATTCACCAACAGGAGAAAACCTTTATACAGGAGGTTAGTTTTTGACACTATTTGTTATAGTAAAAATTAGTGAAACTATCCCTTGAATATTCACAACATACTGTACTATCATGAGCAGAACTTCTTTTCTGTCAGACATATCTAAGGGGATTACATGTAAGCCAGAATAAATAAGCCTGTGCTCTTCTGTTAGTATTCCTGGCTTATTTTTGTCATTACAGAAAATGGAGCTTATTATCTAACTTAGACTATTTTTGTGTACTTTATTACCTATACCTTGTAAGAATTAGTTCAAGTTACTGGGTATACTACTAGTGGGTATACTTTGCTATTCAATCTCAATAGAGTGCATGGCAGTGCTATATGTAGCACTTTCACCATTTGGGACTTGGATGCTGTTTTGATTCATGGCTGATGTGCTTTCTGTATGGAGTATGTTTGTGTTCTCCCATGGTTTAGTTTGGCATCCTTCTTGGGATGTCAGATGTATCTTATTGTCCAAAGACATACTGTCGCGCACTTTAGCCAACTGTAAGCTGAATCAGTGTAAGTGGTGATGAGTGTGTATGACTGTGCCTTGCTATAGGATGGAATCTTGTCCAGTTTTGCTTCATTTTGTCGTAATGTTATAACTTGTTGTTCTGCGTGATTATATATTTAAAAACCTTATGTGAAGAAAGTGAATAGATCAATGGATAGGACTCTTCAAACTATTTTTTTAAATATAATATTCTGTACATTAAAGTGAATTATTTAAAGACAACTTACCTCATGTTTGTGAATATACTTTTTAACGCTAAAATTAATCATATATTTATTACTTTAGCTGTTGTATAGTACTCTTAACTTGCTAGTGTGAACCCAGCAAGAGTTTCCTTCAGTATCACAATACCTGTGGTCATGTTTCACACAAAAACATCAAAAATACAGCCAGAGAAAGCATCTCAAAATGCAGTGCAGGAAAATATTTTGCACTGGTTGTGCTAGTTAGGAACTCATTCATCTGAGAGAATAAAATTGAAAATGAATGAACTTGTGACAAATATTGAAAGGAAATGAAAATCAAAAACAATTTTATTTGGTGTAGTCTTGTTTGTTTTCTTTCAGTTTTGCAATGATCATTTCTTTACCAAAGTACATAGGTTTTCGATTGGGGAAAACCACAGAGAGAGCACATAAGTTTACAAACATACTAGCAGTACAAAAACTGTACAAAACATAATACCTGTCCCATTAAAATCATACACTTGTTGAGATAAACCAGCAGCTGCAGGAAACCTCAAGAACTGAACTTTCAGAGCTATTGATTTAGTCATCTCTATCACTCTTGAACAAGCACCCTGAGCTACCTTTGGCAACTACGAGTTTTTCCTCATCAACAGATGAAAGTAATTCAGTTTATTACAGGAGACAACAGTGCCTCTTATCTGGAGTATGTGATTTTCACTCCAGCTGCTTCACAACTTGCAACAAACTACTAAAATAAACAATGCCAAAATAATGGTTGTGTGAGTCATTTGAATTGATGAAGCCATTAAATTCTTAGCTCAATAGATGTTAATGACAACAACAACAACCTTACTTACAGTAACTGAATAAAGCCCACTAGAATTCCAAATACTCCCTTCTAAAAGATGCATAAGATTAAGCAGATCCTGAGCTTATACCCTCAAGCAGTCTCTACAGTAGTTGTGTTTTCATCACTCAGAGTTTTAAATGAGGTCCCACCGGCCCCTCCTGAACAACCTTGCAACCAAAGGTCTCTAGCCAAAATTTCTGCAACCCTGTTACCAAATGTTTTTGGTTGCAGAATTCTTGACCTAATGCCACCACATATGCCTGGAATATAACATTCAGCCAAAAGGCTTTCCTAATTTTTGGTCTCCTCCTTGGTTATCACACTATGATAAGTAATACCTTCTCACCATAACTGCATCCTCATCATAACATTCTTAACATTTCCATTTTTTGAACACATACAGTATCCCAGTCAGGCTTATAACTTCATTGTAGTTGTTTGGCAAATTTGCTGCACTATTTCTGGAAGGCTATTCTTTGGCAAATAGGGTGTAGGTGATGACACAACATGAAGATCCAAATCTTGCACTCTAATGGTTCTAAAGTACAAACATATAATTTAAGAACTCAG
This sequence comes from Polypterus bichir lapradei, assembly GCA_026402145.1. Classification (NCBI taxonomy): domain Eukaryota; kingdom Metazoa; phylum Chordata; class Cladistia; order Polypteriformes; family Polypteridae; genus Polypterus; species Polypterus bichir. The sequence goes on from JANRMT010062814.1 coordinate 98,824,723, forward strand.
TCTAGATATAGGATACCAGGACCTGGAGCAGGGCATGGGTGACAAAACATCCACATAACCTAAATATTGTCATCCTGAAATGACAGAATGGAGCATCCCAAGAACCTTGTTATCTGTAAGGTGAAGTGGTCTGTTCAGGTGTAGTACCAGAGTGGCAGATGACATACAGTAAGTAGGCTGGGTTAGGATACCTTTCAGAATTGAGACTGCATAGTGTAATGAAAAGTACAGTGAACCCTCGTTTATCACGGTTAATCCGTTCCAGACTCTACCGTGATAAATGAATTTTCGCAAAGTAGGATTCCTTATTTATAAATCGAATATTTTCACAGTTAGAGTATAGAAAACCTGTTTACAACCTTCTAAATACGTTTTTTAACATTATTAGAGCCCTCTAGACATGAAATAACACCCTTTAGTCACCATTACACTCGTATTGCCCAATATATTAGACAAAATAAGAGAAAATAAGACATATTAGACGTTACAAATATATTACTAGGCTCACCCACCTTTTAAGCGACCGACTTTTATCCTCAATTTGTGTGCGCTCCATGTGTACATCAGGCATGTAAGTGTAGGGAATGAGAACATCAAAGTGCCCATTCATAACATCTCTCTTTTTATCCCCTCGAGTGCCTGTCCAAAGTCGTACAATATCAGTCCGAATCTGTACCGCTAAAGACGGAGTTTCATGCACTAAATAAGTTATAGATGAGAATAAGCAAGCACCATCTCCCCTGATATTTACTACGCGGTGAGGCATTTGTACTCCATCAACATTAATTATTTCCAGAGACATAATTTTGTCTATTTTTCCAGCGCATTGTGCACAAAAGCAAGGGATCGATGGGAGCACCAGAACTCTGCTCACATCACGTCGCCTCGTGCCGCAAGTGGTAAGTCTGTGATAAGCGGAATACCGCTACGCTTTGCACTCACGGGATGGAAGGACAATTCCGACCGCTTTTATATAGTAGACACACACACACAGTTCTTACACACAACCACTAACCTATGAAAGCACGACCTCAGTAGGAGAGTCTTCAGGTGGTGCAGTATCTAAGCACTTTGAGCTACTGTTTGTATGAAAATGTGCTATATAAATAAATGTTGTTGTTGTTGTTGTTCAGCAGGTGCGTTGTTGTCTTCTTCCGCTGAAGGAGTACTAGGAGTAGGCAGTGGGTGTCTGGGTGCGCGGCTGAAGAACATCTTGATGGGCAGTTGCTGGCGCTGCCTTTTCATATGCGTGAGGAGGCTTTTGTAGGGTATTGCCATCTTTGATCATATCCAAGAGTTTCACCTTCTCCTGGATAGTAAGCATCTTCCTCCGGCGCTTAGTTTTAATGTCAGAAGGCTTAGAAAAAGCAGTACGTTTAGGAGCCATCGTGGGGCTTAGATAAAAGTTCTCAGAAAGCGCATGCATAGTGACGTAAGTGTGTATGAGAAAAAATCGCAATAGAGTGATGCCGCGAAAGTCGAAGCGTGATATAGTGAGGGATCACTGTACCACCAATTCTGAACTCCAGAAGCCAACCTCTCTTTTAGTGTGTACAGTCTTTGTCCTTTTCTGTTATTTGTCCTTCATAAGAAGTTCCAGTTTTGTATGATACAAATTCCAGTCAATGGTCTTTGCAAATACAGTTTTGTCTTTATATTAAAGAGTTGCCTCATGGCAGATGCACGTTTGTTGTATGGTTTTATGCACTGAGCATTCAGATTGGAGGAAGGAATGCTGGAAATTACATCATATACTGTTTCTGTTTTATTCCTATAGGACATTAATGCTAACATTGGGAATAACAAAAATACCTAGAGGCCTAGTGAATTGTTGTTGGATGTCTGTGTAAATCATGGATCATCCATAACGGATATCATGCTCAAACACAAGCAAATTTAGTAATACTAGCCGAAGCCCGCCGTAACATACGGTGGTGTAAGAATAGGAACGGAAAATGGTGAGAAAGGAATTCAGAAATCAAGAAGAAATAAATACTTCTTGAAAGACACAGGTGTGAATAGGTGTTTTGGTGGTGACGACAGATAATGAGTCGAAAGATCTAACCCTAGAAAAAGCCACGTACAACTGACCGTGGCTGAAGACTGGTTGTTAGAATTATTGTGAAGAGTAAACAACATGTGGGTATGAGGAATGCCGCGCTTCTGAAATTCGATTATGTAAATATAATCAATAACAACCTCAAAAAGATGTTGTTGTAGAATGTCTCTAAGTAATTCCTGCAGCTTAATCCAAAAGACTCGTACTATAATATCAGGTCTGTGCTCCAGTCTTTGGGTATCCGACAGTGCATGTAGAATTTCCGGCCAAGCAGGATTACATGTGAAAGTGATAAATAAATGAGGCTGTCCAAATTTACATACTATGGCCATGGCATCCTGCTAGTTTTGTTGCATATATCTTGGGCTTCCTGGAAATGTGGACAGTAATATGATCATTTTGTCTACACGTACGTTGTTATTTTCAGCGTTTGCTTGCAGTGCGTCTGACAGTCCTTTGTATTGTTCCACGCGCAAGTCTTGTTGATCTAATCTGAGATAGTTGAGACGCGCGCCCTCTGTTTTAACATACGCATCTATGACGTACTGTTGGAATAGTTCGCCGCTGGAGTGCAAAATACTAAATGTATTCCTCATTGCTAATCTGTACGCATAAAATTGGCATTGAGTAAGCCTTCTTCGCTTGGCAGTTCTTTTATCGGGAACATGTTGTAAATCTTTGTGCCAGCCAATGTCTCCGTAAGGGAATAAAAGTGGGTAAACCATAGGATTGCAATTCATATTGAGTGTGGAAATCTGTTTACAGGAGTTGCCTATGGGACAGATGCAAATGTCCCTTTTGGCAGGCGGTTCGCCATCTTCTCCGACAGAAATCACTGCAACATTGGTGTGACATGTCGGGGCATTGTATCATCATAAATCCTGCCTAGGGCTTTCCTCTAAAAGCATTCATACAGATGATGTTGGATTGGACTGAGCGATTTCATGCATATGTTTGTATGATTTAGCGAAGGGTTTGATGGTTCTGAGCATGGAATCTAGCTGGAGAAGTACATTTTCGCTGCATGTAGAGTTTGCTTTATTTTGTAAGCGTACTTGAAAAGCTTGGTGAGAAATGCTGTGTCGGCTGCGTGTGGGCGGGACCGGTTTTGAAGAGGAGCCGCTGGCAGAATGGGGAGGGGTTTGGAAGAGGACAAATAGGAATCAAGAAATGCCGTGTCGGCTATGTGTGGGTGGGACCAGTTTTGAGGTGGAAGCAGGACGATGGTCCTAGCTTCCTAGCTCTGATGGTATGAATCAGGGTTTTGTAGACAAAGGTTTTCCTTGTTCCTGCAGGACCATCTAAGAAGAAGCATGTTTGTCGCAGATGGGAATCGCTGTATTCAGTGTGTAAACATGTGTTTGGTGAGGTGTTGGGGGTGAGCACATGAGCAGGCAGTGCGCATGCCTCGAGAGTGAGGGTGGATGCAGGAGGAGGGTTAGAGTTGGAGGGCAGGGCTCTGTCGTGCGTACCCCATGACGCGGGAGGAGGGTTAGAGTTGGCGGCCGGGGCTCTGTTGTGCGTACCCCATGGTCAGGCGACTTGGTCGATTTTATATATATAGAAAAGCAGCCGGAACCGAAAAGAACAATGAAAAGTCAATGTGGCTCAGAGGTGCATGTGGACTGTAGCAGAGGCGAAAGCAACTGAGGCTGTGTTTGGTGAGGTGTTGCGTGCGAGCATATGAGCAGGTAGTGCGCATGCCTCGAGAGTGAGGGTGGACACAGGAGGAGGGTTAGAGTTGGCGGGCGGGGCTCTGTCGTGCGTATCCCATGGTCGGGCGACTTAGTCAATTATATATATAGATACTTGGTACCAGTGAAGCTGGGCTGCAGATTCATGAAATTGTAAGATCCAAGGCCATATGTTCTCAATTTTTAATTGAATTTCAGTTTCAATTCCTGATCTTCTACTCAGTCATTCCAAGTACACGTCACTGCAGCCTGCTGAATGGAGCATGGCAGGATGTTTGGGGTGGAATTGGATGTTGGTGACTCGCAATCCCAGTCTCAGTTGTTTGCCCAGCTGATAGTGCTAAAATCAATGTGACTCAATGTGGCCTGCTGAATGAGCTGGAGTTTGATCTGCAGGCTGCATAAAAGTGCATTTGTGCATTCACATGCTTTGGTTCATTCGCCTTGTCACATGTATTGCTCACATGTCTTGTCACAATATCCAGGCTACAACCGCTCCAATACAGATTGTCAACTAGTTGGGAAAGCCCAAGAGAAACTGAAAGACCAATCCCATGAATGTCAAAGAAAAAGTAGTTTAGGTAAAGACCTTTATTAAACATTATTTAAACATTAAATAATTTGACATTATTTACTTAAACATTATTGACGGGCAATGCCTTATTAGGGTTTATTTTGATTTTATATTTACTGTTATTAATCTGATATTAAACCAATTCTATCAATTTTTCTGTAGTTCAGTGTTATTCAAACAAAAATTTGGGAGGCATTTTTGAAGCCAGAGATCACTTAGAAATGTTTTCCATTTAAATTAATTAATTAAGATACAATCATCAGGATGTCCACTCTCCCTGAATGTCACTGCTTCAAGTTGTAGTGACTGGCTTATACCTTAGTGATTGCAACATTAAAGTGCAATTATTGAATTATTTTAAATTTGTAAGAACCCTTTTTTATTAAACCGGGGAGAGGTCCTACATTAAGCTATACTTTTGATACTTAAATACACTTAATATTAGATACTTGAGTAGTTTTCTTGTGGGCAAATTTTACTTTTGTTTAAGTCTCTTTCCAGGAAGGTGTTTGTACTTTTACTCAAGTTTGGCTGTTGGGTACCTTATACAACACTAGGGTGGTTCATCTTCAAGATGCAAACTTTACCAACTGACATATTTTGGAATTTTCATAACATAGTGTATTTCTTCCCATGATCATTAGACCTCTATTCTTTAGTGGTCAACTGGTGATTTGTGAACCTCAATTACTAAATTTGCAGTACCAGCTGTTGCTTTGTACAGTATAACACAGCATTTACATGTACATGTAGAGGCATATTGTTGTCACTACATCAAAATGTGAGTATAAATGAAAAGTTGTACCCTGTAATCATTCATTGTGGTCTGTGTATGCTAAACCAAATTTAAAGCTTGATACTTATTTTCTTTTTCCAGGATAAACACTGAAACCGAACAAAGATCAAAAGCAGGGAGTGTGATACAAAGAAAGAAAAGGAGAAATCTGGCCTTGATGACCTTGAACATCTGGAGCAGTCCAAGATTCTGGAGAAAAATATCTGGAACAGAAAGAGCCATTTAATATCAAACTTCATGAAGACAGACATAGCCAGCATGATTTTCAATCTCTATTTGAAAAATGTCCTCAGTATCACACATCACACAAATGCTTGCCTGTGGTTGCTGTTTAAGATAAATAGGAGGCCTTCGTATTGTTACAGCTGTCTGCCTTTAACAGAGACATTTGCTCGCAATCTGACTTTGTGTTCCACCCAGCAGCTCCACCCTGTACCACTTTTTGCAGATGTGATAGCAGGCTTCTCTTCTTTATCTATATATAAATGGTACTTTCCTACTGCTCAGTTTTGTACATCTGTAGACAGTTGGTTCATTGTGTGAAGCACCAAAAAACACAATGAAATCTTTCAGACAATATATGTTATATTTATGTTTCCACAGAGGAGACTAGTAGGAGCGAGTGGCTCAAAGGCAATGCAACTCACTCACGTCACCAACACATCGCTCAAATGTGTATCATGAGCTGCTTTATTATGAACTGAATTGGGCATTTCTGCTGGTTCTGGACTTTCTCAAAAGATTGTGTTTATTTTGATTAAAGCACCTGAAACTGGGAAACATAGAATAAATAGTATGGGAGAAGCATTCACTTTTCAAAATGATCACCAAAAGACAGTGGGATATCCATGTGCATAGCAGAGAATTTTCTGGACCACAGGTCTTACTCTTTTTGTTGCTGTCCGGTATCTTCATGTCTGAGCAAATGAGTAACAAGAATTTTACAATATTTTATTTCAGTTTTCTTTATGAGAGCACTTGCTCATGTTTAAGGGCCATAACCTGACTGTTGATCTACAGTATTTCCTGATGCATTAGATATAGTCATTTGGTTCCACAGACAGTATATAAAGTTAAGAAGAAAGAGAAGCATTACACAATATCCCTTTTAATTAATAGTCCCAAAGTAGTATTTTTTACCTAAAATCGGCCATTTATTTGATGATAATGCAGTATTTAGATGGTGGTTGAAATGTACTGTAACACTGTATATGAAATATAATAGACAATTGTTAAATGTGAAGAACAGTGAAAAAGATTATTGAAATTCTAACACTAAACAATCACTTTTATAAACTTTATATTAAGTGTTTGGATACTCCTTTACCAAACATACAGCCTTCGTCCATCATGAGAGAGAAAACTCATTTTAATAAAACGGTTTTCTGCAGTCTGCGAATGTGAATGAATTTCTCCTTCCGTTTCCAGAAAGAAGAAATTCTACGCTGGCATGAACAAACCTGGAGCCTACTGCAGTTGGGACTTCTTCACACTACTGTTGTGCACATTAGGAATTGTGGCAAAGAAAGGAAGGGGCTCACCGAGCTCATTCACACCTCGCCTTATATTTCAGCATTGCAGGCCTTTGGATTGTTTGTCTTACAATTAGGTGAACACAGCAGTGGAAAGCTGGATAAGTGGACTGCTCTATAGGCTGTGACGGTAAAGAGGTACAGTACAGTATAGAGAGTGTATGTATGAGATTTACTTGTATATACAGAATGCCAGCTCACCCTTTAGTCCTATGCATTGAGTGTTTAGGGAACAAGCAGGAATAATGTTTGCCAGTTTGTATGGTAACAGAAACTATTTCAAATTAATTTTAAACCAATATAGAGGGGACAAAATTCCAAAGTGCATGGTGATTTCTAACGGGTTCGAGTCCAATCATACTCCATGGCATGGTGTCAGATGAAGCTGAGCGCTGAGTAAAGTCACCTGTTACTTACAGGCTTCATTATTCTTCTGTATTAGTTCTAGTCAAACATTTATTCCTGCTACTGCAGATATTTCTGTCGGAAGCAATGTGTCTAAAAGAAACAAAGTAAAACTAACTTTAATGGTAATTTTGGCTAAAATTGTGACATTTTTTCAAAGTGAAGTGAGATATTTTAACTTACATGCTGTGTTTTTGGGATATTATAAAGTACATAAGTGGCACAGCATGCAGAATTTACAGAGCAGAAAAAGTGCTTTTATTTTTCTAAAACTTTAAAGAAAGGCTTGTCTCAATGTGAAATCTCAAAATCATCAAGCATGCAGATCATCGATATCCTGGAGACTTAAATGTCTCCAGCACTCCACCTCAGGTTGTATCCAACGATCGCATCATTCCATAAGGATGGGTAACACCATTATTGCACATGATACTTGGTGCGTGTCACTTTCGATTGCGAAGCATTGTGTTTTCCTTCACTTTACAACTTCCTTAGAAGGGTAGCTGCTATTATTTACAGCTTGGACTGCATTGGTGATTTTTTTTTTAAATAAAGGGTTTAAGAGCCTTAGTTGTGAAGATCTACTGCAGCTGGACATATAGCTCTTCCTTAATATACTAGGTGCTTGGGGAATGTTATGCAGCATTAAGAAGACCCCTCACACATTCCCTCCAAACATGTAGATGGTTTCTTGATGTTAATATATAGTATTCAGTCTTCATTGTAGCCAAATGTAACAAAATAAAATGCACATGTGGCTGTCAGTACTCTTTACTTATAGATATTACTTATTCATTTAGGCCATTGCATTTTGGAAATGAAAGCCTTGTTCCTTACTAAAAAACTAAAATGTGCAGGTAGATCTTCAGTGCCTAATATAAACTAAAATCCTAGTATGTATCCAATCAAATGAACAAAGTCATCACAATCTAATATGACTATGCAGTTGCCAGTACTTGTCCTGCTCGTTCCAACACCTCCTCATGTGCTGCTGGCCTTTTGCAGACCTGCTGTCTGTGAATATGCTGTAACTTCGACTTCAAATGTTAAGGCTTCTCCAGAAAAGTATTGAAATAAAAGAGTTTTTGGGTTCACTGAATCCTGGATTTTCACTTCTATTTAATTGTTTTCATATGCTATCAGTGTTGCAAAGCTGGCCTATTCACACTTAAACAAATCCAAGAAGCAAGCGCTCTCTGAGATGGTGAAAATTCATCAGGCACATACTGACACCTTTATACTCAGTCTGACTGCTTCACTCGTGTGTCCAACACAGTGGTGCTCAGTCTCAGTCCCAGGGGCTCCAGCCAGCTTCATACTACTGCGTTCAGAAAAGCACAGCCATGTGGTTTGTACATATCTTAGGTATTTAGGAGTATTCACTTTATAAATGCTTAACTCTCTTGTGTTGTTTTTCTGTTAATGTGCCTTTTTGTGTAGTTTGCACTCCTAATTGTACTCCAATAATGGCAGACAACAAGAACCAGAGCAGATAACCCAGCCAACGACACTGAATACTGAAAGGCTGCAGCTATTTCAGTGTCAGACTCACTAAAGTGCTCATTAGTAAGTAATGCATTAAATAACCTTGAATAGCAGAAAACAAAATAAATCATAATGATGAAAGTCTTAAAAACGAGTTTAAAATGTAGTATACAGAAATGCTTGGTGCGGTCAAATAAAAATTGACCAAACTTAAATTTGACATTTCAAAATTGACCCCAAATTACAGAAACAGTTAAATAACTGTCTGCCCAGTGTGATAAATAACCAAGCCTTGACACAAAAAGAGGTTTGGGGCAGCCTCCTGTATACCTGAAAATGACTGTAAAATTGAAGCAAGAGGTTGCAAAAAAATGGACAAGAGTCCAAAACAGAAATGAGGTTTGGTACAGATAGGGTGAGTTTTAAAGTTGGAAGGAGGAAGTGACGTCTTCATGGGTGGAACCAGACGTGACGTCTCTCAGGGGTGGAACCAAAAGTGAAGTCTCTCAAGGGTTGAACCGAAAATGACGTCTCTCAAGGGTGGAATCGAAAGTGATTTCTTTCAGGGGTGGAAGTGGAAGTGACGTCTCTCGGGGTGGAACCGGAAGTGACGTCTCTCAGGCAGAGGTGGGTAGTAATGAGTTGCATTTATTCCGTCACATTTACTTGAGTAACTTTTAAAAAAACGTGTACTTCTAAGAGCAGTTTTACTACACAAGACTTTTAACTTTTACTTGAGTACATTTGTGAAGAAGAAAAGCTACTCTTACTCCACTACATTGGGCAACACTCGAATCGTTACTTTTTTCCATCTACACATTATACTATATTTGCTAGAGAGAAGTCGCCAGTGGATCTACTGCATGACTGTTTCACCAATCAGACTTAGCAACAATAATCACATGACTCAGACGTTGTCATGTGGGCCTCCTGTTCACTGCTAAACGGTCACAGCTTCACTGCAAGAACCTTGAGAGCCAACTCCTGCTGAAGCTCAACTATCACTTCACTGAGTGAAGAACAAGCACGTTTTAACGAAACATGCACAGACAGTCAAGGTAAAGTGAGACTTCTTGGACGTGTATAAGCTGCCTTGTTCTAATGTTATTTTCTATCAGCTGTGCTATTTGGAGGGCAAGTGTGTGACGATGCCGGTCCCCTACAGACTCCCTCTTCCCACATGGGAGTCTGCTGATTGAACCCACACCGTCAATAGTTATGATCGAGAAGAGCTGACATATGAGGATAATTCACTGATGAGGCCAGAGGGTGGTGGAAAAAGTGCTCAAGTACTTTTATTAAAAACCAGTCAAAACAAAAGTTTCAATGGTGCAGTGTTCTAAAAAAACAGTACATATATAAATCCATAAAAATCATTGTGAAAAGTAAGGATAAAAAAAAATCAATAAATAAATCTGTTAAAAATCTGAGGTTAAAATGCAGACTAACTCCTCCTGATCTCAGCCCACCTCCTTCTCATTCTCCTGGCTCACCCATTGCTCGCGTAGCCAGCAGAGACTCAGCAGCCACAAGCTTCTTTTGGCTTACTCCAGGCATTACAGCCAGACCGCCTGAGGTCGGCTGTCCTTCCTTCTTCCTTCGTCCTTCGCGCTCATGTTGTCGCACCTCGGAAGCCTAGGGAGGGCATCTGCCTTGCTCGCCACACTCCATATATATATATATATATACACTCCCGTCTCCTTGGGCCTTAATCACACGCCACAGGAAGCCAATGAAGCAATTGAGAACGATCACACCTGCATGTGCAGGTGCGACTCACTCCAACTACCTTATTAACTCCCCGCAGTGGTGCAATTGCGCTCACGGAGAGTGACATGGCTTTATGGATTTGAAACTGGCTGGCCTTTTTTTTTTTAAAAACTGCCGACCTGCTACACCACAAAGTGAATATGCAGTATTATACTGTCAGTGTGCAGTATATCTTGTCACTGTAAGTAGTTTGCACTGTTTAAACATACATGTTACCTACTGTAGGTATTGGCTTCAAAAGTTTTGTTGTGAAAAACTGAGATTTGGAACTTTGTGTTATTTGTGCATCTTTATTTTGTAAAGATGTTATTTATTTGCCCTGTGGTGAGCTGGCGCCCTGCCCGGGGTTTGTTTCCTGCCTTGTGCCCTGTGTTGGCTGAGATTGGCTCCAGCAGATCCCCGTGACCCTGTAGTTAGGATATAGCGGGTTGGATAATGGATGGATGGATGGATGTTATTTATTTTTGCTCATTTTTTTTACTTTATTATTTGGAAATAGCAGAATTTGCACATTATTTTATATTTTTGTCTGTCTTATTACAACATTTCTAAAAAATAAATCATTTATTATAATCAAACAGTTACTCAGTACTTGAGTAGTCTTTTCACCAAATTCTTTTTTACTCTTACTTGAGTAATTTTTTTGATGACTACTTTTTACTTCTACTTGAGTAATATTATTTTGAAGTAACGCTACTCTTACTTGAGTACAATTTTTGAATACTCTACCCACCTCTGCTCTCAGGGGTGGAACCGGAAGTGATGTTAAAGGGCCCAGGCGGAATTTCCTGCATTTGGTGTGTGGAGAAAAATGAGAAAGGATCAGTGCCCTCTGTCACCCCCTGGTCTGACCGGAAATTACCTTCTTTCGAACCGTTTGGCTGCCTCCCACGCGCACGTGTGTGACACCAGATAGGCTAGGCGTCCATTGAAAAACAGCAAAATGTTCAGCATGTACTTCCATGCTTAAAAAAACCAAATCCACTGGGAAAAAAAAAAACATTTTTAACAAAAGTACATTATATCATTTTCCATGTAGTCTTTAAGGAGCAAGAAGAATTATTGATAAATCTCAAGACAGACATCCAGGAATTGCATTGATTAGTTTAATAAATAAAAACTCAACTCATATTTTGTGACAAATACAGAGTACCAATTCATGACATCACCAAAAAAGAAAAAAAAAATTAAATAAACTTCACCCTGAAACCATTTTAGATGTTCAAAAGTCAATGAATGCTAGTATGTGAAATCTTACCCTTCTGAATTCCTGTTTAATTATCGGACCCACCTTATCACAATGCAAGATGGCAGGGGGCTGAAGCCCAACCCGGTAGCCACACAAAACCCAACCCTGGAGAGTCCCAACCCTATGCGGACAGTTTAACGTCACCAAACCAGACATGCATGTTTCTGATTTAGTTTTCTGTTTTTTCATTTTTTTTTACACTGGGGGTGGCCCCCACACAATCATACACCATAAATTAAATGTGATTTGTAAAGTTAATGAATCCTGTGCTCTGTATTAATAAAGAGTTGGATCACATTACCTGGATTTTCTGGCCCTCCCTCATATATAACACTGACAAAATAAGAAAAATATAATTGTCAAAAAGATTAGGGTGTCACAGGCCACCCCATTTAATGATGGATGGTCACATGAGATTGGCATGGTGACACTGGTGTGTCTTACTGCTGTGCTTATGTTGCAGTGGTGGCCCCATTTATATGGCTGGTGTACTGGAAGGTTCTGGGGCAGAGTCAGGGTCTGGGTGATGCCACAAGTCCTCTAGTTTTTTTCAGGTGTTTTTAGCCAAGGGCACAAGTGGAGAACGATTAGGTAATGTAAACCCTTCACATCAGAGCGTGAACTCCTACTCAGTGTATGTACAATTCTCTCACGTTGTACTGCATGTACATTCAACTACATGTGAACTTTGAGCCTTTTATTAAAGCAGCTGAGGGCTCGATAGCCTGTCTACCCATCATGCCGTTCCTCCAAAATGTACAGAGGACAGCCAATGGAAATAAATACTCCTTAACAGTGAAATGTATTGTTGGTCAAACTGAAAGCTGACTAATCATTCTTATGTCCATTTCACCAAAATAGGCCTTACTTTGGTCAGATCTGACTACACACAGCAACTAAAAAGGACACAGTCGCTCACTCCATGGAAGCCATTTTGATGCAACTTATCTAATAAAACAGGATTGTGTTAAAATTAGATAGACATGCTAAGAAATGTCTGAAGTTTTTTCAAGCATTTAAAACATACCACTAAAACTGAACAGCTGAGTCGTGAGTCGAGTTGAGGGGGCATTAATAGTTAAAGTTGCTGATACACAGAAATTTGGGCTGTGTCACTTGTGATGCCAACAAAACTGGGTCATGCACAACTGCTGAATCAATATGTCTGACTAATGTAAGTAAGTAAGAGGCAGTTCAGGACTTTATTTTGGCAGTCTTTCGTTTCTTGACATTTTAAGACTACGACTAATATGCATTTTAGAAATTTATGAATCACTAATATCTGAGAAGCACTTGTCTTTATTAGTAAATGAATGTAGTGAAAAGTCAAGCAAAATGGCACCTTTTATTGGCTAACTAAAAAGATTACAATATGCAAGCTTTCGATGCAACTCAGGCCCCTTCTTCAGGCAAGATGACATCCTGCCTGAAGAAGGGGCCTGAGTTGCCTTGAAAGCTTGCACTTAGTAAAAGAATTTGTTGCTACAATAATATCTGCACTACATCTCCAGAAAGCATTAAAGTAATAACTAGAAGATGTTGTGATAGATGGCCAGGAACCCAGACCCGCCGGGACGCCTGGAGGAAGAATGGACCGGGAGAGTGGCAATATTCTTCCCTGGGTGCCTGGACGGTCCTTGAACCCTGGAGGAAAGCGCTTCTGGTACACCAGGAAGTGCTGACGGACCAGAGATGGTGTATGCCCGGAGTGCTTCCGGGCTGCCTCACTCCAATCGGGGGGCCGCAGTCGGGGAAGAGGACGGAGCTTGCGAGACAGGAGTGGAAGCGGCTAAAGGAACTAGTGCTGAGCAATCTGTAAATATTGTACGTAGTGTGTGGAATAAACAAACGTGTGTGTGTTTTTGGACATTCTGGTGTCGTGTCCTTGTCTGTGGCCGAGCTATCTATTAATAATCTATTAATATATACAGTGTGAACTTGAACCCGGACGCAGGCAGACAGACATCGTTGGTTCCACCACACACTTGTTTATTTACAATATTTACAATCTGAGTCACGTGCACAAACCCCAGTGCCTCCAGCACCGATTCCCCCAATGTCCAGGCCTCACAGTTCCACTGCCTTTCTCCTGGCCGCCTCCAGTCCTCTCTCCAGCTCCGTCCTCTTCCACCCGACTTCCGCTAATGACTGGAGGGAGGCGGCCCCTTATATGGGAACCCGGATGGGCTCCAGCTGCTTCCCGGCAATCAGTCCTAGCCACACCCCCGTGTGGCGGAAGTGCCGGCTGCGCACTCGGAAGCCCTTCGGGTGTCCCCTGTCTTCTTCCCCGCAGCACTTCCTGGTGTGGTGGAAGTGCTGGGCTCCAGACTTCTACAGGCACCGGTGCGCCGCCTGGCGGTGGCCACGGGTCCCTACAGGGCTGGGCTTCCAAGCCTTGTACCCGAGGCCCCCAACATAACCAGGACGGACGCCCCCTTGCGGTCTGGAGGAGGCACAAGCCCTCCTCTGGTCCTCCTGGGCGTCCCGGCCAGGCTCCAGCCCCGGCCGGGGATCACAACAGTATACAGTAATAGCAGCCTGCTTTCTATATGATTTTGATAACTTAATTGCTTTACTGATTATATAATAGATTTGTACTGCTTTCTTGAATACGCTGTGAGCTCTGTCATTTGCGTTCTGTGATGGACAAAGCGTTTGCAGGCAGGAGAGCGTAGAGGCAGAGCTCTGCAAGGTCCAGAGATCTAGAAGGCAGTGATGAAGTGTGCACAGTAGAAACAGCACTACCAGGGGACACTGTGAAAGCACTCGTGGATGGAAAAACCTGGAAAGTAGAGAGTGAGATGCAGCAGGATCTCAGCAGGCAACTGAGCATTTACAGGTTCAAAGAGAGACTGTGGCTATGGAGAACCTGAAGAAGGTTAAGAGACAGACAGCAGAACATATGGCATGGCTGGAAGAACTGGGCAGGGAGTGGGAGGGCTGCTTTGGTGATCTGGCCATTTTAAGAGGACAGAAGGAACAGGGGTGCATACCAGAGGCCACTAGAGGAAGTTCTAGCTTGTAGGCAAAACAGCATCTCTGTCAACTCCAGAACTAATCATTAGAATCAGCTGAAAGTGAACCTACGATGAAGAGGAAACCTCAGTGGTACGGCTAAATTAGCATTGGGGGAAAGAAAATAGCAGTGTGGATAGATAGATAGATAGATAGATATGAGGGGAGTCAAGCTAAAGTTAGAAAATGGGATTTATTAGAAAATGGAATGAACCTTAAAAAAACTTATAATACCATTGCTCAATGTAGTCTTCACCCTTCTCAATGCTCTTGTGCCACCTGCCTGAAAGTACCTGGATTCCAGCTGAATAAATGGTTTTGTCTTGTCCTTGCAACCACTCGTGCACCTGAGTTATTGTTGAATAATACATTCTGAGAGGTACTACGGTCTGCATTTACTACACTACATTTTCTAACTTTAGATTGACTCCCCCTCGTAGACAGACAGACGGACGGACGGACAGGCAGGCAGATACTGTAGATAGATAGATAGACAGATAGCTACCGCACCTGGGAGTGATTCCAGGTAATCTTGATGAGCCACCTGGAACCCTCCCAGGACCTATAAAAGTAGCCATTTACCCCCACTTAATGGCCTGAGTCAGAAGGAAGTGGATGAAGCTCATGAGGAGTGTTGGAGGAAGAAGGACTGGCAAAGAGAAGGGACTGTGGTGCTGTATGGACTGTGCTGTACTTTGGGGGAAAGAAGAAGAAACGCTTCCCCAACTGTAAATAAATTGTGTGTTACATCCTTAAACGTGTGCCCTGCATGTCTGTGTCGGGTTAGATAGATAGATAGATAGATAGATGGGCAGCACAGTGGCGCAGTGATAGCTCTGCTGCAGTAAGGAGATCTGGGTTCGCTTCCCGGGTCCTCCCTGCGTGGAGTTTGCATGTTCTCCCCGTGTCCGTGTGGGTTTCCTCCGGGTACCCCGGTTTCCTCTCACAGTCCAAAGACATGCAAGTTAGGTGCATTGGCGATTCTAAATTGTCCCTAGTGTGTGCTTGGTGTGTGGGTGTGTGTGTGTGTCCTGCGGTGGGCTGGTGCCCTGCGCGGGATTTGTTTCCTGCCTTGCGTCCTGTGTTGGCTGGGATTGGCTCCAGCAGACCCCCGTGACCCTGTAGTTAGGATATAGCGGGTTAGATAGATAGATAGATAGATAGATAGATAGATAGATAGATAGATAG
>JANRMT010062814.1:98840499-98881965 GCA_026402145.1 Polypterus bichir lapradei
TAGATAGATAGATAGATAGATAGATAGATAGATAGATAGATAGATAGATAGATACAGTAGATAGATGTGAAAGGCACTATATGATAGATAGACAGGCAAGTGGGCAAGTCCTACCTGCTAGAAAACAAAACCAGTGAAAAGCCTACCTACTCAGGGAGGCCACAGATGTTTTAATGTTGATTTGTTCTTTTGTCTGCCACCTTTGATTGTCCATCGTATACACTCTTCTACAGTATGTAATGAAAAGGGATATTTTCTTCTTCTTCTTTCAGCTGCTCATGTTAGGGGTTGCCACAGCAGATCATCTTCTTCCATATCTTTCTGTCCTCTGCATCTTGTTCTGTTACACCCATCACCTGCATGTCCTCTCTCACCACATCCATAAACCTTCACTTAGGCCTTCCTCTTTTCCTCTTCCCTGGCAGCTCTATCCTTAGCATCCTTCTCCCAATATACCCAGCATCTCTCCTCTGCACATGTCCAAACCAGCGCAATCTCACCTCTCTGACTTTGTCTCCCAACCGTCCAATTTGAGCTGACCCTCTAATGTACTCATTTCAAATCTTGTCCATCCTCGTCACACCCATTTATTGATCTCCCTTGGAATTCCCCTGAACACATAGGTCACTAAGACAGCTCTCCATCCTTAACAGCACACTTCTGTTTTTAACATGGGTGTGTTGTCACATACATCCTTCCCAATTTGCTTTTGATGGTGGCATACAGTTTATTATATTTCAGTTTATTATTATTCAGAATAATATGCTCCAATTACCAAATCCTGCCATTTACGTCATGGTACCTCAGAATATCACTGTTTGTGTAAATATAAACTTTCTTTTCTTCCCATGTGTTGATGGCTGAAATGAAAACCAGTTACCACCAAACGTTACCACCAAACAGCTATTCTATAGCACAACAATTAAATTGTCCGCTGTAAATGTATTAACTAGTCTTCCTGCACAAGTTTGTAGTGGAGAGGTGACTTGAAAACACTGAAGCCTCACATCTGTCGGTGACTTTGTTCAAATCCTAGCCTGCTCAGGGTCTGTTTGTTCTCCCCGGGTGCACGTGAATGGCTTTCTGCAGATACTCCGCTCTTTGTCCCTCACATTTGGTTAATCGATGGCTCTAAATGGATGGTACATGGGTGAGAACAGGTGTGTGTATGTGTGTGTGTGCATGTGTGAATAGACTGAGATGGACTGCAGTCCCATCCAGGGTTAGCTCCTGCCTTGCATCCACTGCTGGTAAGTATCTCTCCTCCAACACTTTGAATTATAGAAAATGAGGGCATGGTTTCTACTAGCTATAGTTTTTATCAAACCTACAGTATTTTTGATCACTTTGTCATTTTGTGTATAATTATAGAAAGAAATGTGTGCCCACTTTCAGTCAGTGGTCACAGTGAGCGATCACTGAATGGATGGTCAGTGGTGGACCTTTATTTTTGGGGCCAAGAAGCTTAAACTGTAATGGGGGCCCCTTCACAACCAGCAATGGAGTCTGGGTAATCACTTTTATCTTTTTTAATGGGGTTGTTCAATGACAGATCCCCACTAATTTTTTTTAAGATGTAACCACTACACATACTGTATCATATTTTGATTAAAATTGCACTACTGGAGTGTTTCACATGTCAAAGTCACTGTGTGAATAAAATGCCCTCTGCCTTATGATTGGATGTAAATTAGGGAAATGTTATATACATGCATGATGCATTATGGAATGATGAAATTAAACATAGAACATATTTTAGACACCTATGAGAATACATACCACATGAAGTACATTTTACAAAAAAACAGTGTTTTGCTTTTTCGGCCAACGTATTCACATGCTATTTGGTCACATGAGAGAGTCATTGCAATGTCATTTTCTACAACATGCGTAAAGAACTGAAGTCATCATGGTAGGTCAACATTTGTTCTTTATAAAGAACAGTCTTGAAAAATTTCTTTCTGCTTCACAGCTTGTGATAGGCATAAATAATTTTAATAAAAAATTAAATTTATGTCATAAATGTTAATAGTTAACATTTTTTTATAATTATTTTATATTAAATATTTTTAAAATGAAACATCCTTAATTTGAATGTTTTTTCGGTAATGTCTAGCCTACTTTAATAACGTTTGCATTTTTATTTTAACTATTACTTTCTATTGAATTACACTCTATTTTTAATACTTTTATTTTTTAAGCCCCTTCTCAGACAGTAGACACCCAAAATTTGTAAGCAATGTTGACTAAAGTCGCCCCTCTGGGTTTAGGTGCCCTGACGCTTCATTAGTTTCATAGCAGATCCACCGCTGTGGTGTTGGCTGGCATTAAATCGCTGAAAATAATCAAAATCCTCAGGTCTTTTATAGCTTTCACAAAAGATGTCTAGCGTCTGACAAACAGTCATGAACGTGATCACTCCTGGAGCCGTGTTTGTCATGCGTTGGTAAGCAGCTTTACACAGGCAGGTGCTATGAATTCATAAATCGAGGTAAGTCTTTTGTTTTGTTTAAGGTACAGAAGAATTCTGTGAGTCAGTCAGTGTTTTTACATCATGGGAATACAAAAGATAGATAATTCTTTCCCTTACAGAAGCTCATCTCACATCTCGTCGGGCTCTGGCCTGACTTTGCTGAGTTAAATTAGAGGATGAGAAGCTGCATTCTCGTTTAAGTAGTTGGTCTTATTCACTTGCTCAGTTCACATAGCATAGCCATTTATTAGTGCACAAGTATCATAAGGAGGTGTTGCTTTTGCATTTTGACTCTTCCCATTATTAGTGCTGAATAAATCATTTACTGAGCATTTCATGAAAGAGGCGAAGAAGAAACGGTCATCCTATTAAAATTCTCCTTAGTGTGCTGCTTGACTAAGGCCTGAAGCTCCCAGATGACTGCGGATTCGGGTGAAGCGAGTGGTGGGCTTCATTCTGAGCTACACTTGCAATCGTGTGCTGCTTTTGTGAGAACAGACCATCAATCCTAATTCATCATAATCAAATAAGCTAGTGTGCTGCAGGAGTACGGCAGGCCACATTTGTACACCTTCCTTCTTATGACCTTAAGAAAACGCAAATGCAGAATCATTTCGGAATTGTTAATATGAAATATATTACAGGCCAAAAAGTGAAAGATTACAAAACGTCACTTCTTGCTGGGTTTTGATTTTCAGATTCACAAATGTCCTTTAATTAACATACAGTTTTACATCGGATTCAGCCTTCATTGAGAGGCCATGTCATGCTGTGTTGTTGGAAATATCCAGCTGCTTACGGTTTATTTGAAGACATTTAGGAACATCGATGATGACAATCTGACCAGATCATCATATACTTTTATTTCTATGTTATCTTCAAGTTGGTCATTGTTTGTACAGATAGGTGTGAATAAAATGGACAGACAAATGTAAGGTAAAACAGCAATATTGCAAAGTGTTTGTCACTCTCTGAACACTGTTGGGCCTTACCGGTACAAATCCACACACCCACATCCTCCTTCTCCAGTTATGGTCCTCTGCTGCACATTACCATTGGCCTTGTAGGAAACCACAGCGTTGTGGAGTCATCAGAATATCCTAAAGCTGCCACACAGAACTATAAACTGTATTTCAGAAGGTAGACCATGTATAGTACACAACAGAGGATAAATGGATGTCTATTTGTCGCCTGTTTGTCTTTAGCATGTCCTGCTAAAAGTTGGCAAAAACACAAGAAATGCAAACACATTCCGGATAGTAGCAGAAATGAACAGCAGGAACGGCCAAAGAAAAAATCACATATTTATGATGTCTGCCTAATGCAGCTTAGTAGAGCAGCGCCTTACTTGTGTTTATGTTCTTCTTCTTTGTACTTTTCACTTTTCTGTGCTCCTTAGCTGTTGTTCAGTTTCCATTTTCATAACAGTCAATGTGTCCACTGCCTGCACGATGTCACACACGTGCGATTAGGAGGGAGCTGAGTGGACCAAGTGGAGGTAATTATCCATCAGGCCAGTGGGTGGCGGAGTGCATTAAAGCTACCTCAATTATCTCTGCAGGCCAAATATGAGAAAACCTGCCTGATTCAACATCAATGACGTCAATTCTGGTTCTGGCGCCCACACTGACGTCACTTCTAGTTCCGGCCTTAGAAAACATCACTTCCGGTTTCAGCTTATAAAGCCGCCATCTTTTCTAAAGCAAATCAGTTCAGTTTGGAACTCAATGAGAATACATCTCAACCTATTTCTATACCCTTTTGCATCCAGGGACAATATACGGGTGGCTGCCCCAAGCTTTTTTTTGTGTGTTGAGACGGTGGTATAAAACACTGATACAAATATAGCAAAAAAGGGGTGTGAGGTTTCTAAAAGGTGCCCCAAAACAGACTAGGATCTCTATTCACATGTCTAGTGATGGCCTAACTCCAGGCAGCTGGACGCCAAACTCTACAGGCAGATTTTGGCCTACATAGACCTTAACTCAGGTCCTAACTTTAAGAAGTTTAAAGTGGAACCACCTAACCTGTGGCTTGAAGGACAAGCCCTTTAAAGAATCTTTATACAAAAAGAATTTCTTGAAAGAGAAAAAATAAAGCTCCAAAAATAAGAAAAATAGGAAAAATGGATAAGAAAAGATTAATCTTAAAACACAATTCAAGGTGAACAAGCCCAGAATCACAGTTCAATAACAAAAATCCAAAAGCCAGAAGCAAAAGAATCCAGAATCCATCCATTCATCCATCCATTATCCAACCCGCTATATCCTAACTACAGGGTCACTGGGGTCTGCTGGAGCCAATCCCAGCCAACACAGGGCACAAGGCAGGAAACAAACCCTGGGCAGGGCGCCAGCCAACCGCAGAGAATCCAGAATGAGATAATCAATTCTTACAATAATAGCAGGGTGGCCTGGTGGCACAGTGGTAGTGAATGCTGCCTTGCAGTAAGCAGAGTTCACTTCCTGGATACTGCCTGTGTGCAGTGTGCATGTTCTCCCCATGAGTGTGTGGGTTTCCTCTAGGTGGTCCAGTTTCCTTCCACTTTCTAAACACATGCAGGTTAGGTGAATTGGCTTTAGTGTGTGTGTGTGTGTGTGTGTGTGTTTGCTCTGTGATACACTGGCACCATGTCCAGGATTTGCTCCTGCCTTCTGTCCTATGTTAGCTTGGATAAGCTCCTACCCACAAAATACCTGGAACATGTGGTAACACTGGCAAAGATATGTAAAAAATAACATTATGCACAAATATAATTAAAAACACAAAATAATGCAAGAAATAACAATACTAACATAGACAAAAGAATCAAAAATAAATAAAAAAGACATAATGTAGGCATTTGAGCTCCAACCAGGGGAGGAACCCTCTAGCAACAAAATAGGAAGCGAAGAAAATACAAACACCATACATACATACATACATACTAAATAATAATTAAACATATGAGGGGAGAACCCAATAATTCTAAGAATTGTTAAAAAAAGCTTTATTAGAAAACTTTCAAAATTTTATTTTTGTCTTCCAAATACTGTCCATGAGATGCAATGTCCCAGCACTTCTCCCATTCCTGTTAGCACTTGCTGGACCAGGTCTAGAGCCTTCCTTCCTTTTTACTTTCTTATATACGAAGTATAGGGAAAGTATTGTAATCATCCAAATATTCGATGTCGAGATTGTAATGAATCTCAACATTTTAGACCTCCCTGACTTTCTTGTATACGAAGTGTAGAGAAAGTATTGTAATCGTCTAAAGATACAGTATGATGTCGAGATTTTGATGAATCTCAACGTTTTAGACATCCATGACTTTCTTGTATACAAAGTGTAGAGAAATTATTGGAATCCTCCAAAAATTCCATTTCGAGATTTTAATGAATCTTGACATTTTAGACCTCCCTAAGTCCGAAAATGCCATTTTTGGAATTATGTCTGTGTGTGTACTGTATGTAAACATGACAACTTGAGTACACTTTTACTTAGGTCAACCAAATTTTGCATACAAGTATTAGGTACAAAACGTTGATTTATATCAACTTTTGGGCTGTTTCCGCTAACTGGAAGTGGTACTTTACCTGAACACATACTCCTTTTTTTTTCATTTATGCAGCTGCAGAGTCCTATTTGTTCAAGTTTACTTTTATAATAATTGTTCAATATATTATTAACTAGCAAAATACCCGCGCTTCACAGTGGCGAAGTACTGCATTAGAATTTTTATTAAGAAGAAAATTTAACCTTTTTAAACTGAGGGAAAATATGCCAATAATTATTTGTTAAGGATCTCTTCGTATACCATGTTGTCAGTTCGGCCCTCCGGTTGTAGCATGACCAAGCTGCGCGCTGAGCTTACTCTTGAGCATGCAACTTACAGTTGGCCATGTGAACAGTAATCTTGTCTCAAATCTCACAGCTTGGATTGCTGCTGTCATAATCAGTTTGAGGTTCATGGTTTGTTTCAATTACAACAGTATTTGCAGGACTTGTGTTGAAGTGACATTCGGCATCTGTCAAGCGTTGTAAGCTTACAACTGGTTTCATCGATAACTTCACATCCAGCTTTTGAGAGTTTAAATATTCATAAACATCAAAGTGTCCACTACTGAAATCGTCACCTGTGAATGTAAGATGTTTAAGAGGCATTGGCGGTTGTCGAAAGGTGTAAAATATTTGGCCATTTCGGTACACTTGAAAGCACCAACCGAACAATTCAGCGGCAGCCATCAACTCACATGCAGAACCATAGGTGAAGGGCTTAAGCATTTCACTCTTCTAGTGCTCCTGTGTAGTATAATTATCTCCTGTACCGTCATCAGTCCACACCTTGAACCTGTCCCAGTCATTCAATACATAAGACACAATGTTCCTCTGGATATCAAGAGTGAGCCTGATATGGCCGTGCAACATGTAACAAAGAGAATGGAAAAGGTAGGTGCCATCTCCGGGCATGGAAACCACTCGGTAAGTGACAGTTCTTTGATCGATGGTGATTACCTCGATAGACATGGTAATGGGGGTTGGAATGATGAAGGAAATGGGTACCTGAGTAATGTAAAGTAAGTGTAAAATACCTATACAATAACTATAATTGTAATAAACAAACAATAAAACAGCGGAGAAGCCGTGGATTAAACAAAAAGGCTGTAGTTATCAGCAGGGAGACGTGAATCCCGTGGCGAAGCAAGGAAGGGAATGTAGAGACTGGAGCGACGGACGGCCTTATATAGGCAGGCAGCCAACAACGTGGGAGGCGTTGGGATGGGGGACCCAACGCCGCCTCACATGGTGACCAAGCTGCAGGCTATGGACGTATATATGTACGTAAGTAGGATTCAGTTAGCGTTGGGAACCCGTGTACCAAATTTCTTGAAGATGGGCCCATAAGTAACAAAGACTGTTGAAAAGTTCAATATAGCGGCCGACAGTGGCATCATACCACCGAAATAAGTACGTACATTGGTTTCGGTTAGTGCAGGGAAGCCGCCTACCAAATTTCGAGAAGATGGGGCCATAAATAAGAAAGTTCAACATGGCGGACGTTGTTGACCGTTATGACCGTTACGCGTAGAATTTCGAAATGAAACCTGCTTAACTTTTGTAAGTAAGCTGTAAGGAATGAGCCTGCCAAATTTCAGCCTTCTACCTATACGGGAAGTTGGAGAATTAGTGATGTTGGAAAATTCAATATGGCGGCTGACAGTGGCGTCATACCACCAAAATAAGTACATACATTGGTTTTGGTTAGCTCAGGGAAGCCACCTACCAAATTTCGTGAAGATGGGGCCGTAAATAAGAAAGTTCAACATGGCAGACGTTGTTGACCGCTATGCGTAGAATTTCGAAATGAAACCTGCTTAACTTTTGTAAGTAAGCTGTAAGGAATGGGCCTGCCAAATTTCAGCCTTCTACCTACACAGGAAGTTTGAGAATTAGTGACGTTGGAAAGTTCAATATGGCGGCTGACAGTGGCGTCATACCACCGAAATAAGTATGTACATTGGTTTCGGTTAGCGCAGGGAAGCTGCCTACCAAATTTCGTGAAGATGGGGCCATGAATAAGAAAGTTCAATATGGCGGATGTTGTTGATCGTTATGACCGTTACGCGTAGAATTTCGAAATGAAACCTGCTTAACTTTTGTAAGGAAGCTGTAAGGAATGGGCCTACCAAATTTCAGCCTTCTACCTACACGGGAAGTTGGAGAATTAGTGACGTTTGGAAAATTCAATATGGCGGCCGACAGTGGCGTCATACCATCGAAATAAGTATGTACATCGGTTTCGGTTAGCGCAGGGAAGTCACCTACCAAATTTCGTGAAGATGGGGTCAGCCTTCTACCTACACGGGAAGTTTGAAAATTGGTGATGTTGGAAAGTTCAATATGGCGGCCGACAGTGGCGTCATACCATCGAAATAAGTACATACATCGGTTTCGGTTAGCGCAGGGAAGCCGCCTACCAAATTTCGTGAAGATGGGGCCATAAATAAGAAAGTTCAACATGGCGGACGTTGTCGACCGTTATGACCGTTACGTGTAGAATTTCGAAATGAAACCTGCTTAACTTTTGTAAGTAAGCTGTAAGGAATGAGCCTGCCAAATTTCAGCTTTCTACCTACATGGGAAGTTGGAGAATTAGTGATGAGTCAGTCAGTCAGTCAGTGAGGGCTTTGCCTTTTATTATTATAGATTTGATTTGATTTGTTTTGATGGTTCTTTAATGTACATAATATAAAAATATAATAATTGTCTTGTGGTTTACTCCTCAAATATCCATCCCCATATCTCAGTATTCGAGAAAGTCTAGAGGAGACCACCCCCAATTTTTAAACAGTAGCAGATCTTCTTCCTTTTTTCTCAGTTTCAATTTTGGAAACAAAAAAAAGTCACAGGGAGCAAAATCTGATGAATGGGAGGGCTGCGAAGCAACAGCCATATTGTTTGTGATCAAAATCTCTTTGACTGATAGCTTGGTGTGTCTAGGTGTGCTGTTGTGATTACACACATTGTAGGCACACAACACCTTGCAGCTTATTCAAAAACAACATCCTAGTCCTGTACTGTTGACTGACTCCAGGTGTAATAAATAAAAATGACATATTTTTACAACAAACAAATGAAAACAAATACTTCAGGAATAATAGAAACAACTGCTGTATCAAAAGGAACGTACACACAAGCCAGCAGATGAACCCCAGCTACAACATGACACAGAGACTATCAGGTGCTGCTGTCCTTTGCGCCTCATTTTCCTGAGAGGACTCAATAAGGACCACCCTCACCTCAGCAGCTGGTGTAGCTTTGGCAAGTGCAGCTGCTGTGGTCTTTTCTCCATCTTCGTTCTTTGTGAGAGGTTTTGTGATCTTTGAAATTTCATTTTGGAATCCTTTAGTTTTGAATCACACTTTTTGGTTTCAGAAGCCTGAATACAGTATTGCATTTGTGTTTTGACTCTGGCATTCAGTTTTTTTCCTTTTCCTTCTAATTGTATTTAATTAATATATTTATATTTTGTTCTTTTATTTCTTTCTATTTGTATTTGATTTTTTATACCAATTCTTGCCTTTGCTTCAGTTTCAAGCAGTTACTTCTGTTAATTCCTCCTTAAAACATATTAAAGAAACATGTTTCTTGATTTACTTTGGATTGTAGTACTTAATTTTTGCATAACAATGGATCTTTAGTTATTATATTTTAGATTTGTAAATCAACAAAATTATTTAATTATTGCAATTAAATATTAAGGTTTGGAAGGATTATTTTTGTGGTTTTGGCTCCTTATTTGGAGATAATCACAGCATAAATAGCACAGCAGAAGCAAAAAACAGAGACATGTGGAGCACACAGAGACTGAAAGACTGAGCACCACAAAAATTCAGGGTCTTCCATAACTATATACGTAACACCATACATTACACATGTGCACAATAACTGCAGTAGCTAAGTATCTGAAAACAAGAGGTGTGGTGATGAATTTGTGGGACAGGATCAGTAGCATTCAAGATCAAAAAGGAGACTGAATATGTTACGATTCTGGTTCCACAAAACAACAAAATGCATGAGGCTTCGAAAAGACCCCCAAAACAGGCTGAAACTCTCTCTGGCCAATCCCAATATAGATCTCAACCAGTCAGGCCTGACTCTAGGCAATGGAGAACTATTATATACTGACCGCTTAATGTTTTTATTTTCTGTCTATGCCTCTTATTTATGTCTTTTATGTTTGATTTAAAGTGTGTTCATTTAATAATGTTATATGTTTTGTGTTGACTATTTAATTTTTATGTAATTCTGTTTCTGTATTATATAATTATCTTATATAGTTTCTCTTTGTACCAAGACCAGTCGAACCTGTCATTAATATGGACCCTCAAGTAGGAGTGGACCACCTCTACATCCACTCCCTGAATAGTGACTGGACACAAAGGCTCTTTGAAAGTCAATAACCAGTTCCTTTGTTTTTGCTGATGACAATTCTCTTCTTACCAAGAAAGAAAGTTCTCCACTTGACTCCTTTACTTTGACTCATACACCCCATAAGTGCAGAATCATCTGAGAATTTCTTCAAGTGACAGGCCTGGTGTTATATTTATAGTCTGAGGTGTACGGAGTGAAGAGAAAACAAGACAGGACTATAAGGTCAGGGCAAAACAGAATATTACACACTGGGGATGTCATTGATGACATGCAGCAGTATCATAGAGAAATGCATCCCACTGTAATGAGCACTGCCCTTGTCACCGGCAGCAGAAATGTTCTTACTTCATTGTTTTGTGAAACTTTTCTTTCATTTCAATGGTGATTATCCTATCCTAAACTTTTCTTGGAGATAACTTTGACTCCAATGGTGTCATAGAGATGTCAACAAACACAAAATGTTTATTTGTATTGTTGTCATTTCATCTGACCTGGGTGTCTTCATGTTACTCTTCCTAATCAGCCTGCATGAATTACACACAGCAGACTGTACATATTTCAATGAATCCTAAACAACAACAACAACATTTATTTAGATAGCACATTTTGATACAAATAATGTAGCTCAAAGTGCTTTACATGATGAAGAAAGAGAAAAAAGACAAAGTAAGAATTAAAATCAGAGAACACTAATTAACATAGAATAAAAGTAAGGTCTGATGGCCAGGGAGGACAGAAAAAAAAAAAAAAAACTCCAGACGGCTGGAGAAAAAAATAAAATCTGCAGGGGTTCCAGGCCATGAGACCGCCCATCCCCCTCTGGGCATTCTACCTAACATAAATGATCAGTCCTCATTGTATTCAGGGTTCGCATGGCCTTTAATCCATCATGGTGCTTTGATTAGGTGGTGGTGGCGCAGGTTTCCACCACAGAAAACCGGAAAAAGAACAGAAGAGAGAGTAGGGGTTAGTATGGATTTTGGAGCCACCATAAATAGTAATTAATTAATTGAATATACAGAGCATCAGGATTAAACTAAAATGAAGTTATGAGAAGGCCATGTTAAAGTAATGTGTTTTTAGCATTTTTTTAAAGTGCTCCTCCGTATCAGCCTGGCGAATTCCTATTGGCAGGCTATTCCAGATTTTAGATACTGTACATAACAGCAGAAGGCCGCCTCACCACTTCTTGTAAGTTTAGTTCTTGGAATTCTAAGCAGACACTCATTTGAATATCTATGGTTACGATCTAGAATATAAGGTGTCAGACATTCTGATATATAAGATGGAGCGAGATTATTTAAGGCTTTGTAAACCATACGCAGTATTTTAAAGTCAATTCTGAATGACACAGGTAACCAGTGTAGTGACATCAAAACTGGAGAAATGTGCTCGGATTTTTTTTCCCTAGTTAGGATTCTAGCAGCTGCATTCTGCACTAGTTGCAAATGATTTGTCTTTTTTCGGTAGTCCTGAGAGGAGTGCGTTACAGTAATCTAGTCGACTGAAAACAAAAGCGTGAACTAATTTCTCAGCATCTTTCATTGATATAAGAGGTCTGACTTTTGCTATATTTCTTAAGTGAAAAAATGCTCTCCTAGTGATCTGATTAATATGCGATTTAAAATTCAGGTCACAGTCAACAGTTACCCCTAAATTATTTACCTCTGTCTTGACTTTTAATCCTAATGCATCAAGTTTATTTCTAATAACCTCATTATATCCATTATTGCCAATCACTAAAATTTCAGTTTTCTCTTTATTTAGCTTGAGAAAATTACTACTCATCCACTCAGAAACACAAGTAAGACATTGTGTTAGTGAAACAACAGAGTCGGGGTCATCAGGTGCTATTGATAAATACAGCTGCATGTCATCAGCATAGCTATGGTAGCTCATGTTATGCCCCGAGATAATCTGACCTAACGGAAGCATGTAAATTGAAAAGAGCAGTGGACCAGGATAGAGCCTTGTGGAACACCATACGGAATATCATGTGTCTTTGAGTTATAATTACCACAACTAACAAAGAATTTTCTATCTGCCAGGTAGGATTTAAACCAATTTAAGACACTGCCGGAGAGGCACACCCATTAGATAAATAGACGTTTCACCCAATTTTGCCCTGTATCTGACATTTTTTTATTCAGTTACTTGTTCTAATAATGATATGAGTGGAAAAAAAGAGAAAGGAGAAAAGGAGAAGATATTTGACAGAGACACTGAAAAACTGTGGGTGAACGACCCTCCTTACCAACTTTTACCTGAGAAACGTTCAGTCTGTATGAAAAAAACTGGATGAACTTCAGGCATGTCTGTGTCTCCAACTTGATTTGTTATAGCATTTGCAGAAACCTAGCTGACTGAAAATAATTCTAATGACGATGAGACAATTGTTGGATTCGGCGTACCCTTTCATTTGGACAGAGACGCTACCATCACCTGTAATCACACAGCAAGGGTGTCTGCCTGTAGAGAAATAAACCGGCCATGAGGGCACATCCTGCTGTCTGCAGAAAGAAGGCTGTAAGCACAACAGAAGGATGAGAGAAAGGATAAATAAGTTGTATGCTCACATGCTTCTCCGAAGCTGTCCATTGGCAGGTGCATTCTGCTAGGCATATGTTAAGTGTTAGCAATGCATCATCTACTGTAATGTGTTTTGTCATGTACTGTAGCTTGTAGTAATAAAATGTAATGCCTTTTTCATTCCAATAGATGGTACATTGTAAACATCAGCGCTGCTGCTAAGACTTCTGCTGTATAATTGTGGCAACAGACAAATCAAAACAATAAGGAAAAATTACATAGATAAAACTTGATATATCTGTATATTATAAGCTGATTTCTGTCTGTCCAGCAATTACGTCTGGTTGGGAATATTCAGTGTTAACATTTGCAATCTGCCATCTGTTGGAATGTATTGTGTAATGTACCTAATAATAAAATGCGTCGCACTTTCTGCTTGAGAATATAAGCGCAACATTCAAATATTTGAAATCTGTCTAATGTACATAGCTATAAAGACAATAGTAGAAATGAAAAATGAATACTAAAGCCATTTCAGTCTCACTGCATCCCATTTAGTTGCTGAGGGAGTTTCCACAGATCTTTACTACTATTGTGTATATTGTAAGCCATGCATGTTTACAACGTGTTTTGCGGTCTCTGCGAAGGTAGGAGATGGGAAATTGAGCTTGACATGACACCCTCTTCAAACCTAGAACAGTCTTTTCCCTACACCACGGAAGTCCTAACCCTCTTGCCTTGTCCACTGTTTAAACAAAAACCAAAGTGAAAGTATTCACAGGGCCAGCCTTTAAATCAGGAGTTTCATAGCCTTACTGGAAGGCACCTTATTCCAAACCATATTACCGTTCTGGTACCACATAATTTTTCCTCTTGACATCACGGCTATTAAATAAGGTATCCATAATGGAACCCAACACTTCATCTGTATATTTTGTATTTTATTACAATGTTCACTCTTGAGTAGGAAGGAGTGAAGCAGCTGAAAGTATTTTCAGGTTGTTATTGAGACTCAATGTCTTCTGACTCCTGATTATTATTTGAGGTATTTTAATCAGTGCTCACTAAGCAAAACTGTTTCAATTGTTTTGATACTTAAGAAGGTCCTTTGTGTACCTTCCTGGTATTGTTAAGGTATTGGCAAGTGCAGGATTATTTAATTACCGTTTATTCTTCCGTTATTTCATTATTTTAATGTCTTGTTTATTTTCGGGCAGGACGCAATTTTGTCTACTGTTCTGGATCTCATCTCGCAGGCACTGTACTCTGTAACGCAATCTGGTTTTCCAGTAAAAACAAGGTGGGTCATGTGATGTGGTCAGTATCCCTCGGTGGATAAACTCTGTGATAATAAAGTCTTCTTAGTGTTAGGTAATTTCTATTTCAATTAGTCCTAGTGTTAGAATCCTCAATCCCTTGTCTTAGAACCTGATTTTGTTCTTTGACATCAAGTTTGTTCTTGCCTTTTGGTTTTGTCATTTCGATTGCTCTGTTCTTCTGGTTTTGACTTTGGCAAACTTTGAACTTTTGTTTATATAATCTGGTGATTTCTTCACAATAATTTGGGCACTCCCTACAGAGCTCACAACAAAAACAATGGGTCATTTTTATCAGTATGTCACTTGCCCCACTTGTCACAACAGAGTGCTTGATCAGTAATGAAGGGACATTATAGGTGTTTACAAATGAAAAGCTGAACATCCACTGGGTTCATCAGACCAATGCTGTGTCCAAATCATTCCTACATATACAACAGTCTTTAAAATGGAAAAGCAGGTAGTTAAATAAATTAAAGTCTGCGACAAGGAGCCTGTTGAGTGCCTGCTTGGCTCTTTTAAATGCACTGACTGCTCCGTGTTTAAAGAACCTTTGTAATGATCTCAGAAAAAGAGATCTAAAAATAGTGCAACATTAAAAACGTTCAGGCAATGAAAAACTCCACAAAGGCAAGCAATCATGTTGTGAAGATGCAGATGAAGGGTCAGAGAACCAGAAAGTCAAAGAGATACACCAATCCCCTAAAAACTAACAAAACACAAAGAGAAAGTTAAAGGGAAAATCACCATGCAGGCCAAAGGTTCAAAAATATATATCAAAGCCAAACCTTTAGGGAATCTTTATTCATAAAATTGCACACAATTTCTGTGTTTCATACTTTCCTGCTTCCCAGACATTCCTGCTACATAATTTTGACTCAGGTGACCAGATAGACTGACAGCAGCAGCTCTCTGCATATCCAGTTCTATTGTAAGTACTTACTTCTTAACCACTTGTTTTGTGTGCTAGCATATATTTCTGATGAGAACGCTTGTCATTACTCTGAATATTTTGACAATATGAGATGTTATTTGAACTGAAATATTAATAACATTGACCAAAAGTCTCTAAATGAGCTATTAAAGGAACATACTTGAACTTAAGAGTAATGAGGATCTGTACATTTCCTGACTTTAAGGAATATCACAAGACAATTACAATAGCAAGGATCAGCCTCATTTCTTATCATTGGAATATGCATTGTTAATTATTGGACTGCTAGGCAAAATTTACAAAGAATATGGATTATTTTCCGAGAATGAAACATGCATCATTTCCATTGATATCTGTTTTTCCTCAGGATTCCAGTTGGCAACCACTCAGGCAGACACGCAGTCCAGTCATTCCTTTTGAAAATGGCCAACTACCTGCCATAGCGAAGTGTTACATAGGTGTCCCCTTGGCCTGGCCCAGCCACTCAGGTCCTCAGCAATCAGGATCCTGTGAGCTGGATCATGCTCAGGGAACCATATTGCTGTAACTGACGTTCCCTCAAAATTCAGGCAATGTGCCTCATTCACGATCCACGAGCAACCGCTCATTCAACACAAATTCAAACCAGCAGTACCCAAGAATTCTCAGAAGAGACACAATACCGAAGGAGTCCATTCTTCTTCCAAGGTCACTGGATAGCGTCCATGTCTTGCAACCATATAGCAAAACAGGGAGCACCAAGACTCTAAAGACTTGAACATTTATCCTTATATATCTCTCTTAAAAGGACACCATAGTCAAAATCAGCTATGCCCATCGCTCCCACAGTGTCTCATCCTCAACCTAACATTAAACATGCCCCAGCCCTGCTGCAGACAGGACAACCAATTGATTTCACCAACTGAGACACAAATACCCCCAGTGATCCGTAAAACTAGCACTATGGTTACCCAGTGGCGTAGCTGGGGGGGGGGGGGGGCAAGGGGGGGACATCTGTCCCCGGGCGCAGCATCCTGGGGGCGCCAAATTGATGTTATGAAATTTTAGAATGAAATGTTTTCCATTCTTACATGCACAAAAAAGTAAATAAAAAACATACACATACTCAGTCCATCACTTCATCAGTATGAGGATATCTTTTTCCTATGTTTTTTGTCTCTTTCTGATTTTGTAGTACATATTAGTTCTATATACCCAACAGACAATAATATATCCCCTCTACTACTCTAACATGCTTGACTCCCATCCAGAAACATTTTTGACGTTATTAAACAGGTCGCGCGACTGACATGAGGCATTATTATATCACTGTCTAAGTTGTTGCAAACGCCATTTCTGTGTGTCAAGTGATTTGTGTTTATGTGTTTGATAGAAAATTGATTAGGCTGTGGTGAAGTATTCTAGTAGATGGCTGCAAAAGTCTAGACGTTTCCCATTCATATTTTCATATGAATAAATTGTAAGTAATGCAGTTTTTATAAATATATAATTATTTTGCTTTATAATTTGCTATATACTTTCTTTAAAATCATTTTTAAATGCAGAAAATGAATTTTTTCTTACAAAAACTAACGACGGATTTAGATTTTAAAGAACACGAGGCGACATTATCTTCGGAGACTTGTATGAAATTTTTTTCTTAAAATACTATTATTTTAAATACATTTTTTAAAATTTTCTTTCCCTTCCCAATTGCATTTTGGCAAACAGGAGGGGGCGCAAAATCTTCAGTTGTCCCCAGGCACTGAAAACCCTAGCTACGCCTCTGTGGTTACCTGTGGGCTAAAGTTGTTATACCTGTGTTAATGGACGTGCACATCAAACACTTATACAACATGTCTGATAAGGGCACAACTGTACACGTTAGGGTTTTACAGTTTGTACTATACAAACAAGTAAGAGAGGGTAAAGTTACAGTTTATCTGACATAGGCCTAATGACCTTTCTGCCCCCCAAGAGCAGCCCCTCCCCATGTATTCTACAGTTTGGTATGGTGCTGGCTATTATAAATGATTTAAATGCTATTGTACAATGATCTGACACTGAGTCTGTTAACCAATGATGGTTCTACGTTCCATCTACTGTGAGATTCCATTTCAAGCGCTGGGTTTTGCCAACCAGGACTAAAAAAGAGAAAAATAACTTGTGGGACTCAAGTAATAGCCAGTCATGATTCTTGCCATAATTACAGCTGTCAACAGGCAAAAATGCAGTCCGAACACAATGCTAAAATAACAGGTCAGGAGCCGTGATTTAAATGCAGAGACCACTGATTTCTAAAAGTGGCATCTCTAATTGTGAATGGGTGATCATTAGAAGGTGTTGGGACACTATAGTTAAACACTCCGTCTCCTGCACTAGTTTTATTTAGTGTTGGATGTCTCCATCTCCTAATCAAAATACACGCTCAAGGGTAAAGGCATCAGTGGATGGTATAGGGATTACGTGCGGACAGTTAACCACTAAATGTAATTGATAACCAGAAAAGAGAATTACTATTGTACTTTCTGGTTGGAAAGATCCTTAATGCAGACATTTTATTTTTAATTCTGATAAAAAATAAATATTTTATTTTGTTAATGTTGTTAACTTAATTATGAAGCTATCTCATTTCTCTTGTAACAGCTGCAGAAATACAGCTATGAAGAACCCGGGTATGATTACAGAATATGCAGCGCATGGCCATCTCTCACCCCACGGGAGAGTAAAGGCCATAGTATGTGTGATAAGATGCTCGGGTGGCAGGAGGTTTTAAGGGCATGGGCACTGGCGAGACTGCACAGTGCCATGGAAAAGGTGACCCACACTGGCAGGTGCAAAGCAACTAGAAATACAAGTGGCAGAACACATGGCACACTAGAGATGGGCCTAGATCTTCAGAGAGGCAGCACTTCTGGACAGTGAGAAGAACCAGAATAACATAATATTTATATATAATATTTATAACGGGGTGCTAGAAAGCAAGTGCATTAGTAGGTGCCATTCTGTTTTGAGAAAAAGTGAAGTGAGGAATTGCTGGCAACAGGTTGCAAGATCTGTAGGCCTACATATGGTGGCATGTGGTCTCTACCTGGAGAAGCTAATGCTGCACTCCATTTACCTCGGAACTCAGAATGACGTCACACCCAAGTTGACCACGTTCCAGTAAAACCAACAAGGACGCGTGTAGGAAAACTCTTGTTGTGCTTGCTCCTTCAGAATAAAAAGCAGTTGATAGCAATGGATTATGCAGTATTTTGCATATCCAAACACCATAGCAAAATGTGTACAGATAGAAGTTGAACAATACTGTATATATGTCTGATTTAATGAGGCACAAATAAACAGAAGTGCTAATACACAGTATAATACTACAGTTTTCACTAAGGTTTGCGGTGTAAGTCACCATCTTGGATTGACGTCATGATCTGAAGTCGGACAAAGTCACACATGAAAGACCACACCTGAGTTTCTGAGTTGGAAACCCAATTTAAGGGGGCACTCCAGCTGAATATTCCAACCAGGAACTTGGACATTCCGTCTTCCCACTTCAGATGAAAGGCAGCATAAGGCCTGGTTGCAGGACAGTCAGGAGAACAGTGTTCTCCCATCAATTTTGGGGTAGTATAGATTTTCCCTTTAATGGACAACAAAGCAGTTGCTGTGAAGCTCTTCAGAGACTGCTAAATTCTTATGGCGCAGGCCTGCCAAAAGAAATTCTCTTATAATGGGGACTGAGGCAGACCTCTTGACCTTTAATGTCTGAGTGTTAAAATGTCTTATGGTAGATGTGTACTGAATCTGGTGGTTTGAAAAGGCCAGCACAGAGTGATGGGAGATTAGATGAAGAATGATTTTTGGGGGAAGCACGGTGGTGCAGTGGGTAGTGCTGCTGCCTTGCAGTCAGGAGACCCGGGTTCACTTCCTGGGTCCTCCCTGTGTGGAGTTTGCATGTCTTCCCTGTGTCTGCGTGGCTTTCCTCCCACAATACAAAGACATGCAGGTTGGGTGCATTGGCGATTCTAAATTGTCCTGTGTGTGCGCGCCCTGCCCGGGGTTTGTTTCCTGTCCTGTGTTGGCTGGGATTGGCTCCAGGTGACCCTGTAGTTAGGATATAGTGGGATGGATGGATTCTTGTATTTTGGTATATTTTGCCTTTACTCAAAGTAACCTACAAAGTCATTGTTTTATTTTTTTTAAACTAGGAGCTGATGCAGGTTTAGGGTTTGTTCAGGGTTAAATCCACACTATCTTTAGGGGTTTTAACGGGCTTAATGCTTATTCATAATGATGACTACAATATTATATTAAATGATCCACTCTGTTAAAAATAAAAACCAAAATGAGCCCGTGTGTTTTAAACATAATTCCCAAAGACCTGTCAACAAGAATACAGCAATATATTTAACAAAACAACATCATGAGAATAACATTTCCTAAAGATGATTAGTTTTACGGAAATACACCGGCACAAGAGCGACAGCAGCTCCCAAATCAAGCCGCCCATTGTTGACAGCGGCGGGGACAATAATCCTAATCCACACGCGGCGGGTAGGCGCTCTTTCGCTTGGCAGGCGCTGAAGTCGCTCGGTTTCCTTCTGCTTCTCGCTTTGCCTTCTCTCTCATGTTTTCCCATTTTTGTAGCCGCCCGCTGCAATTATTATCGGCGTTTCATTGTGGCGCGCGTGAGCCGAGCGCCCGTTTTCCCCCGCGATGCTCCAGAGGTTCCTTAATCCTGTATGTAAATTACAGCCAATAGAGGATGGCGTTGAGTTGGGCTGGGATTAGCGGAGGGGCGAATGAGTTTCAATTTTACTGGATTACAGAACAAAGAGAGGAAAAAGGGGGCGCCGAGCACCGCTAAAGAGAAGAGAAGGGGAAGGGGAGCGGTAATCCGGTCCGGAGGTGCCGCGGGCCACACTGAGTGACGGGGACAGCCGCTCGGGATGTGCCGGATTAAACCTGCGGCCCGGGAGCACATTTAGGAAAGACGCTTCTAGTCGTTTGGGTCGGATTATCCACACAGAAGGAGGCATTTGCCTCCCCCACCTCTGCTATTCCGGGATTGCAGCGTTTGGGATTGTACCCGATTGTTCCTTTTTCCCCATTTTGGGTAAGTTTTTACGTGTTACAGTTCATATTTTCCATTTGGGTATTTTCGTTTTCATTTAGACAAAAAATAAACAAAATACCAGATATGAAGCGTTCCTGGAGACACGTGACTCAATTGTATCTGCCAGGATTATAATTTTTTGGAGGCGTATGTTTATGTGTTTTGTAGATGATCGGGGAAAAAAGAACGCAAAAAGGAACGATGGGGTTAAGGGGATCCCCTTGCTGAGTTTTTTTTTTTCTTTGGCTTGCTGCTGCGCGTTTAGAACAGGGGAGTTGCCTATCAAGGGGTTGGGGCGGCAATCGAGAATAAAGAGAATATAGAAGAGAATACGGCAGTAATTGAGCCTGCGTTGTTTACCTCTGTTGTTCTTAGCCTAGATCCGAATCGCCTGTCTGCAGTGCCGTCCCACCGGGACTCTGATGCAGCCGGCTAGCTTCACGTGCCCGTAACTGTCAACAGCCGTCCTCATTTGCATATCGGTGCTTCACACCACACACATCCGCGTGTCTCCTTCGGAGCGTTTATACGAGCGACCTAACCTCATTAATTACAATATAGCGCCTTCCACTGGAAAGTACTTATCCGGCCAGTAAGCAAATGCAGGTGAAAACCTTCAGTAATTGATTTTATTTTTTCCTTGAACATTTTCAAAGGTTCAGCGCCCATTAGCTCGGAAAACCTGTTTTGATGGTCAGTACTCAATTGAGACTATATAGCGCCCTGCTAAAGTGACTCCACAAATACCTCCACGTTCGTTGTGTAGTAAGGGGTTAAGCAGATTTTAATATTAGATATCCGTGCCAGTCTTTCAGTCCACCGTTACTGTTTGTGTGACTTTAATAATGAGATGTCGCAAACTGATTTGTCTTCGTTTACCAATAACGCAGAGAACAAAACAATGGTGTGCAACTGACAAAACCGGGAATGAATTCAACGGGAAAGCATTCAGGGAAATCAACAATAAGGGAGGTTAGCAATTCTGGAAGTAGATTATTTTTTTTTTTGCCACTTGTTTATCAATATTTGAATTCTTTAAGATTATTTTTTTAATATAAAATCCCATACGTTGCTTTTTTAGTGTATTTATTGCATGTGATGTTTTATTTTAAGTGTACAATAATAATGTGCAGCACTAGTTAAAGTTTGTTTTATAAAAATACATTGAAGGTAATGTTGGGTTCTGCTGGAAAGGCGTCCCATCCAGGTTGTTTCCTGCCTTTTATTCCGTTCTACCAGAGTGGGGCTCCAGCCTCTATGACCCATATTTGGACAGTGAATGGAGATAAAAAAAAAAAATTAAGTGGGAGAAGAAAATCACTAAAATTCTCTTAAATACTTAATGGCTTACTCAGGCAATGAAATATAATACTTCATAATATTACATAACTTAGGTGTAATGTACTTCACTTGTTTTGCTTTTTTTCTTTAGATAAAGTGTGTATGTACAGCATGTCTTCTTGCACCTTTCAAGTGAGCTGTTCTGGAGATTCTTAGAAGAAGTTAAAGGCCTAGGTGATCTGTTGATAATCCCCCATTCAGCCATCTTTCCATTTTCGTAATTCCTTGTGTACTTAAGATTTATGGAAAGCAAGAGCCTATTTTGGCAGCATTGTGTGCAAGGCAGGAACCAACCATGGCCGGGGTGCCAGTCGATCACAGGATTGCTGGATTACAGTGCATCTAAATAGGTGTGTTTATTGTTTTAAAAGGATGACCTAAGCGATAGAACCACCTATAAGCTAAGAACAACAGAAAGAAATTGGAGTTCTAGCCACAAATACAGGGTCACTGTGAAGTCCTGGTTCAGTTTCAAATAATCATAACGTCAGTTCTATACATGATACAGCGAATCTGTAAAAAGGGTAAGTGAAGGAATTGCCTAATTTTTACATAAATGTATTCGTGAAATCGTAAATTTTCAACTTGTCCACTATCGCCATGTATGCAAACTGCGATACGTTTCTGAAGCTCTGTAAATATGTTTTGCAGTTGATTTTCAGTAATCGCATTAGTTATCTTAGTCCAAAATTCATCTAAATAATGTGGTTTAGTTGTGTGGTGCATCTTTCTCATGATGGGTTCTAAATCTTCTTTGGGCCACGATGACTGGTCAGCCACAGGATACAGTTTACTTTCTCTTTCATTGAAGACATGGGTCAATTGTAATTCTGAAAACAATAATGAACTCACTTAAAATTCATAAACCATTACACATATATTAATAAACTATGATGAAATAGATGAATCATGCTTTACAATGTTCTTTACAGATTGATTTTGTCCTGCATACAACAGAAGGTACCGAAGTAATAACTTAAATCTGCACCACTTTATAATGATCTTGTATGTGATAGGTAGATAAATCAGGACAGCACAAAATAATCTTGTTTTTTTAACATATAGTTGTCACATATAAAGTCTCTAAAACTAACAAGATTAAAAAAACGACTATATTGTCTTTTGTTAGATTGGGTGCTGATTATTTCTATACATTTTGCCATTAGAACTATTTTTTGTTTCAGGTAGGGTTTTCTCATACACACTTTTTTGCCATATTTTGGGTTACATTTTGATGTGAGGGAGGCATCATAATATCAGAAAGAACATAAAATATAAGATGAATGTTTAACCCTTTTTCAAAAAAATTAAAGTCTTAATATTTTATGCTACAAGAATGTTTATGAAATGATGCCACCTAACACTCTCGTAGTGTCACTTGTGTTATTCAAAAATGTATGGTTTCCTTGCAAGCACTAACGTTGCCTGCTCATGTGCTTTTTCTCTACTTGGGACAATAGAAAGAGATTCAGCAAGGATGTTGAGATCAACAAATCAAAAATAAATATTGGCATTATGTTTTCATTTAGTTTTCTAGATTATACTTTGAGACGGGGCCAGTTTTTATCTTGGGGATCATCAGTATTTTTACATGGGTTGATTACCAGAAGGGGTGTTTGGAGTGTGTCTTCAAGGTTTAATTCCTACACTGGATCCCATGATGCTGACATAAGCTCTGCATAAGTTTTGATGGCATAAGACATACCAGTACCTCAGCTTTACATGGATACGTAGAGAGTGAGGTTTCAGCATGCTGTAGGATTAAGATGTAAGTAATCCTATGCTAGAACATTGATTAAATCGAAAATGCATTATACAGTAAATTGTTAGTGTTTTGCAGAAATATACTTCAGCTCCATTGGTATTAACTATTAACAATACCACATACATAAAGCTCCATGCATATACACTCACCTAAAGGATTATTAGGAACACCTGTTCAATTTCTCATTAATGCAATTATCTAATCAACCAATCACATGGCAGTTGCTTCAATGCATTTAGGGGTGTGGTCCTGGTCAAGACAATCTCCTGAACTCCAAACTGAATGTCAGAATGGGAAAGAAAGGTGATTTAAGCAATTTTGAGCGTGGCATGGTTGTTGGTGCCAGACGGGCCGGTCTGAGTATTTCACAATCTGCTCAGTTACTGGGATTTTCACGCACAACCATTTCTAGGGTTTACAAAGAATGGTGTGAAAAGGGAAAAACATCCAGTATGCGGCAGTCCTGTGGGCGAAAATGCCTTGTTGATGCTAGAGGTCAGAGGAGAATGGGCCGACTGATTCAAGCTGATAGAAGAGCAACTTTGACTGAAATAACCACTCGTTACAACCGAGGTATGCAGCAAAGCATTTGTGAAGCCACAACACTTACAACCTTGAGGCGGATGGGCTACAACAGCAGAAGGCCCCACCGGGTACAACTCATCTCCACTACAAATAGGAAAAAGAGGCTACAATTTGCACAAGCTCACCAAAATTGGACAGTTGAAGACTGGAAAAATGTTGCCTGGTCTGATGAGTCTCGATTTCTGTCGAGACATTCAAATGGTAGAGTCAGAATTTGGCGTAAACAGAATGAGAACATGGATCCATCATGCCTTGTTACCACTGTGCAGGCTGGTGGTGGTGGTGTAATGGTGTGGGGGATGTTTTCTTGGCACACTTTAGGCCCCTTAGTGCCAATTGGGCATCGTTTAAATGCCACGGGCTACCTGAGCATTGTTTCTGACCATGTCCATCCCTTCATGACCATGTCCATCCCTTCATGACCACCATGTACCCATCCTCTGATGGCTACTTCCAGCAGGATAATGCACCATGTCACAAAGCTCGAATCATTTCAAATTGGTTTCTTGAACATGACAATGAGTTCACTGTACTAAAATGGCCCCCACAGTCACCAGATCTCAACCCAATAGAGCATCTTTGGGATGTGGTGGAATGGGAGCTTCGTGCCCTGGATGTGCATCCCACAAATCTCCATCAACTGCAAGATGCTATCCTATCAATATGGGCCAACATTTCTAAAGAATGCTTTCAGCACCTTGTTGAATCAATGCCACGTAGAATTAAGGCAGTTCTGAAGGCGAAAGGGGGTCAAACACCGTATTAGTATGGTGTTCCTAATAATCCTTTAGGTGAGTGTATACGGTACAAACACATGTTGTGCATATATAATGGATATATATCCATGTTGGGTACCTACTTTGTCCAAATTTAAAACAAAAGTCCACAAAGATTCATTTAAAAGTACAGAGCTCTCTGATTTTCATGGGGAGCTACATTTTTCACTATAATGGCAGCGTTGGGTGCAAAGTGGGTAGCAGCTTTAAATGGATGCCAGCTTTTATCAGAGCATGTGGACACACACAGCTATAATCATTCATACCAGGCCAATTCAGAGCTGCCAGATGAAAATAACCTCCTACTTTATAGTGTATTGTTTTGCCCAAGAGTGTCATAAGTAAGTAAAAGGCGTAAGTCTGTCTGCCACAGGATCATCCATTTATCTATTTTATATTCACAAAGAAATGCACAGTTTAAAAAAATCATGCCTCAAAAATGTTTTGTTTTAATTTTAGTTTGCCTCAGGACTCTGCTCTGTACACAAGACAGTATTACTACTACTATATTTATATTTATTATAATATACAGTCATATGAAAAAGTTTGGGAACCCCTCTCAGCCTGCATAATAATTTACTCTACTTTTAACAAAAAAAGATAACAGTAGTATGTCTTTCATTTCCTAGGAACATCTGAGTACTGGGGTGTTTTTCGAACAAAGATTTTTAGTGAAGCAGTATTTAGTTGTATGAAATTAAATCAAATGTGAAAAACTGGCTGTGCAAAAATTTGGGTACCCTTGTAATTTTGCTGATTTGAATGCATGTAACTGCTCAATACTGATTACTTGTAACACCGAATTGGTTGGATTAGCTCGTTAAGCCTTGAACTTCATAGACAGGTGTGTCCAATCATGACAAAGGGTATTTAAGGTGGTCAATTGCAAGTTGTGCTTCCTTTTGACTCTCCTCTGAAGAGTGACAGCGTTGGATCCTCAAAGCAACTCTCAAAAGATCTGAAAACAAAGATTGTTCAGTATCATGGTTTAGAGGAAGGCTACGAAAAGCTATCCCAGAGGTTTAAACTGTCAGTTTCAACTGTAAGGAACGTAATCAGGAAATGGAAGGCCACAGGCACAGTTTCTGTTAAACCAAGAAAAATACAGGAGTGGCATATGTACAGGATTGTGAGAAGGGAGGTGATCTGTGGGTTGTCTGTAACCAAAGACCTGCAAGAACATCTTGCTGCAGATGGTGTATCTGTACATCATTCTACAATTCAGCGCAATTTGCACAAAGAACATCTGTATGGCAGGGTGATGAGAAAGAAGCCCTTTCTGCACTCACGCCACAAACAGAGTCGTTTGCTGTATGCAAATGCTCATTTAGACAAACCAGATTCATTGTGGAACAAAGTGCTTTGGACTGATGAGACAAAAATTGAGTTATTTGGTCATAACAAAAAGTGCTTTGCATGGCGGAAGAAGAACACCGCATTCCAAGAAAAACACCTGTTACCTACTGTCAAATTTGGTGGGGGTTCCATCATGCTGTGGGGCTGTGTGGCTAGTTCAGGAACTGGGGCCCTTTATTAAAGTCAAGGGTCGGATGACTTCAACCCAATATCAACAAATTCTTCAGGATAACGTTCAAGCATCAGTTACAAAGTTGAAGTTACACAGGGGTTGGATATTCCAACAAGACAATGACCCAAAACGCAGTTCGAAATCTACAAAGACATTCATGCAGAGGGAGAAGTACAATGTTTTGGAATGGCTGTCACAGTCCCCTGACTTGAATATCATTTGAAAATCTATGGGATGATTTGAAGCAGGCTGTCCATGCTCGGCAGCCATCACATTTAACTGAACTGGAGAGATTTTGTATGGAAGAATGGTCAAAAATACCTCCATCGAGAATCCAAACACTCATCAAAGGCTATAGGAGGTGTCTAGAGGCTATTATATTTGCAAAAGGAGGCTTAAATAAGTATTGATGTAATATCTCTGTTGGGGTGCCTAAATTTATGCACCTGTCTAATTTTGTTATAATGCATATTAAATATTTTCTGTTAATCCAATAAACTTAATGTCACTGCTGAAATACTATTGTTTCCATAAAGCATGTCATATATTAGAAAGAAGTTGCTACTTTGAAAGCTCAGCCAATGATAAACAAAAATCCAAAGAATTAGAGGGGTTACCAATATGACTTTCATATGACTATATATATATATATATATAATATATATATAGTGAACGGAACCCGGGCACAGACAGGCAGACATGTTGTTTTTCCACCACCACACGTTTATTTACAATATATACAAAGTCAAAAATCAGTGCACACACAAATCCCACAAAGTCCTGGCCACACAATGCCTTCTTCTTCGGGCCGCCTCCACACTCTCTTCTGCTTCGTCCTGCTTCCACCCGACTCCAGCCTCGAATGAAGGGAGGCGGCCCCTTTTATCCTCACCCGGATGTGCTCCAGGTGGGTTCCGGCAATCACCCGCCGACACGCCCCTGTGTGGCGGAAGTGCCGGCTGCATCCCCGGAAGCACTCCGGGTGTCCCTGCTCTTCTTTGCCCAGCACTTCCTGGTGTGGCGGAAGTGCTGAGGTCCAGGGCTCCAGAGCTATGGGGGCGCCCCCTGGTGGCGACCACGGGCCCCTACAGGGTGGAGCTTCGAAGCTCTGTACCCATGGCCCCCAAAGGAACCAGGGCGGTCGCCCCCAGATGG
The DNA here is from genome assembly GCA_026402145.1 of Polypterus bichir lapradei. Classification (NCBI taxonomy): domain Eukaryota; kingdom Metazoa; phylum Chordata; class Cladistia; order Polypteriformes; family Polypteridae; genus Polypterus; species Polypterus bichir. Next base: position 98,867,908 of record JANRMT010062814.1, read on the forward strand.
TCTGGGGAAGGCGCAAGCCCTCCTCCGGTCCTCCTGGGCATCCCGGCTGCGTCTCCACCCCAACCACCTCTGACAGTGCCCCACTGCCAGCGAAGACCACTCGGGAGGAGCGGCACGTCCCGCGAGGGCAGCTTACCCCCAAAGCGGGTCCTACTCCTGGGAAGCCGGGGTCCGGCCCTGTTCTCCCAACAGGCATAGGGGCGGAGACGCCACCTGGACACAACCACCTGGCGTTCTCCTGTGCCTCGCACAGGCCGTGCTCCCCCCTCGTACTGGCACCCCGGAGCCCACTCCTTCGGCACCCCCTCCGAGGTTTTCGTGCCCCTTTGGCTGGAGCCACTCGCCCCTTCGTAGCCTCCGCCAGCTGTGGCAGCACCCCCTCGCCAGCAGAGAGTCTTCCTGTCAGATGGCCCGTCGCATGAGGGCAGGTTCCCAACGAAGCGGGTCCTATTGCACATCCAGGGTCCGGTCCTGCAACAAACAGAAAGACGGGGGCAGAGCCGCTGCCTGGACACCCTTCCCTGGCGTCCCCTTGTGCCACGCACTGGCAGCGCTCCCCCCTCCGACCGGCACCCCAGCACTTGCCTGTTCGGCACCCCCTCCGTGGGTTCCGTGTCCCACCTGTCGATGTAACAGACGGGACCGCCTTCAGTCCTTTCCTCCCCGCTGACTTTACAGGTTCCCTCTGCCCCTACAGAGGGCGGCCAGCACTCGGACGTGTGCACCCAGCACCACGTCCCTTTCTATCGGAGGAACCGGCATTCACCCTTCGATTCCTCCTGGTGCTCTGGGATGCCCTGACGGTCTGAGTCTCCTTATTGCATAAAAAGAGACTCCTTCCCATCTGCGGGAATATATATATAATTTTGTGTGTGTGTGTGTGTGTGTGTATATATATTTATAGTTTATTTATAGTATAAAGTATATAGTATATAGATTTATAGTAGCATCATTTTATAAAGACAGTTCTGAAATATTACAAATGCAAGATTAGCGCACAGTCCCCGTATTATTATGAAAATCTATTCTAAGAGGATTAAAATGGTATGATAAAGGATAAATAACAAAATTACGTGTAATTAAAAAAAATCTGAAAACATCTGACACTTCTGGCTAGTTGCTATTTACAGGTCCAGTATGAGATCACAGAATTCTCCTATCGAACTTTCATAGCAAAAACATATTTACATTCATATAGGAATACTCCTTCCCCTTCACTGCATCATTTTAAAAATATCATTAGGCAGTAGTTTTAGACCACCTTTAAATGATTTTCAGTTATCTTTATAAAATTGCCAATAACAAGCCTCAGATGTCTCTAGTTGTGAGTACGGTAGCACTTTTGGCCTTCTCCTCCTTATCTTATAAATCTTGATTGAATGATGTGAGATGTTGCTGTGATGTACTGTAAATGATGGAAGATATTCTTGCACAGATGTAGTGCTCTACATATATATATGGCAACATTGTAGTTCAATGTTTTTAAAATAATCCAAGCTTTTAATTTAACAGTAAAGGAAAACAATAGGAATGTTCTCCACAAATACACTTTCAAGGTCGGGAAAATAGATGAATGTATGGATGCGCGGCAAGATTGAAGATGACTGTTTCAGCCTTAGACTATAACAAATGCAATTACAAAATATAGCAATATATACTACTCCAGAAACTTGCATATGTAATACATTATTTTGTAAATACAGTTACAAGAATAAAAAGAACATTGATTAGATTTTTTATTTTGGTTTGATATACTTCATTAATCCATAAGGAAAAATTGTCTTTTTGCATGGCCTTTGGGGGTCAGAACATAGGGTCAGCCATTGTACAGCATCTCTGGAATAATTTTCAGGTTAAGGGCCTTGCTCAAGGGCTCAATGGAGAAGGATCCCTTCTGGCAGCAACAGGATTTGAACCTTCCAGATACCAGCACACATCCTTAGCCTCAGAGCCACCACTCCGCCCTAACTGACCATTGCACTACGGTCAGTGCAGTAGTTAGCAATGCTTCCTAAGGCTTCTGGGAGCCTGTCCAGCTGCTGTTTGCATGTGCTTTGCACAATCACTTTCTGCCTTACATGGTCCAGTGCTGTTTGGACATGTTTTTGTTTTTACCTTCCACAAGAACTCTTTTTCCACCAAAATCACCACAGCTGCATTTCTTTTCCCCACTCCACTTCTTCCAAGGTGTGTTTTGTCTTCCTCCTCTCCCAGCTCCCACATCAAGAGCACAGGGGCACAGTTGGAAACTTGTTAAGGGTAAATTTTGCACAAACATTAGGAAGTTTTTCCTTACACAGATAACCATAGACATTTGGAATGAGCTACCAAGTAGTGTGGTAGACGGTAAGACTTTAGGGACTTTCAACGCTAGACTTGATGCTTTTTTAGAAGAATTAAGTGGATAGGACTGGTGAGCTTTGTTGGGTTGAATGGCCTGTTCTTGTCTAGATTGTTCTATTGTTCTAAGGCAGACCAGGGTGTACCTCCAGTGCTGCAAAACTGTACCCAGGATGCACTTCTGGGACAGGCAGAAACTCTTTAGGACAGGGGACTTTCCTCTCAGCAGCCTCCTCTTGCAGCACCCTAGGAACAGAGCAGGGCTGCTTATCAGGACTACAACTTGCATGCAGCACTATAGGTGTGCACACAGGAATCCTGTCAATGGGATAATGCCACCCAGCCTCCTTGGGGAGGACATGACCCGTGGAGGCAGTCCTTCTATTATAATGTTATCTCAACCAGAAAAGGGAACATCCAATATCCCAGCTGGGGTGCCCATCCATCCGTGTGAACCATCCAAGGACATCCTGGCTGAGTATGGGACCATCCATTCTGGTTGGGATGGCAGCCAATCTATGTCAACTGTTTTGTGAAATAAAGAAATCATACCTGTCTTTTTTACCTGTGGGATATAAGCTTTAACAACAAATTTTGTTTTAGAATATTTGATAGTGAATGGCATAAGGAGCTTCCAGACTAAATTTAAGATTATAATCCACTGTATTAATTCTGTAGTCAAATCTGAACATAAGTATATACATAAGGGTTCTTCTTATAGTTTAAGCACTGCTGATGTAATTACATTTCATCTTTGGTGGGTTGCACGGTGGTGCAATGGCTGCCTCCTGGTTTCAATGTTGGGGTTCCAGTTCTGTGTGAAATTACTGTATATACTCGCGTATAAATCGAGTCTCGAAACCGAAAAAATGATATTAAAATCAGACCTCAACTTATATGCCTGTTCAAAAATACGGCACTTAATTATTATTTTTTTTTAAATCTTCTTGCCTCCTCCAATCTTGCACCAGTTTCTCAGACACATCGAATTTTGTTGCAGCAGCACAGTTACTAATTTCTTTCACCACTTCAATGACTTTTAATTTAAAACCAGATTAATATTTTCTTCTGATCGAACGCTCTCGTTGATAAGGGATGCTCTTATGATAAAGGTGTATGAGGGTGTGAGATACAAAAAAACACAAAACAGTGCAAACGTTGCTTCGGAATAGTTTGGGTATTACTGTGTAGTCACGTAGGCACAATACATAGAAAAAAAAAAGGCAGTATGCTCTGTGGTTACTCTCTCAGGTGGGCATTAGCATATCATAATCTCTTGGACCAATAGCGTGAGATTTCTGCATTCGACTTGTACGACCGACACTATAAAATACCAGAAATTATACGGTAAAATCAAGCCCCGGCTTATAAACGGGAGAACTTAAATGCGAGTATATACGGTAATTTCTGTGTGGAATTTTTACATATTGTCTGTGCTTATATAGATTTTACTTCAGATACTCCAGTTCTTCTTATATATCCCAAGACATGTGTATTTGGTTAATTAGCATCTATAATTGGGCCCATTGTGAGAGTGTATGTGTGTGTGTGCCTGTGTGAGTGGGCACTGTAATTTCCCGACTGTCCATCTGGGCTAGATTGTTGATTGGTGCCCACTGCTGCCTGAATAGGTTCTGCTCCTACATGATGCTTAATTGAATTAGGTGGGATTCAGGAAGTCGATTAACTGTGATTTGTATGGTGTGGGTGTATATGTTTGTATTTTAAGGTGCTTCAGAGAGGAGTGTACTGTAGGTCAGAATGAGGAGGCACAGTTCTAGGGAATTCAGATCTGGTACTTGATAGTGTTTGTCTGTCATGTGAATTAATTTTCTACAAGATTTCTGTTTGAACACACATTACAGCAATGCTTTTTTATTCTTTAAAAACATTATCACCCAAAACACTTTGTATCATACCATACCATAACTCTTGTACCTTGAAGATCAATTCACAAGTACACTGCAGAGAAACCAGAAAATGTAAACCACCAAATATTTTAACTAAAAACACACCCAACCCAATGTTGCAAGTATCAATTCATCTTATTGTACACACAAAAATAAACCTGGCTTTGATGTATGACAACTGGAAGGTTTTGAACTGCGATTTATTCAAAATTGCTTTAGCCGCCGAGATGAGATGAAAAAACAACCTATTAGTGTTGAAAAGCAGTGGGTCACCTGCCCACCCTGATGTTTGACAGACCAACTACTCACTGTGCTTTTTGTCCTGCAGTTTGTTCGAATGTAATTGTAAGATTTACAGGGTATATGCCCCTGTTTAAGAAGAAAGGCCATTTGTGAATTTCTTTTTTTAAAAGCATGTTTCATACTTTCAAAACACTGTTGTGAAAGAGTACTTCCATGTTTTTCATGTGCAATTAGTTAGACAGCACGCATCTGTCAGTGTCTTGCATCCCATTATGCTCCGTGTTAAAGCCTATTCTCCATTTTTCTTATCACATTGACTTTTGAGCAGTGCAGTATACACTTAATCCATTTAGTTGCATTTTAATTTGATAAAAAAACAGTTAATCATAGGTTGGTTGTTAAGATGATCAAGCAGGAAATCAATGGTAACCTATTTTTCTTCCAAAAAGCTTACAGTTCCAAAAGCAGTGTACATTGCACATCACCAGTATTTTTTTTTGCATAAATGATGATGATATACTTTATTTATCCCAGAGGGGAAATTGTCTTTTTGTATGACCATAGGGGCTCAGAACACAGAAAGAACAAGATGGCAGACTACAATCTAATCAGTGTTAGCCTGCTGTCACCATTTATTTTGTGGAAAGATATTTTGCAATTATTAAGCTGGTAGAGTGGTCACGCATGCTACCACCAACCACAGTAATGTCATGGGTGCTGTAGGCCACTTCTTCAAACCCATCTGTACATCTTAAAATCACTTCCTTGGTTTTTACTCGACACATAATGGCATCAAACCCTACATCTGTTGATGTTCTTAATTGCTTCAGTACCATTGTTCAGATGTGTGGAGTGATGAGTTCACAATGACTTAAGTGTTTTGTTGGTCAGATTTTAGACCCATAATGTGTAATCCTCTCTCTCTATATAAAATCCAACACCTGTCTGTATGTCTGTCCGCTTTTCATGAGTGAACTACTTAACGGATTTAGATTGGGTTTCTTTCTATAATTTGCTTGAACATTTCAATTCATTTGCGACTTCTCTAATTGCGCTAAGTATCATAGTTTGGTTGCAGCACCAATTTATTCATGCAAATCTGAGAGACAGGCTGTGGGCCAAGGGGATGGGGAGGCGAGACCCCAGGAGTAGGGTGCCAATTGGGGTCATCCTCACTCACACGCCAGCCTCCATTCAAGTCGCTCTACCTCACGCCACGTGTTGGAGCGTACCTTGCCTCTGCTTAGCTGGTGATACATGTTTGTTCAGTAGACATTATCATCTAGAGATTGTTAAAGCGTAACACTTGACGTTTTTGAGAGAGAGATCACAGCTATGTGTGTTTTAGAGGGTACATGCTCATTGGCAGAGATATCATGGTCACTTACACTTTTCTCCGCATGCGGGGGACACTCTCCCATCAGAGCTAAACATGATCAGATACAGTGGCAACATTTTACATTTTTGGCAAAGAGATCACAACTACATTCTTGCAAAACCAAAAATATTGTATATCAAGAGGCCCTTGGATATGAAAACTATAAATATAATTTCTTCTCAATACAAAGTATTACATTTTTCTTTATTTTTTTTATTGATTTTTAAAGTATGTCCTGTTTCACTACTACATGGGCGGAACCGTGGGGGACAGCTAGTATACAGTATTTTAACTTCTGTGTGTGATATTTTCCATTTATTTACATTAAATGTCATCTGGCACATAATCGGCCTAATTCTGACAGATCTGTCTTTAATAGTTCTACTGACCTGTTAATCCCCTTTATTTTTAAATTCTGCATTTGGTGGTGTTTCCTGCAATGTATCTCTTATTTAGTTTGTGTTTCACTGCCAGTTTACTTTAAAGCATTTTGTGTGCTTATGTCTAAATCATTTAAATGTAAGTCTGTGTGTGACACTTCAACTCGGGTTATGTCTGATATTAGTATTGTCTTTCATTGTTGCCCTTTCAGATCAAATTGAAGCAAACTGAAAGACTTTTAAGCGGAAATATGACTGGTATTCTATGAGATGCTGCACGAACACTTCTTTGTAATTAGGTATTAGGCCTGTAAAGTGGGCTACCTTCTCCAAAGGTTCAAGTGATGAATGTTTATCTGTTATTTTAGTATACACTAGAAGGAACCTGTCTCTGTGATTACTTATAAAGCTTCTTTAGCTGAATCATTTTAGTGCTTGCAAAGACCCATGGATTTTGCATTTTCATCTGATGGTAGACTTAATTTTATATTATAACACTTAATGCACTACACTAGGGTTAGTTATGAAAGGTCCATCCATCTATCAATTAGCGTACCTGTCTGTGTCTCGCATGACAGTATTTGAACACAAGGCCAGAATCAGTCCTGAATGAGACTTTATTTTTGGAAAGAACAATAAGGATTAAAAAAAAAGCACATTGCCAATTACTGGAGAATATACTGTATAGCCAGATAAAATATTATATTGATGAGTACTTCTTGCAGTAAAATCTGCTCCTTTTGAAATCTGATTTGCATGCCCTTGCAACATATTCATGCCCATCTGCTAAAGTACACATTAATTGAATTAAACTCCAGCAGATCTAGCCCCAGAGTTGTTTTTCCTAAGGAGTAAATTAATAAATTGAGGATGACATTCTTGCAAGAAGCCACAGGCATGTGATCTGAATTTAAACAAATCTGATCAATGCCGGGTACACAGGCAGGCCTGTCGGTATTTTTATACTGTACTGTACGTGCTTATTTGATTTTTGGGTAACATTTTTTTTTTCCTCAGGAAGGCTTAATCCTATCAGACCCCATCGAGTGATCATAATATGAAACAGGAAAGCAAAACCACACATGTCCTTATGTGAAATTGAGCAGATTTCCTGAATGCTTGAGAGCGTTATATACTTGGCTCCTTTGAAATTGTTTTCCCTGATCTTTTTCTTTTTGCTTTGAAATTAGAAAGTGCACTCAAATGATCTTAGTTTAGTTAAAATGAAATGATGTTGAGAGGGGCTCAAGACCTCCTTGGGATGGTTCTTTTCAAAACAAATTGGTTTTTGTTTGTTAGCTGCAATGTGAAAGGCTTTGTAATAAGAGCATAAAAGGAACTGAAACTTAGTGGGTGAAAAAAACGGGAAGAGAACCTCGGCTTTTAAGGTGACTGAGTTGGTTATATGGTAAGCTTGCATTCTTCCCTGTAGGAAGACAAGCTGCATGAGAATTTAGTCAACAATACCATTGTATTCTAAAACAATATAGAGTGAATTGTTTTCTTTTTGTAATTGTATCACACGTAGTAAAGTAGCTTTGGTCAATATTACAATTGCTTTTTGCAAAGGTATTTTTCCAACTGTTGTTTTTCAGTGTTCAGTCATGAGCTTTCCTTGTCAATATTAAAATAAAGCATTCAAAAACCATTAATTTTAATTTCCACACTTTTTAAAGTGGTTGTTATGAATAAGGTATCAAATACTGAAAAACTGCTCCAAAGTAGATATTAGAGATAGAGAGAGGCAAACATAACCAAATAATTACCTGTTTGAAAAGAAATAGCATTAAGCTAAATAAAATGAATCATCTATAAAAGTGGGTGGCAAAAATAAATTTGATATGCTCCTTCCTCACCATGAGTGGAAAATGAAGATTAAAAAATGAGAGCATGAATTTAACAATAAAAAGTGAGTTCAGGAAAAGAGCAAAAAAGAGATGGCCTGAAATGAAGATTAAGAATCCAGAGAGTGAAATGAACAATAGAAAGTGAGATGGTAAAATGAATGGAAAGTGAAGGTGTGAAATAAACACTAAATGTTGAGTGTGGAATGAAGAAAATGTGACAGCTAAAAGTCACGTTAAAACTTTAGAATGCAAAATGAGTAATTAAAAGTGAGCGCAGGGGAAAGACAAAGCCATGGGTCCATCATGGTTGAAACAGGGATGAAACAGGGATTTTATTTTAGTTCAGAAACTTTTTGGTGAGCCGTAATGCTAGTTAGGCCTGGTGGGGGAGGTTGTGAAAATAATGCATATAGAAAGATATAAGTCATCATAGAAAATGGGTTCACTCTAAGCAAAATAAATAAATAAAGGTAGGGGGTCCAGAGCCTTTAAATGAATGAAGCAGTCGTGAACAGGATCACAAATGAAAACACAGAAAATTAAAAAAAAAAAACAACATGGCGTACATGGATTTAGCTTAAAGAGATATGCTACTCATTATTTACCAAACCTCTAACAACTGTTTACGTCTAGTGAAGCTAATGGGCAGAATTGTACTCCTCTGCAGTGTCTCTGAGGTCTACAAGTTGTTCCTAAAATTTTGTTTACTTTTGTGTCCCTGCTATTCATTTTACTGCAATGTTTAGAAAGTTTCCCTGAAGACTATTGGTTTAAAAATTTCTTAGCCTGGAAAATTTAAAAGGAATTTGATTTCATTTCAGATCTTTTAATATTTGTATTTTTGTATACAATAATATTGAAACTATTAAACTATAATTTATAATATAATATTTATAATATGTAGTAATTTACATGATCAGTTATTGTAAAAAAGTCACTTATGTGATATGACTGCATCTGTAATCGTACAAACAAGCAGAATATTTCTTTTTCCAGGTTTGAGTACATGACATTACAATAACATTAATCTCCAAATCTTTAATTTATAATTAATGCCATTATCCATATGTTTCCATGTAGCACCTGTAAAGAGAGACAAACACAGGAAAACGGTATGGAGGTTCCACCCTGTATATTGTAGGTTTCTCGGAAGGAAAAAAAGGCTGCATGATACTCCGCCGAGTAGTCTGTCGAGACGGAGTCACCAACTAGGACTGACTGCAGAGCAAAGGTGGTGGGTTTTTATAGTGGAGAGACAGGAAGGACGGATGTGAGGTCATCGGGGGTGTGGTCTGAAGCCAGAAGAGGAAGGAAATTAGTTCTTACTGCTCCTGTAAGAATAGGAGAAAAGGCATTAGCACACTTGATCACCGCCTATACCTGCATTTCAGCGTTAGTCGGACGACTGTGCTGCCTCCCATGCACAAGTGAGTGGCACACCTTATGCATTAAACTGAAGTTTCCAAGTATTTAGCCAGTTTTGATAATTTTGTGTGTCTTTCCGAAATTGTTTTTGCTTCTTCAGCATGTCCCATTTAAACATTTCATAAGTTAGGTCTCAATATTTGGATTGCTGAATTATTAATAAAGTAACAGCAGACTGATGACATTCCACTACATGGTGCTTTCTCTTACCTGCAACTTTTTGTTATCTGTACATTAACCAGCTAAGAGCTCAGTCCTGGACTTCCAGCTGATGCTTTTGGCTTCTAAGTCCAGGATTAACTTTTTGTATATCAATTTACCAATTTTTTTATTTTATTTTTTTTAATTATCAGTGTTTAGTGTGTGATATATTTGGCTTCAATCTATCAAAACAAGTCAAGCATATTTCTTTCTTCTAAATTAATGCTAGCAATCATGAGCAGTGCTGGTTTCATACGTACATTTTGTTTGCCTCCTTAAAAACTGCAGTTGTGTAGCAGTATTTTGAGTCATCTTGGAGCTATATTTATTTATGTAGGTTTTTCTCTATATTAACCAATTGCAGGAATAAGTTTCCTGGGTTGTTTTCTGAATATATTTTATGACAATACCAGTAAATTTCATTCAAAGCCAAGGATTTTAACTCTTCAACACACCTACTAAAGCTTTCATTACAATTTTAAAAATACTGTATGCTTGAGTCATTCAATTTATTTTGCCTTGTGTAAAAACTTTTACTGAAGTATTTAATTAATGCATTTGATTTTTCCTATCTTTAAAGATTTTCCATGTTTGTCTCAGAAATTGTTTTTTTTTTGTAATGAGAGTTTGTACCAGAATAGTTTTTACTGATCCTCTTTGGTTTCATTGGAGTTTTTACCTCCTTCTTTTTAAAAACTTAGTTTAATTTCTTTGTTCTTTAGTTCCATTTTCCAGTACACCTCTTGACATATGCTTTTGCAGCTTTCATATTTACTTTCTGGTGTTTTTTTTCAAATTTAACAGCAAAGGACAGGGTTTCCTGTGGAAAATGCCACTGTCTTTGTCACATGGCCATTTCCATTATATTGTAGTTTTTATGATTACATTGTTTTTTGATCCATACATATTTTTAAATCAATTGATTAATAGTTAATGTGATTATTATTATTTTTGATATAGCAATACTTAATATTATGGGTAATTAAAAAAAAAAAAACCTAAGAGAACTTAACTTGTCTAATTATTTGTATGAACATTAATAAATAACAATAAAATAAATAAGTTAACAAACAATAGCAATAAAAAAAATGTAAAAAGATTAAAAAAAAAATAAGTTGTTCTGAATAAGTAATGTTTATAATATAGCTACAATGACACACTCAAACTGATTTTCTGTAGGTGGGCACAGTGTTCTTGTTACAAACACACAGCACGTACAGTAAATACAACGTAATGTTTAATGGCCATCACAGGGGTAATATTAAGATTAAACAATTAAATTAAGTTGCAATAGACTTCTTTGGAAAAGCTCAGAATATGCTGTAAAAACCTGTGGTCGCATTTTGCACAGTTGCAGTTTCCAAATCACCTGCGCGGAAACGCATACCACAAAAAAGTTTTTTGGCTGTGTCATTATCTGAACACAAAGCTATGATTCTATTTAAATACTTGCAACAAGTCAATATAAAGTAAAAGAAATAAAAGATGTTGACAGGCTTTACTGAGTGTATATGATGTTCATATGTTGGCTGTCATATATACTGTATATATACTGTGTGTATATGTATGTGTGTGTGTGTATGTGTGTATATATATATATATATATATATATATATATATTGTCGTGCCACAATCGTAATAACGGGCCTGTGCTGCTTGTGCCTCTTCCATATGACTTTTTAAAATAGGTCGAATTTTCTCAAATCTATCGCGTAACTGTGCGATATATTCCAAAATATTTGTACAGGGAAGAGCCTCTCCTTCCCAACCTTCTTTCAAAATATCCAATATACCTCGGGGTTGTCGTCCGTATAATAATTCAAAAGGAGAAAACCCCGTAGAGGCTTGTGGGACTTCCCGATAGGCAAAGAGAACTGAGTTGATCCCAATTCCTCCCATCCCCGCTGACCACCTTGCGAAGCATCTGCTTGAGAGTCTGATTAAACCTCTCCACTAGACCATCGGTTTGAGGATGATACACCGCGGTCTTTAAGTGCTTTATTTTCAGTAACTTGGCCGTTTCCCTGATCGTCTCCGAGGTAAAAGGTGTTCCTTGGTCCGTTAGGACTTCTTTAGGAATACCAACACGCGCAAATACTCCTACTAGTTCCCGTGCGATTGCTTTAGATTTAGCTGAGCGCAAGGGAACAGCTTCTGGATATCGGGTCGCATAATCCACGAGGACTAGTATATATTTATGTCCTCGGGCTGAGGGCTCCAAGGGTCCTACAATATAAGTTCAAAGGGGACATCAATTAAGGGAAGGGGAACGAGAGGAGCACGGTTCTTCTTAGGAATTTGCCGCAATTGACATTCTGGACAAGAAATACAAAAACGGCGAACCTCCTCATTAATTCCCGGCCAATAAAATCTGAGCTTAATCCGCTCTAAAGTTTTTTTGGAGCCTAAATGGCCTCCAAGGAGGTGGGCGTGAGCTAATTCACAAACCTGCTGCCGGTAAGTTCGTGGAATTAACAACAGTTTCCGAACCTCTGCCCCATGTTCCACGACCCGATATAATAGATCATTTTCTATTACAAAGTGAGGTCCTTGTGGCATGGGCTGATGTGTGCGTTGGCCGTTGACCAGGACTACTGCATTTTTTGCAAATTTTAGGGAGTCATCGTTCCACTGCTCCCTTTTAAAAGAAGCCGGTGTTTGTTTGAACTGAAAGTAAATGTCGGAGAGAGGGTCCGGTCTGACCTCAAGGGTAGGGGATTCCTCCCGACTCGTCGAGGCGCGGGTGGATGACGTATTCGCCTGCGACGGACCAGGAATCTCCCTGTCCTTCTCGTGGGCTTCCGTATCTCTCTCCGCCGGCTGTGTACACGGCGTGGAGACAGCTTGAGATGAGTTATCCCCATCTACAACGAGGCCTAAGTTTTTATCAGGAGTAGTCAATAGTTTACCGCATTTCTTTTCTGACCAGTCCCGTCCTAGAATCGCTGAGAAGGGAGGATTAGGGTGGATCGCCATGGGATGTTTTTTTAGCGTTCCTCCCTGACTCACGAAACACAGGGCGGTGTCGTACATGCGGAGGTCTCCGTGAATACATTTAATACTGGTCTTTTTTTTAATTATCTGTCGCGGTAAAACATATCTGCAATCAACAATGGAAATGTTGCTGCCGGAATCAAACAGGGCAAGGAGTTTATAACCATTAATGACTACAAATCCTGTATTTGAACACGTCAGGAGGTTGGCAAGAGCACACAAACCATCTCCCCCCTCCACCTACATCCCGCCTCGCTCCCGGGTAGGTTGCATGCCCAGTGGCCCGAGAACTCAAAAACAGGCTCCGATGTATGTGTAAGAGACTCATTCAGTAGGACATGATCTCTAGGAAATCCACTAGAGGGCCGTTCTGCTCTCCCAGAGTTTAAGACTGGCTTGGGTGTTTTCAAGAGCTTTATAAGCTCTTCCATAGAATGGAATTCACCCCAGTCCGGCTGGGCAAAGTTTTTCGGTAGGCCTTTTAAAAAGAGGTTTAAAAGGCAGGTGGTTTGGTGGTTAATTCAAATGGCCTTAGCCACACAGCCACCTGCTCCCAGAGGGCCATAGCCTGCTCCTGGACTGATCTCTCTGGATCAAGTGTCCAGTTTTTTGTTATTTTTACCTGCTGGACTGGGGATAGCCCATATTTATCTGGGACCTCAGTCCCAATGGGCGGCTCAGCTCTCTCCTCCGAGAGAACATAATAAGCCCTTTTTGTTTCATCCCTAGAAACCAGCCTACGCCTGTATGTCCCCTTCACATTCTCCATTTGGGAAGTTATAGGCCCAGGGTTGTATTTGAGGAGCGGAGCCTGTACTGAGTCCTTCCTGACCCCCAAACGCACTCTCCAACCCCCCCAAAACTCGGCCCCGGTACTTTCTTACCTGGTTCATTACATGTCCGAGTCCCGGTTTCTTCTGGGACTGAATCCTGCCAACTACGCCACTGTCATACAAACGAGTCCAAGACATTATAAAGGTTTGGGGCAGCCACCCGTATATTGTTTTTCCCAGCTGCAAAAGTGTTTCCTTTATCAAAGAATCGATGTGCATCTCAAAGAGTCCAAAACAGAACTGCTATAGTAGCCTAAGATGGAGGCTTTAAAGGTCTTGAGAGGAACTGATGTCATCAAAGGGGCTGGCTTCGGAAGTGACGCCATCAAAGGGGCCGGCTTCGGAAGTGACGCCATCAAAGGGGCCGGCTTCGGAAGTGACATCTTCAGAGGTGCCGGAACCTTTCAGAATTTCTCGGGAAAGGTCTGTAGGGAACTGAGAAAGACAGTCAGCGCACTCCGCCGCCCCCTGGTCAGATGTTTTATTACAATTACTTGAGCCCTTTAG
>JANRMT010062814.1:98882365-98928077 GCA_026402145.1 Polypterus bichir lapradei
CGTGAGCATTACATTTAAAGTATGACTATACAAAATCTCTAACAAATGAATTAAATAAAAATCTCCTTCTCCATGAGTAGTTTTCATGGCATGAATTTCAAGCAATGATAAGGGCAGCATGCAAAATGGTTATGTATTTTCATTATTTATTTTGTAGCAGCAACGGTTAAATATTCTGTAGTGGTGATCCCACCTGTAAGCTTTATATGTTTGAGAAACACTGTATCCAGTCTACAGAATAAAGGAGCCAGAGTGATTCTTCAAGGCAATCTCATAAGGGAACCATTTTTGATTCCCAAACGACCCAACCACATGAAGGTTCTGAAAAGAACTTTTATTTATTTTGATCCGTAACAGGCTTCATACAGTAAATAACCATGAATAGTTGCCAACAGATGTGTGAAATACCACTGGATCTTGATTTTAAAAGGACCCTCGCTATATGCAATTAAGCAGGCCAAGTCCAGGTTTTCTTAATCTGTTTCAGTTTTTGTTACATATTAGGAAATTTTGCAACTTACAAAGAACCAACTACATATGCAAAGAACCCTTCCCAGAATGAAACTGTTCTTTGTCAAGCAGTAGTTCTACAAGGAACCCAACAACCGTGATATTTAAGAGTGTAGTATTCCAATGGTTCTTAAACTCAGTCCCTGGGGACCATGTTTCAGCCAACCTTCATTTTTAATTAGATTCCTAGTTGGACTAAGCAAGTCGTTGATTCACAGTTTATGTTTTGAGGTCAATGTAGAAATTACAAAATAAAGTTTGGTTAATTTTTATTCTAATATATCTAGTATTTATATATGCTACATGGTGAAGACTTAGTGGTCTTTTTTAACTTGGTTTTTAAGATTTATTTTCAACATTTGGACAGTTTTCTATATGTTTTGGTTATTTAATCTATTATTTAGTAATAAGCACATTAGCAGGTCTGGTGCTGGAGAAGTTGCAGCCTTTCATCATTCAGTGTTCTGTGCCCGGGTGTCAGCTGTTGTTATGGCAAGTATAGTGCTTTTGCTATGGCATACTTGAGGAAAATAAGTAAGTGAACAAGTAGTTATGAACAGAGAACCATTTAGATACAACTGAGGTGGTTTTTAGGATTGTGATTTTTGAATCTCCGTTTTTTTGTTCTCCCTGCATTTATCTCTTTCTTGCACCAATTTGTTCGGGACATGGTAGAAAACCCTAGGACTGTGCATCAGTTTTTTACAGAGTTCACTCTTGCATTCACCCATACTTACACAAGGCTGATTTAGGCCCACCAGTTAACCTGACACTCATGTCTTATGGTATACTAGACTGACCCGCCTTTTAAGTTGACAACTTCTTAAGGCAATTCAATATGTAGATCAATTTGATATTTTATACAAACTCATTCATTTGGTTATATTGCATTTGAGCGGTATTACTTTAATACTCGTAGTTTGTTATTTTTGTGATGAAATTTAAACTTTTTTTCTATATTGAGGTCGCCCTTTTGAACCCCCCTGATATTTACTACGCGGTGAGGCATTTGTACTCCATCAACATTAATTATTTCCAGAGACATAATTTAGTCTATTTTTCCAGCGCATCGCGCACAAAAGCAAGGGATGGGAGCACCAGAACTCTGCTTACATCATGTCGCTTCGTACCGCAAGCTGCAAGTAGTAAGTCTGTGATAAGCAGAATACCGCTTCGCTTTCCACTCACGGGACGGAAGGACAATCCCGACCGCTTTTATATAGTAAGAAAGAAGAAGAAGATATTGCACAGTCTGGAGTAGAAAATCATCTTTTACCTGGAAAAACGAAACTACAAATCCCATCGTGCATTGCAAAATGGACAGGGCGTGTGTGAAACTCCGTGCTACTCGCACAGTCTGGAGTAGAAAATCATCTTTTACCTGGAAAAACTAAACTACAAATCCCATCGTGCATTGCAAAATGGACGGGGCGTGTGTGAAACTCCGCGCCTGCGTAGCACTCACGGGACGAAACTTGAGACAATCCGGAAGGACAATCCCGACCGCTTTTATATAGAAGGATGGAAACATAACAGAAATATCTGGAGGAAAAACCCCACACAGACTTAGGGAAAACATGCAAACTTTGCATACAAAATGACTATGCATGACACTTAAGGAAAGTAACCACTGTGCCTCAGTGCCCTCCTAAGCTTTTTTTTAATACTTTTCCAGAAATATTGTTCCATGGATTTCTTCTAAATAAACTTTCTGAAGTCACTCTGCAAAGGGTGTGCATGTATATAGATAGATCTGTTTAATCAATTGATCCATTGGCAAGTGAGTTCTTCATTCTGTCTAAGCTATTTTGGGAGACAAAGAGATTCCTAGGTTTATATAGACATAAGACCGCTAACATTATCCTATGGACTGTGGGAAATTACTAAAAGAAAGTTAGAAACTTAAGGTACAGTGCTTATCACATGATTCAAGGTACCCCATGTTATAGGTAAAGATTCTATAATATATATACATATGAGTATACATATGTGTAAACGTGGGTGTGGGTGTGTGTGTGTGTGTGTGCGTGCGTGCGTGCATATACCAACCACACCCACTACCTGGTAGTTAACCAACCACACTTCAAATGGTGTTCAAGTTTAAACTATACCATTTGTTTTTTTTTTTTAATTCCTTTGTGTTTATTTTACATTATTTTATTACATGTTTTAATGTTAGATGTGATTAATCCTGATCATTTACATACAATGATGCGATTTAGTTATTTTTTTTTAATCAACTCCCAGCCCTCATACATATATAAATAAATAATATGGGAAAAAATGAAAAAAAAATTCCCTTCATGCTTGTCTGCTACAAGTATAGTTTTTTGAAGAGATATTTATGGCTCTTAGGCTGCATTTTTTTGTGTAGCAAGGAAGTGCCAATTTGGTGACACAGTGGTTAGTACTTTGGGTTAGTTAGAGTGATGGGGCCGTGATAGGCTTGGGCTCTCTCCAGGGATATTTCAGGACTTGCAACTAGATAATTCTAGGAGAGGCTCTGGCCACTTGTAGCCCTCATTTGTATAAGCACATCTGAGAAGGTTTTGTTGTGCTGTAGGGACCCAGATTCTATATCAGAAGCAACAAGCTTTGAGCAGTTGCCAGTCTATCACAAAACATACTTGCTAACATGCATAGGCCGGTTTTAAAATTGTCATTCAACTGAACCTAATTTTCTAAATTGTGAGAATACAGTAAACTTGTACCCTGCAGAATATATATATGATCATGCAAAAAAAACAAAAAAAAAAAAAACAAAAAACAGAACAACTAGAAGCTGCCCTTTGTCTACACAGTTAAAGGATACCTTTTGTTATTTTTTAAATTAGTTATTTTTGACAGTTGTTGCCTTCTTTCGTTTGCTATAGTACATGAAATTGTGTTTAAGGTGATAATATCCCTCTCAGCTTACAAATGTTGTCATTAGACTAAATGTAAACAGGTTTTCATTGTTTTAATTGATTGTTGATGACAATAAATCACAACTAGAAATAATCCTTGTTTATGACAGATTCTTGTCAATATCTTTCCGGTCAGTAATGTAAATAGTGGTCTTGCATCTAAATGGTTAGAAAAAATAAAGTTTCAGCTGGAAAACTCTATCCTGAGTATTGAATTGCTGTGACTGCAATTTCAGCAATCATGAAGCCAGTTTACCAGTATCCATGTCCCTGTGTGTGAAGGGCTATCATTAATGTAGAGAAGGAATGAAATTAAGAGGAAGCCAGCTGTCTTTAATAATGGTAGAGCCTCCCAAAAATAAATGAGACTTTTGTAAAACGGATAAGGATACCCATTTTTCCACAATCTCAAGATGCGGATCATTGCATTCAGACCACTTGGCTTCCAAGTAGACATGTTCATTATGTTAGGGCTTTTGTTTCTTGTGCTTTATTTGCAACCATTGTAAGCTTCTGGGTGAGAAGCATTTTTATTTTTAGAATTTAAATACAGTGTCTCCTAACAATGCACATTTCCTTGAAAATTAATCTATGCTTCAGTTTTATAAAAAATGACCTTACTTTCACAAATATTAAATATACCCTTTATGAGTTTTGACTGCCTTTTAGTCAATAACCATTTTCAACAGGTCTTTTTTGAAAGTGATTTGAATCTTTTGGTTATTGTGTGGTGTGGTAATGTAATGGTAGAGAACCACTGTTAAGACTGTGTGATTGCTTCTCCCCACTGTGGTTTCATGCTGCTGTTCCAGACTTAAAAGACAAATCCTTTAACATCTTATCCAGCTCATTATACTTGGCTCATTCTCTGTTCACTTTCCTTTCATGTGTTGTAGCTTAGGTGTGTCAACAATAGGACAATCAGGTTTAATAACAGTACTTTAATTCAAGTTGTACTTTAACTTGGTGTCTCTTGCACTTCATGGTGTATGTTTTTAGGCATTGAATGCCATTTGAAACAGGCATCTATTTATTGAGTATTTCTTAGTTTTATGTTAGGTTGGAGAATGGTTATTGCCTTTGCCTCTATTTTGAGTAGGTGTATTTGTATAATGTGCACAACTCAAATTTCATGTACTTCCTCAGGAGACTGAGTAAGGCCCAGATGTCCCCCACAACCCTGTGCAGATTCTACAGGTGTACTGTAGAATCCATCCTGAATGGATGCATCACATCCTGGTACAGCAACTGCTTAGTTCAGGACTGCAGAGCTCTGCAGTGTGTGGTGAATACAGCACAGCAGATCACGGGCACACAGCTCCCTGCGATCCATGACATTCACACTACACACTGTCTCAGGAAAGTGAACTGTATCAGGCGGGACCCCAGCCACCTCGCACTGTCACTTTTCACCCTCCTTCCATCTAAGAAGCGACTAAAGTCAATTTGGATACGTACCACCAGGTTCAGGAACAGTTTCTACCCAGTTGCAATCAAACTCATGAACAATCGGTAACCTTGTGTCATCTCCACTACTACTTGCACATATACTTCTGCCACTGTCTCTATTTATTCCTAGGATTCTGGTTTTATTTATTTACTTATTTAAATTAATTTATTCATTTAATGTTTTTTGTCTGTGTTCACTGTCTGCGGGGGCACATGCAAGCAAGCATTTCATTGTACATGGTACTTGTACACATGACAATAAAGAATTGAATTAAATTTAATTATTATGGCAATACAGTGAAGTATTAACATGCACACACCACATAGCAGGTAACCCATTCAAGAGAAAACTAATTGAAATGAAATAATTTTTGAAGGTTTTAATAAATAATTTCAGTTCTACTCAATATGTATCAATCTTTATTTATTAATTTCCATAATGGCTACCATCAGATAGGTAATATACTACTGTAAAAACTAGAACTCGGTGTCTTTTGGTTTATGGTGGTTCATCTAAGCTTGCAGTCTGTTCCTGCTTTTTATCAGTTTATCCTATTGGCAGCTAGTTGTGTCAGATACACTTGGGAAGTATTGCTGCATGGTCTGCCCAGCAAATTAGCATTCAGTGTCCTTGTTGAGTAAACATGTTTAAGCTGATTGTGTTTGACCTTGAGCTCTTAAGATGGTGTTCTCTGTTACAAATGAGAAATTGCTTTGCAAGGAAAGCCCTATTGTCCACGTCCCCTCCATTATTAATTTAAATTATGAAGTCTTTCCTAAAGCTAATATACCCTGTGTTATCCACGCCAATAGCATCAATTATTTCTAGCATTTTCATTACTCAGTTCTATTTTGTCAGTGGCACAAAGAGCTTAATACGTTATCATTTGAATGTTTTGTTAGCTAAATGAACATATATTTTGCTTTTAATAAATGCTTGCTTATTGTTGGGGGGGGGTTATGAAGTTTGTTTTATCTTTACCAGTAAAGTGCAGAAAAGAGATGACAATGAAGAAGGGTCAAGTTAGGAGGGAGGTAGAGAGCTGCTTGGTAATGTAAGGGGTTGGCAATGAGCTGGATGCTACTTTGGAGACACGGTGAAGCGCGGAGTTGTAGGAAAATTAGATGAAAGAACAGAAATGCAAGTTTGGTAGCTATGCACAGTTACAGATGCTCAGGGTTGAGTAGGAACAGAATCCTACAACCCTAATAGCTGGCTTTTTTTTCATAAAAGTGAATGATATTTTCATTGCCTTGCTTGGGAGATTTGAATTGATCGTGTGCATTTAGCAGTATTAAACGTAAAGTGAGATGGGAATATTTATATGTGGCTCATGGATATCTGAACACACTGTGTTTAGCTGAAAGCATATGTGACCTGTTCCATAACCCAAAGCAATTCAGTACTGTATATTGAATACATTTTTTAACACCTTGTACAAAAATTCCTTTAGAATACCCTCCATCTTCTGATTTTTCACTTTTGCAGTCTAGTGCCACTAAACCTGGCTTCGACCTGCACCTCTGTAGTTTCCCATATCTCTAGCTGGCACAGAACCTATAGTCCTGACGGCCCATGGGTGCTGAAATAATGGTTCCCAGTGTTCCTGGAGATTGAAGGCTGAGCCACATTGTTTGAATGCCTCGAGATTAGTTTCCACAGTAACTGATCGCCGTTGCTATGGAAATCCAGGGGCCAGGAATTAGGATTGTGATATTTTTTTTTCAAAATTTTTATTAATGAATTTTGTTTCCACCCTGGCCATGCAGGATGTAAATCAATACTTGGTGAGGACACTGACATTCATAGAGTTAATCCTGCATCCTTTAACACATTGCTCATTAGTATGCCCTTCAAGAAATTCAGTGCTGAAGCTTTCTTTATTTCCTTTGGAACTAATTGCAGGTTGTTTTGGATAGACTTGGCTGAGCATGTAGTTTTATCTTGGTTATCTGTGTTAGGACTCGGAGTAAGGAACCTTTTTTAATGTTCTCATAAATATATGATTTTTAAGGGTGGTTGTCTATTTTCTAAATGTTTATTTTTAATAAATAATGCAAAAAGGGAAATTATGCTTTATTTACTCTCTACAAGCAGGATAACTCAATTTTTAAGCACAGATAATTAAAAAAGCTTCTTGTGACATGAGCAAAACTATACTGTGTGGTAACATTAGAAATATCTCCTGGCTTATATTCTCCTACTGCATCATGGTGTTCAGTACTATTACAGTAATACGAAAGCAAATAAGGGGCAAAAAAATGATAATAACAAGATGGCCCAGCACTGAATGGCAGCAATTGTTGATGCTGGCTTTAAACACAAATGATATAACTGAAGAAGGACATTATTTTTCTTTGTATTATGTTCAGTGAAGTTTTCAGAATGGATTGAAATAAAATAATTTCTGCATGTTGATTTCTTAAGCACACTTTAAGTAGACTGTGTCACAGTAAATAGTCTCAATACACTTATTAAATCCCAAGCACCTTATCATGGAACACAGTTAGATGACAGTTCTTATGATGGTTTATTGAGATTAATGTGGATGGTGATATGTGCCTCTTTCTCTTCTATTTAGTTCTCAGTCTTCTTGAATTTACCTTTGAATTCTAAACAATTTTTAATATTCTTCTACTTGTAATCAAAGATTACGACTGAAAGGGGAAGGAAGGAAGGCAGCAAGGATAGTTAAATGTGGTGCTACAATTACTCTCTGTGCTTCCAACAAAACTGACTTGTTAATGTGGTTTTGTTAAAAATTTCTGTACTTCATATTCTTGATTTATTGTATTGGGAATGTACTATGAAATGTTATCATAGTCTCCACAGGAACTGTTTAACATCATTCCCTAGGTTTATTGTATTAGGACTTTATTTTCAATAGATACTTTCTACACCAATGCTGGAGGTCAATTTTGTTCTTGACATGTCGTGTCTCTCTTGCGCCAATCACTCAATTATTCAACCTTTTCTCAAGCACATTTATCTTGATTAAAACTATCCAAAATGTTTCCAGGGCAGGATTCAGCCTGTGAATGTTGCAGTCTAGCTCCAGCCTCACTAGGCCAAATGTTTTGGCAGTGTACCAATTTAACATCATTTTAGACAAAAATCTTTGAATGCCTATCAGATAGCCTTGGTGTCACAATCTCTCCTAATCCATTAACAGCTGTGTTTGGTGTACTCCTGGATGGGCTTAGCGTGGAGAAGGACAAACAAACTGTAATTGCCTTTACTTCACTATTGGCATGTAAACTTACCATACTCAACTGGAAGAATCCCAACCCACCACTTTAAAGTCAGTGGGTAGCTGATATCCTATACTATTTGAAATTGAAAAAAAATCAAATTCTTACTCAGAGGATCTGTTCAAAACTGTTTTAAAATGTGGTAGGATGTAATCAGTAACATTTTAGAATAATCTTCTATAGCGGGGAAAAGGATACTCTTTCTTTCTTCAAAGATTTGCTTTGTAGACTGGCTCTCCTCTCTTTATTTTGGGTGAGGTTTGGATTTTAGTTTTATTTAGTCTGGAAGCAGATTATTATTATGTATATGGATTGTTATTTACTTTTAATTAAGTAAAATTAATAAAATAAAAAAAAAGTTTTGTACTTAGTTAGGAGTGTTGAGCGGATACAAGATGTGTACTCTTAAAGCCTCAGACAGAAAAGTACAGCTTTATTACACTTATTTTGCACTTACTGTACATTTATACTCCAAATAAGAACTGAGTTAATCCCCAAAAATCAATTTGTAAAGTGGCATTTATATATCAAAAAGAGCATTTTTTATGTGGTATTTCAATTTAATGTTCCATATATAATATTATTTTAGGTTTACTGTAAAAAAATCATTTGCATTATGTAAGCCAACTACCAATGTAAAATATTTTTTTAAATATATTTTGTAAATGTTTATTTTTACATGGTAGGTTACATTATTGGGGATAGGGTTAGGGTTATAATACTGGCATTTCTAAATAGAACAAACATTACAAGACATTAAATATAACATAGCAAGATACAATAAAATAAGTAAAGTAATTTAACAATACAGTACACTCATATTTACGATCAGCAGAAGAGGTGTATTAATAGGAGAATTGTGAGGAGGAGTAGTTAGAGGGCAGTCTGTTATTGGAGGATGACATCAGGAAAAATAGAATAAGAAGTAAGTGAAAATGTTGAATTCTTTTTAAAGCTAATTGTCATTCATGCAGCACACTATGTAACTTCTATGTGCAAGTCTGATCAGCATAAGGCGTGTTGCTACTGTCTGGTGTCATGACCAGCAGGTATTACTAGTTGAATATGGACATTATCTTTAAACCTGTGTATCCTTCTTTGCCTCCAGCCTGCCACTGAAGAATGTTGTTTTCTCAGTAGTAATTTGTCAAAAAGTATCTTGAAAATCTCGGAGATACTGAGGGGTTATTTCAATAAATTGTAATAACACAGAGTCTCCCAGAGTAGTTGCGTTACCTTTCAAAACCTAAATTGTTAAAATGTGTACATGGGCCCAGTGTGTGGGATGGGAGATGAGGTGATCACTTCAGGTGTGTTTTATTCTTCCATAATATTAAAAAAAATACAAAAGTTAAGTATGAATTGTAAAAGTTACATGTATACCAAGTGCTTAATTTATGCACTATCTTTTAAAGTAAAAATATTTCAAACCATGTTTAAAGTTTCAAATATCTCCGAACTGCTTCACCACACTGTGAGTATCCGAGCATCAAAGTGAAATTTGCACATTTCAATGCTACATGTCAGTGCTGATATTGACATGCATTGTTCCGTTTTTTTTTCCACATCACATTGTGTATGTAATATTTTTATTTTGTAAAATTGCTGGAATGATATTAAGATATCAGTCATAGATACATTGACTGTTAAACGTCTCCTAAGTTTTCACCAAGCATGTGTAGCTTGGAAGGGCAGGCACCTTTTAGCTTGCAGGATGGGGTTCTGAAACTGCTCAGCCTATATACATCGGACTGCCAATACAACTCTGAGTCCTGTCACGAGCAAAAGTTCGCTGATGACACTGTTATTGTGGGATGCATCAGGAGTGGGCAGGAGGAGGAATATAGGAACCAAAACAAGAAGTTTGTTAAATGGTGCGACTCAACAACAACATTTATTTATATAGCACATTTTCATACAAAAAAGTAGCTCAAAGTGCTTTACATAATGAAGAAAAATAAAAGACAAAATAAGAAATTAAAGTAAAACAACATTAGTTAACATAGAAAAAGAGTAAGGTCCGATGGCCATGGAGGACAAAAAAAACAAAAAAAAACTCCAGACGGCTGGAGAAAAAAAAATAAAATCTGCAGGGGTTCCAGGCCACAAGACCGCCCAGTCCCCTCTGGGCATTCTACCTAACATAAATGAAATAGTCCTCTTTGTATTTAGGGTTCTCACAGACGGACTTGATGATGATGGTCATGCAGACTTCTGGCTTTTAATCCATCACTGTTGGAACATCACAGTGCTTTGAGTAGATGCCACCACCAAAAGGACACCGGAAAAAGAAACAGAAGAGAGAGTAGGGGTTAGTACAGATTTTAGAGCCACCATGAATAGTTATTATAATTAATTGGATATACAGAGTATCAGGATTAAATGAAG
Organism: Polypterus bichir lapradei; assembly: GCA_026402145.1. Classification (NCBI taxonomy): domain Eukaryota; kingdom Metazoa; phylum Chordata; class Cladistia; order Polypteriformes; family Polypteridae; genus Polypterus; species Polypterus bichir. Next base: position 98,892,871 of record JANRMT010062814.1, read on the forward strand.
GTGAAGTTATTAAAAGGCCATGTTAAAATAATGTGTTTTCAGCAGTTTTTTGAAGTGCTCCACTGTATTAACTCAATACTGCCTACAGACTCAAACCACCTACAACTGAACACCAGCAAAACCAAAGAGTTGGTGGTGGATTTTAGGAGGCCCAGGCCCCTCATGGACCCCGTGATTATCAGAGGTGACTGTGTGCAGAGGGTACAGACCTATAAATACCTGGGAGTGCAGCTGGATGATAAACTGGACTGCTAATACTGATGCTCTGTGCAAGAGAGGACAGAACCGACTATACTTCCTTAGAAGGCTGGCGTCCTTCAACATCTGCAGTAAGATGCTGCAGATGTTCTGTTAGACGGTTGTGGTGAGCACCCTCTTCAACACGGTGGTGTGCTGGGGAGGCAGCATAAAGAAGAGGGATGCCTTACGTCTGGACAAACTGGTGAGGAAAGCAGGTTCTATTGTAGGCACGGAGCTGGACAGTTTGACATCTGTGCCGGAGCGACAGACGCTGAGCAGGCTCCTGTCAGTCATGGAGACTCCACTGCATCCACTGAACAGTATCATCTCCAGACAGAGGAGCAACTTCAGCGACAGACTGCTGTCACTGTCCTGCTCCACTGACAGACTGAGGAGATTGTTTCTCCCCCACACTATGCAACTCTTCAATTCCAGTTCCACTGGGGGGGGTTAAATGTTAACACTACACAAGATTATTGACTGTTATACCTGCCTCGCACTTTCCACCTTGCATTTTTTAACTCTTTAATTAATATCTCCAGCCACCATAAACAAACCTCACACTGTTCCACTCCATCTGAACTAGTGTGGTACTGAGGTATCACCCGTTGCATGGCTGCTCTCGGGTCCTAATCTGGATCCTGAGTTGGTTTGTCATGTGGTGGGTGTGGCAATGCACTGTATCAGTACATGCTCCTAACCTCTCCCTCTCTTTCTTTAATTAATATTGTTTTTATCAGTATGCTGCTGCAGGAGTATGTGAATTTCCCCTTGGGGATTAATTATGTATGTATGTATTTATGTATCTATCCATCTATCTATCTTGAATGGACAGAATTGTATTGAGCACTTACTGTACACTCACCGGCCATTTTATTAGGTACACCTGTTCACCTGCTTAACACAAATATCTAATCGGCCAATCACATCAATGCATTTAGACATGTAGACATTGTCAAGATGACCTGCTGAAGTTCAAACCGAGCATCAGAATGGGGAACAAAGGTGATACAAGTGACTTTGAATGTGGCATTGTTGTTGGTGCCAGACAGACTGGTCTGAGTATTTCAGAAACTTCTGAACAACTGGGTAATTTTAAGCACAGCCATCTCTAGGGTTTACAGAGAATGGTCCGAAAAGGGAAACTATCCAGAGAGAGGCAGTTCTCTGGGCAAAAACACCTTGTTGATGCCAGAGGTCAGAGGAGAATGGCCAAACTGGTTTGAGCAAATAGAAAGGCAACAGTAACTGAAATAACCACTTGTTACAACTGAGGTATGCAGAAGAGCATCTCTGAATGCACAGCACATCGAAACCTGAAGCAGATGGGCTAACAACAGCAGCATGAGACCACACTGGGTGCCACTCCTGTCAGCTAACAAGAAGCAACTGAGGCTACAATTCACACAGACTCACCGAAATTGAAGAAAAGAAGACTGGAAAAATTATTGCCTAGTCTGATGAGTCTAGATTTCTGCTGTGACATTTGGATGGAAGAGTCAGAATTTAGCGTCAACAATATGAAAGCATTGATCCATCCTGCTTTGTATCAACGTTTCATGCTGGTGGTGTTGGTGTAATGGTTTAGGGGATATTTTATTCACATTTGGCTACAGATGATTCCAAAGATCACAGTCAGGCTAGGCTAAGAAGAAAACATCATCTGAAGACTGTAAATTGTCAAACAGAATACCCTTCAAACTCAGCTACGCCTTTGTAACAGTGATGATAATCATGAACAGTAAAAAGTGTTGAGACAGATTATGTCAAGTGTGCAAGGACAGCACCCCAATTCAAATGTTAAGTTCCTATGCAGCTTTTTGAGACTTGTAAATAAATATAAATATAAATCATATCAGTTGTGAGGATCTTGACATACCAGTGGCTTACTGTAAGAAATCAATTTGTGGTGCTTTAAACCTGTGGCTGTGTTTAAGTATGAGACTCTATGTCGCGAAAGAGAGGAGGAAGACAAAATTGAGCGTTGTTATGAACAATGGTGCATATTCTTTCTGTGAAACACAAACACTGAGGTCTTTCAGCCAATGAGTTATTCAGCAAATGCCTATAAATGAATGCTACTAGGGTTTCTTTATGTCTACAGCAATATGTCTTTATAATACCTCACTTGTGACTGTGAAAGCCAAGTCAGAAGTTTTCTTTGTTTTTAGTTGTTTTGGTGTGTATTTCAGAAAGGGTTTGTTGTTTGTCAAATTAATAAAATAATAACATATTTAATGAGCTTCTGTAACAAGCCAAATTCCGATCTATCTGTCAACCTCTGTGTGAACTGAAATTGCAATGTGGTTGCAAGTAGTGATTTAAAGATTTCTGATCGGGTGTGTTTGGAAGATCGTGCAGATATTGAATGTTTTACTTTTTTATTATTTTAGATAGATATTTATTTGTCCCCTGGCATAGTGATGTCATGGTACCATAATATTTATATTTGATACTAATACCAGTGAAATTTTACAGTAATTAATACCTTTCGATAACACAGCAAAAACAGAAATCCCATTCCATGGCTTTTTATTAAAGTACATATATTTATTGAAGTGCACAGTATTGTGCCTTTTTTCTGTAGTGTAATATAAATATATAAATACTAACAGTAACAACTTTAAAATACTGTTATATCCATCAAGTAGTTCACAAACTACCATTTTAGTAAACAAGCACTGGCATTCATAAATACCAAAATACAATGCATGGCTTGAACTTTAATGTGTGTCAGAGATGGGAATCCCCTTCGTGTAACACCAAATGGGGTTTAGAATCTTGGAAGGATTTCCACATTGGGTGTATAAAAATGTTATCATCATAAACTACCTGGTTTATTTTAGCACGTCAGTCAGTCATTGCATATTCTACATTTATTCTTACAGTTTCTGTCTAGTAACTGAAAACTACTACTTAAAATCCATACTAAATATAAAAATTCCAACATTATTACTGTATGTTTGTGCTGTTGAATTAGTGAATTCCAGGGTAATTCCATTTATACAAACTCTTTTAAAGCTATTTTTGTAACAACATGCTTTTAAAGTCTGGTTTGTCAGTGAACAACTCTGTTCATTTTGTAACATTTGCAATTGTAAGATTTTATATTTGCATTATTAGTTTGTTAAATTTTATTCTTATCAGTAATATTTTTAACAGATGAGTCAAATGAATTCAAATGTCAGAATCCCATGGGGTTTCCAAATCTGTGTCTCATTTATTTATTTACATTTGTCCCAACACTTTAAAGCTTCTTGAATGAAATCAAAGGTGTCATTTTTACATGAATCCTTTATTTCGGAACTCCCGTTAAACAGCCTTTGTTTTGATATTTTCAAGATTTTTTTATGTGAGTGATCACTTTGTATTTCTTATACCAGAATTAGAAAATTAACTGGGCTGTCGTTACCTGTACTCAATAAATATGTAACTGTGAGGCAGCATTACATTTTCCAATGTACCTTTTGAATATATGTTTTTTCACTTAAGGGTTATACCAATGAATGTTAGTTTGCCTTCCAAAGCCAAATGAATGGCACAAATTCAGCGTTTGCAGATTTGTATTTAACAATGAAGTATGCTGTTTTATTTGTGTTTCTAACTGCGTGTTTCTGCAGTTATGTGTCTTTGTTAATATTGTACATGTCGTATTAATAGGGAAATGTTCCTTGTCCTTCAAATCATTGACACACTAAATGCATTTTTCTTTGGTATTAACAAATCCAGCAACTTGTGCCATCACAAGAGAAGCCAAAAAGGCACTTCGTTTGAGTCTTGCCACAATGCTTACTTTCTGCGTCTGTTGCTAGCGCTGGCAGTCCTTCCACATTCCATAGTCCTATATGTATAACTGTGGATGTGGATGTGGGAGGTCCTCTCTCCTCAATCCATGCCATCAAACTGCATGTGAACTGGCTGGATACCTGAACTGATAGACATTTATAGAGTGCTCTCTGTAATCGGAGAATGAATGTAAATTCTTTTATCAGGACTGTGAAGGACACTATTAAAAGTGATAAATCATGGTTAATTATTTCACCTCCTCTTACAAATGTGTGACAATGCACATTAAACTATTGGACCTCTTTTGATTGGTAATATTATTTAGCTTTCAAAGCTTGCACAAATCATTTTCTGATCTATTTCCCTAACGATGTAAAAGTGGCAATAGCGTGAGCCTGAGTATATGTGTTTTGCTTTTATTATTATTATTATTATTATTACAAGTATGATCCCAAGGTGCGGCACGGTGGCGCAGTGGCAGTGTTGCCGCCTCGCAGTAAGGAGACCTTGGTTCACTTCCCGGGTCCTCCCTGCCTGGAGTTTGCATGTTCTCCCCTTGTCTTTGTGGTTTTCCTACAGGTACTCCGGTTTCCTCCCACAGTCCAAAGACATGCAGGTTAGGTGCACTGGCAATTCTAAATTGTCCCTAGTGTGTGCTTGGGGTGTGTGTGTGCGTGCCCTGCGGTGGGCTGGCGCCCTGTCCGGGTATGTTCCTGCCTTGCGCCCTGTGTTGGCTGGGATTGGCTCCAGCAGACCCCCCGTGACCCTGTGTTAGGATGTAGCGGGATGGACAATGACTGACTGACTAACTGACAAGTATGATTCCTGCAGTTGCATGCTAAAATTCTCCTGTGTGAGCACAATGCATTTCCAGAAAGGACTTCTGTTGTTTTTCTTTACAATAGGTGTTGATGTGGTGCTGTAGCATCACCATTGAGAGCCATTATCTATATGTAGTTTTCACTCACATTTTTTACTGTTTTATTGTGCCTTCCAAAGTAATTTGTCTACTTGCAGTCATACATGAGCTCAATACTGACTTTCTCCGTATAACGAATACTGTAAAAAACCGCTGCTGTTACGTTATGGACATTTGGTACCGAATTAGTACTGAAGTATAGGTTCTTATGACATATCAACCAGGAAAAAATTTGGCTTTTAACAGAAGCTCATTACATAAATAAAATAAATAAGATGCACAAACACACACACTATGGCCTGAACACACACCAGAAAGACTAAAAAGAAAGAAAATTTAAAGAGAGAAAAACTGACTTGGCAGTCACAGGCGTATTGCGTTTGGTAAGGAACCCCAGTAGCATTTCTTGACACACTTCTACTGAATGATTCATTGGCTGGAAGTCCTCAGTGTTAGTGTGTCAGAGAGAGAATGTGCAGCATAGTTCATAATAGCACTCAGTTTTGTTTTCATCCTCTCCTTAGCTACAACCTCCATGGGGGCCAGAATACATTTTATAACTGAGCTTGCCCTTTAACTTAACTTGTTGATTCTATGAGCATCTCTTGAAGTGAAGTTACAGATCCCAGCACTGGCCATCACAGAGATCTCGCATACATAAAGGATGTCATCACCCTCATTAAAGGAACACAGTCTCCTAAGAAAAAATACCCTTGTTATGCCTGGGTTGCCTGTAGCTAGCATACTCCCTTGATATCAACAGTTCTAGATGGACTGAAACGAATGAGGACATATCACAGCAACCATAAGAGCAAAAGTGCAGTGCAAAAATCTCAAACAATAAATAAACAAATCAATATAAAAAAAAGTCCAGTGAGGAAGTTAAAATTCAATAAATATTAATTAGAGAGAATCCATTAAAACCAAAAATAAATCAGGTAGGCTCAGCCCTTGTCTTCATAGCAGTGCTGCCTAATCTCCTTTCTCTCCTTTTGCTCCACTACCCCATCTTCCGGGTATAATCAACAGAGCAGAGCCCAGATAAAGGGAGAGCTGGGTTAGACACTTGTGAGCTCATCAAACATAATTAGCCAGTTCCCTCATAAAAGAATTTCCACGGTCACACAGCTTCTCTCCCGCAAACCTACACTCTTAGGGGCTTGTGCTGCCACATTGCTTTTATTTTAAAGGAAAATTTCCATCACCATGGACCTCTGTCTCAATAAACCACAAGCCTACTCTTTCCTTTATAGTTCCTGTGTGTTCCGACACCAGTCAAACCTGTCATTGATTTGAATGCACAAGTATTTGTAGAAGGCCACTCCTCGAATAGTGACCCGACATAGAGTCTCTTTGGTGTGGTGAAGGTCAATAACCAGTTCCTAGGTTTTGTTAATATTAAGTTGCAGATAATTCTTTATGCACAAAGAAACAAAGTTCTCCACCTGACACATATACTCTGTCCCTGGTGCAATACTTCTAAATAGTATGGTTATTTAAAAATGATTTTAAGTTTACATCTAATGGTGATTCTTTCTCTCTCTCTCTCTCCCTCTCCAGGCCAAGATGGCACAACCAAGAAAAGAAGGAGTCCGTCCCAACCCTAGGGCTGAGTCGCGTATCTTAAACTTTGCTGGGAAGCAGGAGATTCTTGCAAGCTTGGTTTCTGCTCTTGACTCCGTGGTTAGTAATGTTTTTTTCTTTGAAATCTTGTTTTTCTGATACCTAAAATTGAGCAAGTAAGAGTGAATAAATAAACGTTTTTCTTCATGATACCATTCTGCTTTACACCAACTGAACTTAAGATTGCATTACAGTCCAAGCCCTCAATGGTGAACCATGTGCAATGTATAATGTGTACCCTAGTAAAGAATGAATATGAGCTTCAAAGCCTGTTACTGATAAGGTTTTTCATGCAGCAAAATAAATAATGTGTTTAGTATTTGTAGCATATAATACAAGAAGCAGGCTAATACAGAGTCTAAAAAGTTTTTTTTACTGTACTAAAATCTGCAGTAGTCCCCACTTGTTTGTACAGTGTTGTGTGCATTCTCTGTTTAGATTCACGCTAGTTTTGTAGGCCAATTTGGCTCCTGTGGTGCATGCATAGCTTTTCTCAGTGATCAGGATGTAGCAGCACAATTTCTTGGCTTTGTGCTTGTCATTTGAGCAGCTTGGTAATTAGGATGAAAGGGAGATTTTTTTTTTTTATCCAGTTGTCCTAAATGTTACATCACAAAGCACTTCCTGGCTTTCTCAGTCAGTTGGCAGTGAATGTATCTTCTCATTTCCATCCTGATTGTTTATATCTGTTTACAGTATCTGTTTTGGCCTTCCTGCTGCTCTTTGCGATTTGCTGGCACAGAATTGCCTGTAGCACATCAATTGAAGAGATCTGATTATGAAGTCTGTAAACATCAAAAGCAGATGGGTGGCATGGTTATCATAATTCACCAGTAGTGGGTGTTCAGTGATCAATGTACAATTAATTTCTGTCTTACGCTTCTTATGTTAGTTAGAAAAACATTTTTCTTCCCCAAACACCAGAGAACAAGCATTGAAAACATATTGGAATGTGAACATAAAATTGGTTGTCATTTCTTATTTAAATTTACTAGTTCAATTTTTCCTATTTTGTACTTATTCCTTGTGGTGCTTTCCAAGACATGCAATGTGGAATGTGCCAAGACATTAAATATTTTATAGTGTCCTGATTAATGAATAGATTTAATATCATGCTATGGCAAGAATTTATTTAGCAAAAATCTCTTTTCAAAAAGAAGTACTCACAAACCAACTCAAGAAAGGTTACACCAAAACCTTCCAGCACTCCACATTCAAGTAAATTGTTGCTATAAAGACATGTAAAGAGTTTCATGAAGGCTTTGTTGAAGAAACTGAGATTTTTAAGAACGATTGTAAGTACAACTAATTGATAATGGACTATTCTAATCTTTACATTTTCTTAAAACTGAAAATTTAATTGTTAGTTCAAAGCTAATAGTGAAATAGTTTTTTTTTTCTTTCTTGTATCTGATGATAGTATTATTAGGAAAAAAAACTTCTTGCAACTAGAGCTGTTGGGTTCCCAGGATTTAGACTCCAATAAGTTGTCACTTATTGAGTTGCCAGTTGCTTCTGCATTCCCTTATTTTCTACTTCTACAAAGGATTCACATAGAATTGTACATGTATGTTTAAAATATGTGTATAGCATAAAATATACATAACATTCTGAAACCCACCCTCCAATTTAGTGTCTTGTGGGGCCAAATCCTGTTTCAACAGGAATGGATTCAAAGCAGGAAGCAGCCCTGAACAGGCACAAGTCCACTGCAGTGGAGAGTTAAGTGCTCACCCAGACTTAACCAAACTACTGAGGGAAAAAAAACAACAAGCAGGCATAAAATTAAAATCCGGTGTCCTGGATCTGCAAAACCTCCATGCTAAGTAGTGTGTGAATGTGCTGCTCAACATGAAATACTGCATGTGGTGCTACCTACCATGTTTAGGTTTAGCCAGTAACAGAATCAGTACTATACGTTTTCTGTAGAAGTATGCCAGGCGGTTCAATAATGTTTTTGAGAAGCCCCTCTCACTTGAGCGTCCATCATGATTATTGTAAAGAACCTTGCGCCCTCTTTTTAAAATGGGCTGGCTCTGTGTTTCTATTCCAGCTTTCTAGTCCGATTCCCTTTCTTGTTCCATATCTGAAAAACAATGATCAAAAGATCACTGTTGCAGTTTAACTTACAAGTTTCATAAATATTTATCCCTTTCCCCAGTAAAACTTCTACTAGCAACCATATTTGACTTTTCATTCACAGGTCAAATGTTTTTCTTTAATCACCACGTTTGTCTATATGTTTACAAGAGAGTGAAAAGAGTCAGTCTTTTACTGATATTTTTTTTCTGTTTAATAAATGATCTTATTTTCTCGTTCTAAATCATCTTTGTTTGCCCTGCTCTGTGCTGCGATCAGTACTAACTAACATCAATCTCAAGTCAAGTGGCTTTATTGTCATACCATCCATACAAAGCACTGCATCATACAGTGATACGAGATTACATTCTCCAGGCCCACAGTGCAAAACACAGGACAAGTTCAAGACAGTTAAAGAACTATACTATATTAGTGATTAATAAATAACTCAAAATAAAAAATAGGTAAGTGAATAGTAATAATTTTAAACAGATAGCAGTAAATATATGATAAATAATAAAAGTAAAACTAATAATACAAAACAATATTGACAAGTGTAACAAATGTACTGCATTTAAATCACTACTTGGGCAGATCTGAGGGCAAGGGGGCAGCATGGAGTTCAAAATCCACACACCTAAGGACTAGAAGCTGTTGTAGTACCAACCAGCAATCCAGTTGTCCACCACTTACTTAAAATGTAGAATCAGTGTAGGATGCATTTTAATATAGAGAAGTTCTTATCTGTTGCGCCTATACTTATTATTCACCTTTTTCACCCTTCTTAAACCTTCTCAGTATTTAAACTATGGAAAGGAAAAGGGATTAAGACACTAATAGATCTTTATATAAACAATGTACTTGCATCTTATGAACAAGTACACTCCAAATTTAATTTCCTAGCTACATTGTTTTCCTATATGCAAAACTGAATTTTTTTAAAAAGAAAACAGATTTTCACATCTCTCAACTACGTCTATCCCAAAGGCAATACTGGTCAGCCTTGATGAGGACTCGGACAGTATTTTAACAATATATATAAAATATTTCAAGGAACCTTCTCTTCAGTGATCTGAGGGAACGGTGGAAGAAGGACTTTTAATTAACATTTCAGAAAAAGAGAACTCTGCCATCTATAGAACACACTCTAATTCTTTTCTACATATTCCATAATTCAATTAAAATCATTCATCAGGCTCTTTAAATTGGAGTATTGGTTATTGTGAAACATCAACTGCTTATAATCAGTAAAAATCAAAATACATTAATACATTTCTGTTTTAACTGATCGGTTGTTTTTCTTTGTTTACAGTGTACTGCGCTATCAAAAGTGAATGCAGAGGTTGCATGTGTTACTGTACATGAAGATAATGTGTTTACCGTGGGCAGCGAGAAAGGCAGAGTCTTCCTAAACACTAGGAAAGAGATCCAATCTGATTTTCACAAGTTCTGCAGTAAGTTCTGCTTAACAAGATGACATCGTAAAAAAAGGAGCAAGTTACTTGTGAAAGGTTTAGGAAAGTAATGTGACCTTATTGTATGACTTCAGGGTCTTCACATTTTCTCTTTCTCCCCCCACCTCTCTCTCTCTCTTTCTCCCTCTCTGTCTTTCTGGGTTTTTCTGTGAGCTCTCCAATTCTACTCCAGCTTACCACGTACTTTCAGGTTACTTTGATTGGTGGCTCTAAATTGGCTCAGTATGAGGGAGTATGAGTGAGCTGTTACACTAACCAATCCTGTCCAGAATTGTTTCATTCTTTCTGAACATTACTGCCAAGTAGTCTGTGGACCTGCAAACCCTGAACTTGGTAAAGTGGGTTTGGTAGAGAATAGATGGATATACACTGCAGTTGATACAGTGGGTTCAGGATATTGATAGAACATTATAACATTATATAGGCCACACTAATGAATTCTATATTATAATCTATTGTTTACAGAGTAACCGTAAGGATATACATAAACTTTACCAGTCCAAGCTCTTGTTTACCTAATTAACTGGGCTCTGTTAATCTTTGTTTTCTGTCTTTAAATGGTGTCCCTAGCTTTGTCATATTTTTCATAGTGTAACAAGCTAGTGGTGCATTTAGTATATGTGTTGCAATTTTAATCTTAATTATATTAAAAGGCATTCCAGGTTTAGTGCTTATTAGATAAGTGCAGGATTCCCATGAAAGAAGACAATATGAAAATTTCCAGACCTCTCCTAGTGCAATTTTTCTTGGAAGAGATTATTATTCAGCTGAATTAACTTTTTTTTTTTTTACCTTTTGGAGGAGTTCCTTGCTTAGCCTTCTTGCCTTCAGTGACCAGCACAGCAAAACTACAAGATGAACTGCCAAAACCTACCAAAGAAGGTGTACAAGTGGGACAGCGTTTGCCTGCTGAGCCTCCCTCTGACATTTTTGTTCTGAGGAAGATGGTAGAAGAGGTTTTTAGCGTCCTTTACGGTAATGATTTATTCCCTTCCAAATAATGCCCTTCTCTTTAAGGCAATTCCAATATCTTTCAGTTAAAAACCAACTGTGGAAGAACTTCTTTCTTGATTCTTTAAGCCCCTTCTGAGGAATGTAAACAATTCCCCAGAACTCCTCATCCCTTTAATTGTCATTGTAGTCAAAATGTTGCCTCTAGGATTAAAGAACAGTGTAATACATGTACAACCTTCTCATTTAACCAAAACCTCTCGGGTACAGTTTCTGGTCAAACAATGTCAAAAATCTGTCTGGTATTCAAATCTTGAACTGGTACTTTATCCAGAGTTAATTCCTACCTTGGGGCTGATGTTGCTGTGATAGTCTGACTCTCTGTCAACCTAATATTGGCTTAAGTTGGATTCAGAATGAATAGGTGAGAAGACCATTCACCTAAAGCTGCTCAATATATCTTATGTTACAGGAATGTTGTCATAATATATGAACTGAATGTTCATCTTAGCTTTGCCTGTAAATTAACATCAGCAGTTCAAGTTATATATTTTGGTTTGATGAATTCCACCATAGAAAAATCTTCTCAGCCCTTTTTTTTTCTCTTTATTCCATTCTGTTGTGGTACATAAAATCAGCCGGCCGAGCATCTCTTCGTTTCCGAGGTCCAAAACACCAAGTACTTATTCCTCATTGCTGTGTTATGCACATTATTCTTCCGGGTGAGTGCTCATTGGTTGACAACTATCATGGAAACAGTGCCATTTCCACAATTTAAGACAAAATCAGACCTGTTAGATTTTGTCAGGCAAGTGGGAGCGAGTCACTGGGTACATCAGACTACGCGATTGGATATCATAGGTATCACACTTTAACTGCCTCTGACTCTTTAAATTATGTAAATGAAGTGTGCCACTAAAATCACTGTGGTTTAATGTGACATGGCCTTTGCCCAATTCAGGGCTGAACTTGGGATAAAACTGGAAGACTTTCCCATTATGGGGAATTAGGTCTTACGAATAACTAATTGTTTTACCCAGCTTTGCCAAGAAGAGTGAAATATTACATGCATAAAATAAATAAAAAACAGACCTAACCATTATGAATTCCTCATCACTTCAGAAAGATGGTGCTACTTAGCTTATTAAGCCTTTTTTATGATCAAGATTGTGAAATTAAGTATAATTAAGTGTAAGATTTAGAGAACTGGAAGTAATTTTGCAGCAAACAATAATTCATAGAACAGTAATAATAAATATATCAATAGTTTAGAAATAAAATTGAAATTTAAAATAATATTTAAAATTCAACATAGTTGTAATGTGCATCTCAATCGCTGAAAGACAAATGGGGTTTAGTGGCACACACTGAGCAGTGCTTTGAAGTGTCCATCCCATTTCACTCCTGTCTTCACAAAAGACATTTTTTACTCCAGATAAAGCAAGAATCTCATCACAATTGAGTCTTCTGCCTTAATATTAATTACCATAGAGGAAAATTGAATAGTAAATTTGTTTGTCATAATATAAACATTCAGCTATTCAAAGCTTGCCAGTCCTATACACTTAATTCTTCTAAAAAAAAAAAATCAAGTCTAGTTTTGAAAGTCCCTAAAGTCTTACCGTCTACCACACTACTTGGTATCTTATTCCAAGTGTCTATGGTAGGGTGGAGTGGTGGTTCTGAGACTAGGGATCTGCGCAGGCAATCGGAAGGTTGAAACCCAAAAATGTCAGAAGTGATTCCAATCCATGGAGCCCTTGAGCAAGGCCCTTAACCTGCAATTGCTCATTAACCTGCTTCCAGCCCAGGTCCTCCTACTTGCTGGGAAAACTCAGAGATTGGTGACAGCCACTTTAAAAAAAAAAAAAAAAACCCACACACTGTTTAATTCCGTTCGAACTAGTGTGGTGCTGAGGTGTCACCCATTGCACGGCTGTACAAGGGCCCTAATTTGGGATCCTGAGGTGGTTTGTTGTGTGTGTGCTGTATCAGTGCATGCTCCCAATGCCAATAGTCCTCTATGTAAATAAAGACTTCCTAATGTTTGTGCGAAATTTACCCTTAACAAATTTCCAACTGTGTCTCAGTGTTCTTGATGAACTCATTTTAAATTAACAGTCTCGATTCATTGTACTAATTCTATTCACAATTTTAAACACTTCAATCATGTCACCTCTTAATCTTCTTTTGCTTAAACTGTATAGGCTCAGCTCTTTTAATCTCTCCTCATAATTCAACTCTGGTAGCCCTGGACTCAGCCTAGTTGCTTTTCTCTGGACTTTTTTTTAGCACTGCTATGCCCTTTTTGTAGTCTGGAGACCTAAACTGTACACAGTACTCCAGACGAGGCCTCACCAGTATGTTATAATGCTTGAGCATAACCTCCTTGGACTTGTATTTCACACATTGTGCTGTATAACCTGACATTTGGTTACCCTTCTTAATGACTTCTAAATGTCTGGCAGTTGATAGTGTAGAGTCCACTATGACCCCTAAATCCTTCTCAATTTTCAGACCTCCCATGGTGTACTCAAACCTAAAATTTTTACTTCCTATGTGTAATGCTTGACATTAAATTTCATCTGCCACAAATCTGCCAAAACTTGTATGCTATCCAAGTCCCTCTGTAATGACTTAATGGATTCCAAATTATCTGCCAATCCACCTATCTTGGTATCATCTGCAGACTTAACCAGCTTGTTACTTATATTCCTATCTAAATCAATTATACATATTAAAAATAGCAGCGGCCCTAGCACTGACACCTGTGGAACACCACTCTTAACATCAGCCAGTTTTGATAGGGTTCCTCGCACCATAACCCCCTGCTTCCTGTCTGAGATATATTGTTACCCTAAAGTTAAGTGCTGACTGAATTAAATCATATTAATAAAAATTGATAGCACTGGAAATAATGAAATCGGAAGATCATAAATCAATATTGCATGATTGCATTTGTATATAAAGAATGAACATTTTGTCCATTTTGAACGTAGTGACTTTTTGTAAAGATACTATACTATACTAATTTTATTTATATAAAATACATTGTATATTATTAGTACAGTGTTGTTTTTTATGAGAGATCACTCCAGAAATACAAAAATATCCTGTGACAATTTTTAAAATTGTCCTGATGTTTTTGAAAGATTTATTTATTGTACTTGTATATGTCAGGACCACTTTAATCTATTTTGAAGGAAATGTTTGCTTTTAGCATGTGTTTTTCTATTTTGAACTCATAAAATTCTTACTGAAGCTTGGAGGAGTGGCTAGAGTTCTTGTAAGGAGATGATGGAGTCATGCTAGGTTTGTGTTGTTTCTGCTGACCAAGAACTTGACTCGGAACAATATCTCCTATTAAAAAAGAAAAAGGTATTTCCATTCGTGCATTCCATAAAGCCAATGCAATAGTTGATTGTGCTATGAAAGCTGTTAAATAAAAGACTGTATTTTCTTGATCTACTGTGAAGGATGTTTGTGATCTGTTACTGTGTTTTTATGTTGTTTTTAATAAAGGTGAAGCTGTTGGGAAGACTGGTCTGGTACCAGTGCCTTATGAGCAGATCCTCAAAGATCCAAACTCTTTGAGTGTTCATGGCCTACCAGAGGGAGTTTTGCTAAAGAAGCCAAGTGAATATGACACCAAAACCTTAATGAAAATCTTGGAGTATAGCAACCGCATTCGATTCACCATCAAAAGGTAATATCAGTTGAAATGTGTCAAAGTGTACAAATCTGCATATTACCAAAGTTTGGTGCAAAATTTGAACAATGCTTGTTTGTGATATGCCCAAATCATGACTATTGTAAAGCTGCATTTTCCTCCGTGGCCAAAAAACTTTAATGCTACAAAGACTTTAATTTTTCCTTGCAGCACATGCTTTCTTTGTGTACATGGAGCAATATACAAGATTTGTTGTGAATATTATTCTATCTCTGTCAAATCGATAACTTTTAACAAGTGCATTGTTGTCCAGCATATCTAAAACATTCTGCCTTTTTTTGGAATGTGCCTGCTGATTCCTGCCTAAACAACATTTTATGGCAGCTCCTAGCAAGTTAGGACAGCTCACAAGCACTCCTAAATCCTTGTGAAGTTAGGAGTCATTTTCTAAATTAGGAAAAGAAATAAAATGCTGTTATTCCTAAGAAAAGGCCCAAATGTGTGTCAGTCAGATTTTTTAAACCAGTTAGGACCATTATCATACTCTGAGATGGTTGATAAATACAGGCACTGTTCCAAAAATAGACCTCATCACTATTATAAGGGCCTGGAAAGAAGATAAGCCAGGCACCAAACTCAAGAAGCAGGGTATGCAGCCAGCAAAGGCAAAAATAATCCAAACTTATAATGCTAACAAGAAGGGAAAAGGAAATTGTTAAAACCCCTGGCACAAATGAACAAACTAACTTTCTTTATGATCAGATGGATGTTGTATTAATAAAAATATTCATAAAGATAAACAAGAACAATAAAGGATTAAAGATGGTTTTGTTTACGTTCTGCTTTACCTGTTTGGAATAACTAAATCAATAATCCAAAGAGTACTTACAGCATTCAGAAAGGGGACAAAATCCAAAATGCAAAACCAAGAAAGAGATGAACAAACATGAGAGTAAGCCAGTGCCTTAGCACTGGTTCTGGGGGTTTCAAAACCTTTATATGGGGCACAGAGTGGTCTCAAGGCTGCAGCATCAAAGGGCCACATGACTTTAGGTTCCTCACATAAAGAACATTGAAAACAAAATTACACAAATTAAGTACATTTAAATAAATAACCAATGTATAAAATACACAAAATACTTATTAAATAATAATACAATTCAAAAAGATGAAAAAATATTTTTAGAAGCATAAATTACAAAAAACACACAAAAGCTATAAAATAAAATAGGTAATTAAAAAGAAAAGACTAGAGCCAAGGATGAAACGCTGGTGACACCATAACACCACCCCACAAATACAGGACTCTAGTGAGAGTTTGAACTATCACATTTTCTTTGGAATAAAAAGAGTATCTGTTTAAAACATACAAATCATGTCTGGGATAAAAAATGTAATAAAGTAGAAAACCAAACCCAAATTAGAAATAAGTCAACCAATGATATCATTTATATAAATTTGTTAACCAAGCATGCACTGCTGGGCCAACAGCCAAAGCTCAGTATTTCTTGTCTTGGGAATCATATATATATTATGTGGGATGTTTTTTTTCTAAACAGGCCAATAATGCCTGGCAGCAAGGCAAAATAATAAAGGCATACAAAGAAAACTTTGTTTACTAACAGTTTTTGTTTTTCTTATTTTCTCTCTCCTGTTTTCTGTATTGCTGTAGGCCCATAGAAGAGACCCAGCGGGAGGCAACATCCTCGATTGATTTGAATAGTTCTTCACCCCCTATCAAGAACCTTCACAACCACACTGCCAAGCTTGCCAATCAAGAGGGGGCATCCAGTAGTCCTTTACCCCCTGCTTTTCTCTACAGAATTCCCCATCCTAACAATGTACAGGGGGAAACTGCTCATGATATGTCCCCCGCTCCTATTGCTCCTGGTCTTGGAGGAGATCCGCAGAGTTCATGGTGTCCAGTTGGGGAGAAGGCTGGAACTGCTAAGGATTGTGCTGATAATGGTATAGAATTTACATTCCCATATTTTTCTTTTAACTGTACATCATGCATAAATAGCATTACAGACTTCTGGTAGTGTTACAACACTTGTATTTTTCTGTACTCTTTGAAATCACCTGTAGCCAGTAACAACTTTTAGCTGTTCATTTTAAACCAGTTACCTCACTATTTGATTGACCTATTTAAAAAAATGTTTATTCTCTGTTTTTAGTGCCTGTTTTTGGACTGTATCGCCCCCTAGTAAGGGGTGAGAAAAAAACCTATAAAAGTAAGAGTGTGCCTGTATTTACAGTACATAGCTCTTAAATGGGTTTATTTTTATGTTGCCATCTGGCCTGACCACTATTGGAGTAAAGGAGGCCAACAGGCATTTCAAATCTGTATGGATTAACTTTGTCCTCAGTCTAACTCAGACCTGTCACCTGGTGTTACCGTCTTTGGAATGAATGTTTTTTCTAGGGCAGATATAAAAACATTTTTTTTTTTCCTCAAATAAAGTTCTCCTCTCTCAGTGGTGAATTTACTAAGGTTTTATGTTGAAAGGCAACTTACTAAGGCAAGTATCACTTGCATTAATTATTGTGCTTAGAATTAAGGAAGCAGACAAATAAAGTTAGAGTTTAGCAAATATATGTAGATTTTAGTGGGAAGCAAGTAAGCATTCCATAAGGGATTTAAATAATTGCAAGCATAAAATATTTTAATGATTTCTTATGTGGTTTTATTGATTGTGTGAGACATATAAAATATGTTCTTTAATGTTGTCTTTAATACTTGTCTTTATGTATTCCCGGGGAAGTGTGTCTTTTTGCATAAGGTCTTTAAATAAATAAATACATAATAGGTAGGATAACAAATAAAAAATAGATATTTTCATATATAAATTTGAAACCCCCACCACAACCCACCCTGGAGTTACATAAAAGAGAACAGAGTAAAATTAAATTAATATAAAACGCAGGTTGCTAAAGTCCTATAGGCCCACAAATCTGGCTGAGTGAAGGAAAATTGGTAAATTTATATCAAATTGAATCATGGGTAATCCATGACTTAAACAAGGAAATAGTGTCCTTACACTTACTGACAGTTTGAGCCGGTACCCAATTATTCCATGTATGTATGTCAGTTCTAACAGAACAAGGTTGTAAAAAGAGGACTTCCAGACAGTTCAAGCAACAAAGTCAGGATTCTTTCACTGGGAAACTATAAGAACTCTGGCTGCTATTGTTGCTATTGAAATTATGTGCTGGCGATGAACAGAGAGAGGAAGTGCAGGGCAAATGTAAAAGTTCTAACGTTACCTCCTGAGTTCAATTAATTTCATATCAATTCCTGTTTGACTTCTCTAATCTTCCAGGGTGTAATTCTATGTCCTGTGTTATAGACTGGCACATGATGTATGTTTTTAATTCTTTTCTGTTGTAAATATACTGTATACAGGGAAGTGCGTCTCCTCAACA
Organism: Polypterus bichir lapradei; assembly: GCA_026402145.1. Lineage (NCBI taxonomy): Eukaryota > Metazoa > Chordata > Cladistia > Polypteriformes > Polypteridae > Polypterus > Polypterus bichir. The sequence continues at coordinate 98,911,040 of JANRMT010062814.1, forward strand.
ACTTACTGTATGTGGTAGCTATGATGTAGCTGCGTATGTCCAAAATTACCAAAGTTCTGCAGCTTTTAGTTTGCTTCATAGGATGATTCAGGTAATAGTGTGACACATGTTACACATAATTCCACAGACAAAATATCTTTGATTTTAAAAATTTTAGTAAAATTTCAAAGCCAGACAGTTCACACAAAAATAGAGAAAAATTGATATTAAAGAAAGTTATGGTTCAAAGAAAGTTCTGTTTAAAGCTTAATGTTCTTGTTTCATTTATCTAAGTTTGGTCATACAGTCAAACTTTAGGCAAGTTAAGCACATTATACATGGTCAGAAAAATATATGTTATCCCCTATATGCAACATATCTAACAGTCCATGCTAGTAGTAAGACTATTTCCTAACTGGCTTAATTAGCACTCTGTTTTACAGATAAAGCAAAGAAAGTTCTATTTGTTGTTAACCTACAGCGGGTAAAAGACTATACCATATTGTAGTTAGCTATAAGTTCTGTTACTGAAATTAAGCAAACATGTATATGAATTTAACATTAGGTATTCTAAGACTGGCTCTTACATATGACTGGAAGGTATTATCTTATTATGTAAAGGTACAGTAACTGAACTGAATACAAGTCCTTGATGATCATGGACACTTTGTCAATGTAGGCTTTGCTGTTGCACTTAATCATGACTATGCCATTGAATGACTGCTGTTTAGCTTCCTTGCAAATAAATACATACATAAGCAAGCACCTTTTCAGATTGAGCTAAGCATGATTCTCTTCATACATGAAGTTTTTATTTCAAAAGGCATCACAACTGGATTTAATTGTTGCCTGGAATTAATATTAAACATGAAAACTGATCTGCTGTAACTCTGTAGTATTTTTGCTGTATTATATGGACTACACTAGTATGTATAGTCTCCAGAATATCAGTAAGAGTTTAAGCATTAGTCATTTCTTTTGATTCAGGAGTTTAATAATAATAATAAATAATATAATATTTAATATAATTTTTACATTTATATAGTGATTTTCTCACTACTTAAAGCTTTCTATGAAAGGAGGACCTGGGATGCAAACCCATGATCTCCTTACTGTGAGGCAGCAGTGCTCCCACTTTTATAAAATTAAATAAATAATAAAAATGTGATAGAAATTGTTCTGGATGGCAACTTCTGGCTTGTATTTCCAAAGAAATGTTTTCTCTGATCTCCATTATAATACACACATTTTAATTAGATACAACTTTATTTTAATGTTAGACTCCCTGATCTACCTTCAAAATCAGAAACAAATCCCAAACTCTCTTAGTATGACTCTTCACCAGCTTTCTTCAAAGCACAATTTTCACCCTGTAGTCATACTTTAATTCAATACTTTGATCAACATATAGATTGATTAAGAAGATATAGGTAATGCATGGATAAAATGATTTATGTGTGCCACACAACAAGCACTATGCAAAGTGTAACAGTGTAAAAGTATTTTTTGAGAAACTAACTGTACAGTTAAATTACTGAGAAGTGTGGTACAATAAGCTAAAGCAATACATATAAGTGAAAGGAGTACCTTTTTAATGTAGGAATAGAAGGAAAAACCTGTAAACAAGTATTCTCATGTGTTACTATTTTTCAAATATGAAACTGAACATTAATATATTAATCCTGAAAATTTATTTTTAAATAATTAAATTGCAGTAGACATTAAATGTTTTCAGTTTTGGTTCCTGAAACATTTTTGGTAATTATGATAGTTTAATCGGTTAATGATGCTGACACATTGGATTAGTTCAGCTGAGTAAAAAATGCTTTGCTGACAATTTTTGTTTAAAGTCGGCATCTGATGCTTCTTGTTTTAGTGTCCAACAGTAGTCGGCCAGCATTGATGGATTCTGCTTGCCATGATACTGCTTTTTAATCTGCTTCCAATATCCTGGTAAAAGCTTTCACCATATTTGTCACTGACTACAAGATGATCATGGGAAGAAGTCCAAGTGTGAATGCATAAAATAAATATTTAGCGACATGTTGCACTTTATGGTTTTGAATGATTGAAGCATGTTGTCAAGCAGATGAAATTAGTTTGGTGCTTTGTAGGTGCCAAAGAAATTCTTCACTATATCTTTCAATGCCTCCGATGCAATTTCCTGTGGCCCCACTAGCAGTTCTTAGAACTTCTTGTCATTGATGATGTATCCAATTTGTGGACCAACAGAAATACATTTCTTAGTCTCTGTATCAGTTATTCATGAAAACCTCTATTCAGATATTGAAATCCTTCATCTTCCTTGCTTATAACTTTAACCATGTTTTTCCTCAATTCAAGTTTTATATGAAGAAGAGGCAAAAACATCTTTGTTGAGTTGACAAGTGGTTTACGTGCTACGCTTTTCTGTCCTTAACCAAATACTCACAGAGCAACCAGTTCTTTTTTAATATAATGGGACTCTTTAGCACGGCTGTCCCATTCACAAATGAAACAACAGCACTTGGCATATCCAGTCAGCATTCCTAGTGGCAGTGCGGCTACTTTTACATCACCACAGATGTTCTAGTTGTAATTGTACTGTATATGTATGCTTATTATATAAGAGGAAATCACAAAAGAAAGTGATTACAATAAAATATATAAAAAAATGTAAAGGTTATTTTATATTCAGTAGGCCAAAATCTATAAAGATTTTTGCACCCAGAAGTGTTCAGGAAGCAAAATCTTTGTTGTCCAGTGTTTCTTTTAGTAAATCTGTTTGGTTGGAGCACTAGATATCTAGCAAGGTCATTGAAAACTCAAACACGCCAAAGTCTTCATTGCTTAGCATCTATGAAATTATCTGTGATGCTGTGAATTACTTAAAATGTTTTTCTTTATGTGTAGGTGAGAGGCTTGGGATTCAAAGTGATATGGGCCAGACATCTCAGAATGTGCATGTGTCCAAACGGCTGCTTTTTTCAATTGTACATGAAAAGACAGGTGAGTTTTCATTTGTTTTCACAAGTTTCTGTCATAATGAAACCTTCCATAATTTATACACCGCTCTTCTTTACCTTTAATTGTCTGTTTTCATGTTTACAATATCTTGGTTCAGTTAATGACAAATGAATTATTTTCAGATGAAATTATGCTGCTACTGGTGGTGATAAGGGATGCTGCAGTCTCATAGCTGCAGTTTGAACCTTGGCTTTGTAACTCCCAATAGAGAGTGCACATTCCCCACATATTCATTTGGGTTTCTTCCACATTCCAAAAGTGTGCATAGTAGGTTGATTGGTTAATCTACATTGGCCTTGTCTAAGATAGTGTGGTGATGTTCAATGTTTAGGGTTGACTTTTGCCTTATAGTTCGGAATGCAGGCATTAGGGTCGGTTGGACATGCCGCCCCTCTGCTCTTGCCCCTCGAGGGAAATGATCCTTCCATAGGTTCACCTACGTAAACCTTTCTATGACTTCCCTTATAGTCAAGTTTGATTATCTTTTAGCTACTCCAGAGACCGTGAGTGCCCACAGCAGAAAAGACCCAAGGACCTCTTTAAACCTTCCATTCGGTAGTAACAATGGGCAGGTGTGTACTAAGGAGAGGAACTTAATCAATGCAATTACTGGGAGTTTCTTGTTTGTAGGGAACAATTGCAAGCCCCAGTCCCCATTATGAATGGGGTTCTTTGGCTTACCATTGCCTAGTAGACATACATTGATTCATTCAGTGTAGCGCACATGCGCCCCCAGGTGTCTAAGGGCATCACAGACCTATTATTGCTCAAACATTTTAGGCTGCTTGTAATTTATTTTGTGCTGCACATGGCTGCAGATAGACATGATTAAGGCCACAGGTGTCACAAAATCTGTTACACTTTTGTAATAGCATATAAGTTAATCAGATAGCAAGGATTTGCTGTACATTCATTTAAAGCCAGAGTAACATTTTAGTTTCGGTACAGCAAAAATGAAACAATTACTTATTTATTCTTACGTAACAACACCTTAACATACAATTCTTTGGGTGTTCATAACTCTTACATAGTATCAGTATCCTCAAAGTTAGGTAAAAGGTTTTGAGTTCTTTTTTCTTTTTTTTTCTTTACAAGACAAGACAATTTAAATCTGCTAACATGTATGTCCCTGAGCATCTCAAGAGTTTTTATTTTTTATATTCATTAGACCCCCAAACCACTAATAATAAGAAGTAGTTTTGGAGGCAAAGACAATTCTGAGACCCATTAGATCATTCCCTATTTTTATTTTTCACAAAGCCAAAATCAATTCTAAGTTAATTTCTCCTGTCCACCAGCATTCTTTTCCACAAGACCCTCTTCATGTTCTCTAAATCATCCATTTTAAATGTTGAGGTCTAATGACTTTGTTTTGTTGCAGATATAATGAGCTGAGGAACTTTTCCTATTGGTTTAAATTGCCTTTATAAGATTGGATACCATCATTCAATCGTGTTGCTTGTGGTGATAATAGGGAGTCTTTTATGTAAAGAAAAAACAAAATATTTATTTTCTGAATGAATACAATTTCAGATTTGCAACAACATGGACATTTGAAATGCAGAAATTAGGAAAGTTTGAAGAAGGAGCTTGACATGAACACTGAAATAACTAAATATTTAAAAAACACAATGTCAATTGGTGTCTGCAATGACGTTTCTAGTATTAAATCATTTATCTCTCTACTTCACTCAGTGTCTCTCAGACGAGTTAAGCTGATTTGTATTATGCAATCAATGACTTATAGAGGTTTTTATTACTGTGAGATATGAGACTTGTATGTGACCACAGTTTGTTCATCATTTTTCTGATTTCTGTCTGTCATGTGTGAAAGAATATTTTCTTTTTAACCGAACCGACACCACAATGACTGGGCAGCCTGATTCATGACATAATTTCACCTCAAGGAGGGTGTAGTGGCAGTAATTAGCAATGCTACCTCATGTCACATTTTTGGCCACAGTAATCAGTCTCGTACTTCCCTCGCCCTCAGGATCACTTGAAAAACCCAAGCATCATTAAAATTCTCTTGTTGTTTCTTTTTCACCATTTACTTCAATGCATGTCACCAAGTTTACAGAAATTCCCAAATATTTCTGTATTTTTGCCAGACTCAAAGCAAAGCAAAAGCAGCAGGGTTTGCTCTTCACTATTAAGGAGTAATGTTAAGTACAAGTTAACCATCAGTTTAAGTCTGTATTTTGCATGCACTAACCTTAGTCAAAGGTGTTGAATGTTATTCAGTATGTATTAATTATGATTCATTTAAATTGTGTTCACGATAATAATAACCACACTATATTGTCTCTTTTTTGGTAAATGTACCTAATAGAAAGTTGTTCTTCAGTTTGAACCAAAACAGTCTAAAGTATCTGCAAATAAAATTTTTAATCAAACCGCATTGACTTACTTTCATGTTCTTGATACCTTTTTTTTGGACTTGATTAGTCTTTTGGCATGAAGCATTATCTTGCAGAAAAATCGCATTTGCAAATAGGTACTCTGCTGATCCATCAAGAAGTGTGCACTGTAGACACTGTTTACTAATGATTTACTTGAAAACACTGCTGCAAAACTTTTGTTTTTTGTCATATTTTTTAGATAAGTGGGATACATTTATCAGAGAAACTGAAGATATCAACACCTTGCGGGAATGTGTACAGATACTTTTTAACAGCAGATATGGTAAGTTATGTTATGTGTTATTGATTGGACCACTGATTATGGCAGTGCTTCAAAGTGAAAAGTTTGGAAAAGCTGAAATAGTGTTGCTAGGAGTTTTGGGAGAGATCTAGTAGCCTTTAGTGAGAGGTGGTCACATTTGACAGTTAATATTACAATAATGTATTTTGATTGCACAGTATCAGCTTTTGGCACTAGATGAGACAATGACATTTCTATAATATTCAGAAAAAGCAGAGACTGGTGGGATTTTTCCTATTGGCTAACAAACAATTGTCAATGTAATTGTCAATTGTAAAACAAGTTACTAGATAGCTGCATCGTCTGGCTTTTCTTTAGTGTTTTTTCTGAAACGTTCCACAAAATGTAAATAGATTTATTCTTATAGCTAATGCAAATAAACTCTACTGTCCATAGGCAGATTGTACAATATTTTAACCTGATAGGTAATTCACTTTTCACACATTTTAATAAAAATGTTTATGTCAGATTTGCTGTATAATTATGAATAAAACTTAGAAATAACACCAAAATAAATTACTTAATTTAACTTCTTTCTGGCTGAGTGCTTTTAATTAAACTGGCAGAAAACTATATGCAATTTCTGAATTTGCCAGGCACAGGATTAAATGTCTTGGCTTAATTATGTTTTATGTTTCTCTTTCACGTCAATGTATACAACAGACTGATAAAGCTCATTTTTTTTTCTTTTTTTATATATAAATATTTATGGGTGTTAAGTTTTCAATCCAAATGTCATCTTTATCTTATTGCTTATTTTGTGTGCTGCAAGTTATATCTATGGTTGGTTTTTATATCTGTGGTATGTAGTATGTTTAATGAATGCGCACTGTATTTGAATCATAATTGAAATATCTAAAATTAAATATGTAGTACAACACAATTTAAAATAGATTAATAAAATTTCTTTGCTGCTTTTAGCAAAAATTTATGTAATTCATCAGTTCCAAATCAAGATTATTTTCATGTTTCATCATGTTAGATTAAAAAACTTAAATGCAGAGGAATAAGTAGTGACTTGGTGTTCATTTAGTTTCTATTGAAATTCCCTTGATTAATCTTAGCTTAATCTAAACGTTTAATCTTAGCTGAAGCACTGGGACTTGATCACATGGTACCAGTTCCATACCGGAAAATTGCATGTGATCCAGAGGCGGTGGAGATTATCGGCATTCCCGACAAAATCCCTTTTAAGCGGCCTTGTACTTATGGTGTTCCCAAACTGAAGCGCATTCTGGAAGAACGACATGGTATCCGGTTTGTTGTGAAAAGGTAATTGTGAAAAGGGGCCATATACCTTAAGAAAAAAAAACATATTTTATTATAAATAAAGAATTATATAGCTCTAAAGGTTTTAATGTAATAAATATAAAGAAAACAATACTTTAATCATTTTGAGGTTTAAGCCATTACACCTGCTGTGCCTTGGATCATGAAATCTGCAGAACATTCTTTAAAACCTGCTTAAACAAAATAACAAAAACTGATCTTGCTACTAAGATAATGTTTAGGTAGCAGTGTGTTTTCTTTGTTTTTGAAGGTGAAGTTTGGCAATACAAAGATAAATAGCTGTTATACTGTTTCTGTTTAAAATAAAATTTTTTCATTCTGTCTTTATCAAGCATATCAAGGCAGCAAAGAAGCTTATTTTGATATCCTTTTTACAATGTTTTAGAAGACATTGACCTTGGTTTAGGTAGGCGTTGTCATGGCAAGCATGTTGCATTAGATGATGGCCATAATTTGAAGTTGGAAATCTGAGAGGCATATATGACAAATAAAAATATGAACATTACTTTAATGAAATGGAGTGGGATTGATACCTGGTGGAAACTATTTCTCTCATTATCTGATGGCCAGGGAGGTTTATTGTAAAACAAAAATATATTCTCTTTTACAGCAAGATGCGAGGACTTGAAATATTACTTATTATCTTGTTTATGGCAGAAATAAATTAACTTTCTTGGTCAAACATAATATGTACAGCACCCTAAAAATGTGTGTCTGTAACTGGGACAAATTAGGGACTGTCAGCTGTCCATCTATGTACAGGGGACTGGGAGGTTGGTCTGTTTGATATGAACTGCTTCTGAGTGTGCCTTTTGTAACCTGAAGGTTGCTGGTTCTCATCCTGGCTGCAGTACTTTGCCCATGGCCCCTACAGAGTAAATGATTGGACTGAGACATTATTGTATAATCACATTACATGGTACACCATCAGTTAATAATATCTTGGAGTATCACATAGGTGCAAACTGAATATAGTGTTCATTATTTTCTTTTATTTTTTCAGGATGTTTGATGAGCGGATTTTTACAGGTAACTGAAAAATTATCATTTTTAAATTTGCTGAAAATGTTTGCTTCTATATGAAGTTTAATTTTCTTAATACTGTACCTCGACACCACAATTACCATTTTTCTTTGCTTACAGTTTATTTAACACAGCACAAGCCTTGGGTACGAACATAATTTTAATAGTAATGCATTTTAGGTAGTATTAATATTAATAGTGCATTCAAAGAACTCATTGTTATATTGTGAAAGAAACTTTGCAACCCATGTATTCAGTTTTGGGTTTCAGGGATCAATCGATTATCCCTGCTCCACAAAGTACAAGTTGGAAATTAATAAACCTTTCTTGTGGCATTATTAAACACTTATCCACTCTCACTCCCTCAAGGCCAATTTGTAGTTGGCACAGGAGTGTACTTTGGACATTCTAATGCTGCTTTAGAGTTTTGTTTGTAGTGCCATTTATAGTACGGGATTAATTAAACTTTATAGTAATGAAGGTGTGTATAATGGCATCCATATCGGAGAATGTTAAAGAAAGTTATTCATTTACTGTTTTTTATTTCAGGAAGTAAGGTTTCCAAAGAAGCAGGAAGGCAGGATGATGGCTATCCTTCTGAAGATAGCTGTTCTGAGGCCCCACGGATCCAAGCAACTGTAGATTTGGCTGTGAGCACACTTAATAACAGGTAGGCATACATGTTGCTGTGGTGCAAACTCCTGGACATCTCAAGCTACTTTCTAGTGTGTGCTGTTTTTTTTTTTTTGTTTTTTTTTGATGAAATAAAATTGGATGCTTATAATGCTCCACAATACACGGTTTTACTTCAGTCTGAGAAAAGTTAGTCATATAGAAAGTTAATCTGCCACATGTAAAAATACTTCGAAGATATTATTTTTGAAGATAGGATTGATACATTCTTAGCACAAGACAACATTAAAGCCTCTCAAAACACATAGTCAAGCTCTATATCCTGTGAAAATTGTATTTTTTTTCTCGATAATTATACACTAATGTTGACTCTCTTAAGTTCACTATTCATTTCTTACTGTATATAGCACAACCCATTAGGATGTCTAAAATACTGTACGTATTACGTGTTGTTTCATACTGGTGACTCCACTGGAATTGAATTAAATTAAGTGTATTTCACAGTTTATGCATTCAAGCTAAATAGAAGTGGCCAGGTCACTGTCATGTTGCCACTTTCACGAAAACCATCTCCAATCAGACTTTTTTTGGGTCTTTGAACGTTAGTAAGACTGGATGTGTCACTTCAGTGTTTGACGGTTTTAATTAAAATACTGGAGAGCTTCTGAAATGTAGTCTGTATACGCTTCATTTATAATAATTTCATATGAATTCCCAGAAATAAAACAGTTGTTCAATCACAGGGGCATTCAAGGAGTAAACAAAGGCACCTTCACTAAAATTGCTTTTTTCTCTAGGTGTTATTCTTGTAATACACCATCAAACAAAGAAAGAGGAAACCTTAATATTTTATCCTTTTTAGGAGTTGCTGCTAAAAAGATCTCTTGTACCTAAAATTGATGTGCATTATATCATTGTGTATGGACTAAAAATCATGAGTTTTCTGGTTCATGCCATACAACCTACTTGCTTCTACCTCTCATAATCAATAAAATATTGGGGTGAGTTCCACTTTAAACAATAGACTAGATGACAAGTCACAATGAAATGTCACTGTTGAACATATGTGAGGACTAGGGGGCTCCGCCCCCTGCTTGTTTCCCTCACCAGGGGGATATAACCAGATTTCACCGGGGTTAACCGGATATACTATTTAAAGAGACTGTTATTTTCATGGGAATTGTTACATATGCATTATTTTCACTTTTACTTTAAAACGTCAGTTAAAACAACATTTGGAATTAACTTTTCTTCAAGGTCGCATTGAATTTTGATTCCGTGTTTGGATTTACATTGTTATAATGCAATGTATAACTGCCCGTGAGTGAATATCGTTTCTTTCTCTCTAATAAATAAACCGACTTTTTCAAATGTTTGTCCCTGTGATTTGTTAATTGTCATAGCAAAAGCTATTCTCACGGGAAAATCAAGATCTCCTTTTGTGTCTAATGTCATTCGCAGAATATTTACTACATTACCTTTCTTGTCGCCTGTTAAAATTTTACATGTTAGAATTGTTTGACCAATTTTTAATACAACTAATCTTGTTCCATTGCATAGTCCATCACTTATCATAAATTACACAATAACATTACGATACATCCTTCTTACAACAGTAATTCGGCATGTGGAAGACCGGATGGTGTTAACACTTGTAGATATTCTATGGGATATTGTAAATTGATGTTTTCATCTTCCACACGATCACCACCAACTGCTTCAGCATAGTCTATTGATACATATTTAATCAATTTGCTGTGTAACCAATTGACAATTTTTGCATTAATTCGTTTGACTTCGTTTCTCGCTGCCATATTTAGGTGAATGGGTGATTCTAAACTGGATCTTTGTAAGTGTGTGCGTGTTCATAAGTAAGCCCTTTAATTGATTGGTGTCTGTCCAGGTTAAGTGCCAGAATACACCTGATGAACGTGGTCTTGTTTGAAAATAGTTGTAAGTAGGGCGTGACTTGCAAGAATCTCATGGTAAAAGTCTCTGTCTCACATGACTTCCTTCCAAAAAGTCTCTTCAAAAAATCACGTCTCATCGCAGGATTAGTCTTATCTCGTCCCAAGATTTTTTTTATTATAATAGAGAGATATGTGGAAAATAAAAGGGTGGGGGCTTGAGTGAAGCAGCTCTCTTGGAGGTAGAATGATATAATAAAACTTCTAAAATCTTTTTTTTTTTATCTTTCTAGGTGTCAAAGTTCCTGTGTCAGCCCCACTGAATCTTGTGAAACAGGTAAGTAGGCCCATTTTGAGAGATGCTGTTGATTAAAAAAGTACATTCATTTTCTTTCCACAGGTCATAAAAAGGATCTTAAATGTGGGTTGAAATACTTTAAAATATTATTTGCAGAAGCAATAAAACAACACTTACATGGAAAATCAAAACCATATTGTTTAATAATCTTCTCCTGCAAAGATTTTTATCTATGATTATACAATGCAGGTCAATTGTGTTTTTTTAGTTTTGGGAATGCCTGTTGAAGGATCAACTGTAAAGAAGATTAAAAGTGAGCCAACTGATGGGGACATTATTCAGGTAACAGTGGCAGGTAAGAGCTTGATAACATTTTCTTTCCTCAAGTTCATTTTATTATTTCACCATTTGTGCCATTGCCTAGCTGCAGACACATCTCTAATATAATGTTGATTTTCGGGTAACTTCAATCATCTTGACATCTTTAAATTCATCTTTGTTGTTATGTGTTCATAGTACAATGCAATTCTATCTTGCAGATCTGTCTCAGACTAGTGATGGTCATGCAATATGAACAACAGACAAAAAATTGAATCTGACATCATATGTTCAAAGCAGTCTATATATGGAAACTTAAAATATGAATACTGAATGAGTGGCTGTTAGGTAACCATATGATCTGTTAATAAAATTTGTTTCTGGATCAAATAGTAAGAGTGCTAATGGTCCTATCATATTTGCCAGAATATAGCAGGGAGAAAAGTGACTTTGGTGGATGACAGAGGTCTTTAATAATGCAGTTTGCCGTTTTAAGGCTGTCTTTGCTATATATGTCCTGGACAGAAAACAGACGAGTGTCAATAATATTTCCTGTTCACGTCACCTTAATCTGCAGGATGTATGGACTCTACTGTACACCCATAGAAGTTGGTAATCATTGGTGGAGATATTAAGGCTTTTCTTAGACATCTAATTAAAATAATGGTATTGGTGAGTCTTCTTGGCTATTTCTCTGTACCTACTTCAGGTCTTCAGTAATGATAACTAAAAGGCCCCTTACACACTACTACATTTTCATTTAAAAATTCGGACATTAATCTTTATTTTTGCCTTTCATCCTCACTATCCCAGCGTTTTCAACGTTTGAAAATGGAGACTTGTGAAAACACTCTCCAGAGTTGTTTACTTCACATTCACACTCTGATTGTGATGTACCTATTATTTGGCCCTTCCCTGATTGGATTCTGCTCATTACAATGTCTTATCCCAGAATGGTTAACCTTCATGAAAGAAAACCATATTCTAACATGGTGGGCATAGAAGTGTTGCTTTCCATGGCACTTGTTGTGTTGCTTACCTGTAAGCATTGAAATTGTGTTTTTGTACAGTTTGAATGCTGCATACATGTGCAAAAGGCAAATAATTTATGTGTCCCCTGATGTAAATGACTCCTGTCCTGAAGTCTATTTCCAACTCCTTGGTTTTGCTGACTTTAAGAGAGGGATCGCTGTTCAGGCAAATATCTTCTCTGTATTCTGTCTTTTCATTGTTGGTGATCAGGTCTAGGATGGTGGTGTCTTCAGCAAATTTAATGATGAAGCAGGAGATTAGTGTGGAGTTCAGTGGAAATGATACTGGTAATCTTCACTTGCTAGTGTCTGCTAGTTTGAAAGTGCTACTACCATCTACAACTGGATTTTGGAGAGCTTGGTGATCAGCTTTAATGATGCAACAGTGTTAAATGCTTCTCTATAAACAGTTCTCTGGAATAGCAATTTTTGTTATTCAGATATGGCATAATTGTATGAAATGCAAGGGATTTGACATCCTCTCTGAATTGGTTGTAATGATATACAAACAGGAGGTGGCACAAAGAATTTGGTATATTTCGTTTAATGTATCCTAGGACCAGTCTGTCTCAATTCATGTCATTACAATAGAAGTGACCCTAGCCTGAAGATATTAAAACAGTACACTTTTATTTTCTTTTTCACACAGAGATAATTAGTCCTTTTGAAGCTGGTGGGGAGAAGGGTTTGTCTTAGTGAGATATTAAACACGTCTGTTGAAGATGCCAGCTAATTGGTTTCTGTAGGCTTTTAAAATGCACCCCAAAATATAATTTACACTGGATGCTTTATGGATGTTGACTTGTTTAAAAGCCCTCCTTACATCCTCTATCGAAACAGAAGGTTGAATTATGTAGAGATGCCGGTAATTGGATGGAAGACAAAAAGGTGTACAAAGCCTTAAGCTCATCCAGGAGACATCTGGCTGCAACTAGATTAGTATTTGCTCTGTGTATGTAAGCATCTGTAAAACACTGCCACATTTTATGTGAATTACAACTGCAATTATACTATATTGATGTTTTTGTGCTTTAGTTGCTTTTCTGTGGTCATAGCTTACTATCTTGTATGGTTCCGTATCGCTGATCTGAGATGCAACACTGCAAGTCAGTTTCAGATGTCTGATGATCCATGAAATATGCCAGCACATGGTTGTCCACATATTTTTTGATTAATCTAGTTACAATGATCATTTACTCTTCCAATTTTAATGAAGCATTTCTAAACACACAGGGTAAACATTCGTTAAATTTGTTTTGATCAATTCCTTGGGAACATCAAATAATCCCTCACCATGTAACTGTTCCTTTTTCTTAATGATGTCATATATAAAACATAGTGCATGGGTGGTGCTCGTTTGCAGATGGATTGTAGTCAACTATCAGAAAATGAATGTAAAATAGATGGCACTTGATCATTACACTGAATCAGGTGAGAAGGTTTTGTGAGATCTAACATCCATGCACCACATTTTATGTACCTTAAAATACATGCCACCTCTTCTTATACCTGATAATTCTCTCTTGCCAATGCATTAGACAGAAGAACCATCTGGCTATATTGCAGGATCAGCTGTAAAAGTGATTAGCAATACTTCTGTGAAACAAAAATCACAACAATTTCTGCTGTCTCTCTGTAAGGCCCGTTCCTGCTCTAATGTTATCTGGTTTATTTTCCAGTGACTGAACATTGCCCAAAAAATTGATTGTTGGGCAGAGGAGGTTGCGCCACAGTGTTTTGTCCTAATTCATGCACCTCCCTTTAATCTCCAGTTCCTAAATTTCTTTTCCAGTTGTCCTTGATTGGGTCATGCCAGGTAACAGATGATAGAAGCTCCCCATTTACCAGGCTATGAGCGGAATCTTGAATAATTGCTCCAGTGTATGAAAAGAGGTGATCATAAGTAACATCATTGGAAACAGGCTGTACAAGCAATGAAGAAAGATTATTTACAAAAATCACAGAAGACTATGAGGAGCAACAAAAAATCTGTCACCACTCTCCTGTACCATGCTGCATTTTCAAGGCTAGTCTTACACACTTACCTCCCCTTTTATATTTTACTGATTTAAGTCACTATTTGCAAAATCTGTAATATTGGATGAACAGCAGACTCATTTGCTGGTGGTACAGGGTTTTCAGTTATTTCTAGGTATGTTTTTGTTGTTCTGTTTTTAAGACATTTGGCATTCATTGGGAGAGTGTTTAGTACAACTGGTGCAACTGAGGGTAGAAGTCTTTTTTGGATATCTATACTAATAAAAGGCAAAGCCCTCACTCACTCACTCACTCACTTACTCACTCACTCACTCACTCACTGACTCATCACTAATTCTCCAACTTCCCGTGTGGGTAGAAGGCTGAAATTTGGCAGGCTCATTCCTTACAGCTTACTTACAAAAGTTGGGCAGGTTTCATTTCGAAATTCTACGCATAATGGTCATAACTAGAAGCTATTTTTCTCCATTTACTGTAATGGAGTTCAGCTCAAGGGGCGGAGTTTCGTGTGACATCATCACGCCTCTCACGTAATCACGCATTACGTAGAAAACCAGGAAGAGCTACAAAACACGCTGATATCTAACTATCTATCTATCTATCTAAGAAAACATGCATTATATAATTAAGAAGGCAGCGAAACAATTAGAAGCGAGCGAGTGACATATAAAACCATATTCAGCGGCTCACGTGAACTGACGCAGTGCGCAGACAAAAAGCAACAGTTCCAAAGAGTGCTGAACAAAAACCGAATTACACTGCTACGCTCAAATAGACAAACCACACGCCGTGGCGCAATAGTAGAGCATTCGCCTGTAGCGACCACGTCCGAGGTTCGATTCCCAAGAGGGGATGCACTAAGTATGTACGCGCGCTTCTCGATTCATTTTAACCTCGCATCCCCTTAGTTTGAGGCTTATGAAAACGCATGCGGTTAACGCAGAAAGACAGATCACCTATTGAAGCTTCATGAATAATGGATATTTTATTCGCGATCAATGATTGTTTAGGTAAAACCATACACAGTGTATTCATTAGATGAACGGTAAAAAAGTAAGAGCGAGGGGACGGTAACTTACTGAAGCACGCGGGCTCGATGTACTGTAGTGCACGTCAACTAGATCTGACTTGCGCGATCACATTCCAAAAAATATTTCTTTTCAAGTTCTATTTAGTCCATATGAGTCAAACTCAAGGCCCACGGGCCACATCCGGCCCGGCGTGTAATTATATCCGGCCCGCGAGATCATTTTATATACTGTATTATTGTTATTAATGGCCCGGGGATATGAAGCGCTGGTAACACAATAAACTACAGATCCCATAATCCAGCGCTTCAGCTGCCTTGCCGAACACTTACCACGTTAATCAAGTCTAGCTTATGATGCTACAAGTTATTGCCAAGCTAGCCCACACGATGCCAAAGAGAAAAGGTGATTCTGAACATAGAGCCTTTAAAAACCGATGGGAGGCTGAGTATATGTTTACTGACATTGCCGGTAAACCCGTGTGTCTCATTTGTGGAATGTGTGTACAAAAACTGGGGTCTCCTTTCCAGCAAAAGTCGAGCAGCCGGTGCGCGCGCATAGCTGTGCCGGGATTTGAGACGCTGACTGCGCTTCTGCCTTAAGTCAAAGTGAGCACTTTTAATTTTTTTCATCCTCCCCCTGAGCTATAGCCCAGACAAGTGCAAACACGGGACCCCTTTTCTACACCACGGCAAAATAATATTAAGACGATTCACACTTTCTTTTGCACGTATACGATTATGAGGTCCTCAGCTCGGAATTATGAAGACACGCACACAAGTGGAGGACCGACAGTGCCATCACAGCCGATTAATGGCAGAGACGTCTCACCAGTCTACACAAGACCCACCGCGACTGTCCCCAAAAGGCGATCATAACGTCACCAAACACATCTCTCTATACTATATAAAAGAAAAAGGCAACTTTCCTTTCTTTACACCTTTTTTCATTTTATCCCAAACCAAAGCCTTTCTCTCTTAACACTGCAGAGGACACAAAACAATTTTTCTTTAATTGCTGGTAATACCGGTGAGGCACATTACCAGAGGCAGAAATTTGAACGTTCACATAGAAAATGTAATTTCTATACCACAGCCGTCGTGTAGCGCCTTTCAAAAGGGATCAACTACCGAGAGATGATCCATATACATTTTAGCTGCTGTTAGTACTATTTACCTGTTCTATTATACCGTCTTTTAAAATGTAGTTTACCTGCAACCACTCGAGTAGTGCTCAATGTACCTGTACTTCTTAAAACGTTAATGTTTTACTGTTTAATAACTAATAGACTATATTTTATTATTTTTCCCTTGCACTCAGTGACCAAAGCTATACACACACATATAGACACATACATATATATACACATATATATACCTGTGTGTATGTTTGTATGTATGTGTATATATATATCTATACTAATAAAAGGCAAAGCCCTCACTGACTGACTGACTGACTGACTGACTGACTCATCACTAATTCTCCAACTTCCGGTGTAGGTAGAAGGCTGAAATTTGGCAGGCTTATTCCTTACAGCTTCCTTACAAAAGTTGGGCAGGTTTCATTTTGAAATTCTACGCGTAATGGTCATAACTGGAAGCTGTTTTTCTCCATTTACTGTAATGGAGATGAGCTTGAAACCCGTGGGGGCGGAGTTTCGTCTGACATCATCACGCCTCCCACGTAATCACGCAGTACGTAGAAAACCAGGAAGAGGCCCAAAAAGCGCTGAAGAAAACATGCATTATATAATTGAGAAGGCAGCGAAACAATAAGAAGCGAGCGAGTGACATATACAACCATATTCATGAGTTCTGCTACTTC
>JANRMT010062814.1:98983405-99013800 GCA_026402145.1 Polypterus bichir lapradei
AACTCATATCAATGACAAAACAATTACATTAACAATCATGTTACGTTATTTTTAAAATATTTCCTTTTCTTTTTCATAACTTCTTTAACACACTACTTCTCCGCTGCGAAGCGCGGGTATTCTGCTAGTATATATATATATATATATATATATATTTATAAAACTGTAATAGCAGTACTCGTTTTGAGAGATTAGTCAGTCGCAAGAGACAAAATGTTTCCAAAAAGGTGGACCAAACAATATAACTTTACAATACTATGGGATATGACATTCAAACTCTGCACAATGATAGCTGACAGATTGGGGCACAGCAGAAATTTAATTCCAGGGTTGTGCATCATACAAAGTTCTGGTTATATATTGTAAAATCCAGCTTTTTGGATAGGAATACCTAAAGCACCTATTTCTTATTTTATTTAGTTGATATTAGTGTAAACAAAGGTTTTTTAATCATGTAAATATTCCTCTTAATTTAATAATTTGGAATTGTTGTCAGAGCAGGGGAGTGTCTGTACTTATGAAAATAAATTCAAGCTTCACATAATCATTAATGTTTATGTTTAATATCCTCTTTGCATAATTCGAAATGTTTTCATTTTAGTGTAATCTGTGCTCACAGAGATATAACAAAGTTGTTTTCAAGATGTCCTTTATCTTTTAAAAAGAATGCTAGCCTAAATGGTTTTGTGTTACTGTGCACAAACATGTTACAGGAAAAGCAAAGATTACACAACTAGGCTGTAAATCACACAGTTGCATTTTCAATCAGTTAATTTACTGAAGCAATGCTATGTTAATGCAAGCTAGTTATCTCTTGAGAAGAAATGGCCCTATCAGTGGAACTTTCTACTGCGAATAAATAGTGTCATGCACGAGTGCTTTGGAGTTACCCTCAGGGCTCTGGAAAGGTAAGCAGTTCCACTCCGAGCCAAGAAGGGGCATCAGTGTTAATACATTCTTACTGTCTACCTGCAGTCCAGAAGCCTCAGGACCAGAAGAGCACTAAGGTCATGTTGGTGTCTTCCACCAAGTCCTACTTCTTCCGGAAGCAAAAGATAAAAGGACCACAACTACCAGAAGTGGGCATTCATTCTGAACTAGGAGACTGACCAGACCACTAGGCATTATCTTCACTTAGCTGAATTCAGCCTTGGCTATGATTTATTCCACCCACGTTTCTGTTCATTTTGTTATCTTTAATTTTCAGCAATATTAAAAAGTGTTGTCAACTGACTTCCCAATGCTTGTCCTTTTTCCACAACAGATATTTACAATTTGAGCAGATAATGAGGGCGCTAGCTCTTCATTTCATGAAAACTGCTCTACATTGAGTAATTAAATGTAAAGGCTGAATAAAAAGAAATAGCTGGATATCTAAAATTGTTCTAACATGATTTAACTGACACAACTGCTAAAGTGACCCCCCCCCCCCCCACCTCCACATAAGTCAAGTACTGTTACCTGTAAAGTCTTACTCTGCATATAGTAGTTCTGTACCATATGTGAAAGGCTGATGTGATATAGACTATCTTCTGAGTTTTACCCATATTTCCATACTCATGGGTCTTCAGTGGATATTTTGTGATTCAAACACATATTGCAGTTTGCATAGTGCTTTTTACCAGATTTTGTTTTTGTAAAAAAAAAAAAAAAGAAACTATGACACCAAGTAATTCTACTCTGGCAAAAAAATTTTATGGTAGTAGTAAGGTGGTAGTCCTTACTAAATTCCTTACTAAATTTTGAAAAATTGCTGACTCCCTAAAATATTTTAATGTCAACATCTTGTGTTAATCAATCATTTCATTACTGAGTCAGAAACATGACTACTTATTGCTAACATTATATCAGTTGTACATTTCGTTCTTTCATTATCTAAGACTTTGTTTTATTCCTCCAGCAATTATTTTTGGACCATCATCAACTAGTTTAAGTAACTCACTTATCATCACAGTTATATCCAGAAGTATGGTTTGGGCTACCTGCCTTGTGCTTTCAAATCTGGCTTCTCAGACATTAGATTTCAATTTTTGAAATCACCATTATTCATTTTTTAATATTATCTTGACTTTATTAATTTTTCTTTTTTTTTCTTTCTTAAATAGACCATTTGAGGAAATGTGCACCCTTGAACCCAGCACAGGTAAGATAGTAACAGAAAAAACTAAGTGAAAATTGGAGAGATTTTAATAAGCATGCATAATCGTGTCTGCTTCTGTTCTGTAATATACAGTGGTGCTTGAAAGTTTGTGAACCCTTTAGAATTTTCTATATTTCTGCATAAATATGACCTAAAACAACATCAGATTTTCACAGTCCTAAAAGTAGATAAAGATAAACCAGTTAAACAAATGAGACAAAAATATTATACTTGGTCATTTATTTATTAAGGAAAATGATCGAATATTACATATTTGTGAGTGGCAAAAGTATGTGAACCTTTGCTTTGCTTTTGTGTGACCCCCCTTTGCAGCAATAACTGCAACTAAATGTTTCCGGTAACTTTTGATCATTCCTGCACACCGGCTTGGAGGAATTTTAGCCCATTCCTCTGTACAGAACAGCTTCAACTCTGAGATGTTGGTGGGTTTCCTCACATTAACTGCTCGCTTCAGGTCCTTCCACAACATTTCAATTGGATTAAGGTCAGGACTTTGACTTGGCCATTCCAAAACATTAACTTTATTCTTCTTTATAACCATTCTTTGGTAGAACGCCTTGTGTGCTTAGGGTCGTTGTCTTGCTGCATGACCCACCTTCTCTTGAGATTCAGTTCATGGAGAGATGTCCTGACATTTTCCTTTAGAATTCTCTGATATAATTCAGAATTCATTGTTCCATCAATGAAGGCAAGCCGTCCTGGCCCAGATGTAGCAAAACAGGTCCAAACCATGATACTACCACCACCATGTTTCACAGATGGGATAAGGTTCTTATGCTGGAATGCAGTGTTTTCCTTTCTCCAAACATAACGCTTTTCATTTAAACCAAAAAGTTCTATTTTGGTCTCATCTGTCCACAAAACGTTCTTCCAATAGCCTTCTGGTTTGTCCACGTGATCTTTAGCAAACTGCAGACGAGCAGCAATGTTTTTTTTGGAGAGCAGTGGCTTTCTCCTTGCAACCCTGCCATGCACACCATTGTTGTTCAGTGTTCTCCTGATGGTGGACTCATGAACATGAACATAAGCCAATGTGAGAGAGGCCTTCAGTTGCTTAGAAGTTACCTTGAGGTCCTTTCTAACCTCGCCGACTGTTACACGCCTTGCTCTTGGAGTGAGCTTTGTTGGTCGACCACTCCTGGGGAGGGTAACAATGGTCTTGAATTTCCTCCATTTGTACACAATCTGTCTGAATGTGGATTGGTGGAGTCCAAACGCTTTATAGATGGTTTTGTAACCTTTTCCAGCCTCATGAGCATCAACAACTGTTTTTCTGAAGTCCTCAGAAATCTCCTTTGTTCGTGCCATGATGTGAAGAGCAGACTTTGATAGATCCCTGTTCTTTAAATAACACAGGGTGCCCACTCACACCTGATTGTCATCCCATTGATTGAAAACACCTGACTCTAATTTCACCTTCAAACTAACTGCTAATCCTAGAGGTTCACATACTTTTGCCACTCACATATATGTAATATTTTCCTCAATAAATAAATGACCAAGTATAATATTTTTGTCTCATTTGTTTATCTGGTTTCTCTTTATCTACTTTTAGGACTTGAGTGAAAATCTGATGATGTTTTAGGTCATATTTATGAAGAAATATAGAAAATTCTAAAGGGTTCACAAACTTTCAAGCACAACTGTATGTACTTATTTTTGTACTCCACATTCACTCTCATACCATCCAACAGGTGAATGGCACAGTCAGAATGGAAAGGGTTGCAGTAAAACTAGTAGATGTTCTATTTTTTTATTAGGCATAACTTGCACTGTTTATGTATTGATTCACTTCATATAGGACTTTACATATTTGTTTACTAGTTAAAATTATTTTTATTTAAGGTAAAACATGAATATGCATAAAACAGGACAATCTTCCATGACTATTTTATGCACATAGGGATACATAATTTTAATCATCTGTATATCTTCTGTAAATTCCTTCAGAACAGTCTATTATATGTTTTGTACATGAAACAGCAGAAAAAGTGCCTAAGCTAATTTTGCTCCTCTAGTGCCCAAAGTCAGCCTTGGCAATCCATGTCTTCTCCCTACAACTGTTTATGTTCTCTTTTCCACGTGCTTATTTCAACTGGATTAAAATCACAAATTTGTTACCATAAAATTTGAACTTAACCATCCATCCATCCATTATCCAACCCGCTATATCCTAACTACAGGGTCACGGGGGTCTGCTGGAGCCAATTCCAGCCAACACAGGGCACAAGGCAGAAAACAAACCCCGGGCAGGGCGCCAGCCCACCACAGGAACTTAACCAAGAGTTGCAAATATAATATATTTTTATTTTAGAAGTAGTGATTGATCAGTGGTCCTCAATCAATAAATAATATGGATCTACCATAGGCTCAAGTGCATTCAGTGAACACAATGTATGTATTTTTATTTATTATAGCAAAAGTAAGGTTAAATTGCATTTAGTGTGACAGTCGAGTGAACAGAATCTAGACTTCGCTTACAGAGTCTGTAAATTCTCATAGATGTCATGTGACAGCTATTTAATTCAATTCAGTTTATTTTTGCATAGCACTCTTTAATGAGTATAGGGGCAGAGCGCTGTGACAAATTCACAGGTAGCCACAAATGCTTTTACAAATTACTGTTTACATTAATAAGTACACATAAAGATGGCAATTTGTTTCAACAGAATTAAAGTGGTTGAAAACTGATTAACATTTTTCAAAATCAACTTTAAAGGCACATATATTGCTCTGTCAATTAGTCTTTTGATGTTGTAATAGTTAAACAATATACTTTTTTGTGACACTGAACCAGATCAATATCATGCAATTACACCTCTTTGACGGGTATATTACTAAGCCAATTGCTTGTTTGCAGTGTCTTCCTGACAGTAGGACTGTTGACAAGCATTCAAGCATAGGTGTACTGCTGGAATAATATATCATCATGTACACTGTTAACTACTTTTAGAGTTTCTGTTTTTTTTTTTTTTTAAAAGAGTTGCTTGTTTTGGAAACACAACAGCACATTTTTTATTAGCGCAATGATTTTACAATATCGTATTCTCATATGCATGCGTGTATGTGCATGTATATATAATATATATAAACACAGAATTCATTCTAAAGAGGGCACAGTCTTTAGAGAGAGGTTTTGCCTTGATTCTTTGTTCATATGGATGGCAATTGAAAAGCTGTTTAAAGCACTTCTGGTCTGTTAGCCAATAGGAAGGATGATTTTTTTTTTACTGCTAATTTACATGTTGACAGGGACTAGCAGCTTGCTATGTTCATTATTCTTTGTTAAACAACCTGTGTATGGGATGGCACACACAAACTAACTGGCTGTGGCTGTTATTATAATGGAAAAGTGTGTTTTTGGGTGTGTGTTTTTTTTATATTACAGTCATATTTCTCTTACTTTATTGCCGTAACATCTGTTTGCATGGACTTTGATGTGATGAAGCTAATAAAAATAAACATCAATACCACCATTGCAGCATAACACAAGACAATGGCAGATCATTCCACAACATCTCCAAACAACCAATTTCAACCAAAACATGTTAGACATGTTCATCCGTTTATTGGGCTGTGTGGTGCACAAGCAGAACTTTGCCTTCTGCTTCTACGTCTAAGGAGTAGGTTTAGAATAAAACATGCTTAAACCTTTTGATGAAGGCTGCTGCAAAAGTACATTTGTAGGAATGTTTGCAGCTTATAGCAGAGGGCAGAGCGATAAAGCATGGAATTCAAAAAAAAGTTAGATAATCGTGGCTGAAAAAAGAAGTTGTTGAAATGTTTTGTTTGATTACTGCTACCTTATCAGGATTAACACTTCCATGCTTTATCGCTCTTACTATACGGAGGAGAGAAGCTAAGAGTATCCAAGTAGCTTAGGGCACTTGGCATTCGCAGGGACAGAGAGGGGGAGGGTGGTCTGTTATAAGTTGATAATAAATAATGGGTGCCAATTTCATCATGCACCATGCCAAAACAATTATTAAGAATGGGATGTAAATCAACTAAAACTAAATAGGTCAGTTTAACTATATTATTTATTATATTTTTATTATATTTTTTATGGTCTTCTGAAACAGAAACACATAAGGAAGCCTCCTTTCACAGACGCAAAAGGAAGAGACTTCCAGATTCAAGTGAAGCACCTGCTACCTCAGGAGTAGAATCCAGGACTGCAGCCAATCAGATTTCTGTGATGGTATGGACCAGGAAGGGGAGGGTGGGTCTTAACTGAATTGCTCAAAGAAACACAATACCTAAGCATGGAGAATTTGAGAAAACAAGGTATCTTGTCATTTCTTGTGGGTAATTATCCATATATTTTTTAAACCCACCTTATCTGTTTTTGGGGTCAGAGCCTATCAGGGAAATTCTGCAGGCAATTCTGGATGAGGTGCTAGTCCTTGGTAGGACTCCCTTGCACCCACACTCCTTCACACTCAGTCAATTTAGAGTTGTTGGTTATCTTAGTTATGGTTAATTTGTGTGTACATTAAAGGTGGCAAGTACAAGTCTAGAAAGAATTCGCTTGAGTCATACATCTTATGCAAAGTTTACATTAATAAGACTTGTGTATAATTGAAATTTGCATATAATGAAATGTCCATTGACAACCCCATGCTTTGCCTCAGAAATAACCTACAATTAATATGTACATTATGTATATACATCAATTGTTTCACATATGAATGTACATCAGTAGCTTGAATTCAACATCTCCTGTGCAATAATGTTATTTTGCACGTGACTCAGGCTGTGTACTGGAGGCACAGCAGCCTGCTTAAATCCAATACAGCTATACTTAGAACAGAGCATTGTTTTACAAAAAAATTAGCTAGTTCATAATCTAGAAATAAAAAAAAAACGCTATGAATAAGACAGAGCAATTGCACTGTATGTGCCAAATTAGGCCAAAGGGGTGAGAACATGAGAGGGCTGCATCTTGTTCTTTCTAACAGCATCTTTCACATCAATATGATAAAAAGAGGGAGGACAGGAGAGACCAGCAGGCACATCATTCCTTTGTGCCACCAATGCATATCAGGTGTGAGTGTAAACAGAGGAGTGCATATTGCTGCTTCTTATCTTACTATGGATAAGACCAAGCAAGTGTACAGCGAGTGCACATTTCACTCTTCTTCATGACCCTTTGTGCAGCAATGAGTGTGAGAGAACAAGAGTGACATCAGGCATATGTCTTTCTTGCTCTTGTGCCACAATATGCCCCAGTGAATGAATCATAGTATGAGTACATAGGATTCTTTTTTGCACTGGTGGGACTGATGGGGGAGTGAGAATAACCAGTGAGTGAGACCGAAAGGTAGCGAGGCTTCTCTTACACAATATATGAAAAAGGCACATCATCCTGCATGGTGTGTTATTTCAATTTTTGCATTTTTCCTAACATTTTATTTGTATATTCTACCGCCAACTTGTATAAAGCTGAATTTGTATATGTTTAGGTTCTACTGTAATTCATAAAGCTCCAACTGTTGTCCATGTTACAAGAAAAATAAAATGTTTAGTAAGTTTAAAACTAATATAACAGACTTATTCATTGACTGAAAAAAGATGAATTAAGCAATAAAAAAGGGTGACGTCATGAATTTATTTAAACTTGGAACCTGCATTTGAAGTCCTTTTTCAGTAAGGATTCAGGATTGTCCTGAAAGTTGGCAAATGCCAAATTCAACTTGTATATCTGGAAACACTTTTTTTTTTAACTCAGATATATTAATTTATAGCAATGTTGTGGAAAAAAGAACCTTGGAGAACACCAAACCTTGGCTCACTTTTGTTTTGGAATATTGCATGAATAGCAGTTGACAAACCATTCTATCCTAGGGTGAATGGCATGTAAATTTAGACAATTCATAGAAACCTAAGTGGAGAGCTGACAAATTTTACCATGTTTTAATCTTCTGTACTTTTTTTTTTCCTTCACAGCAGTGGCCCATGTATATGTTGGATTACAGTGGAGTTAATGTACAGGTTCCTGGCCAAGTGAAATACTAGGTGGGAGGACTGCTGGGGTGCTGTAGGAGCCCCAAGAAAAATTGAGTAATAGCTGTTTGCATGGGCATCCATTGCAAATAGTAGTATGGCCTCCTGCTGGTGCCTTTTTTTGACCTGGACACAATTTTCACAAAGGAAGGAACAAAGAAATTTTCGCTCCGTTCCTATTTGGAACAACAGCAGAAAGGAAAATAAGGCCTTCAGCACTTCATCCTAAACAGGAACATAGGCTTTGTTTCTGCCCAAGGATGAAATTGTGGCATGCAGAACGAATGCTTATGAGAATGAAGGAGAAAAAAAAAGACTGGTCTTTCTCTGGTTTGTCTCCCAAAGACCACCCTGTGACCTTTAACTTGCTGTCAATTATAGATGGCGCCTGCACTTACAAAACAGCAAAAGGTCTCTTGTAGACGAACACCATGAACTGACAACATAGCTCATTTCTGTCTTAAAATTACCATACCAATCAAGCCAGATTTAAGCTATCCCCTTTCTCAGTAAGATATGTTTTATGGAAATCATAGATACTTTTACAGTAGAAGTATGGGCTTCATGTGACTTGAACTGAATTTTAGATGGCAAGCAACTTCTTTTCGATCATGTCTTTATTTACCAAAATGAAACATGTTCCTTGAGGGCATAGGCATTTTTTGTTTATCCTTACTTATTCATGTATACACTACTGGCTTATTGAAATAGATAAGGAATGTATCTGACAAGCTGAAAAGAAAACATAAACATTGAATAGCTTTTCTTTGTGGTATGGTCCAGGCTCCCCTGTAGCATTTCATTATTAAATATTAGAACACTCAGCTGTTGATAGAAGTTGTACTTTCACGTGTTGAACAGTACACTATATTGCCCGGTTTGACTCCTTATGTCAAGCAGCATCATGGTGGCTGTATTCCTAGAATTATCCTTCTGGGTTGGGGTGCCTGTTGCGTGTGTGTTGTGACTACTGTGCAGAGAAGCTGTCAGTACTACTTATGCTTTACAGCCACAGTCTGTTAGGCTGGCACAGTCTCTGACAAACTCAGGCTAAAGTGTGCTTGCTTCCTTCCATACAACTCTTTTAATAATGCAACAGAGGTGAGCCATCTTGAGACTCCTGCTTCTTGGAACACATTGATGGTATTACTTGTCATCTGGTGCCTCTGCATACTTGTTACTTGAATTTTCAGCAACTCTATGCGCCACTTTTTTATTCCTTAAAAACTATATCCACTTCTATGATGCTTTCTTTTTTTTCCATGTTTTATATGATTCTTGCAGTCACATATTATATTTATTGTAAACATAGAGTGGACACTATCCAATGTTATGTAAAATATAAATCTAAATGGGCCTGGTATGAGCAAGTCCTGTTATAAACTGACCCCCAATTTTGCACCCAATGCAGCCAGGACAGGCATTAGCTCCCAGCAACCCTAAACTTGTAAGACATTTACAAAATGGATGGATGCATTCAAATACATGGAAAATCTTATCATTCAAGGAGGTGATCAGGCTGCAATGTCTTCTGTTAGGAACCACATTTTGGTTGAAAAAGCTAAGAATAAGTGTTACTGTAAGGGCAATAATTTGAAAAAAACATTTGAAAGACATTTGAAAAACTATTTCTTAGGTCTGCTCATACACATAACTGTAAATTCTTGCTATGGTGAACTCCCAGCTGTTCTGTGCCACATTGATTGAGTAGCCTTTGACTATTTAGCTTCTGGGAAATTGGAGGGTGTGAGTGTTGGGGACTGTAGCCATTAGCCCCTTTAATTGTATGTGCAGGTGAACAATGTGTCAGTTGTGGTCATGAGTAGCAGAGCTACCCAGTTTGTCTTTTGGATGTACAGATGGACACTTTATTAATCCCAAGAGATAAGCGCATTTTTACAGCAGCCAAATGCACACAAACTACACAGAATATACTAAAGATGAAACAGTAGGATAAATACATAACATAATAAATTTAATTAATGGACATATCTGTTTTAACCTTTGTAAAACATCATGGAAAAACATGCTAATGTTGTGACTATTATACCATTATGGCATTACTTGGTACACAGCGATTTGACTAAATTAAGGCTGAGATTGTAAACAGGGTTTGAGGGTTCTAGTGCTGGTGAGCAGCAGTGGCTACAGGCAGTGGTTAGAACATACTGCTTAATTTAATGTCATTCCTTTTGTTAATTGGACTGATTTTTTTAAGCCTATGGCTCATTTTCTCCCTCTGGCTCCAGTTTCATATAAATAAAATGTGAAAACCTGAAATTCAAAAAAATGCTTAATGTTCTTGTGATATTTAAAGCTCAGGAGTCTCTTAGTTTTGCTTCATTTTAACTTCCTTACATATTAGGAATTTGTTTTATTTTTATTAACCAGAAGAATATTAACCATGTGTCAGAAGTAACAAAAAAGACAATAGGAAATAAGTTAAATATGTAGATAAATAGATAGTACTTGATTTGGGGAAATTTTGGATTTTACAGAAGCTCACAAAATAAAGAAATATAAAAAACATCATTATAAACAACAACATCCACCCTCAAATACACACAAAGAATTACAAAAAAGAAGAAACTCTTTGATTTGGCAAACAAAAGGAGAAACGTCAGAGTGAGGCATTACAAAAGTGTAACATTTCTAGACATACTTCTGTTGAATAATTCATTGGCTGAAAGTAGTTAATGCTAGTGTGTCATAGGGAGAATGTGCAGCATGTTCATAGTGGCCATTAGGTTTGTCTTTATTTCCTCCTCCACTACTACCTCCAGTGGGTCGAGAGTGCATTGCATAACTGAGGTCGCCACTTTAATCGGGTTCTTGATTTAGTGAGCCTCTCTTGAAGTAATGTTACCGGCCCAGCACACTACCATATAGAAAATCACAGATGCCATCACAGAGTTATAGAACATGCAAAAACTGTCCCTACCTGCATTAAGGGAACACAGTCTCCTAAGGGGGGGGGGGGGAGAGAGATTGGTACCACTTTCACATATTATGTGTATTTACCAAGTATTTATTTTAATGTAGCATTTTTGAAAATAAAAAATGAGGAATTCTAATAATCCCTAGACCATTATATTAGTTTTGCAGGGGTTACAAAAGCGTTATTCGTAGGATTTGTATACAGGTGGAGGATCAGTTGTCACATGTGGTTAGGGAAAGTCAGAGCCCTGGAACCTTGAATCATACCGCAATATGAAAACATACAGGCAAATGTTTTTTCTAATGTCAACTGACTTGGCAAAGTAGTGTGCTGCAGCAGTTGCCATTTTGGTTCTTATTTTGAAGAAATAATTTGTCATATTTTGAAGATTTCATTACTTCTGAAGTTTGTTTCTGCTCCTTTATTGAAAACAAGAAATGCCTTCTCTCAGGAATATGAAAAGATGTGTAAAATGTTGTCCAGTGACTAATGTGCCAATTGAACTTAATGGAAAACAGGTTAAAAGTGGAGTCACAGCTGCCTTTTCTTGTCAAACTATAACGGCCAGCTGTTGCTTGACCACTCATTGTCATGTTTTCATGGCAGGAAATGTTTAAAGTTACTACATTCACTGACTTGACTGGTAGACAAATCTGAGGAGCCATTCACCAGGGCAGGGAGATTTTAAAGGTCAGCATTTATTTCATACATAAACAAAGGCTTAATGGTACAAACAAAACAGAAGGCAAGCTCTACCATTTAAGCCTCTGTAAACTAAGCACTAATACTTCCTGCTCCAGTATTTGTTTTCATTGGAAGGGTCATTCTTGCTGTCATTCCCTATTCAAATCTCTCCATCTGAGCGCTGCAAAATTTCTGGATGGCAAATGGTATACATTACAACTATACCCTTATCTCAAGGTACTGGGGCAGCAAAGTGCTTTATTTCAGGTCTCAAAGATCATTTTACATTGGTAACAGTTGGGTCTATGGAACATCGGAAGTGCATTTAGGTCACAACTGCCTCACCTAATCACAGTTTCTTTTCTTGTTTTACTGATTTAATAGTCAATTAAAAAAGCCCTCAGGTAATGATTTTCATCTTCTCAGTATTCATAACCACCACACTAAAGTGGCATTGTTAACTGTCCTGTATGTTGTGATGACAATTCATAGTTCTTATTCAGATATGTCCACATACTTTGCATACTTACCCATCGGTTAGACACATAACGCTTCTATGAATTGTATTCTGTAATTGAGATAAGAGGAGATGTGTGTTACTGTTACCTTTTAGTGATTTACACTGCCGCCCATAACTTGACTAAAGGAGAAAAGTAAATCATTTGTAAAGTACTACTAAAATCTTCAGGGTGCGTCTCAAGGGAAAAACAGGCAGAATTCAAATTTACGTGTTAACATTGTATAGCCAACTCCCAAAGTTTTTTAAGTACTTCCAACGTCTGTAAAGTTGAAATTCAACAAACCAGGAGATTTAACATTATGGGGAAATACATTTTATACAGTTGGCCCTAAAAAAAGGCTAGGTGTACTGTAAGTATAGTAAATGCTAAAAGTCAGGGTAATGCAAAATATGTAACTGGAAGAGAAAATAATAGAGACACCCCCATCCCTTACTGACACACTCTGTAGTGTGATATGGGGTACTTTCACAGGCTGATTTCCTGGCTCTGGGAGAGAGGGTAATGTTATATGAGCAGTGGGCTCTAATGTTTGACAATAATTGTCAGCTTGATTATAGCCCTTACTTAAAGGAGCAATCATACAACTGTAAAATGTAAGAGAACTGATATACAATGTAATTAGGGTTAAAAAATATGCAATATAACATCTAACCAGGAAGAGAGTGTCTCATCTAGAGAGCTTGCTTAACTACCTTCCAAGTGATTCAAAACTGTAAAACAACAAATCCCTTCTTTATCAGATGCACTGGATAAAGTAAACAGTAAACTAAGGGCCATATTATGACAATGAAATCATTTAACTGTAATGAATGTGATGTACAAGGAAAAAAAACTGCAACTTTGCCTTTGGTCAATGGCAATATAGAGTTTCTATGCTGTGCTCTTTCCATTAAGGCCTTTGAAATAAAATGTGCTGCCTTGCCTTTCTATTTTTGCTTGACGTGTGGTGTATTTATTTAAGATGAGTATTAGATTTGCATTCATACATTAATGGGAATACCAAGATGAAAGGGGATAATATTTTTTTACCTGCTTGTTTACAAACAAAATATGGCCATGCTTTTAGTTTTACTTTTAAATTGGGGTGAAGGGCAATCTCACTAACCTGGGTTTTAATTTCTAGCCTGGTCAGAACTTGTGGACTTTTGGCATTGGGGCTTGTTTTGCTTTGGACGTGCTCGGTCTCTGGGTATGTCAGAGGACTGGGACTGCGTGAAGTGGGTTTTAGCCTCACTTGGGGAGGCAAAAAGGGAGGGTGGGGGGTTAAGGGGGGGGAGAAAGAGAGCAGGCTTGATCTATACCTAATCTATCCTATTAATCTTAATAATTAGAACTACCAACGTAATAATAAGCTGCATAGCAACAACTCTAGGGGAAATAGGAAATTAAGGCCGAAGCTGTCTCACTTCCAGTTAAGACTATAAAATGACATCAAAAACTCAGAATCAGTGTCTCCATGACGGGACAGTTAACTTCGTAAGCTGGAATGTTAAAGGCCTGAATCACGAATTAAAGAGAAAGAAAGTACTCTCTCACCTAACAGGTCTAAATGCTAAAATAGTATTTTTACAGGAGACCCACTTACTAAGCAAGGATCAGTTCCGGCTGCAAAAAGACTGGACTGGCCAAATGTTCCATTCTAGTTTTACAAAGAAAACTAGAGGGGTGGGAATTCTCATACATAGAACAGTACCATTTGTAGCATCAGATGTAGTATTGGATCCTGAAGGGAGATATGTAATGGTCATGGGAGACTTATCTAACTGTAAAATGATTTTGATAAATGTTTATGCACCTAATGTTGATGATAAGGAATTTATACAAAATTTATTTGCATCCATTCCCAATCTGAACTCTCATAAAGTTATAATGGCGGGGGACTTCAATTGTGTTCTGAATCCACTTTTAGATAGGACTTCCTCCACAGGGGGAACGGCATCTAACTCCGCAAAGATAATTACAAAGTTTATAACTGATCACAACTTATCAGACCCCTGGAGGTTTTTAAACCCAAATTCAAGAACATATTCTTTCTACTCACCAGTGCATCATTGTTACTCAAGGATTGATTACTTCTTTATAGACAATAACTTCTTGCCTATGATTAAATCTTGCGAATACGATGCTATTGTTATTTCTGACCATGCACCTATGATCTTGGAGCTAAAATTACTAAGCCCCATACACTCACCCCGCAGATGGCGCCTCAACCCGCTTCTATTAGCTAGCGAGAATTGTACGGAATTTATATCCAAACAAATCAAATTCTTTCTAGAGAAAAATACATCACCCGAGATCTCTGCAGGAATACTCTGGGAAACTCTTAAGGCCTTCTTAAGAGGTCAGATTATCTCATATCTTTCCCACAGAAATAAATCCGAAGCCAAGAAAGTAGCAGAGATAAAAAGCGAAATTACTAAAATAGATGAAAAACACGCCAGACTACCAAGCGAGACTCTACATAGGAGGAGGCTGGCTCTACATTCGGAATTAAACCTCTTGACAACTAAAGAAACTGAACAACTAATCTACAAATCCAGACATCATTATTATGAACATGGAGAGAAAGCTAATAAGCTTTTAGCTCAACAAATTCACAAGCAAGAAGTGCGCAACGCAATCTCGGTAATCACCAACACGAACGGAGATAAAATTGTCGAACACAAAAATATAATGCACACTTTCAGAGACTACTATAAATCCCTATATACTACTGAGTTTAAAGAAGACAATACACAATCTAATACATTTCTAGATACATTACAGATACCACAAATAGACGCTTTTAGTGCGGAGGAACTTGATAAACCTCTGGCGTTATCAGAATTACTAGATGCTATAAAGTCACTCCAAGGCGGGAAAGCAGCAGGCCCTGATGGCTACCCTGCAGAATTTTACAAGAAATTCTCCGCTCAGCTAGCTCCCCTCCTATTAGCAACATTTACAGAAGCCAGAGATAACCAATCTCTTCCACAAACCTTTCGCCAAGCACTAATCACTGTCTTTCCAAAACAAAATAAGGACTTATTACAATGTGCATCATACAGACCAATTTCACTTCTGAATAACAACGTTAAAATACTCTCTAAAATCTTAGCCAGAAGGATGGAGAAAGTTCTCCCCTCGGTAATATCACAAGACCAAACTGGATTTATTAGGGGCCGGCATTTATCTTCAAATCTTCGACGCCTGTTTAATGTAATATACTCACCAACTAAATCAAACACCCCAGAAATATTATTATCATTGGATGCAGAAAAAGCATTTGACATGATTGAATGGAAATACCTTTTTACTACATTGGAGAAGTTTGGGTTTGGCCCAAACATTTGTGCATGGATTAAATTACTTTATACTAACCCAGAAGCATCAGTTTGCATCAACAACATATGCTCGGACTACTTTAAACTAGAACGTGGCACTAGACAAGGATGCCCCTTGTCACCGCTTCTGTTTGCGATTGCCATTGAACCACTGGCAATACATTGTCGAAATACTGATCAGATAAAGGGGATTAGCAGAGAAGGACTGGAACAGAAAATCTCATTATATGCAGATGACATGGTACTGTATATATCAGACCCAGAAAATTCTGTGCCTGCAGTCTTAGCAGCACTCACAGAATTTCAAAAGATCTCTGGTCTCAGAATTAATCTGAATAAAAGTGTACTCTTTCCAGTGAATTCTCAAGCATATAATATTAGATTAGATACATTACCTTTTATCATTGCAGAACAGTTTAAATACCTAGGGGTAAACATCACAAGAAAACATAAAGCTCTTTATCAACAAAATTTCGTCGTCTGCATGAAAAAAATTAAACAAGACTTGCATAGATGGTCAACCCTTCATCTCACACTAGCTGGAAGAATTAACACTGTTAAGATGAATATTCTTCCTAAACTCCTTTTTTTATTTCAAAACATCCCAATATACATTAATAAATCATTCTTTAGGCAATTAGATTCAACAATAACCTTATTTATTTGGAATTCAAAACATCCACGCATCAAAAGAGCGACCTTACAAAGACAAAAGGAAGAAGGTGGCATGGCTCTACCTAACTTCCAGTTTTATTACTGGGCAGCAAATATACAGGCGATAAGAACCTGGACACAAATAGAAGAACATACACAGGCTTGGACCGCAATAGAAGTAAAATCCTGCAGTACTTCTTTGTATTCCTTGCTCTGTGCTCCAATAAACACACGCTATCGGCAATATACAAATAACTCAATTGTGCTCCACTCACTTAGGTTCTGGAACCAATGTTGAAAGCATTCTAAGACGGAGAAGCTTCTATCTGTGGCACCTCTGCAAGAGAACCACCTCTTTCAACCTTCACAAACATATGCAGTTTTTAATATCTGGAAAAAATTTGGAATTAACTTGCTTAGAGATCTTTATATAGACAACATCTTTGCATCCTATGAACAATTACATTCCAAATTTAACATTCCAGCTACACATTTCTTTCACTATCTTCAAATCAGGAACTTTGTTAAACAGAACCTTCCAGATTTTCCTCATCTTCCACCCTCATCCATGCTGGAAAAAATATTGCTCAATCTCAAGGACTTAGACTCCATCTCTACAATATATAAAATCATTTTACAATCCCTCCCTTTCAAAGATCCAAGAGGATACTGGGAAAAAGATCTCTCAATTAATATATCAGAAAAGGAGTGGAAAGTAGCAATGCAGAGAATTCACTCGAGCTCCATATGCGCAAAGCAAACAATTATACAACTCAAAATTATATATCGAGCACATCTGTCTCGACTAAAACTCTCCAAAATGTTTCCAGGGCATGATCCAACCTGTGAACGTTGCAACCAAGTCCCAGCCTCACTAGGTCACATGTTCTGGGCCTGCAACAAATTAACATTATTCTGGACAAAAATTTTTAATTACCTTTCAGATAGCCTTGGACTCACAATCCCTCCTAACCCATTAACAGCTGTGTTTGGGGTTCTTCCAGAGGGGCTTAAAGTGGAGAAAGACAAACAAATTGTGATTGCATTCACTACACTTTTGGCACGCAGACTTATTCTGATAAACTGGAAGAACCCAAACTCTCCTCTTTTAAGTCAGTGGGAAACCGATGTGTTATATTATTTGAAATTAGAAAAAATCAAATACTCAGTTAGAGGATCCGTACAGACCTTTTTCAAAACATGGCAGGATCTAATCAGTAATATTTAAAAAATAAGTTCATGAAGCATAGAGAATTTATTAATTTAGGTATGTTTAAAAGCTGTAAAATTTTTATGCCGTTTGGCTTGCTCTCTCTCTTAATTAATAATTATTAAAAAAAAGAAGAACTTGTGGACTTTGCACATTCTCTGTGTATACAATGTGGGGTTTTCTCCTGGGTACTCTGGTATCCTTGTACCGGAAGATGTGTGTGTTACATTGATTAGTGACTTTAAATTGGCACTGTCTGTATGAGTGTACTATTTTCAAAAGATGGAGAAAGCTTTATTTTATTGAGCATGTTTGAGTGTGCACAGCAACAGGCAAGCGTGACGTAGCAGTACTAGTATTGTCAGGTTTACTACAATGTACAGTAAAATTCTTACTTTCAGTTGTGGCCAACATGCAACACATGGCCATTCTCTGCCACCATGATTAACTTGAATATATTAAAATACGTAACTTCATGTTATTTAGTAAAATACAAGTCAGCTTACCTGATGTACTTCTTACTCCTGTCTGCACAGTACATATTCATTTAGAATACTTAGGAAATACAATTTCCTAAAACACATTCACAGGGTTACCCTTCTCAATGGAGTCTATGCCAAGGGGCTTTAAAGTCTTTTATCTTTTTCTTATCTAATGGTAACTTTTTAAAGTAAGTACAAGCAAAATACTTTCATTTTTATTTATTTAGCAACTTTCAGCTTGTCAGGTATGTTACAGTCTTTATTTTTATATTGCACCTCTAACATTGTTTGTTAAGCTCTTTTGATTTATTTTTTATTAACAGTATTTATACTGTGCAGCTCTGGTCTCTGCATTATTTGTTTTAATTACCTTTTATATTGACCAATATGCATGTGCAAAATAATATCCACAGCCTCCACACCAAATGAGCCATGAACTCACCCTAAAGGATCATAGGATGGGTTCTTACATTTCTTTCAAGATAGGCAGAATTTGAATGTGCAAGGAAAAATAAGGTGAGCAGAAGCATCATTTAAAGAATATTGTCTTTAGCTGTTTTTCCATTAAAAGTTATAGTTTTTAGTCCTCCTATAATAGATGAAAAAAATAATTTATAATAACTTATATATAAAATGTATCCATGCAAGATTTATTTCATCATTCACCTATATAATTAGTTTTTTCCTAGAATGTTCTGTTTGCAGACATATTAGATTTATGTCATTTGTGCTTGGATGTGCTTTACAAAAGTTTAACATATATGGGTGACTCAGTTTCCCAAACATGCAGATGTGCTTTAGAACATGCATAGATCCTGATGTGCTCAGATCTGAAAACAAGAAAAATGCTCAGGCATTACAAAGATACCCTGAGGCTGTGCCATGACATTGTCTACTGTACCATTCTTCAGCTTCAGTCCCACCTTACAAATCATGGTCTATCTGAAAAGTTTGCACTGGTCATAGTAGGAGAACTATGTTGTAAATGGCAGAAATTCAAAACTAATAATGTTTATTTTAAGCACAGCCTTTGACACCATTGACCACTCTGTCCTATTACATAGATGAAAAATTAACAAAGCTCGTACAGAAATGCTGCTGACAGTACTCTATCATTATATTGAGAAGTTAAATATGGTATCCTGCAGGGTTCAGTTCTCAAACCTCTACTGTTTTTACTTTAAATGCTTCTATTGGGAATTATCAGTAGAAAATGCAAGATTAATTTCATTTGTATGCAGATGATACCGAGCTATACATTCCTTTTAGACCAGGGGTAGGCAAAGTCAATCCTGGTGGGCCGCAGTGGCTGCGGGTTTTTGTTCCAGCCCAGTTACATAATTAGAAAATAATCCTTGCCAATAATTTAATTTCATGGCTTGTCAGTGCTTTAAATCTGCCATGTCCAGTCATCCTCATATCCTAGATATTTTTTCCTTTCTAAGGATATCACTCAAATGATTAGAAGTGTAAAATGGATGAGTAATTCTCAGTCCTTCATTTTTTATCTTCACTTTCTGAGTATTTAATTAAACCAAACAGGTGTAAATGGAAACAAGCTAAATGGAGAAATGCTGGTTTCTTTTGTTATTTGCATCTTTCATTGCTAATAAAAAGCAATTAAAAACTAAAATATAGCTGTTTAAGACTAAAATAAGCAATAAGGGTTCAAAATCTTAATGAGCGAGACAACTAAAATGAAGCAGAAGTGTTAACTTGAACAATAAGTGCAACTTATTAAGAAATTGGGTTGGAACAAAAACCTGCAGCCACTACGGCCCTTCAGGAACAACTTTGCCCATCCCTGTTTTAGACCAAATGATGTTTCTCAGAGTGTGTCTTTAATTAATGTATCCACTATATTAAATTAGTGGATGGATGAGAACTACTTGTCTCTGTATATAAAAAAACATATAAATGTTATAATACTGCAGGCAACAACAGTTTCCAGTCACTTTTTAATTTAGTATGTCTAAATGTTAGTTCTATTGATACAGCACATAGCTTAGGCATTATCTTTGACACTGCATTACGTAAACATGTGTATTCCAGGTTAAAAATATTAATATTAAGAGATTAGTTAATTGCATTAACTAATTTCTCTGATTATGTCTAGAAGAGTTGACTACTACAGTGTATTGTTTGCATGTTCCAATTGTTTTATGTACAGCTTTCAGTTCAATCAAAATGCCATTGCAATAATCATTGCAAACACTGTCAAGTATGGCCACATAACTTCCATTCAGTCGTTACACTTTCTTCCAGTTAATCTTAGGGCTGATTTTTAAAACTCCTTCCTCACACATGAAGTTTTAAATGGCCTTGCTTACCCCTCTGAACTTATCCTTGCATAAAAACCAGAGCACACATTCCCGGATGCCGGCCTAGTTAGGATTCCAAGTATTAACAAAATAACAGTGGGAGGTTGAGCTGTGATCTGCCTGCTGGTCTCAGCTTTTAAATCTGGGCTGAAAACCCGCTACTTTAGGCTAGTACATCCTGATTAGAGCCACTGATTAGCTGTTCATATTGCACCTTTTTTTTTTTTACAAAACAAAATGTGGGTGTCTGTGGGTATATAAAGTCTACACAGCTGTGTTAAAATGGCAGGTTCTTCTGATGTACAAAAATGAAACCAAGTTAAATCATGTCAGACCTTTTTACACCTTTATTATGAAATAGCAACATATGTATACACAGAAGTGGAAAACAATTCAAAAACTATTTAGGGAAAACATACAAATCAAAAATTTAAAAAATGGTTGCATTGGATTGTACTGTACATTTTTATAATTAGGATGTAGCTGTGTTTAGAGTCAGCCAATCACAGTCATTCTTATGATAAATAACAGATAGTATACACCTGCCATCAATTAAAGTGACTCTGATTGCCTCTAAATAAAGTACAACTGCTCCTGTTGGATTACCCTGAGATCTAATTAGTTGAAATGTAATGCAAACATCCATGGCCTACTAAAAGCTTTCAAAACATAATCTTGTCGTTGAAAGGTTTTGATCAGGTGAGGGGTACAAAAGAATATTCAAGGCATTAGATAATACTATTGAGTACAGAGAGGACAGTCATCAAAAAATGGAAAATATGGCACATCAGTGGGGGTGCTTTTCTTCAGTCGGAATTGGGACTTTAGTGAAAATTTTTAAATAGTCCTAAATACCAGTCAATTTTGGTGCAAAACCTTTCAGGCATCTCCTTGAAAGCTGACAATGAAGAGGAATTTCACCTTTCAGCAAGACAGTGACTCAAAGCGTACATTCAGTTCAGCAAAGGAATGGCTTTCCCAAAAGTAGGTCAATGTTCTGGAATGGCCCAGCCTGATCCTAGATCTGAATCCAATTGAAAATCTGTGGGGTTACTTGAAGAGGGCTGTTCCCAGAAGATGCCTTTGCAATCTGACTGATCTAGAACATTTTTGCAAGTAATGGGAAAATATTGCCAAGTCAAAATGTGCCACGCTGACAGACTCTTAGCCAGTTAGATGGTGTGCTGTAATAAACTCAAAAGGTGCTTAAACAGAGTATTCGTTTAGAAGGATACAAACACATGCAACCGGATTTTT
The DNA here is from genome assembly GCA_026402145.1 of Polypterus bichir lapradei. NCBI lineage: Eukaryota > Metazoa > Chordata > Cladistia > Polypteriformes > Polypteridae > Polypterus > Polypterus bichir. The sequence continues at coordinate 99,004,963 of JANRMT010062814.1, forward strand.
ATAAGTGTTTTTGATTTTTTTCATTTTCACCATGTAAACCGTTTTGGATTTGTTATCACCTTCTTTGTTTAGGTTGCAGTTTCACAGTTATAGTGGAAAATGTTATGGAATGATTAATGTTGGTTCCATTTTTTTAAATCACAAAATCTTGCTGTTTTAACAGGAGTGTGTAGACTTTTCATATCAACATATAATAATTAAGATCTGTTACTAACCCTTGTTTATTCTGTTTTTCTACTTGGTATCCTGCTGTCACAGTTCGCACCACTGATCTACTTGTAAGCTGTTTTTCTATTCATGGAGAAGACAAGTGAGATACTGGAAGAATTGGACTCGAAGGATAAAAATATTATGTTATATTAGTGAGCCCAGCACAGGCTTCCACTGTAGAATGGCTGGGGGAGGCAAATTAGCTGAGGGCTCCAGAAGGGTGGCTGAGTCAGACTCTGTCTTTGTCTTGGTCTGTTAGAACTTACCATGGACCCTACAGAGGTTTATTTTCTCCAGGAATTCTACTGACTGGATTTTTTGTTTTCTTCTCCTACTTTGTCACCTGGCCACGGTTCAACAATAATTTTTAGGAAGAGATATTGTTAAGAACCATTTATGTTAATTAGTGTGGAATTACTTTGGTTTACTGTATATTTAAAATAATAATCACAAAAAAGTATATCTTTTATGTCCATACATTATGTAATTTATAAAGACTGTAGTTGCATTTTAGCTGTGACTTTCTTGTAGCCCTCTAAGCCTGCACTCAGTGAATACAAAACAGCGAATATAGCTATCCAAAAACACGGTGAACTGAATTAACTGGGCTCACTTAGTCCACTAAATGTCTTTTGTAAAAGCAAAGTCTGTATCGAAAGCAAGACAAACCAGTCATAGACAGGACACACTCACTAATACAGGTTAAATTTAGAATCTGCTATTAATCTAACCTGTACTTCTGAACATGTTTAGAATGACTTGAAAAAACCCACCCTTATACAAACATTGCAAACAAGTGGGGCAGCTGTGCCATCCTGCAGAACCAAAGGTAGCCGTCAACAATTCTGCATCTGTTTGCATATTCTAAATATGGTTTACCCAACTCTGGTCCTGGAGGTATGCAGTCTTTGGGGGTTTCATTCCAACCTGTTTCATGATTAGAAGCCAAGCCTAGCAGATAATAAAACTTGATATTTAATTTTAGGACTTGTTAGTGCTTTCATTCTTCCAACACAAATCTTCACATTGTAGATGTTCCATTTTCTGAAAACTGTATCCATTATATTTTGTAGTCAGGAATGTCTTCTAAGCATTGTATAAGCATAGATATTTCATGATCCATCTGCATAGGTTTAAATGGAGGCACGTTACCTGGAGAGCTGGCTGTTTGTTTATTTGCCCCTCATTATTAACTGATGGCTGGTTGAGACCTTAAACCTTAATGAAGCAGTTTACAACTAAAATAGTCAATTATGGGCTCTGAATCGCAACAAACGAGTTAACTAAAATTAAGCACAAAAAGCATAACAAATAAATGGGTTATGATTAAAAATGTGGTCAAAGTACAAACAGTGCAGTCCACCAGGACCGGAGTTCAGTACCGCTGCATTTAAAACGACGCATTTTCAAAGACAAAAGCATTCTGACAATGAAAACAGCAATTATCCTTTTGGGAATCTGTTTTAATTAAATGTTTTGTTCGTGTTTGCCGAATTACACTAACCAATAAGTATAAAATAATTTTATACACACCGCTGTTAAGCTGAGATTGCATATTAAAGAAGAGACAAAAAGCTAGCTTTGGAGAAATATGTGATATTAACAAAACTACTTGGGAAAATCTAGTATATTTCACGTTACTAATAATATAGTAATAAATGCCTAATACATTTTAATTGCATAAACAAATATTCGGTGGTTGCAGTTTTATCATTTACATCATAAAAATCTTTTTTGTTTTTAATTCGAGAATCTAACATGATATATAATGGGACTGTTATTAACAAAGATAACTACATTAAACACAATTTTAATAAAATATACTGTAAAATATCAGTTTTGCTTTTCCCCTGTCGCTGTAGTTGTATCTGTTTAAGCACATTTGTGTTTTCATAATAGTAAAAGCTGTTAAGAATCATGAACATGACCGGGCAATGCATTTTGGAACTTGTATTCTTCAGAAATCGAGGCTACCGATTAAAAACAAAACGGTGAGTCTTCTGAGAACTTCAATACCCATCAACCCTCGCTCCAAGCACCGTGAGAGTGGCTCAGCAGTGCCTCCCTCAATACCGCAAGGGAAAAAAAAAACATCATTTGTAGGGAGAAGAAAAAGCGCTAAAGAAGCTGCACAATTGAAAGAAAAGATTAGTGCAACGAACCAGTGGGAAGTACAATTGCATGTCCAAGGATTTGTCCTCTAACTGTGATCATTACCCAGCGGCTCAAACTGACTTCGTAATTGGGACAACCTCGTAACCGAGTGCGAATCGACGCTCCAGCGGGAGCCGCTTGACCAGTGCACGCTGGGAGCGGCACGGAGCCTTATGTGCAAATGCACAACGGTAAGGATTGCACAGGTTTTCGAAAGACTTTGGTCATATTCTTGGTCAAATACGTCTCAGTCAGACTGCAGCCGGGTTCTGTTTATCGTATAAAATATTGTTGTGTACCATTTGTTCTTTCTGTTTTCAAAGCTCAAAAGAAACTCATGGTGGGTCCGTAATATGACAAAATGCCTACGATGTTCTCAGTTCCAATTCCTTTGTCATGGCGGTGTTGATGCTAGTAGGTTAGACGGGTCGTCACGTGGCAGTGACCCAGATTGGCACCTCGGGACGGGGCACACAGCACAAATTTGCACTCTGTGTGTCAGTGGAGGGGGGCAGGCACATTGATGTGGGTAATAAGAAACGTGTATGATTAAATATCAGGACTTCCCACTAAATCACAAATAGCGCTTACAAAATCACAAATCGGAACGGCCAGGGAAATTTACTGTGTGCACTTCATTTGAGGGCTAGTCATTCTAGTGTGAGATTCGTACACGAATGCGATTTAAAAAAATGTATTTATTTTATTTTCAGAGATCAACGCCTGGTGTAACATGAAGTTTCACCTGTCCGTACCTTTCATTGTTATTTTGTTATAGAATCAAAATATTCTACTCACGATTTTCGTATCGGTCATTGACTGTGTGAAGTTTTCACTGGATTTGCCACTGGTACTTGTTTACTTGGAATTAATAACACTTGCGTATTAGATTCTTTGCCCTGGTATGAGCCAGCGTAGTTAGGTGTGTTTGTGAGAGACTGGTACCTGCGATAAAATTCAGTCCTAGCTCTGGTTCCAGTTTTGTGTGGCGTAAGTCTGCCCTGTCCATATAAACTGTGTACACTACAGGTGTTTGTAATATAAATACTGTGTACAGGGTATATGTGTCTGTGTGTGTGTGTATATATGTATGTATTTGTATGTATATAATACCATATGCAATTTACTATGTGCTTATGACCAAAAAATATAAATATTACACCTTTATACTGAAGTTCGGGTTAGCACATCATAAGCAATAAAACAGTTGTTTTTATTTCGGCCTTGGAGAGTCCACGTGGTAGCTTTTCTCTTTTACTGACAGTCCATCAAATATCAGTCCTTAGTGTCAATTGTACTGCTCGTTAAAAAATAATTTTGGTATTTTGCAAGTCATTTCTTCACAAACATGGTATATATGCATTTACAACGTGAAATTGTGTTCCAAAATCCAGCATTTTCTATGAATGTAAAATCTATATATCTTGCTTGAACTGGCATTTCGTGTGAAAAGGCCATTTCCCCTCTGGGATTAATACAATACCAAATACCAATAAAATACAGCCAGGAAACTTAACAGAATATGTCAATTTTTCAGGGCAAGACAGTTGTTAAGTATTGATCTGTGTCTTGCAGTTACATGTACACTTTAAATAGATGAAATATGTCAATTTTTGAACTAAAAAATTACTGGTATTAGCAAATTTAGCCATTTTAAAAGAAAAAGAACCACCACACTTGCAAGTTTCCTCAGTAACCTTTCAATCCCCTGTGGAGCGATTTCCTCTCAAAAGGTAAAATCACAGTAAACTTTCATGTCATGTGGTTGTTTGTGTTTTGATTTACTTCTGTATTTATGTGAGCACTCATACAACTGAATGGAATATGTATCCTTACCTTGAGAAACATAGTACCAGGGATAGGTGATAAAACAGACTATTTCCAGACCTCTTGTTGTCACAAACATGCCTTGGAAACACTAAAACTTTCTTTTATTGAAACTGAAAGAGGACGTAATCTGTACATTTTAGACTTTTATTTTCTGGTGGTGCTTCATGCTCCGTTGCCTCTACTGTAAAGTGCCAGTGTGGACAAGATATTTTTTAAAAATTTATAGAAAACACTAGACCTTGGTACAAATAGAATGTTTTTGTTTTTCCATCTTAGCTTTCTTTGCAGTGGTTTCTGTTTTTTCATTTTAATATATTAGTATAGTGGTTTATAAGTTCACTTGTGTGGGCCCACTGTGGCTGCAGGTTTTTTTTTTTTATCCATGAACCATTATACCTCCAGTTGATGTCATTGTTTAATTAACTGGGTTTTTTTCTGGTTTTGTGTTGCATTTTCAAAGGAGCAGTGGTATAGAATATACTGTACATTAATAAGAAATGTACAAATGTTTGTACTTTTAACATAGTTTTAAATTCTTAACTCTCTTGCAATTTTAATAATATGCTATTTTCTGTGGTATTTACTTTTTATTTGTATTATAATAATGATAATTAAATGTGTGTGTGTGTAGTAAATATCAGGACAAATGGCAGTGAATGTGTAAAGGCTCATCTATGTCAGTGTCAGACCCACTAGCTTGGTCATTACAAAGTATCAGCCTAAATAACTAGGACACATGGAGTAACTGAGTAAACACAATAATGATGAAAATTCTAATATCTGGGATAAAATGCACTGGTGTAAAATACATATATCTGTGTTGCAAACATGGATGACTGCTAAATTCCAATAAACTGTATCAAGCCCAGTTTTTTAAACTTCCAATGTCAGGCCGGTCATTATTTTGTACCATTTACCTAGGTGTTCATTTCACTCAGTGTTAATTGTTGTTATAGGATGCAATTAAGAGAACGAACACTACAAATAAAAGCGAATTAATAAGAAAACCATATAAGAGAGTTGAAAACTTAAAACTTAGAAAAAATGTGAATATTTCTAAATTTCTTATGAATGTTTATCTCACATTGCTCATCTTTTCCCAGTTCAGTCTTTGTAGACCCAGTGGCTGCAGGTTTTTAGTCTAACTAATTTCATAAATCAGTGGATCTCTCTTTCGTCTAATTGATCTCATTATTCTTTTTTTTCTGATATTTTTTCATTGAAAAATGTGCTTGTATAATATTTACATGCCAAAGAAACTGAGAAATTTGTATGTTTATAAATTTAAATGTTTAATTTGCATATTCTTTCAAATTCACCTTCTGTGCATTTCCCCTTGGGATTAATAAAGCATCTATCTATCTATCTATCTATCTATCTGCTTCCTTAATTGTATTCAAATACTGATAGTTAGTGATGAGCAGTGCAGACAGTGGTGCAATTACTTCAGTGACATATTCATTGGTCTGCTTATTTGTCAGAAACATTTCATAAAGAACAAAAACAAAAAATGTCAGTGAAGTGGCTGCTTCCTTTTAGCATTCAATGTTGTTTTCACTTGTGTCTCCACTGCTTATTGCTAATCATCAGATACATTTAAGGCAGCAAACTGTACAGAAAAGGGTGAAATTAACCTCCTCATCATTACGTTTACCCCAGGAAAAATAAGTCAAAAAGAGTTTTGTGTGTTTTTTCCCAAACAAAAAAAAATGTTATATGTAGCAGACACATGAAAATACCAAAACATCAAAATAAATACAGTAGAAAGAGTATGTCTAATGTCCACTGCTGTACTTATTTTTTTAAATAAGTGCCTGACCTGCACAATCAACATACCCCTTGAGTTATTGCAGGCTACCACGGCACAAGGCTTAGTAACTTTCACATTCCTTGTGATATGAACGTTGACAGTTACTGCATTGTGAACAGTGCCTAGAGGGTTAATATTTTGCTTGTCCTTGCACTTGATCACAAGTATTTCCTCTTTTTGTCACGTAGCTACTGTCATGCCACAGTGAAGCTTAACATGGCCAAATTAACTCGGTATATCATGGCGATTTGGTTTTATAGTGCATCATTTTGTGTATTTACGTATGATAACCACTTCACACTGTCATCACTATTGCTCGATTCAAGCAGTGGTTCAGCTTTATTTCATTCTATAACTGCCTTAATGGCTTTTCATTTGCCATTGTGTTTTCTTAGGAGCGCCCCCCTTGAGTATTGATGAGTTTCCATAAAGTAGCAGAACAAAGAAATATTCATGATTTTTTACAGAATGGTGTTCGCTTATCCACTAGATAACAGCCGCATGCTGTTCCAAGAGTTATTAGGCTTAGCACATTAAAGCATTATCATTGTGTATCACCCTGAGGGTGACTTGGGCTTAACTGTAATTTCATAAAATTCCAAGTCTGAGCCACACTCAAGGTTAATGGCAAGGAGGTTAATAAAAAAAAATAACACTTTTGCAAAGAATATTTTAGAAATATTCATAGAAAACATAGCTTAAATAGTGAGATCAACAAAAAGGTATGAATGATGCACTGATTGTGAAATTGGGTTGAATACAATTCTTCAATCATTGGAGTCGCCAGGACTGAGCTTGAAAACCATTGATCTAGCACATGTTCTTACCAAAACAAGTGTACAGGTTATTCATTACTACAAGATTGGGGTGATTTAGTACACAAACTATTATTTGTTAACAAACTGGTAATTGTTTCAGACTTTAGAACATTGTAGAATTGGTGGTGTTCCTCTCAATATATTATGAAAAATTCTGACCATTTCAGAAACAAAATCAACTTTACTAATAAACTAAAATGACATTACCATAATTTGGGTAGTACTGCTACATCACTGATGTGGCCTCCTGGGTTTGCAGTGAAAGGCAGTTTCCTACCTTATATCGAGTAGGCTTGAAAATGTTAATTGACATTAATAAATGTTCAATGTGCATCTCTAATAAAATTCCACTTAGATATATGTGAAATATTAAAACAAATATTACTTTGTATTCCTAAAGAAATTGTAATCAATGTTATAATGTATATTATGCATATGTGTATATAGTAAGCACATGCAAAATTTTAGGCAAATTGCATATTTTGTTGACATTTGAAGTAAGAAAATAATAATAAATACAATGCTGAAAGTGAACAAACTATCATTGTCATGATAATGTCATTGTTTTAAAGTACAGCTGTGATTTATCTGCTGAACCAAAAAAAATGTAAAATAATTAAAGGAGGCATTTGCAGTCATTTGGGCAGCCTTCCAGTTGTAATGTCTCAGAACCTGTTACTGTTAGTCTGGACCAGAATTGTCAGCTGATGAATCAACAAAAAAAGTTGAAACACTGAACAACAATTGACGTCTAAGCAACTGACTGTGGATTCCATCTAGCAATATGAACAAATCATTGAGAAGAATGGCAGACAGTTATTAAAGTGAAGCTGAAAAAATGATGGCTTCTACAACAAGAGACAGGTACAATGCACACTTTGGAATCTCTTAAAGAAACACAAGTCAAAGGCCTTGGAAGGGCCCTCATAGTCCTCAGTATTAAAAATCTGTGGGTAGATCTTAAACATGTTGGGCATGCAAGACAGCACAAGAATATCTTACACTTGGAATCTATCTACAAGAAAGAATAGAGGGAAAAATTCAAAGTTGTATAGATGGCTACAACAAATGTTAGCAAGCTTTAATTTTTGCCATAGGGGGTCTGAGTACTAACTCAGTAAGGTGTTACTTTTCGCAAATGCAAGTTTTCTGTTTTTGCATTTATTCATTCTTCAGGTAAATAATTTTTCATAACAATTCCAGTGTTTTAGTTTGTTTGCTGTTGAAGTTGTATTTACTATTTTTACTTTCAAATGTCAATAAGATATGTATTTTGGGTAGAAGTGTCCAGACTTTTGCATTGAACTGTGTATGTGAATATTTGTAGTTATAAATGCGCACGCACACACACTGTTTGTTCACAGAAGACCTATTCAATATAGACCATTCCTAATCCAAAACCTGTTAGAACCCACCCTCTTAACATTGATGAGTAAAAGCAACAGTTTTCATTTTTAGGTTTATTTAATTCTGTGTGCAGTGTCACTTAAATAAATGAAGTAATAAATGCATTAAGAAATTGACGGCACAAAATTAATTTTATTCCACATGTAATTATTTGTACTAACATTTTGTTGTTATTTATTTATTGCCACATTTCACAGTACCTTTTAGTTACTTTGGTATTTATTCATTTATTTATTTATTTAACTTTGCCCAGAATATTCCGCCATACTTTATTGGTTGTAGAAATCTTCTTCACACTTACAACTGTGTAAACTGTCAGGTTAACTTTCACATAATTTTACCAGGATTAACTCATTTACATATGCTATGGTGACCTTACAGTTTCTTTGGTCAATACTGTTCGTATATGAAAGTTTTGATTCTTGCCAGACCTCCAGATCAGTTTTCTTTCTTTCCTTTTTTCATGTGTGTGTGTGTATGCCAAAGACGTTACTCTGGTGAGTAGAGTTGGCTGAGTACAAAACTTCAACAACTCAAAGAGCACGCAGAGAGCAAGACTGGCCATCAAAGTAGCACTTAGCATAATTTTTTTTTGAGTTGAAAGTGAAT
>JANRMT010062814.1:99023482-99073841 GCA_026402145.1 Polypterus bichir lapradei
GGCCGACAGTGGCGTCATACCACCGAAATAAGTACGTACATCGGTTTTGGTTAGCGCAGGGAAGCCACCTACCAAATTTCGTGAAGATGGTGCCATAAATAAGAAAGTTCAACATGGCGGACGTTGTCGACTGTTATCGACTGTTATGTGTAGAATTTCGAAATGAAACCTGCTTAACTTTTGTAAGTGAGCTGTAAGGAATAAGCCTGCCAAATGTCAGCCTTCTCCCTACACGGGAAGTTGGAGAATTAGTGATGAGTCAGTCAGTCAGTGAGTGAGTGAGTGAGTGAGGGCTTTGCCTTTTATTAGTATAGATTTTTTGGTGTATGTAGTTAAATTGGTTGTATTGACACAAATGTATTCTAATGAAGACAAAAAATTTATATATAGATGTATACTATATGACGTATGGTTTTGAATAAAAATGAGCATTGCATGAAAATGTCGCACGATTAAGCTGATCTTTTTATATATAGAGAGTAGTCGAGGTAGATATGACCAAAATTCTATATCACGGTATTTTTCTAAATTATCCCAGTTTCACGGTATTCAACGGTATTTTTTTCCCATGAATGAGTGGATGTTAACAAATTTTCCACTGAAATTACTGCAATAGACTGGCTAAGAATAACCTATTCCACTGTCATGAGCATTGTACATTGTACAAAAAATTTTTTTAATGTGCACACAAGTAATTAATACAGGTTTGCATGGCCCCATAAAGTGATAGTTTTCAAGGGGGTGGCACTAATGAAGAGAAGGAATCACATTGCATGACAGATGCAGTCAAAATATAGAACCTTTTTATTGAACAAATTTTGCAAAAACTTAAACTATAATTTTGACAACTTATTTTCAACCATCCAAAGAAGCATTTAGACTTAGTAAAATATCCAGAGGTGCTTGTCAAAAGTTGTATTGCACTGAACATGTCTTAGAAAAGTAATAAATAGTAAATATTTTTTGTAAACCAACTACACTTTCTGTTAATGTTAACAATCTCTGTCCACTGACACGTTAGTGACTTTTTAAACAACTTTACCATCATTAAACTGCATAATACTTAAACTAATAAATAATAACAATAAAATAAATAATAGTATTATTACTGATAGTTGCACTATTACTTCAAGACTTCAAGCCCAGGTGAGTTACACAGTATTCACCAAATTAAAATAAAATAAAACAAGTGCAACTTGGTGATGACATCTTTACCAACTGAACCATCATTTAGGCAAACTGCTTTAATATGGGCCTTGCTTCAAGCTAAGCTATATACATAAATAATAAAACTGCAACTTGCATTTTTAATGCTATTTGTGGTATAGCCCTATGGAATTGCATTAGGGCCACGGTGAAGAAAAAAAATACGGACACAGGGATGAAAAAAAACAACTACATGTCGAGAATAAAGTAGACATGTTGACTTTATTCTCGACATTTCCATTTTAATTTTGATGCTTATGTCAAGATTAAAGTCGACATTTCCACTTTATTCTCATAGTTTATTTTATAATTAAAGTAGAATGTCGTAAACTAAACTTCATCCTAAAATCAATGTTTAATTTACTAGATTTTCTCAAACCCCGTCATAAGTTAATGCAGCACATTAAATGCTTTGTGTTGTGTTCCCCGACCCTGTTGTTAATCACTACGCTTCTTAAACTGACTTCCTCTGCAAGAGGTGGCGCTGGCAGCGATCACTGCACAGAATCCATTCACTTCATGATATTCATGCTCTCTGAAAATTTAGAATGCTAAGATAAATACTTGATATCATTTTTATGATGAAATGCGTTAAAGCAGGTATTAAACATGCACGGTAGTGCGGCGGTAGTGCTGCTGCCTCGCAGTAAGAGGTCCACAGGTGTATGTTCAGTGTAGAGAACTTTATGGCAGGTGTGACAAGGCTCCAAAAAACTGGGTGTATGAATGGGTATTGCAAAGGTTTAACTTAAATATTGTGTAAATGTTGGGTTTGTGATCTGGTGATCGGAGACACGAACACAGAATCCAATGGATGCTCTTTTGAGCGGGCTTTCTTTATTGCACACGTGCTGTCTGTCTGACGTATCAAAACCCCAGTTCCTATCCTTCCTTTTTCTTTCTCCACATAACCAATCACCACACGATAAACGTCTTTGTGAAATTAAAACTAGTTATAAACGTAGCCAACGAAGTGTTCAGAACTTTAAAAAAATCTTCGTTATACATGTTTAATTAAGCCGTCCATTCAGGGTTGCGCCGATCCCAGCAAGCATTGTGTGCAAGGCAGGAGCAAATCCTGAATGAGTCGCCAGCACATCGCAGGGTGAATACGAGCAAAACGTACACTAGCAGGGTCAATATAGCATAACAAAACCCCACATCCTACATGACTTTGAAAGGAAACTGAAGCACGCTGAGTAAACCCACCAGAAAAACATGCAAATTCAAGGCAGGGTACACCTGAGACACCCTTGCAACGATGCAGCAGTACAACCTCCAGGCCGACGTGCCCCCGCATGATTAATACATGCTTTAATGCATTTCATCATGAAAATGATATCAAGTATTTATCTTAGCATTCTGAATGTTCAGGGAGCAGGAATAACATGAAATTAATGTATTCTGTGTGCTGTCTGTGCCTGCTCTTAGTGCAAGAGGAAGTCAGTTTAAGAAGCAGTAGCGATTAACACAGCTCCGGGAACACTTAACACAAAGCATTTAATGTGCTATATAACTTATGACGGGGTTTGAGAAAATCTAGTAAATTAAATATTCATTTTACGATTAAGTTTAGTTTACAATGTTCTACTTTAATGACAAATTCCGAGAATAAAGTCAACATGTCGACTTTAATCTTGACATAAACAGTGAGAATAAAGTAGAAATGTCGAGAATAAAGTTAACATGTCGTCACACTATTACACAGTACCCAGGTACATTACACTGTATTGAAAACAAATAAAACAAGTACAACTTGGCTTGCAGTATTATCCAGTAGTAGTAGTAGAAACAGTATTTACACATTTGAACATAATGGTCCACATCCCACCTTTTAAAACCAAAGTATCTCCAGGCAACGGACGTGACTCCCTTTTTTTGGCAAAAGTTCTGTGTCATCATGTTCAACTTTATCGTCAGCTACAGCTTCAGTTTTGGAATGTTCTCTGTCCATTTTCACCGCACAATATTACCTACACTAGCTATTTAGCGGTGTAGCAGTGAAAAAGAGCCCCCGTGGAACAACTCTGTGATTAGCGCTGTAGCAGTGAAAAAGGTGCCCACTTGAACAGCAAACATACCTCAAGGAATAAGGACTCGAAATGACAAGCTGGTATAAGCAGTGGAAATGCCCCCCATAATCATGGTTTGAAGCACTGAGCACACATACACACTGGGATTGAAACGTGGAGTGTGGTTCAAAGCACTGAGCAGACATTCGCTCTGGGATTGAAACTTGGAGCACGGTTTGAAGCACTGAGCGGACATGCTCATTGGGATTGAAACGCAGTTGGAAGCACTGAGCAAATTGCTATGAGTAGTTTCAGCCAATCGGTGCCTTCCAAACATCCAACATGACAGTGTGAACATTCCTTGTTATAGACGAGTGCTTCATTAATTATGGTTTGTGTTACTATATAGTGTAACAGATGGCTTACTAAATTCTTAAATTGATGTAGAAATGCACAACCCCTAAATTTATATACTGAACTGCCTACATTTATAGTGTCCGTTTTAGGAAGTCATAGTTTTAACTTGTTCCGTTATTATGCATTATAATTCCTCAGTGTCCAGTATTATTCGCCACTACTCACAAGTCCTGTTTCATTGAGATTCTGTCATATATGCTGTATATGCAAATATTTTAAAGGGAGCGTTTATTTAACTAATGGTAGCAGACTTGTCGTCTTCTTAAAATGACTTCATTTATATGATACTGACAGTTAATCATAAGATCAGATACCAAGGAGGCTGTCGGTTTGTGTTGATTGTGCTGTATATATTTTTTTTTTTTTTTTTTTTGTTTGTGACATCATCTCAGCAGTGTGCGTGCCATTAACCATGCTTTTTGTGCTAATGACAGCTCACAAGCTTTTTTGATATTTTTCTAAAGTCCAATGCTTCTCAGTTTTCTTTATTAATATATTTTGACAGTGTTTTAATCTGAACTATTTTAAATCTATTACCCATACTCATTGCCCCTGTAGATTCTCATTATTGCCATATTACTATTATAGATATTGAACATGTATGTAGAGAAAATGTGTATTTTTTGTGTATGACAGGAAGGACGGTAAAGGCTTGAATGAAACTTGGTGTTGATGATCAGTGACAATTGACAGCAGGTGCTTGCTGCTTTGGGTAACAACAGGAAAGAAGCAGGGAAACGTTAAATGTTTCAGTGACTGGGATTGTGTAACTGGAAGATGGTTTAAGAATACAGAAATGACAGAAGCACTGTCTTTTAATATTTCTGTTTACATAAATGATTTATTCTGCTGTGCTGCAGTTCAGATGACTTATTTCCTGATCCTTCGCCATCCTTTGACAAGATGCATTCACAAGGAAAGGATGTTGCTGACAAAGTCAGGTGCTTTTTTGAAAGTTTGGCTCCAGATGTGCTTATCCAAGCTGCTCCTTCTTGCCAGTACTGGAGTGATCATTATGTCCACCTCTGGTTGAATTCGCAAAGTTTCTTTACAACATATTTCTCTCATTAACGCAGAAGTTCTGAGGCTCCCACAAATTACAGAAGACGCTGTCAATCCCACTGATTCTATTTTGAAGACAGTTGTAATTAGTTATGCAGCACTCACTTTTTACTCACATTGCATTTTGGAAATCAACAATACATATCAGCTATAGATCTGAAAATCACTGAATACTAAAAAGTTTAATGAGGCATGTCTTGTGCATATACTGTACTGTTGTGATGACCACATCGGGATTGTAAACTCTAACGTGAAGTGTCTCTCAGCCTCTCTAACATGATTGTCATGGGTTAGAATAGATGTTGGACTGTACAATACATGTGCTGCGTTACGGCAAATAAATTTATCAATTTGTGTAGACAAGACTTCACACCTAGAAATGTGGTATCCTGACTGAATCTTTCATAATGTCTCTTAAAAGTATTATTTGATAGATAGATACTTTATTAATCCCAAGGGGAAATACACATACTCCAGCAGCAGCATACTGATAAAAAACAATATTAAAGAGTGATAAAAATGCATGTATAACAGACAATAACTTTGTATAATGTTGATGTTTACCCCACCCCCCCAGGTGGAATTGAAGAATCGCATAATGTGGGGGAGGAACAATCTCCTCAGTCTGTCAGTGGAGCAGGACAGTGACAGCAGTGTGTCGCTGAAGCTGCTCCTCTGTCTGGAGATGATACTGTTTAGTGGATGCAGTGGATTCTCCATGATTGACAGGAGCGCCCGTTGCTCTGCAACGGATGTCAGACTGTCCAGCTCCGTGCCTACAACAGAGCCTGCCTTCCTCACCAGTTTGTCCAGGCGTGAGGCGTCCCTCTTCTTTATGTTGCCTCCCCAGCACACCACCGCGTAGAAGAGGGCACACACCACAACTGTCTGACAGAACATCTGCAACATCTTATTAACTTATAGAAAAGTAATAGATAACTGTTTTTAAAAAGTGTTTATTTTTACTCTGATAGTTCTCCATATGTGAGTCTTGCCTACGGCAGCCACAAGATTTGCGCTCATGTCAGGGCACCAGTGAAGATGGAGGAAGACCCATTGAATTTATTTTTTGAGCCAAATAAGACTGAGGTTTGAGATGACCAATAGATCTTCTGACTGCAGAGATGCCAGTGACATCATGGCACTAACGTGCCTCAAAATCACATGATGGGTGCGTTTGAAACAAGCCTCAAAGCGGTGCTTCGAACACTAGCGCTTCAGAAACTTGGCACGATGTCAACAAGTTAGTATTGAGCAGCCCATTACAAGTGTTTCTTAAACTATGATTCGCAGAAATGCCTGTGATATGCTTCCACATAATTGTGTGGTAAAATTATCTACATTTGTCCAAATATGAATTCTTGTGGGGCAGGTGACATACTGGTGATGTTTACGTTAAGCATCCCTTAAATTTGCTGAAATCTACAATAACTACAAATAATCCCACAGGATGTGAATTTTAGTATTCTGTACAAATGTACAGATCATTCGGAGCATTGTTCGTGTTGGCTTGCAGAGGAATATAAACATCAATCAGAAAAAACACAGAAGAACTCCTTCAGAAGATGAAATGGACTATGCTTGATCAATAAATATTCTACATCAGGTGAAATTTTTTTTAAAAGAGAGTTTTAACATTTGTGCACCACGTTCAACAGAAAATGCATACCTCCATCTTTTGTTTTATCTGACAGTTCAGTCTGACCACCACAAGACAATAACGCTATTGACAGTAATCAGTCTTGGTAGATTCCAGTAATGGCACTTTGGTTTAAAAAATAATGGGCAGAGGAAATCAGTTCTGTCAATGTTTTACTCTCACTTGGATGTTTCCCCTTTGCCCCAGTTTTCTAGCTGTCTTTGTCCGGTTAGTCTTATTTGAGTCATGCGATTTGTGTTGTCTGAGAATAGCTAATGACAGCAGCTCTGTATTTATTAGTTATCAGAAAGACAACTTCTGAGTACTCACTTCAGTTTTTAAAAGATTATGTCAATTATAATTTATAATAAGAGACCACACAAACAACAAAAAAAGCAAGATTATATGCAAAAAAGCGCAGATGTCTGTTATGAGGAACACACAGCTGGTCACCACTCACTGAGTTTAAACAATAGTGCATCCGCTTACTGTTTTTCACCATTAAGATAGAGATTTACAGAAATGTTACCGTTTTTTTCTCTAATATATGCCTGTTGAACCCAGATCCTTTTAATGGAAGTTGGTTAAACTGATGGTGCTATTCATTCACCAATATCATATGAACTGTTATTGTACGTGGGAACTGCTTTGTAATTGATAAGGATCTTTAATTATGTGTTCCTATTCAGATGAAATCCACATTCTAAGAGCTGGATGGTAGTCGAACGGCAAATATAGAGGATACATACATGCCAAAATGTTTCCTTGTTCTCTAGCTTAAAGTTGTGAAAAGAGATGGTGTAAGAAAGTGATATAATGGCTAAGTAGCAAACATTAAAATTGAAAAACAAAAGTAGCAGAAATAAAGCAGATGAGGTACATTTAATTTTAGAGATCACATATCTCCAGCCCAATCCCATAAATCTTTCACCTGATTTATGTTCTTCATGTTGGTTTACATTGCTTTCAAAAATATTTTGACATCAGTTAATACATCTACCTGTAGTTCCAAAAAAATTCTAAATTAGGAAGAAGCCATAACATGGTGAGTAGAATTGATTAGAAGAACAGAACACATTTCTTCACTAAGGATCTGAACTTATATTTTTCCTTGCATTTTGTCACTAATTTAAAAAGGTTTGATTTTTCCAACAGTTAGCACTACTCTATTTCAACTTTAACACCCCATGGAGAATTGAAATGAGTGGACAATTAGACAAAATAGCTTCAGTTGTAATACACTACCTTAACTTTCTAATCAGTTATTTTTAGAAACTGGCAGGTTACCCAGTCACCATAAGCATTGCACCTGCAGTAACTGCCAAACATAAACTAAATATTTGCTTGTTTATTTTTTTTAAATCTCTCTTCTTCCAAGGTGGACTATATCCAGAATTGTTCCTACTTTGTGCCTGATGATGTGGGAATAGGATCCTGTGCCTGCTGACCCTGTATGGATTAAGCGGTTTTGAAAATTGACAGACTTCCAATTGCGCCTTAGCTGACATCGTTTATATAAAAAATATGGTTTTGTGTACTGCTCTCCTATACAGATTGCAGCAAGTACTAGAAAAGTATGCTTGTGTAGCTCAATTTGGTTAATGCACGGGTGGTGCACATAAGGTTACATAAGGTGGAGAGCATATTCAAAGACACCTTTACCTTTGATTAAAAATAATTTTTCCATTATTTCCATTCTCCTAGTCTATATTTAGCAAGTAAGAAACTGGTGCAGCAACACATTATACTTTGTCTTGTGTAATTCCACTGTATTGGTAGATCTACAGCAGTGGTCCTCAATCATGGTCCTGGAGGGTCGCAGTGGCTACGGGTTTTCATTCCAGCAAGTACCCGAATTAGAACTAAGTCCTTGCTGATAATGAAAGTTAGTATTTAACTCTATGCCTTGTTAGTGCCTTTATTCATCAAAGACAAAATTTAGTTACTTTGTAGATCAGAGGTCCTTAATTACAGTCTTGGAGGTCTGCTATGGCTGCAGGTTTTCACTTTAACCAATTTCTTAATTATTAGCCTTTTATTTACTACTCAAGCAATACATTTTTTGGGGTTTATTTTAGTTCTCTTGGCTGTTACCATTCAGAACCCTTAATTGCCTATTTTAGATTTTAGCAGCTGCATTTAAGTTTTAATTTTGGTCTGTTTTCTTAATCAGACATTAGTTAATAATGAGATACAGATAACCAATAAACCAGCAGTTCTCCAGCTAACGTACTTACCTTGAAGTATCTGTGATAAAAAATGTTTAGAAATGAATGAGAGGGGAATTGGACGGACCATTAAGTTTAAATCTATTCTGGTCCGCAAAACACATGGATAATGTTCTCACAGAAGGTATACAGTGCAATTAAAATTGCTCTTGGATGAATGCAAGCATTAACAAGCTAAATAGTTTAATACCAAGTTTCATTATCAGTATGGACTGCTTTCTAATTAGGAAACTAGTTGGAATAAAAACCTGCAGCCCTCTAGGTCTGTGATTGAGGACCCTGGATCTACAATATATATTGCACCTGTTGTACACCAAGTAAATATCCAATGAGTTGAAAATAAAAAGTCCCAAACGTTTCTTGCAGGTGAGGTTTATTATGCTCAGGAATGTTTGGAGCCATAAATGCTGTCAACAGCATCAAACACTGGCAAGAGCGGACACATTCATGTTCAGTTGTGTATGACCAACTTAACTAAACGCACATTCATTATCTTTTGGATGTGGGAGGAAAACTGGAAGGCCAAGTGAAAATTCCTATTGTAAAAATAGACAGCATGACACCATTTGTACTGAAGTAATGCTAACCTATTATACCAGACTATAAACTGATTTTACATTCTTTTTACTGGTCGTTTTGTATGTGTTTTATAAATGTTATGTGTTATTTTAATAATCAGGAAGTTTTGGACAAATAAGTCCTTGTAACACTGTGTTAATTAAAAAATGAAGCTGGAATATTAACTATAATTTCTACTGTAATAAGACTCCTTGCTTCATAATTTTGATTTTTATCACAGACTTTATTTTAAAATTTGTTCAAAATGTAGCTGTTTGCATGTGCTGCATTAGTATTTTGCCCAGGTATGATTTGTGCCCACACAAAGAAACTTCTACTGTGCTAATTTATAGACACCAAAATAATTACATATGTGCTCTTGGGATGTGTGAGAAACATTATGCCAGTGTGGGCCTAATATGCAAAGTTTCACAACCAAGGACTCTGGCACAATGAGGTGGCAATACACATCACTGTGCTAGCATGCCTCCTTGCCTTATTCATATTCCTAAATGTGTTGTATCTACAGTAAATGTGTTGTAAGATATGGGGAATATCAAAGATGCAGTGTATGAAAAAAGCACCATAATTCAATAAGGGTGTTAACACCAGTTTTTAGGAAAGTAGAAAGTGCTGTTTATAAATTCATTTTCATTTTAATTAATGAATTTAAGGTTATAATTATAAACTGCGGAATACAATTTTTGCTATAGCATCATGCTTTTTCCATGGATATACAAGTAGCAGGTCTGAGGTTTCTAAAATTATTATATTTGGTTTTATATCTTTTGCAGAGAGGATGGCACTTTCTGGAGACTCACTGTCCTTAAAAATGGAGGGAGCAGCCTCTGAGAGTCGAGTTGCCATCATGGTCCTCATGTCAGCAATTGAGTCTATGGTAAGGCTTTTTTTTACATTTTTTGGGTTTTGAAATTAAATACTGTTATTTAATCACATAATAGTGCTGGATTATAAATTATAGTAACATGCTAAAAAAGAAAGTTTTGAAGGTGGAAACAGTTATTTGACTGCTGATTCCTTAACCCAAGTCAAAAACTGAAATGTGCATCATTACTTAGATGCTTATTCTCTGGAAACTGCAAATTTTCACATGCAAAGGAAATAGTCCTCGTCAAAACATAACTTTCCATAATGATGGTCTCTGCCATTTGCGTATTTAAGTCGCATTTTTATTTTTTGGACTCTTATTAGAGAAGTGTCAGCAGCTGTTTACAACACTCAGATACTTCCTAGAAAAGGATGTCTATAGAAATTCAATAACTGAAAAAGAAGTGAGCTTGTTAAACCACTATGATAGCAACAATCACTCATCAAAACACTGATTTTTATTGGAGGAAAATTTAGAAGCCCATCTGGAGTTTGACACAAAAAATAGTAAAAAAAAAATATAATTGTGAACCAGACAATTTTTTACAAAAGGGTTTGTAAATAAGACTGAGGCTTTGCTCTAATTCATTATTCATTATGTGCAATGCCATCATAATATACACAGTGTCCTAAGAAACACTTTCCATTCAATGGAGTATGGTGGAGGTGCTTCTTATCTGCAGGCAGCCTGTTATAGCTGAAATAAATACAGATTTAACTCTTTACCAGAACATCCTGCAAAGACACCTGTTTCATTTTGCTAGTAAGCTGAAACTTTAAGGAACATCCACTTTTCACTGGGACAATTGGAGGTCATCAAGAACAAAATGGTGAATGTGCTTAGTGGTCTAGTCAAAGACCTGACTCTTCACAATTCAAAAGTGGTGGTTCATAAATTGTGTCCAAGGTATTTGAATACATGGAAGCAAACCTTTGTGAAAATAACACTGTATGATGGCAACTTGCAGTAGCAAAATATTAATTAATATCTGGGTAAGAATACCTATTCAAGTAACTGATTTCAGATTTTCACAACAAAATATCTGCTTACTAACATTTAAATGTGTCTTTTCTAAGTATATGCTTTTTTTCAATAAAAATGTAGATTCAGAGAAGAATAGATATGTTTAGATATTATTTAAAATTCAACATCATTTAATAACTTTTGCTGAATACGTTTGCAAGGCACTATAGTTCTGTTGGTCTAGTCTGACTGTGGGAGGAAGTTTTCAGCCACATTTATTTTGGTCAGATTATTCCAGTAAGGTTTCAGCTATAAATGAGAACAGTGTTAAAGCACCTATGGTTGTCCATTGATTTTTTTTTTTTTTTACTTAGGCTATGATAAAACTAAAGAGATGTATTAGAAGACCATTTTTTTAAGTATATATAATGAAGAGATACGAAATTGCCAAATATGACTTTATGCTTTCTTTTTCAGTGCAAAGAGCTGGCCAAGTTAAAGGCAGAGGTGGCTTGCATCACAATTTTCAATGATGAGGTGTTTTCAGTTGGTACAGACCGTGGCCGTGCATATGCAGACTTGAGAAAAGATTTTCAGAATGATTTTATAAACTATTGTAAGTAATGGCAACAAAATTTAACTTTTTAACACTTAAAATGTAACAATTTGTCACATTTTAGAAAAAGATGTGATATATGGTTCAGATAGCTTTAAAAAGCATGTTAATGCACATCGACTTACAAAACATATATACAAGGACTGCATTATTCACAATTTTTTTTTTGTTTTGTTAAAAAAATGTAACAATGGAATAGCGTGGTGATACATGAGTGTTTCTGCCTCACACTTTGGATTTTCCATAAGAGTATTGTTTATGGTCAAACATATTTTATTCCAATGTATATTGTTTGCTGCACCTGCTTCATACTTTGGTGCACACAAATCTTCACACTTGCATTATGTTATTTTATCATTAATACGAATGAAAGACCTTTTCCAAAGAGATTTCCAAGCACCTTCAAATTTTGTATTTGCATGCACTGACCTTTCATACTGTCTTCATTGACAGCACATGAGCAGAAAATGAAAAGCACACACAAAAAGCAGCAATATATTCTAGAAGAATCTATGAGGGATCAAGTGCCGATGCAAACGGGAGTGTGTGCATGGAAAACTGATACAACACCATACTCAAACATGGTATGAACGGACAGTTATCCACTTTAAGCAAATATATAGTATAGGTCTGCACCCTTCACCTCCCCTGAAGTATGTGGGTGCTATTACACAATAAACTGCCAGCATATTTGCTGTTTGTAATAGAATGATCTCCTTAGTCTTCTTCAAACACCTGTTTTTCTTTAGAAGAATAGATGCCACTTAAAAGAGTTGCATACCAATATCTTTGTTCAATTCCATTCCTTTTTCTTTAAAATGTTGTTGAGATTTGATAGTTAAATGTATATTTTTATATCAAGTCAACGTATAGTGCATTGAAAAGTTATGTATGCTGCTTTTTTTATATTGCACATCCAAATCTTTAAAGTACTCACATGATGTCTACATTGTGATACCTTTTGCATTTTATTTTGAAATGCCCCCTGTTACATACTGCAGAACCATCTTGTAAAGAACGTACGTTCTCCATATCAGTTTAGTCCTCCTCTGTATTTTGACAATCATGATTCATTTCAGTGCAGTTTTCTTGAATCTCTTGACATAACCTTAGTTATCAAGTGCCTTTGCACTTATCTTTCTTATACTATATTAAGTTTCTCTCACTCACACCTCTGTAACTTCTTAAGTGCTGGACGCTTTTACACAGTTTTCAATATAACTTATATTATAAAGTGATTCTTTTACATAGATCTCCCTGTTGAATCACCTGCTCATTTAGCTTGCTACATAATAGTCCTAGAAACATAAATTTTTGCATCTCAGGAACTGCATTTACAAGTACATACTGTACCCAGAAGCTGTTGTGCTGTCTCTGGTAGTAATGAGCAGTTTCTTTGGCCTATTTGCTCTAAATGTTACAAGTTGCTAAACATTGCTTATTTGATTTGTATATTGTATTGTTCCGTCACTATATTAAGATCATTTAATAAATTCAGTGCATTGGGCTATGAAAGCAAAATTGTGCTAGTTTTAATTATTTTTGTTCAAATATTTAATAATTAATGGTATAAATTAAATGCAACATATTCTCTAAGACTTAGCAATAGCAGCACTTTTTGTGGTTTACATCAGTTCCATAATTTTCGGGGCCTTTTTGCTTTAAATGCTTAGGGATAGTTTTTTGTTTCTATTTGACATTTATTGGTTAATTTAAAATCAACACTAAATTAGATGCCAGTTTTCATTAAAATTCTGTTTCACTTGTAACGTTTGGCTTAATTTTGGGAATTTTTTTTATACAGTCTACATTTTCCATTTTTAAAGAATTACAACTCAAGAATTATTTAGTGGTCCTGGAGATCAGAACTGTGGCCAAAAAATGGCTGCTATGTTAAAACTGTGTCAGAACCATGTGCCACTCTTAATTGTCTCAATGTGAAAGAGTATGTTTTAGTGTGCCCTGGGATGAAGTAGCACACCTGTTCATACAACCTTTTATTTTGCTAGAATTGTGCCCAGCAGGAAATCCAAAAATTATTAGAAACAAAGAAAGACACAAATATTTTCCACCTGAAAATATACAGTGTATGAGCAGTGACATTGACCGTAACTGTGAGATTAATAATATCAAATGCTTTCACCCTATAGACTGCACAGTGAATAAATTACTGAAGAAAGGTTGCAAAAATGAATTGGTAAACTAATTTTCACTAAGGCTCCTTAACATACTGACTTAATAAAATATTTTGAAAGATACTTTGGTACATGTCTTGTTTATTTGGTCTTAAGTTATTTTGCTAATCGCGGTAAACTTTAGTGCTTATCACTGTGCTACAGACAAGATTACATTTAAGATGTTGATTTAATTTTTTTAGGGAGACTTTTATTAAGTCTACCTATGTGTTTATTAAAATATTTATTAAATATGCCAATATAAGAAAAATGAACAATGTCTTCCACTACATCACAGTACATGTAGCATGTTGGCTTGATTTTACGAAGTGGCTTTATTGTGGGTTGGACTATCCTGAGACTATACACTCACCTAAAGGATTATTAGGAACACCTGTTCAATTTCTCATTAATGCAATTATCTAATCAACCAATCACATGGCAGTTGCTTCAATGCATTTAGGGGTGTGGTCCTGGTGAAGACAATCTCCTGAACTCCAAACTGAATGTCAGAATGGGAAAGAAAGGTGATTTAAGCAATTTTGAGCGTGGCATGGTTGTTGGTGCCAGACGGGCCGGTCTGAGTATTTCACAATCTGCTCAGTTACTGGGATTTTCACGCGCAACCATTTTTAGGGTTTACAAAGAATGGTGTGAAAAGGGAAAGACATCAAGTATGCGGCAGTCCTGTGGGGGAAAATGCCTTGTTGATGCTAGAGGTCAGAGGAGAATGAGCCGACTGATTCAAGCTGATAGAAGAGCAACTTTGACTGAAATAACCACTCGTTACAACCGAGGTATGCAGCAAAGCATTTGTGAAGCCACAACACGCACAACCTTGAGGCGGATGGGCTACAACAGCAGAAGACCCCACCGTGTACCACTCATCTCCATTACAAATAGGAAAAAGAGGCTACAATTTGCACGAGCTCACCAAAATTGGACAGTTGAAGACTGGAAAAATGTTGCCTGGTCTGATGAGTCTCGATTTCTGTTGAGACATTCAAATGGTAGTGTCAGAATTTGGCGTAAACAGAATGAGAACATGGATCCATCATGCCTTGTTACCACTGTGCAGGCTGGTGGTGGTGGTGTAATGGTGTGGGGGATGTTTTCTTGGCACACTTTAGGCCCCTTAGTGCCAATTGGGCATCGTTTAAATGCCACGGGCTACCTGAGCATTGTTTCTGACCATGTCCATCCCTTCATGACCACCATGTACCCATCCTCTGATGGCTACTTCCAGCAGGATAATGCACCATGTCACAAAGCTCGAATCATTTCAAATTGGTGTCTTGAACATGACAATGAGTTCACTGTACTAAAATGGCCCCCACAGTCACCAGATCTCAACCCAATAGAGCATCTTTGGGATGTGGTGGAACGGGAGCTTCGTGCCCTGAATGTGCATCCCACAAATCTCCATCAACTGCAAGATGCTATCCTATCAATATGGGCCAACATTTCTAAAGAATGCTTTCAGCACCTTGTTGAATCAATGCCACGTAGAATTAAGGCAGTTCTGAAGGCGAAAGGGGGTCAAACACCGTATTAGTATGGTGTTCCTAATAATCCTTTAGGTGAGTGTATGTGTTAAAGTCAGTGTTTCAAAACTGTGACAGAAACCAGGAGAATGCCATCTTTTGTATTGTAATTTGTCATTGGCAATGGTGGTACGAGTGAGGAAAAAATGTGAACTTTAATTATTTATGTATGTATTGGGATAACGTGGTAATGATGCTTTATGTTTATATGTAAAATAATTAATGCATTGTTATTCTGAAGAATCAATCATTAACTCATCTCTTATTTATTCAACAAAGAAGTTTCAATCTGAAAAGTACTTAGATATATAATACTTGTTTCTACTGAACCCCTCTGAATTTTTAATTATACAATAATAAGTTTAAGTAGGAGTTGGCAAAAAAATATCTGCATGCAATAGATGTGCGTGTTGTTGTTGAGTTGTGTTTCCCCACACAATATTTTTCTCTAACAGGCAGATGTGGAAGAAAAGTCAAAAGAGAAAAACTTGACAGACTGGTTATGTAGTGCTGAAATTCTTTATAATGGCTATGATAATTAAAATTGCAGCTCTTGCAATTTGATAATCACACCATGTCAAATCAAAATTTCCATGTGACTAATATTTCCAGTTGAAAAAAAATCTTAAACTAAAACTGATTGTTTACTGTATTGTCTTGTTAAGTGAATTTATATAAACCTTATATGTTGTTTTTGTGTAATATTTTCCCATTTTGATGGTGGTAATATACAGTTTGAGTTCTCAGTTTCAACAATTGTTTTTCTCTGCACAGGCTTGTCAGAAGAAAGTGCATTAGAGCAATCTGTTCCAGCTCCATGTACAGCTGAAACTTCTCCTCATGATGCAGACACACTCAAGAAGATGGTGGATGACTACTTTTGCATATGCTATGGTAAGGGAGAAAAATTGACATCTTCATTCAAGCAGTACTCGGTGATATTTTCATTTAACTGAGTGTTTCCCAGTAAAATCCAATGAACGGTTGCAACCAACCCTGGAAAGAGTGTTAGTCCATCTTCTAGTATACTTATACACTTGGATTGAATTAATGTGACTCACCAATCAACCACATTTGCAATAATTTGTTTACCAAAGACTGCTCTTTGAGCAGAATGTCCATCTGATATCTAGAAGAGTACATGAAAATATGTTACATGCTACTGAAAGGAAACATTTCATCAAGGTGTCTCTATAGCGTGCTCTGCTGAGGGCACACAGTGATGTGTTTCAATTTCATTTAGGCATTGCAGGCAGTCCCCGCGTTGAGTACGAGATAGGGACTGTAGGTTTGTTCATAAGTTGAATTTGTATGTAAGTCGGAACAGGTACATTATTTTAATAAATGCTATTGTTGACTGATTGTAACCAAGTGCTCTGCCAATGAATGATGGAGTTTCACCACTCTCAACTTTTTATTATTTCGACTTTATTTTCTATGGATATGGTTTTTCTCTTCTTTACTGTATCACCAGCACTTGCATCAGATTTGTGTTTCAGAGAGATTGTTGAAGGGTGAAGACAAAAGGTTAAGATGAGCTCTTCTGCACAGCACTGTACACGCTATCACAGCAGGAAGGCACCCCTCGTTAGCACGTCTGGTGTATTGAGAAGAGACAACTTCCTGCTATGTACGTAACAGTACAAGCAGGCTTGCTATTGAGAATGAATGGGGGTGGCGAGGGGCAATTCACCTTTCATCCACCACACAGTCACTTCCACTTGCATACAGTATGCTGCCTGCAGCGTCTGCCCACTGAGAACGAACAGGGTGCAGCCAAAGGTGGGTAGTGAATGGCCCACCACCGCCCCCATTCAACCGGAATGGCCTCCGTTCAGCCACAACCAGGTCACTGCTTGCAGCATCACCAGCCACCCACTGAGAATGAGCGGGGCAGTCAGGAGCAGTAGTTGCGGCAGCGTGTTGGGTGGGCAGCGAACCGCCCCATCAAGCTTCCGTCTTGCACACGAGTGGTAGCTGTGACCCCGGCGACTATGAACCCTGGGTTACGCCGTGCACCCAGCTGCCCACTGAGAATGAATGGGGCGGTGGTCAACCGGTACTGCCTGAGGGACACTACACTGCGCGAGCAGCGAAATCGTCTTCTTCAGCCACCTCTTGCAGCGTCCCCAGTCCAAAGATGACAGAGCAGCAGTTACTGACAGATGAAGGAGCAGCTGCGGCCTTGTTCATAAGTCGGATGTCCGTAACTTGGGGACTTCCTGTGGATGTATTAGGTGAATTTAAATTCACTGTGTGATGTGTATTTACTGTCCTGTAGCCTAATGTCACCTCTGTTTAGATTTCTCAGATCATATGTTTACTGTCTTGAATACTGTACATATTTGTTACAGTGTTCACTTTGGAATGTTTCATTAACATTTCTTACAAAGTATAAAAGTTAATATGTCTCCAGTGTCAACATTGTGCCCCATGGCTGATTGCATTGTCAGAACACCCCACTAGTGTGCATCACTCTTGTGGTGTATGATTACATAGTTTGATTATAGGTCACACAGGGTATTAATTTCTCAAGAACTTTATTTGTGGTTTGATCTACCTGATTACAAGTGAATCTATACTATTTTTTTATTTAATTTTTTTAAACATGATCAGCTACTTACTTGATCTAGTCGTGATAGAGATCAAGAGGCTTTGAGATTAAAAGTGGAATTGGCATTTCTACATCTACCTAAGTGAACCGTACTATGTGGGAAATTGTGCCAAAGTATGAAAAAGAAAAAAAAAAAACATCCAAGCAAACGATGTAAAAATTCCTTTAGGCAATTAAAAAATACATATGTGGTATCACTTAATTGTGCACAAATAAAATTGAGACTTCTTACAAGAAAAGATATTTAACTGTGATCTCAATTTGTTATGTGACTCAGATATAAGATTACTACTATCCAAATAAGTTTGTAGACTACAAAGTCAGGGAAAGTGCAGTAAAAGAGTCAGTAGACAAGATGCCATCCCGCCCCTGCCCCCTTTCCCCTGGCCGGGAAATTGTGGGGCCATAACAAAATACTGAGGCAAATTATTAATGGACTAAAGGAAAGGGTAAGGGTAGTATTCAAGACAATGATTGATCCTGGATTGAGTGTTTTTAAACCAAGTGCACTAACCATGTCATATAGGCTGTGTTCAAAATTAAATGTCACATACTAAAAAACACAAATATTCAAGCGAATAAAACACAGTTTTCTACAAGCTACTTCACTGAAACAATGGCAGAGAAGATAACTGGATATGTAATAACTATGTGCTAAAGGCACAGACTCGTCATAAACAACATACTGTAGATAATAAACCAAAAATAATAACAACAGTAGTAATATGGCATAGCATAGTAGACACAAATGTAGCAAAGTAAAATTATATGACTAACACAGCCACACTAGACTTTGAATTAAATCAGTCTTTAGTAATGCAGTCAAAGTATAATTATCTGTCAAATGGGCTTATGTTAAAACCTTTGTGAAAAGTCCAATATTATATTCTTTGGATATATGTGCAAGCATGCAATAAACTTGAATCATGGGTAAATGTTCAAAGACAATAATTATAAACAATATAATTCAGTGAAAGAATGTTAGATAAATCAGTTTTGTTCATGGTTCTTTTTGTAGATTTTATTTAAAGAAATTAACATTCCATGCAATTAAAGAAAGTAACATTACATACAATTTAGCCAAATTTAGCAAACCTAAAATCAACTCCCACCTGAGGTTCATGGTTCTAAATACATTAATATATTTATACTTTATGGGATTACATGATAAATTATAATGTACTGTCTCAGTCAACGTAGTAGGCTGGAGGTTTAACCCTCTGGAGACTGAGGAGCTTTGCTGATTCGGCCATGCTCTGACATTTGTCTGAAATTTCATCAGCTTTTCAATGTTTCTAAATTATGCTCTTATTTTCAGCACAAACTCCACTACAATAATATTCAAACAAATAATAGTGTGAGGATCATTTTCAGCTTCAAAACTGCTCCAAATTTACAAATGTTGTAAACAGTGGTTGACAACATGTACAGGGATTTTGTGAAAAATACACACTAAACCACTGCAGCGAAGCTTCTTGATTACTGAAGTGTGTTCCTCAATGTCTTAAGTACCTGAACATACCTGAATAAGTCCATAGTACTCTAGGATGTTGTACCGAGTTATGCATGTAGTGAGAAGTCAAGCAAAATGACACCTTTTATTGGCTAACTAAAAAGATTACAATATGCAAGCTTTCGAGGCAACTCCGGCCCCTTGCCTGAAGAAGGGGCCTGAGTTGCCTTGAAAGCTTGCATATTAGAACAAGTCCAGTAATCCACTTAGAAAGGCAAAAAAAAAAACTTGCTAAAAATTTTTTATTGTCACTAGTTTTTTTTCAAGAAATGCTGACAATGGATGAATAAGTGGCATCTATCTGCTGAACATGTATTAGGTGTGGTCTAGTCACACTTAAGACCAGATAACAATCCCCAAGGTGGATCAAGAAAACAAAGCAAACGGACAGCGCTAGATTGCAGAGCAGGTGTTTTCAAAGCGAGAAACACACACAGAATAAGCACACAACATTCAACATTAGATTTTAAGAAATAAAACAGCACTGTGAGAGAAAGAAGGATAGCATTTTTTATTTCATTTCCATTTTCATCATAGGAAAAAATTTGCACCCAAAGTAAATATATAAAATAATATTAAATGATTGTGGCTATTTACAGTGTGCTATAAGCTTAGAATTAAAATATTATTTTTCTAATGATGAGTTTGATTTATTTGCTGGATAGGAGAGAAGAGAGCTGTTCATCTGCCTTTGAATTCACATACCAAAAAGGTGTGCACAAAAGAAATAAATCCAGTAATAAAAAGATTGTAGCCATTCTCCTTTGTGTTAGACACATTTATTTTGTTTGCCGCATCATGAGTGCAGCTTCATTACTTTGCACATTCTCCTGTTCGCTTTACTCTTATATGTTCTGTTAGAGTGGGGTAATGCAAGCTGTCTGGAACTTCAGAAAAAGTTGTAATGCCATATATCTTCCTTTGAATTCAATGTAGAAAGGTAAATAGCTTTCCACTATGTGCTGATTGCAACAGACTAAGTATGAAAGTTTGTGTTGTGATTGCCTTTTTTGAGTAAATGTCGATTTTAGAGAATTACACTTTTCTGAAATGAGATTGGCATAAAAGACTAAGTAGAGTGGCAAGTCTTATCACTTTGCTGTGGTGGGAAAAGACCACGGCCAAAATATATATGGAAACTGTAAAACAGAGGCATTTGTGAACCAATTTTTTTCAAAGTTATAGTGCACTACACACACTATATTTTTTTTTCTTTATTTCAAAAGGCAATAGGGCGCCTCCGCACGCAGTATAATGTGCGCCAGGTTTGGGAAGCATCACCAGCATAATGATGGAGTGGGAAGTATACTTGACAGCATTGCTCCTCCTTGGCACGCTGAGAGCAATTTGTATGTTATTAGGATGTGAGTACAGGTCTTCCTGCGTGCGCGGGTGCACCACGGCTCATTCTGCTGTTTTTGAGAAGAGGGAGGTACTATAAGTACAAAAAAATCAATAGTTTGATGTGAAAAATATAATGTAGCGTAATAGCTTCATATGTCATGCAAAATATTACAATGTAGTACACAAATTATATAGTGAATGTCTAGAAAGTAGCTTAGTGGAAATAGCTGATTTTGTGTTACCTGACTGAAAATATTCCTTCCTTCTATGCATTTACCTCTCACCTTTTTTTTCTTTTTGCTTTGCACCCTCCCCCACCATAAACCATTTTCAATGGTTGAGAAGCGAAAGCTTTAGATTCATCAAAAATTTCAGTCTTCGGTTTTCAATGGATCTTGATTTTGTAGGGTCTCCTGATACTGAAAACTTTGATATCTTGATGATGAGTGTGTGTCTGTCTCTGTGTGTGTCTGTGTGCCACAGTTTCTTTAGGATGGTCTAGAGCTAAATCAGATGGATGGAAAAATACCAAACTTGAAACTTAAACCTGTTATGAGATGTCAATGTGCTGATTAGTTTTTGAGCCAAATCGTGCAAGAGAAAGAGGCACTCTACAGAAACCCTCAAATACCGTAATTCTGCAATTAATTATGAATTCTTCTTGTTGATTGCTGTCGTAATGACATATTTTATAATCAGAAAGATCAGCATCAGAATGGTAAATAATTACTGAAATGTTTTAGAATAGTTTGGGTAATTTGGTTCCTAGGGTGCAAAGCCAACTGACACTCGCGTCCGAATATTTTAACCACCTTTTCATGTTAAACATCTCGCAAAGAAATTGAAAAAGCAGATTACTTCCACATAAACATTTTGTTTATTCATTAAAAGATCTATTCTGCAGAATGTACCGTATTGTTACAGAAAGTCTTCTGTGCAAGCAGGTGACTTAATTATAAGCATGAACGTGCCTGATTTGTCTCTTAGATGTTTACTCTGCCTTGCAGATGGAAAGAAATTGCAACGTAAGTAAAAGTAGCTGCAGTCCAGGCATACCGTTCAACTCCGATTTGTAGCATATGCTCTCATGTAACTGGCAATGTAATAATGTTTCAATTTTTATTATTGATTTTACGCAGTTATCCATTTTTCAGTTAAAGGACAGAAACTATATGTGAATAAATGTAGTACAGTACTTGCATATGATAAGATAAATTGGATAGTCCCTGACCATGGCCATTTCATTGTTTATAAACCCAACTCTGAAATCCCCCAAGCTAATAAAATGTCCTCATTTGTTGTTACCCTGGAGAAAAAACTTCCAAGTATAGAAATGAAACGCTTTCTGTCTTTTTACTCCATATCAAACTATACTATTATAAATACATAAAAAATAATTTAAAAAAGGCACACACACACACAGAAACACTCTCTATAATACCACATTAAAACACCCAAATACAATATTTTTGGCTGCATAAATAAATATTCCCTTTAGTTTTACCCAGCATCAGTAGTAATAATTTAAGACTAAGAATATGTTGGTGATTGGGAACATTTAAATTCTTGGGGGTAGGACGCCAAGACAAAAGGCTGAGTCCTTTGTTCCAATACTATTATATCATTTTTAAACAACTATGAATTAAATAATGGTATAGTATATCTAGATTAATACAAATTTCTAAAGAGAAAGTAGTAATTCATTCAAGATAAAAGATGTAGCGAGGAATGCTGAGATTGCTGTAAATTCTTTAAAGGCAATAGAGAAAATGACTAAGTGGCTAAGTGTTGAGTGTCGTCAAAGGCATTATACATAATTTATTAAAGCAAGAATTTGCTTTTCACAGAAAGCAAATTCTTGAGGAGATACTAACAAATATTGTATTGTGGTAGGAAAGTGATAGTCCTACCACATAAAAAATGGAAATGTATTCTGTCAGCACCTGTAATGCATAATTTTACGAATATTTAGTGTGCTGAAGCATGCAAGTTTAATCATCTTAGACTCTTATCAGTAACATGGTACATAAAAATCCCTTGTTGATACATTTTTTTTTAACTGGAAGAGGTTTTCCCACCAAGTACAAACCTCCTCTTGCAAATTTATGACTACCTGAAAGCAATACAGACTCAGTAAAAAAGAAATGTGAACATGTTTGTTTAAGGAAATCTAAAAGTGGATTGGTTGTGTTTTATGTTTCCATTTATTTGTGAGGCAATTGAATAGACCTATACTTGACACTAGTCTGAATCTCATACACTTATGGATGGAAGCTATAAAAGACAACACATTTCCATAGTTTGTTCCACATGATTTTAAATATGGAAAAGCTCATTATTGGACCACTTCAGAATGCAGTTCATAGTGCATTTTCATCTTGCTGCTTTTGATGTCAAATGTTTCCTTATTAAAAAAAAAAAAATCCCAAAAAGAAAATAATTGTGGAATGTAGAACTTTGCTTCCAGTTAATTTTGAAGTTGCAGTTGACATTCCAGAATGAAACATGTTATAAAATGTATGCATGGTATAACATTTGGGGGCTTAGTTAACTGTTATGAAAGTTAGTGCATTTTATACTTTTTATTTAATTTATCAAAGAGTTAGTTATCACATTTTTATTAAACATTTGTTTGTAACAGTAAATCTTATTTATACAATACAGTGGATTCAGAAAGTATTCTGACCCTTTTCACTTTTTCACATTTTACTGTGTTGCAGCGTTGTGCTAAAATCATTTTAACTAATTTTCTACCATATCAAGCAACACTGTGTACGCCAGGTTTTCATAGTGACAAAACCGTTTATTGAACATAAAAAAACTAAATATCACCGAAATATTTGCCATTCTTCTCTGCAAATGCTTTCAAGCTGTATTAGTCTGAATGTGGGCAACTTTTTTTCGGTTGCTTCACAGTAGGGTTGGGTGATATGAAGATTTTCAGGTTGATTATCAGCGTCTTAAACATCTAAGGTATACAATATCATCGGGTTGATCATCAGCCCCTTAAACATCTAAGATATACAATATTATTGGGTGGGAGTGGTGTTCGAGGCTGAATTACCATTTTAACAAAAAAGCCAAAACTACCTTTATTGCACTTCTGTAGTTTTCAGTTTGGCAATGGAATGTTCTCATTGTTAATTGCTGTACATGACAAGATATGAAAATATCCTTGTTTAATACAGAAAAACACAAATGTGGAAATGGGTGACTAAGTAGAAATTTTCCTCGCCCATCTTAGTCAAACAAATTAAAATTGCCTGTTCCCTTTCTGATCTGGCTTAAAACCCAAAAACTACACTATTTTTCTTCTTTGCAACCAAATCAGACATATTTAAATACCTGGATAGTGATTGCTATTTCATAGTTAATGTGTTTTTGTTCCCTAGATCTTGAGATTGTTGGGTTTTTGTTTGTTTTTTTTAGTTTTCTTAAGTGTGGCAAATAGGCATTTGTCGATCATCTTCTTAAAAGAAAAATAATATTGTGGGTCAGAGTTGTAAATAATAATATTGCCATGTCACCCAAGCCTACACCAGAGATGATTGTTTGGTTTAAGTCAAGGCTGTGGCTGGGCAACTTAAGGACATTCCCAGAGTTGACTGTACGCCTTTCTTGTTTTGTCTTGTGCTTTGTGTCATTGTCCTGTTGGAATGTGAACCTTAGCCCCAGTCTGAGGTCCAGAGTGCTCTCAGAGAATTTTGTTTCTCAAAGTCCTTTATGTGCCTTTTTGCAAAACTCTAAGCAGACTCACATTTATCTTTTACTGAGGAGAGGCTTCACAGGACCACCAAACCTGCTCTTTGATCAAGTGTTGATGTATCCAGGTGCTTTAGGCATCACAGAGAACACCCCCTTACACCTCTCCAACTTTTTGGAATACAGTAATCCCTCCTCGATCGCGGGGGTTGCGTTCCAGACCCCCCCGCGATAGGTGAAAATCCGCGAAGTAGAAACCATATGTTTGTATGGTTATTTTTATACATTTTAAGCCCTTATAAACTCTCCCAAACTGTTTATAAATATTCCCCGCAGAGTTATACAGCATAATCTCTTTGTATTCTCTTAGATATTAGGTAAGATTCATTGAAATTATGTATATAAACACACTGTTTATATACAGTAAAACCTAAATATTATTTTAAAGATATTGAGTGTCTCCGATATCACATATGTTACAGCCATTACGATAGACAGGCCACCAGCAATAAATACGTACAATGCAAGAAAAATAGTATACAGTAAATGTGTGTACAGTGACACTAAACGTACGTACATGTACTAAGCACTGTAAGAAGAAAATTAATTATGGTTACTCACCAACAATGACACGATGACTTGTCCGATAACAATGAGTTTAATTTTACTGCACAACAAAGGAGAGCGTTACAGCCCTTGTAAAGGAGCCACTTCAGGCGATTGTGTAGCACTGCCGTTGTTCTTCTTC
Organism: Polypterus bichir lapradei; assembly: GCA_026402145.1. NCBI lineage: Eukaryota > Metazoa > Chordata > Cladistia > Polypteriformes > Polypteridae > Polypterus > Polypterus bichir. Next base: position 99,048,712 of record JANRMT010062814.1, read on the forward strand.
TGGCAGTCTTCAATCCAAATCCCTAAAGCAGATTCCATCCAGACTACTGCCTTATTACATCCACTTACGACTCGTTTTGCACCCTGGTTAAAAGGACACTGCGGCCGTAGATCTTATATTCCTTTCCTACTTTTTAAATAAAAAGAATCGTAGCCTTCAACAAATCCAAAACGTTTACCTTTTCGGCAATCGTTAACATCTTCTTCTTGCGCTTGGGCACGGCCCCTGAAGCAGTAGCAGATCGTTTTGGAGCCATAATGAAGGGCTTGACTGTGCACAAAGATAAACACAAAAGAGCACAACTCTTTACACAGCGAAACACGTTGATGCTGAATGAGCGAGACAAGACTTCCTGGTTAACACTGCATTCAGCACGCAGGAACTTAACTGCGTGCTCTGATTGGTTAGCTTCTCAGTCAGGAGAACTTAACTGCATGCTCTGATTGGTTAGCTTCTCAGCCATCCGCCATTAGCGTCCCTTGTATGAAATCAACTGGGCAAACCAACTGAGGAAGCATGTACAGGAAGTAAAAAGACACATTGTCCGCAGAACCCGTGAAGCAGCAAAAAATCCGCGTTATATATTTAGTTATGCTTTCATATAAAATCCGCGATAGAGTGAAGCCGCGAAAGTCGAAGCGCGATATAGCGAGGGATTACTGTAATAAGAAAACGTATCCCAAAAAATAGAAACCCCAGTAACCACCCCAACAAGTGTTTAGTGGAGTAAATACAAGCCACTCTTTCCAACTGTAGTAATAGTAAAACACCACTCAGTGACCCACTAAATGCCAACAAATCAATAATAAAGTGAAATTACCAAAAGAAATATAACTGTAAATACAAAATGACTAATATTAGCATAAAATCACAAAAATGTTACTACATGGAAGTAGAAAAGCAACTGAATTATGTTCACTGTCTGGAAATGAATATTAGTAAAAGCCAATTATTTATTAAAATTATCCAAATAACTAAAATCTTGGCATGAACTGATTTATCGTATAATGAGTAGAGATTTTAATGTTTACATGTCCAGAGTTGCACCACCTTGTATTGACAGAGAGAGCGACTCCTCCTTTCTGCTTCCCGCAGGTACTTGCGTCTCTGTCCGCTCTAACTGTGCTAAACCCGGGTAGCTCCACGTTAGCATCTGGGATGTTAGTTGTTATCCACGTTTCACTAAAACACAATAAACTGCATTCTCTGTAGGTCCTGACATTTTTCACCAGCGCAGCCAGTTCGTCAATCTTATTTGGTTGTGAGTTCACATTTCCCAGGATCACAGAAGGCACTGAAGGTTTGTAGTGCCACTTCCTCGCTAGACGCTTGGCTTTTATCTTAGTGCCAGCTCTGCTGCCACAATACTGCCTTCTTACCTCGTCAGGTAAATAGGGAACCCCACCGGCATGGGCATTTGTTCTCAGCGCTAAGTTGAAGTTGACTACTTGAATAGATGAGTCTTGGCGTGTATAAATCCATGTCCAAGTAGTAAAACTAGTAAAAAGTGTCCAGGGAACAAGTCCACATAAAAATGGTAGGAGTGATCGGTGTAATAGAGAAAAACAGAGAAAAAGGTAGAGAGATAAAGTCATTAATGGAGCTGCTGGAAAGGCTGCCACTCGCGTCAACGCCTGATGAAGGGGCCTTAGCTGCCTCGAAAGCTTGCATTTGTAGTCTATTTAGTTAGCCAATAAAAGGTGTCATTTCACCCTACTTTTACCTTGTTATGCAGTATTTATTCAATGGTCGATTTAATTTGTTTTTTTGACACTGATAACTGTGAAAAGGTTCTTTTAATGTCAAAATGGAAACGGACATCTGCAAAGTGGTCTAAATTAATTACAAATATAAAAACACAATAACTGACCACAGGAGTATTTACCCCCTTCAAGTCAGAATTTAGTCGATTCATCTTTGGCAACCATGACAGCCTTGAGCCTGTGTGTACAGGTCTCTGTCAGCTTTGCACATCTGGAACATTGTAATTTTTGCCATTCTTCTTTGCTAAACTGTTCAAGTACTGTCATCTTGATCATAAGCGAACGGCCTTTTTCAAGTCTAGCTACAAATTCTCAGTTAGTCTTAGATCTGGATTCTGACTTGCCATTCCAGGACACTGACATTGTTGTTTTTAAGCCTTTAATGTGTATCATTGGCTTCATGTTTGGTGTTGTCTTGCTGTCTTCTCACCAGATTGTGGTTTCTTGCAGACTGCATCAGGTTTTCCATCAGGAATTTCTTTTATTTTGCTACTTTCATTTTACCTTCTAACCTCATAATAATAATAATAATAATAATACATTTTATTTATATAGTGCCTTTCCCATGCTCAATGTGCTTCACAGAGTCTCAAAAAGAAAACCGCTGGTATATGTAACATTGGAAGCAAATGTTTCCTGAATAGAACACTAAAACAGATAGATGCATGTTATACAAAAGCATTAAACAGAATAAAAGACAATAAACCAAAAATACTAATTCAATACTAATTCAATTTCTTAGCATTAGAAAAGGAGAAGAACGTGGGATATGTTACGATGGTTTAAGTAGGAAAGTTTCTTAATGTGGTTTATGTGGGGAAATAAGAAAGAGAGGAATCAAAAATGACACCAAGATTCCTTGCATCAGAAAAACGTCTGATGACTGAGAAGGAGCTCAATTTCTTAAGTTGCACGTTAGTGCCAGTTTGCAGGAGTTCAGTTACTAGCTTTCCAGGGCCTGCTCTGGAGAAGCATCCCCACAGCATGATATTGCCATCTCTTTTCTCCATGGTAGAAGTGGTGTGTTTTTGGTAATGTTCAGTGTTCAAACATGGTGTTCAGTCAGCTCAATTTTGGTCTTAGACCATAGAATCTTCTTCTACCTCACTTCAGAGTTGCCCATATGCTTTGGAAAACTCTAGCAGAGATGTTGTGCATTTTTTTAAAATAACTGGCTTTTGTCTTTTCCAGTCTCCCATTACATTATGACTGGTGAAGCACCCAGGCAACACTTGTTGTATGCAGAGTCTCTCAAATTCAGCCACTGTAGCTTCTAATTCCTTTAGCGTTCTCACAGATTTACAGCTGTGCCATACTCTTTCCATTTCATAATGATTGATTTTAGTAATATTGCTATTTTCTTATATCCATCCTCTGACTTGTGCTTTTCAATCAGATTTTCAGGGAGTTGCTTGGAGTGTTCTTTTGTCTTTGTTGTGTTGGTTAGATCATTATATTGACTCACTATGTGTGTTCAACCTTCCAGATACAGGTGTATTTATGCTACAGTCAGTTGCAACCCCAGACAAGTGATCTACTTTGAAGGAATTATGTGACTTCTAAAACAAACTGGCTATTCAAGTGATAATTTAGGTGTAATATTAAAGGGGGCTATCTTATACTGTATTCACAAACAATTAAAGTAAAGGTTCAGTTAACTTACTTATGCACACATCTCTTGTATAGCTATTGTAAAATTAAGTGTAATTTATTCCTGTGTGAAAATATTCTGCATTCGCTGTGCATATCAGGTGGGAGGCTCAGATCTGGTGGCCACCCTCAATTCCTCAAGCCTTTTGTATAATGAAATGGCTGCCCTTCAGGACATTTCAGCCATTTATTTATTTGTGTAGAAACCACTGTGTAATGCAGATAATGAAATTACAGAAAACTACCTTACTTGTCAAGAAACCGCTTTCCTCTGGTGTTCCTTGGGTGTGTCCTTTGGTGTACTTTTTCAAATGCTCAAGCACTGTTAAGGAAAGTGTTTACAACAATGACAAAGTGCGATGGTTTGCTATGTATAACCTACTCAGCATTGACCAATTTTCTCCATCCAATGTTAGCATCAATCTATATTGCATAAAATGTGAAGGTCAATTCTATACAGAAAAAAACAAAATCATTTTCAAATGCTCTTTTCATGTAGTTGAGCTATTACAATATCAGGTTAACTGCATAACCCTAAGTCACTTCACATTTCAATAAAGACTCATTTTTTTTCTACCCATAATTCAGTAGCATGTCACAGCATTGCTAATACATCTTTTATAATATTCTTTACAGGTAAAGCTTTAGGGAAGCCTGGCTTAGTTCCTGTGCCTTATGAGAGAATTGCAAAAGATCCTCTAGCTGTTTCAATTCAGGGCCTGCCTGATGGTGTTCGCTTTAAAGACCCCATTGGATACGATTATAACACTCTAAGTCAGATCTTCAAGACTAAGTCCCGTATCACCTTTGAGATTAAAAGGTATTTCTGACTTTTTACCCAGTTTGATTTGTAACTGTTTAGACATTTACCATTTAATTTGTTTAAATGCTCAATTTATTTCTGTAATTTTAGGCCATTCTTGGAAACAAGGACACAGAAAGGTATTTTCTTCTTACTTAATGTTATGTTTTATTTTTATTTTATTTTTTGATTACATATGGCATACATTGTGTAGAATGACCTAAATGTGGCATATATTTGTTTATTATACAGTAAAATTGTTCCATCATCCTGAAAATGCAAATTAAATATTTAGGTTGGAGCATTTCAGCCAGTTATGTGCTTTAGAGATGCTTTTTGAAGCAATGACTTTTAATTTTTTTCTTGACTGAGACTTGTTTTGGCATTTGAATGTAATTAAATTTCTCCTTGCGAGAGGTTTTTGATTTTTTTGGTTTAATGGCACCTCACTGGAACCCTTAACATCTGTAGTGAATGGGTTGCATTTATAATGTGTCTAAGTTGTTTTTGAAATGTTTTCCAACAGTATTGAAGTAATTAAAAATGAGAAAAAGACACACCATTAGATAATATTTTATATATAACATGGAATTAAATATTTTATAGGAGAGCCATCCAGGAAAACTCCAGACAATGTGGAAGATGTAAGCTCCCTATTTAAGTAAGTTGGTTTTTTTATCACATAGCGAAGACTCCCTTTCAATAAAATTATTATTTCTTCTGGGAATTGCATAAAAATCAGATTCATATTACAACCTTCTGCAACAGACATGGACATAACTGTAGAATACATGTATTTTCAATCTGATTAAATACTAATGAAGTCATGCATCAGCAACTGGTCTTGCAAAGTTGAGTAGGAGTCGTATACAGGCCATCTGTTGTGCAGACTTAAGGGTTTGGTCCAGATTAATGTGGTGCTGGTTGTCTATGTATGATTGCAGTGGTGTAATGTAAAGGTTAATTTCCCTTAACTTCTCTCAGATTTTCCTGCAATCTTGTGTTTGATCTACATTATTAACTGGGACTGAATAATGTGGGCATTAAGAAGTTGTCAGAATTAAGTCATCAAAATGGCAAGATAGGAAAAAAAAAACTTAAATTCCAGTTTGATTTAGGGAAATTATTAGCCACATTACCCAACCTACGCTTCAGGTAAAATAATGAACCACCTAACCCAGCACTGACCTATGCTATTTAGCTGGAACATTATGACATATTACTGGTCTGTTTATTTTTGTTGAGACACTATTGCTAGCATTTGTTAGCAGCACTGAATTCCAAGAAGGACTGAATCTTAAATGAAGCTGTATTTGACATGACTTTAGCCAACTTTAGCTTTTAATCCTTGAAGAAACAAAAAAAAATCTTTTCTTTCACATTGTTTTTATTATTTTTTGTGCTCATGCATTGTTATATTGCTTTTAGTTTTATTGCTATGAAAAAGTTCAGAACTTTCCCATCACACACCAACAGGACCAAATGTGAGATTTCTTTTTCTGAAGTTGTTATCCTCTCAATCTTTCTATTGCTGCCTTGTTTACCAATGTACTGAAAAGGGAATGATTTCTAGTTATTCCTGACTTTTTAATTGATATAAGCAAAATTCCCCACAAAAAACACACTGGTGACCATATAGCATTTGCAAATATGAATAAGCTGGAATTTATCTTTCTCTTAATGTTTTTGTTGTTCATATTATCTTGCTCATGCAATTGCAGTAAAATAGTTGTATAGTTTACCTGGCTTGGTGTGCTGTATATTGTTTATACTGAACTATACATGTTTCAGAATACCACCACAAGAAGTGCTGCTGTCTTTTTACCTTAAATTTTGTAGGTACATTCATTTAATTTTCTATGAAACAATAGTAACCATGTTTTGCTTTATGAAAGTTTAGAATAAAAATGCAATTTTAGCATCATGGGATGAATGCTAGTGTAAATATAAAAAGGTGTTTTAAAAAAGAAGATTGATGTGTCTGAGCATGCTGGAATCTTGAGTTTGAATAATAAAGTCAGGTCAACTTAAGGATTTTATTGATGCTTTCCATTTATTCTGGCTGTAGTATTTTTGCATTTAATGACTTACACTTGAATTGATTGTGAAGTAAAATACAGACAAGCACATGAAAAGAAGGACTGCAGTGTGAAAGAAAGTCTCAAGGAATGACCCAGGAGAAACATGAAGAAATATAATTGCTTTTTGAAAGTTACATATGGGCAAATAATATATATTTTTAATTAATTGTTATCTCACTCTTTTTAAATAATAATGCAACCAGAAAAAAGTTAAAATTAATATTTATTTTTTCTTACAATTGACATTGATTTTAACCCCAGGCACAATATCTGACTAAATTTGTCTTTAGTGTACTAACAAGTATGCTTTAATCCATATGTCTTAAACTCTTCAACAAATTAGAGAGAGATTGTGTCCTTTAATGTGCTTAATTCTTTTGAATTCAAAGGTATAAAATTATTTTTTTAAATGTATTTTTTTCCCAGAATACCTTTTCTCTTTGTATAAAAAGCATCAGTTTCATTTGTATCTGTAGTTTCAATTAAATTCTCTGTTTGCTGACCTTCAAATCTTAGCTGTGTAAATATTTTTTGCTGTTTAACATTTAAGTTCATTTCTAATCTTTACATTTTATATATTTGTATTAAATTAAAATACGATTGATACTTCTAAAAGTCTAATTTTTGCAAAGTTCCTTCTGTTGTTCCTGGTTCACTTTCTTAAAGAGCATGCTTCATGCTCATTGATAAAGTTTCAGTTGAAATTGAAAAACTGGTTGAAATTATTAGCACAAGCTATTGTCAGTTGTGATCTTGATAAAATACATTTCCAGTTTACTTTTGAACAATTCATTTTTCATACTGATAAAGTGTATTCCCCAAATAGTGCCAGTTAACTTTTTCTGCTTTGTATGATGCTGTTTTGAGCTGGAATTTCAGACATGGTGAAAAGGTGTGTGGCCTCCAAAATAAGCCATAAAACTTTTACTGGCCGGCCCAGAAGAGGCTCAGCTGAAGTCTGCCAGTCTTCCACTTCTACCTGTTGGCTTCAGCATATGCAGTCCCCAGAAATGGGGGACTAGTTTAAAAAGTTCAAAATAAACTTAAAAGCCTGTACAGCAGCTGTCCTTTTGTCTCACTTCCTTATCTTGTGGGACTTCTCTGAGAAAATCATGTCTCGACCCAAGATTTTTTTTATTATAATAGGGAGATATTATAGTTAATATTTAATTTTAATGTGAACACTGTAGGCTTTTGTGATGCTTGAGATATCACTTTGTTTAGTTTATATATTAAAAGGGATCCAGCAACAATATTTTTTTCATGGCTTTAATACACATTTTTTTCAATAACACAAATACAATAAAGCAACAGTATAAAAGCACAGAATATGAAATAAAGATTTTACAAAAAAAAAATAGATTAAAGAGAAACATTTTTTTTATTTTAGTTTTGATTTCTGTGATTGACTGAGAATGTTATAATAATGAGTTATTTGCTCATTATAGATGCATCAAACAACATAATTGCTGTTTTTCTTACATTAGAATTTAGATTTAAATCCACAAAAGTGTAATTCTTGTATTTCAGCAGTTGGTACACAGACTATACCTAAATAATAATTTCAGTGTTGTTTTAGAAACTACATTGATGAAGAGAGCATGCATACAGGTATTATCAAATAACTAACAATAATTTCTTGGGAGAGTTCACTTTTGTTATCAAAAGTAATATGGCTGCAAGGTTATACCCATGACCTTGAACTTAATAAATTGGATAGAATATAGATGGATGGCTGGATGATTATAATTAATAATTTTAACTACAAACACATAGTAGTAAATTATTTGTATATCCATTATGAATGCAAAATTTCATATAAATAGCATATCTTCCACAAAAGTGCAGCAGCATAGTTGCACAACATTCCCTGAAGAGCAATACAAGAACAGTTTGGCATTACTACAACACCTGATTAGACAACTACCCAGGCAAAGTAATCCTGAGTTTTAATTGACTGAGATGTAAGCATAAAATTAATATCTTTCAGTTTGTGGAGGTGGGATTAGTTACTGCTGTGATATATTTTGATGCTTTTGTGATTTCTCATTATCGTTCTGCCAAATTCAGAGTAGAGGACAGAGTAATTAAAAATATTTCCCTATATGGCATGCAGCCATTTTTGTAAGTTTTCCTCCCAGATGAGTGGTTTTTGGGAATTTTACACCATACAGTCTGAGTTTAAGGAATTGTGTTTTCATGCTGTTTTTTTTTTAATTTATTGTTTCTTCTTTCAAATGATTAATTCAAATACTAAAGCATGGAGTTGCTTCAGGGATAGGCAAAAGGTTGTGCCTATCATCTGTATTTTGCAGTATGACTTGTAACGATGAGAGTTAAAATGAAATGGTAAAATCTTACAGTTTTTAATTAGGCTCAAGGCTCTTGTCAAGACTGTTTGCGACTTTCTAGTTTTGTATGATCTTTGCTTTTTAATTTTTTTTTTACTGTTTAGCATTGAAACTGTGCAAGTGAAGGCAGAAGCTGAAGAAGAAGAGGAAGGTTTGTATATTACTGAAGTTGTTTATCATAGGTTTGAATGCAAAGAATAATTTTGTATTAAAATTTTATTATATGGGTGTTGAGGAACTGTAAATATGCATTGCTTTGTGCTTGGGTTTTATCAGCTTTTAGTACTTTAGGATGAAAGAAGTTAATGTGAATGTTTGCATTCACTTATAATTCTAGTGATGTTAATTACTGTTCAATTTAATTGCTATAGGCCCCACTACTTTTTATTACACCAAGCATTACATTTCAGGGTCTAACGTTTAGGGGATCGGAGTCTTACTTGATTTCTATTGCTGTGAGAAAGAGAAACAAAAGAGGACAGTGCAAAAAATCAATCACATCAATAAACTTCCACAGCTATAAGTAACAATTTGTCTGCCACAACTGACTTTATCTCTGCACAACAACAGATGTTTTACCCATAAAGTCATTTTACTTTTGCAATTAGGGCCAATGATACAAAAGATGTCTTGCATGATTGTATTTAAAATTATTTTTTCAGGTCAGTGGTGCCCTTTTTTATTTATTAAAGCTCCCTTGCTTTAAACACTCATGCACTCTCTTTCCCTCTGTCTGTCTCACTATCACTCTCCCAGTCAATGTTCTTTTTATATCAAGAAGCACTGTATATTTAGTGCAGTTTTCTTCAACTTCTGGGTACTTTTAGTTTTGATACACTACTGTATAGATGTACGTACATACATACGCAATTGATTCCAAAGAAAGATGGGGGGGGGGGGGGGGGAGGGTGAGTGATAGCTGTCTCCATTTGAGTACTCACTCTTTAAATTATGAGATGCAGTCTGAATTTCCACCCAATCATTCTAAGGGTCCTAGAGCAACTTTCATTAGCTTCCCCAACACACATTGCAGCTCACTCCGTTAAACCACTTGTTGGTCTCCTTCTCATTACACTACTCCTCCCTAAATCCTGAAAAGTCTGACATTACAGAGGATCTTTTATTTTGGATCTGTTGTTTTTCTTGCTGCAGTCCAGTCCATTAAAATGCTGACATTCACATACAAAACTATCATATCTATCTGTTAATCTATGTGCCTCTCTAAATCACAAAGCATCAGTTGAATAAATTCTTTTTCTTTGGAATTTTCTTTTCTTTTTTTTTTTTTTAAATTGATTTTATTGTAATCATTCCATACAAATAGATCAATTTTTTTTTACAAAAAATAGGATTGAAAACAAATCAACCCCAACTCCTGAAAAAGAGAGCATGGCCAATGGAGTAAAACTTAAAGCTAGTAAAAACAAATAAATTGATGAGTTTAATAAGCAGATAAAGATAAATGGCAAAGAAAAAGAAATGGGAAGAGAATCTGCTTCCTCAGTGCTTTGAGCTTATTCTAAAATATTATTGATTAGATCCTGACAGTTTTTGAAAAAGTTCTGCACAGATCCTCTAAGTGAGAATTTATTTTTTTCCAATTTCAAATAATATTAAACATCAGTTACCCACTGACTTAAAAGAGGAGAGTTAGGATTCTTCTAGTGTAGCAAAATAAGTCTGCGTGCCAATAGTGTAGTAAAGGCAATCGCAGTTTGCTTGTCCTTCTCCACTTTAAGCCCTTCTGGAAGAACAACAAATACAGCTGTTAATGGGTTAGGAGTGATTGTGACACCAAGGCTCTCTGATAGGCACTTAAAGATTTTGGTCCAGAATGATGTTAATTTGGTATAGGCCCAAAACATGTGACCCAGTGAGGCTGGAACTTGATTGCAGGGTTCGCAGGTTGGATCTTGCCCTGGAAACATTTTGGACAGTTTTAAGCGAGACAGATGTGCTCGATATATAATTTTGAGTTGAATGATTGTATGCTTTGCACATATGGACCTCGAGTGAATTCTCTGCATTGCTACCTTCCACTCCTTTTCTGATATGTTGAGTGAGGGATCATTTTCCCATTGTCCTCTTGGATCTTTGAAAGGGAGGGACTGTAAAATAATTTTATAAATTGCAGAAATGCTGTCTGAGTCCTCGAAATTGAGCAATATTTTTTCCAGCATAGAGGAAGGTTGGAGTTGAGGAAAATCAGGCAGGTTATGTTTAACAAAATTTCTAATTTGAAGATAGTGAAAGAAATGTGTTGCTGGAAAATCAAATTTGGAATGTGATTGTTCATAGGATGCAAAGTTGTTATCTATATAAAGATCTCTAAGTAATTTAATCCCAAATGTTTTCCAGATATTAAAAACTACATATGTTTGCAAGGGTTGAAAAAGGTGGGTCTCATGCAGAGGTGCCACAGATAAAAGATTCTCTATCTTAAAATGCTTCCTACATTGGTTCTACATTCTGAGTGAGTGAAGCACAATTGGGTTATTAGTATATTGGTGATAACTTGCATTTATAGGGGCACAAAGCAAAGAATATAAAGAAATACTGCAGGGTTTTATTTCTATTGCGCACCAAGCCTGTGTGTGTTCATCTATTTGTGTCCAGGTTTTTATAGCTTGTATGTTCGATGCCCAGTAATAAAACTGAATGTTAGGTAGAGCCATGCCACCTTCTGCCTTAGGTTTTTGTAGGGTCGCTCTTTGGATATGTGGATGTTTTAAGTTCCAAATAAATGAAGTTATGGTTGAAACTAATTGCTTAAAAAATTATTTATTGATGTACAGTGCATCCGGAAAGTATTCACAGTGCATCACTTTTTCCACATTTTATGTTACAGCCTTATTCCAAAATGGATTAAATTCATTTTTTTCCTCAGAATTCCACACACAACACCCCATAATGACAACGTGAAAAAAGTTTACTTGAGGTTTTTGCAAATTTATTACAAATAAAAAAAACTGAGAAATCACATGTACAATAGTATTCACAGCCTTTGCTCAATACTTTGTCGATGCACCTTTGGCAGCATTTACAGACTCAAGTCTTTTTGAATATGATGCCACAAGCTTGGCACACCTATCCTTGGCCAGTTTCGCCCAATCCTCTTTGCAGCACCTCTCAAGCTCTATCAGGTTGGATGGGAAGTGTCGGTGCACAGCCATTTTAAGATCTCTCCAGAGATGTTCAATCGGATTCAAGTCTGGGCTCTGGCTGGACCACTCAAGGACATTCATGGAGTTGTCCTGAAGCCACTCCTTTGATATCTTGGCTGTGTGCTTAGGGTCGTTGTCCTGCTGAAAGATGAACCGTCGCCCCAGTCTGAGGTCAAGAGCGCTCTGGAGCAGGTTTTCATCCAGGATGTCTCTTTCCCTTTATCCTGACTAGTCTCCCAGTTCCTGCCACTGAAAAACATCCCCACAGCATGATGCTGCCACCACCATGCTTCACTGTAGGGATGGTATTGACCTGGTGATGAGCGGTGCCGGGTTTCCTCCAAATGTGACGCCTGGCATTCACACCAAAGAGTTCAATCTTTGTCTCATCAGACCAGAGAATTTTGTTTCTCATGGTCTGAGAGTCCTTCAGATGTCTTTTGGCAAACTCCAGGTGGGCTGCCATGTGCCTTTTAGTAAGGAGTGGCTTCTGTCTGGCCACTCTACCATACAGGCCTGATTGGTGGATTGCTGCAGAGATGGTTGTCCTTCTGGAAGGTTCTCCTCTCTCCACAGAGGACCTCTGGAGCTCTGACAGAGTGACCATCGGGTTTTTGGTCACCTCCCTAACTAAGGCCCTTCTCCCCTGATTGCTCAGTTTAGATGGCCGGCCAGCTCTAGGAAGAGTCCTGGTGGTTTCGAAAGTCTTCCACTTACGGATGATGGAGGCCGCTGTGCTCATTGGGACCTTCAAAGCAGCAGAAATTTTTCTGTAACCTTCCCCAGATTTGTGCCTCGAAACTATCCTGTCTCAGAGGTCTACAGACAATTTGACTTCATTCTTGGTTTGTGCTCTGACATGAACTGTCAACTGTGGGACCTTATCTAGACAGGTGTGTGCCTTTCCAAATCATGTCTAATCAACTGAATTTAACACAGGTGGAATCCAATTAAGCTGACAAAACATCTCAAGGATGATCAGGGGAAACAGGATGCTCAATTTTGAGCTTCATGGCAAAGGCTGTGAATACTATTGTACATGTGATTTCTCATTTTTTTTATTTTTAACAAATTTGCAAAAACCTCAAGTAAACTTTTTTCACGTTGTCATTATGGGGTGTTGTGTGTAGAATTCTGAGGAAAAAAATGAATTGAATCTATTTTGAAATAAGGCTGTAACATAACAAAATGTGGAAAAAGTAATGCGCTGTGAATACTTTCCGGATGCACTGTATATTGGAATATTTTGAAATAAAAAGAGAAGCTTAGGAAGGATATTCATCTTAACAACGTTAATTCTTCCAGCTAGAGTGAGATGAAGGGTTCACCATCTGTGCAAGTCTTGCTTAATTTTTTTCATACAGACTGCGAAATTTTGTTGATAATGAGCTTTATGTTTACTTGTGACATTTACCCCTAGGTATTTAAACTGATCTACAATGACAAAAGGGAAGGTGTCCCATCTAATATTTTCAGTTGAAGAAATTCTTTTTGAGGGAATATATCTCGTAATTTTATCAGATACCAAAATATGCCTTGAGTTCTGAATTTACATTTAAAGTCATGATTTGTAATAAGTTCTGGTTCAACTAACAAAATGTGTATTTTGACAAAAAAAGATATTGACAGCACACATTTATCAAAATGGAAGAGATGGTGCAAGGTCTTATGTTAATCTCCATTTTTTCTAAACCACTTCTTGAGCCCATTTCCATTTAGAACTTCAAAACTTGAATATCTAATTAATTAAAACTGTTGTCAAATATGTTGTTCCTTTAACATGCTTGTATCTGGAGTTCTACTGACTCTTGTGCCCCATCTTATCTTAATGGGTAATGTGACTCTGTTGTATGTCCATTGGTCTGCCCCGTTCTCTCTATTTCATATGTAATTAGTATTCTAAGTAATTAGCAAGACTTATACGATTACATTTGATAATTTTATGCAATATTGAATGCAAATATTTGTGACTTTTTTCTTAATTTAGGTTCAATGGAAATATCTTCAATTACAATAAAAGAAGAAACAGAAGAATCAAACTTCATCCCGTTCCCAATAACAGGTTAGTGTCTGCTCCTCTGGTTAATTTACAGTCCTATTATGTTGTAATATTATATTATAACTTCACATTGCAATTTGGAGGGAAAAAGCTCCTCATGTCCCTACCTTTTGTGAGTTTGATTAATGGCAGTTTTAGTCTCTTGCTTAAATTTTGAATTTGTTTATTTGGAGAATTACTGGTTTGGGCTTCAGCATTAGGCACATAAATAATTTTGTGCTTTTTTTCAACACAGAGGAGTCTGCTTTATAATGCAGAAGTAGACATAATTTATTTTAATTTGGTCTTAACTTGGATTATGCAGGTTTGAAAAAATTGTGTTTTTAGCAATCTATTTCTTTACATAATTTAGCAAAACACATGTATTTGATTTGTAGACGGACTGCTTGTATACGACATCTGAAGGCAAGACCCTAGACAATTGTGTGTTACTAACTGCTCCAACATGATGTCTTCAAATAATGTCAATGTACAAATATTCAGATTATAATTGCAGTTAACACTTGTTACCTGAATTAATCTAGTCACTGTATAAAATATGTGCGGATAATGTTTCTGTTAATGCAGTTGTTTTTAGACATTATAGTTACATTTTGCGCATTCTGTTGCTTCTTGTAACTTCTAACTAGCACTTAGTGATATCATAAGTTCATTGTACTGTAAGGAATGTAAACAAAATTGTGTTGATTTTAGTGAATTGCTTTTATGGGTAAAGTACAGCCAACAGTAGACATGTTAAGAAACTAGTAGTTTTCATCCTCATCTGTTTTTTTCCATTTGGCAGCAATTGTACTTTGTTCTGCATTGTAATTTTATGTGTTCTAGCAATAGTCTTGAGGCAGTACAAATTTCATTCACATAGTACTTGTACAAGGATAGTGGGATAACATTCCTGTGAAATTCTTGCAGGCAGTGCAAAACTTTGGTATGTTTTGGGTCATGCTCAAGACTCACTTTTAAGCATGTACAGGGTGAGTCAAAATTATGTTAACACTAATGGTACTGCTATGTATATACTGTACTTATATACAATTTTTGTGTACAGTTTATGTACTACATGTGTGTTGAACATGATGGTGAACAGGTTGAGACATTCCTGTAAATCATCTTGCACATATGAAGTATGTTTTGTGAATAAATTGTTTCTACCATTCAAATGTTAACATAATTTTAACTAACCCGGTATTTATGTTATTGTGTTCATAAAAATTACTTATGAATGTTTTGGAATCACTTCAGTTATTTTGTCCAGCACCTACGTCTTCAGTGGTCTGAGAAAACCCCCCAAATGCATACAGTGGGGGAAATAATTATTTGATCCCTGCTGAATTTGTAACTTTGCTGACTTACAAAGAAATGAACACATACTCCTGATCTCAACTCGTTATGTGTATAAAGCACACCTGTCCACAGAATCAATCTCTTCCATTCCAACCTCTCCACCACCATGGACGAGACCAAAGAGCTGACAAAGGACATCAGGGACAAGATTTTAGACCTGCACAAGCCTGGAATGTGCTATAAGACCATCAGCAAGAAGCTTGGTGAGAAGGTGACAACTGTTGGTGCGATTATTCAGAAATGGAAGAAATATAAAATGACCATCAGCGCCCTCTGACTGGAACTCCATCTGTAATTGATTGTGATCTGTATGCCACATGGACATACAGCCAATCTGTGGGAGCCAGAATTCTGGCTGGGTTGTAGGGGATCATATACTTATTTCACTCACTGACATGCAAATCAATTTATAACTTTCATGTAATGTTTTTTACTGGATTTTTGGTTGATATTCTGTCTGTCTATTAAAATGACATCCAGTTATGCAAGATGTCAAGTTTTTTAGGGTTCCCTTTTATTTTTGGCCCCCTAGACTAAAAAAAAACCCTACTTTTAGGCCATTTTATGCCATGTTTTTTTTTTTTTTTCAGGAAATTACACCCTTATATCCATCCATCCTCTTCCGCTTATCCGAGATCGGGTCACGGGGGCAGCAGCTTGAGCAGAGATACCCAGACTTCCCTCTCCCCGGCCACTTCTTCTAGCTCTTCCGGGGGAATCCTGAGGCATTCCCAGGCCAACCGAGAGACATAGTCCCTCCAGCGTGTCCTGGGTCTTCCACGGGGCCTCCACCCGGTTAGACGTGCCCGGGACACCTCACCAGGGAGGTGTCCAGGAGGCATCCTGATCAGATGCCCGAGCCACCTCATCTGACTCCTCTCAAAAAAACCTACACCCTTATAATAAAGAGTAAACCAATAGGTGTCTTCAGCAATACTGATCAGTTCAATCTGATCATCAATACTGATCTTGAAGTTATGCATGCCAGGGGTCAAATTTACTCTTTTTCATAAAACTTAAAAAAAATAAAAATGGAGATCAGTAATATAGGCATGTGGAATACAGTTTTGTGCTCTTTTGAGGTTGTTGATCACGAATATAATATTTCTGATATTTTAATTCTTTACCGGTGTCCTCTAAGAGGCACTTCCAATAGGGTAAAACTGACAAATTTCAAATATAAGCATGTGAGGTATCATTTTAGACTATTTCAAAGTCAGTGATTATGAATACAGAGGAACCTCGGGTCACAAACGTCTCAGAACACGTACAAATCGGGTAACGACCAAAAAGTTTGCCAAACTTTTGCATCTGTTCACGACCACACACTCGGGTGATGAACAAGCCAGTTTCACTTCCGGTTCGTACATGCCAATGATTTCCGCACATGTTCAGTCTCTCCACAGTACATTGTTCTCGGTCAGACGTGCGTTGCGCAGAAGGACTTTACCTCTAAATTATAATCTCCTCTCCACCCAGTTCCTCCTCACTTCCTTCATGCCAGAACTCGACTCATGCAAGGTTAGTTTTCTTGGTAGTTTATGGTTAGTTTTTGTATAAATTACGGATTTTTCAAATGTTCATTTTTTTCCATGTGCTTAAAACTCATTAAAAAAAGTGTTTACAGAGATCGGTTCGCAAGGCTATAGCGTGAACTCTTGCAATGTTACTTTTCTTGGTTGTTTATGGTTAGTTTTTGTATAAATTAGGATTTTTCAAATGTTCATTTTTTTCCCTGTGCTTAAAACTCATTTAAAAAAAAAAAGTGTTTACGGCGAGCGGTTCGTAAGGCTGTAGTGTGAACTCTTGCAATGTTAGTTTTCTCTGTTCAAGGTTTTCTCAGTGTTATTCAATGTTTTTACATTTAGCTTACTATTACACTGTGCATTCTATGGTATAATGAACTATTTTTGTGCTTATAAATCTTTAAAAAATATATATTTACATACAGCTCGTATGGTCCAGAACGGATTAATTGTGTTTACGTACAGTCCTATGAGGGAAATTACTTTGGGTCACAACCAAATCAGGTTGCGACCAGAGTTTTGGAATGAATTACAGTCGTGACCCGAGGTTCCACTGTATGTTTTTTTTGACACTTTACTAGGGGTCTGGCTCTCTATGGACCTCTATCAGAGGGTGTGAAATGACAAATCCCTGATACAGTCGAGAATACTTAGGCTTTAAACATTTAAATTGAAAGGCCTATTTTAAAAACTATTTTTGTTTAACTTATCTTTTATGAAGTTAATCATTACATTTCTTATGAACACCCCAACATTTAGACTTTATATTGTATTATTATTTAATTATATTTTAGTTGTATGTATTATAAAATTAGTTTGCACTGATTTTAAAGTGTGTTAAGGATCTCACCTTGATCAGTCATTTCCTGAATTGTTGTTGAATGCAGTTCTAGAAAAAACCTCCAACGCTGAGGAATATTCAGACAGTTATTTGGAGCTAGATTATTATTCAACAGATGACTAGACTAGTCTTCACCGGATTTACCAGAACCCAAACATCAGAACAGTGATGGTAATTACAATAATTAAAGACCCATTGTGAAGGGTCATTGGTGTGGTGACCATTAGGTGTCCAGATTGTCCATATCTGAATTAGTTTAGTTCCACAATGGAGATCACACCTTTGTTGATCGACATGATTGGCTGTTGCTGAACTATGATGAAGTGAACATTGGTTCAGAGTTGATAGAAATATTTTCTGATTGTTCAAATACTGGCTACCATTGACACTTTCAACACTACTGTTACTGAGATTTATAATTTTTCAGAGTATTTATTTTAATGTCATGTGTGCCATATCCACAAATTAGTATGTTCTGATCCAGGACTTTATGAATACCTGACATTAGTGACATTATTTCTCATAACAGATTGAAGCAGTTCTTGACTTTGAAAAAATAAAAGATTTATTCAAGATTTTTGCAAGGGCTTCTTACTTCATTTGTGTCCAGAAATTATTTTGATTAATGAGTTGATGATCCTGTTTTCAGGAATGTGTCTAAGTGCCAAGTAAGCCCAATCCAGTGGTCATCGTGTCTATTGTGTGCCAAGTAACTTCAGTCCTTTGGGCATCAAAAATGTTTAATGTCTTTAGGTTGTGGACTTGTGTTGAATTTTGAAGTATATCAAGCAGCAGAAGCACTCTTCACATGTTTCAGCTGCAGAACTGGGGTTAGAAGCCTTGGCTGTAAGCATGTCTGGCTCATACCCTGCTTCTTGGTGCAGATATATACTTTGTTTCTGAAATTATTGCCCTGGTGCAGTTATTATGAAGAACTCACTGAAGAACTGAAAAAACTACCAGATGACATGATCATGAAATGGCTTGGAAGAAATTACTGAGATAGACAAGAAAATGTGTGCTGAATTGTCATGACAGTAAACCAGTTTCACTGCTTTCCACTGATCCAATGTTGATTAGTCAGAACTGGCAAGTCCCAGATATACTGAAAATAATGTGATGCACTCCTGTACTTGCAAAATGAACACCACTGTTGTGCATGATTTCACATCCATTACTAGGTGAGAGATCTTCAGGGCATAAAACAATTTACAATATTGTTTTGAATGCTTTCACCAGTTTTTATTTACACAAGAAATTTCTAGCTCTGTAGATTTAGATTTTATTTTTAATGATGTCACCTTTACTTGTTTACCCTAGAGATTTGTAATTTTTTTTCTTTGTGATTGAACCCTTGGAATGATTTCATAATTTTTTGTTTCCACTGGAAGCTTCTAACTTTTGTGTTCATAGGCATTACTTATAGGTGCTTAGAAATCACATCAAATTATTATTATTATTATTTTTGGGTGTGGAGCCTCCTGACTCACCAGTATTGGAAACCCCCCAGATATGATATACCAGTTGAGTTGTCTTGATGTCTAGATATTCAAGATGTTAAGCTTTTCGGTGTCTACACCACCCCTCAATTTTAGCCCTCTAAATATGAAAAACTGCCATTTTTATACTATATTTTGTGCTGGAAATTACACCCTTATGCTAAAGAGTAAACCAATAGGTGTCTGCAGCAAATTGGTCAGAATGACTTACTATTTCAATGTTGCTGATCATGAATATGATACTCTTTTTGATATTTGACTCTTTACTGGTGGTCCTAGCCTTCTAAGAGCCTCTCCCAGAAGGTTAAAAGTGACACATTTAAAATCTAAGAATGTTGTGGTATTGTTTTAGACTATTTCAAGATCAGTAATTACGGATATGACTGTATTTGTGATCCTTTATTAGGGATCTACCCCTGTATGGACCACTATTACAGGATGAAAATGACAAATTTATATTACAATTGAGACTATTTAGATTTTAGACATTTAAATTGACATACATTTTGACACACATTTCAGTATTTCAAACATTTGTTGGAACTATTCTTGTTTATTATGTACTTCTGCCTCAAAAAGTAAATCATCACATTTCTTATGAGCATACTGAATTAGGGCAGCTTACTCTAATTATGATTATGATTATACTTATGAATGAACACTTTTTTGTGTTTGTTTCCATACTGCTAGTAGTTTTAAATGTTGATAGTTTTTGTTAACATACATGTTCATGTCCTGTAAATGGCAGTTTTATACACACTGATCTCCTTGTGATTATAATGTGAAGTTTAAAATGTTACCCACTTTTTTTTGGAAAGTATTTCCTATTTGACGACATTGCTTAATTTTCATAGTTATCACATGCTATTATCTATTAATTAGGAATTAGAAAAAATTGCTTACAACAACATTGAAGTCATTGCAGGAGGATATGTGACATGATGTATGTCAATTAAAAGGTGGAGTGATTTTTATCAAGGAAACTACATTGATCCAGCCATTCTCTGAACCTTTATTACAGGACTGGAGACAACCAAAACCTATACTGGCAACACTGGACTCAAGTCATAAGCCTATCCATGTTCTGGCAAATTGCACAGCATGTTCACCAAGATGACCACACGTACACATTCCATTTAACCTAACATGCATACGTGTATGTTTGAGGTGTGGGGGAGAATCTGTGTAGATTTACAAAGAGTTTGCAAATGCTACACAGACAGTGATTCAGAAAGGAACCCTTTTCTCTAAAGCTGGACAGCAGAAACACTAAGCATGACTCTGTTTTTCCAGCCCAAGACAGTACATATTCTAAGTAGTATTTGGTATTATTTTTGTTAACATTTCAAATGAAAATGAATTCTTGTTTTTGTGACATGACTTTTATTCACAAATACTATAAAGGTTTTAAAAAAGGAGTAATCCTTAAACGTACCTGTAAACTGAACTAAAGTTGTTAGAAGTACAGTATATGTTTACTTCCAAACCTTGTAAGTAAAATAATTGAAAGTAAGGCATATCTAACATTCTTGTAAATCCGCTTATATCATAACTTCAGAGTAGTGGCATTTTATGTAACTAAAGTATCTGATAGATATGAGGCTAAAAAACATAATATGATTTATGACACAGGTAGGTCAGGTTTACGTTCCTGTTCCCAAAGACATATGTTAGTTATTAGCTGTCAAAACTATATTTCAGGTGTCAGTCATTTTTGAAACTTTATTCCCTGGATAGCAGAAAAGTCATTGGCTTTTTGTGCCAGTCAGTTAGCACACTAGTCCAGATTACTTGGTGAGAGGCTTAAAGATCAGATGTTCATAATACAGTAATCCCTCCTCGATCGCAGGGGTTGTGTTCCAGAACCCCTGCGATAGTTGAAAATCCGCGAAGTAGAAACCATATGTTTGTATGGTTATTTTTATATATTTTAAGCCCTTATAAACTCTCCCACACTGTTTATAAATATTCCCCCAGTTATACAGCATAAACCCTTTGTATTCTCTTAGATATTAGGTAAGATTCATTGAAATTATGTATGTAAACACACTGTTTATATACAGTAAAACCTAAATATTATTTTAAAGATATCGAGCGTCTCCGATATCACATATGTTACAGACATTACGATAGACAGGCCACCAGCAATAAATACGTACAATGCAAGAAAAATTGTATACAGTAAATGTGTGTACAGTGACACTAAACATACTCGTACGTACATGTACTAAGTACTGTAAGTAGAAAATTAATTATAGTTACTCACCAACAATGACACGACGACTTGTCCGATAACGATGAGTTTAATGTTACTGAACAACAAAGGACAGCGTTACAGCTCTTCTAAAGGAGCCTCTTCAGGTGACTGTGTAGCACTGCCATTGTTCCTCTTCCGGCAGTCTTCAATCCCTAAAGCAGATTCCATCCGGACTACTGCCTTATTACGTCCACTTACAACTCATTTTGCGCCCTGGTTAAAAGAACACTGCAGCCGTAGATCTTATATTCTTTTCCTCCTTTTTAAATAAAAAGAATCGTGGACTCATTGATGCCGTAATGGCATCCTACAGCGATGTAGCTTTTCCCTTCCTTTAACATATCCAAAACTTTTACCTTTTCGGCAATCGTTAGAATCTTCCGTTGGCGTTTGGGCACGGCCCCTGAAGCAGTAGCAGGAGCAGATCGTTTTGGAGCCATAACGAAGGGCTTGACTACACAAAGATAAACACAAAAGAGCACAAAAGTTAACTCTTTACATAATGAAACACGTTAATGCTAAATGAGTGAGATGAGACTTCCTGGTTAATGCCGCGGAAACGAATTCGGCGCTCCGTCGCTGAGCCAGTCAGCACACAGGAACTTAACTGCATGCTCTGATTGGTTAGCTTCTCAGCCATCCGCCAATAGCGTCCCTTGTATGAACAAACCAACTGAGGAAGCATGTACCGGAAGTAAAAAAAAAACATTGTCTACAGAACCCGCGAAGCAGCAAAAAATCCGTGTTACATTATTTAGATTTGCTTACATATAAAATCCGCGATACAGTGAAGCCGCAAAAGTCGAAGCGCGATATAGCGAGGGATTACTGTATACTGATGGATAAAAGAAACACAACTTTTTCTAAAATGAGAACACTGTGGTTAAAGCTTGTGTGCTTTTACGATATGTTATCAGTTGGATTTAAGCCCTCTGACCAGAAAATCAACTCATGGAGTTTCTCATTTCAATTTTCCAAATGTACAACTGCCTGTTTATCCAAAAGCATCCAAGTGGAAAAGTACATGACCAGGCCACCTCTAATTATCTGTTCATTTGTTCATCTGTTAATCTATACTAATAAAAGCCAAAGCCCTCACTCACTCACTCACTCACTGACTCATCACTAATTCTCCAACTTCCCGTGTGGGTAGAAGGCTGAAATATGGCAGGCTCATTCCTTACAGCTTACTTACAAAAGTTGGGCAGGTTTCATTTCGAAATTCTACGCATAATGGTCATAACTAAGTATGTACGCGCGCTTCTCGATTCATTTTAACCTCGCATCCCCTTAGTTTGAGGCGTATGAAAACGCATGCGGTTAACGCAGAAAGACAGATCACCTATTGAAGCTTCATGAATAATGGATATTTTATTCGCGATCAATGATTGTTTAGGTAAAACCATACTCAGTGTATTCATTAGATGAACGGTAAAAAAGTAAGAGCGAGGGGACGGTAACTTACTGAAGCACGCGGGCTCGATGTACTGTAGTGCGCGTCAACTAGATCTGACTTGCGCAATCACATTCCAAAAAATATTTCTTTTCAAGTTCTATTTAGTCCATATGAGTCAAACTCAAGGCCCACGGGCCACATCCGGCCCGGCGTGTAATTATATCCGGCCCGCGAGATCATTTTATATACTGTATTATTGTTATTAATGGCCCGGGGATATGAAGCGCTGGTAAAACAATAAACTACAGATCCCATAATCCAGCGCTTCAGCTGCCTTGCCGAACACTTACCACGTTAATCAAGTCTAGCTTATGATGCTACAAGTTATTGCCAAGCTAGCCCACACGATGCCAAAGAGAAAAGGTGATTCTGAACATAGAGCCTTTAAAAACCGATGGGAGGCTGAGTATATGTTTACTGACATTGCCGGTAAACCCGTGTGTCTCATTTGTGGAACGTGTGTACAAAAACTGGGGTCTCCTGCCCAGCAAAAGTCGAGCAGCCGGCGCACGCGCGCGCGCATAGCTGTGCCGGGATTTGAGACGCTGACTGCGCTTCTGCCTTAAGTCAAAGTGAGCACTTTTAATTTTTTTCATCCTCCCCCTGAGCTATAGCCCAGACAAGTGCAAACACGGGACCCCTTTTCTACACCACGGCAAAATAATATTAAGGCGATTAACACTTTCTTTTGCACGTATACGATTATGAGGTCCTCAGCTCGGATTATGAAGACACGCACACGAGTGGAGGACTGACAGTGCCATCTCAGCCGATTAATGGCAGAGACGTCTCACCAGTCTACACAAGACCCACAGCGACTGTCCTCACAAGGCGATCATAACGTCACCGAACACATCTCTCTATCTATACTAATAAACGGCAAAGCCCTCACTCACTCACTCACTCACTGACTGACTCATCACTAATTCTCCAACTTCCCGTGTAGGTAGAAGGCTGAAATTTGGCAGGCTTATTCCTTACAGCTTCCTTACAAAAGTTGGGCAGGTTTCATTTCGAAATTCTACGCGTAATGGTCATAACTGGAAGGTATTTTTCTCCATTTACTGTAATGGAGTTGAGCTTGACTGCCGTGGGGGCGGAGTTTCGTGTGACATCATTACGGCGCCCACGTAATCACGTGAACTGACTGTCAACGCACTATGTAGAAAACTAGGAAGAGCTCCAAAATACGCTGAACAAAACATGCATTATATAATTGAGAAGGCAGCGAAACATTAAGAAGCGAGCGGGTGACATACTACCATATTCATCAGTACAGCTACTTCGGAAACAAAGCGAGGTATAAACCTAAACTTTAAATTAACTTAATAGACAGGCTGCCGCTGGTGCTTTTCGTGCCCACGGGTAATGCGGGATACAAGTTTAATGAGAGGACGCAGGATATAAACGAGAGTTTTGATCACTTTGTAACTAAGTTAAAATTGCAGGTGAAGGGGTGTGCTTATGCAAATTCCGAGAGACTGTGTTTGTGGGGGATTGACAGTTAAGGCGGGTGGGGGAGTCACGTCATCATCTCCCCTCCCATTTACCTCATTTCGCTCTGAGCTGAGCTCCGCGGCTAACGCCGTCTTCCGAAGCAACTTCGTCACACTGCCACCAAATACAGAGAAATCCACAAGTTAATACACACTCTGTCTCTAGACTTTCTCCACACTGAATCCTCCAGGCACTACTTACAAAAGGTTACATTGACAATCGTGTTACGTTATTTTTAAAATGTTTAATTTTCTTAGCACAAGCACAGCTGAGAAGCTTCGATGCATGTGCTCCATAACGCGTTAAAAAATAATGCATTTAATCACACTTTGCATTACAATCAAAGGGGAACTTTTGTCAATGCATGATTTCCTGGTACACCGATAACATTGATCAGCGCATCCCAATTCATTTTAGCCTCGCACCACCTTGGTTTGAGAAGAAGTATGAAAAGATATGAGGTTAACACACAAAAACAGATCACCAATTCAAGCTTTATGAATAATCGATTCGCCATCAATAATTGTTTTGGTAAAGCCATACTCAGTGTAATCCTCCTTCCATTTTATAATTTTTCCGCCACTAGCCATGATTAAATGAACGGTAAAAAAGTAAGAGCGAAGCGAGGGTGACTTATTTAGGCAGGCATGTATATGACAGCAACACTCATGACAATCATGTTACGTTATTATTAAAATGTTTCCTTTTCTTTTTCATTACTTCTTTAACCCATTACTTCTCCGCTGCGAGGCGCGGGTATTTTGTATATGAATGACCTCCAAAGAGCGCGGAGACTTTTGATCATGTGAACGTGTCTGCAAAAACTGGCGTCTCCTGCCCAGC
>JANRMT010062814.1:99078841-99127069 GCA_026402145.1 Polypterus bichir lapradei
ATAGATAGATAGATAGATATGGGAACAACACTCATATCAATGACAAAACAATTACATTAACAATCATGTTACGTTATTTTTTTAAATTTTTCCTTTTTTTTTTTCATACCTTCTTTAACACACTACTTCTCCGCTGCGAAGCGCGGGTATTCTGCTAGTTAAATTTATAAGTCGCAATAAGACAAAGGTCACATTTATTTTTCTGTGCATTCTGTAATGTTTCGGATACCAAGAATGAGGGCCATTGGCATACTGCAGGCAGTTATGTCATGTGCCAGCTGCACACTATGGATTATGTCTCTCCACTGTATCCCTGTTGCAGGCAATTATTCAGTAGACCAGAAGGACAAATAACCATCCACAATCTTGTTGCCCTCAGTTAACCACAACAGAACAACACTACAAAATCAGAATAGTCCACCTGACAGATTATTTTAGGTCTGCCTCCAATTCTGCTTCTGAAAACTGCCAGTAGAAATGGTGTCCACACCAGTAACTCGACACTCAGGGACAGACTCCATTCTGCTGCTTTAGAGCAAGATGAACTATCATTTGCCCGCAGCTTACACCTCGTATATGTCACTCTTAATTTGTATGGACCAGAAAGTATGTCTTCACGGGTAAATCACACTTAAGCCTGTTCAAGTTAGATTACGGCCAAAGGTCCATGTGTAAGCAAGGTACATTTTACAAGCACTAATATGACATTTTGAGGGAAAGAAACATTTAGAAACGTACATGTAGCACATTTTGAGTGTGAGAAATGCATTATATAGGTGTTTGTTTTGTACTCGTGAGACTTTTGTTCTTGTTCTTGCACTGTAGTGATTTTTTTCTACCAGTATAAATAAATTTATTCATTTAATTATTTCATTCATTTTATTCATTAGTATGATATGAAAAAAAAAGCTTTTGTGGGGTTGATTACACTTTGAGTTGCATTACAAATATATAAACAAATAATTCATATATGTTTCAGTGTATTAAATTATATTTTGAACATGTGATATATTCATATCGCATAAAGTTTTTCTTAAGAAAGACATTTTCTTTCTTACAAATATGTTCAAGAATCAAACGTGAACAAGGATTGTGCAACTCGTTCTTGGATTGCAATTCAGATCAAGAATCAAAGGAATGAGAATCATGCAATCCATTCTTTAGTAATGATTTAGTTCGTGAATCAAATGAATGAGACTCATTTGTTTTGTTTTTTTGGGGATGATTCTGTTCATTGCAGTCAGTGAGGTACAAAAACGTGTGCATTAAAGGAATGCTGAAAACAGAATTGTTAAAAATGAGAATATATTTGTAAACTTCAATTTTGTGTGACTAATGTGTTGAATGTACAGATGTGTATAAACATATTAGTTTAACATTATTTGTCTTGTTTAAAACAATTCCAATAACAAATTGTGCAAAGCAAACAATGAATGCATTTTAATATCAATGTGTTGTTACTGAATTGTTACTTGTGTAATGAAAGAGAAAATCATCCATAATATTTTGTTTATATGTTAAATTTATG
Source organism: Polypterus bichir lapradei (assembly GCA_026402145.1). NCBI lineage: Eukaryota > Metazoa > Chordata > Cladistia > Polypteriformes > Polypteridae > Polypterus > Polypterus bichir. Next base: position 99,080,370 of record JANRMT010062814.1, read on the forward strand.
TGCCTCATTACTACTAGAAAATCGACACAAAAGCAGAGAGTAAATGACAAGAATTGGATCTTCAAGCCAATATGAGCAGTCATTGCTAGTATGAAAAATTGCAAGACGTTCCTCTTTCTTTTCTTCCAAACCGGAATGCGGTAGATTATTAAAATGGCTTAGGAGCTTTGCAAAATTATTGGGTTTTTTTATGTCCTGTCCACCGAGGCTACTGGGAAAGTCCATGGGTCCTGTTACCTTTAAATAGATTGATGTGATTCACTCCATGGTACCTATAAGAATAAACATATTTTGGTAATTGAGAATGCATGATGACACTTCCAGAATTCAGTCTTCCGAATAGTAACCTTCCACAGTTATGTTTCTAGTACACAGTCTATGCATTGGTTTGGTAGACACTCAGAATTATTACTAATCCAATGAAGCTACTGGATGGTTTAGTTCTAACCTTTTTGTTGAGAACGGTTGCAATAATAATAAGGGGAAATTTGTGTCTGGTGCAGTTGTGTTCTTTTTAGTGGCTACATTTTAGTATGATTATTTTGGGTTTAGTATATGACAAGCAGTTCATTAGCTGTATTCAATCCTCTTATCTTATTAGAACAGAAAAATGGAAGGTTTCAGGGAGATGAGGCTTGCCCGAGCAGCATTGGCACAAGTCAGGAGCCAATTCTGGGATGTGTAGGATATCTGATCCAATATAAAAAAAGAATTTAGCTGTCATAAAGAGTGGGCATTTGGTTGTTTGTTATTGACAGCTTAGGCACAGTCTGTACAATGCACATCTATAAAGTGCAGCAATTATGTTACACTTTTAAATACAGAGTAGATGGTTCTTGCCTTGCTGTGGGCATAAGCACCGGAACACCCAAGACCCTTATTTACTCTAAGTGTGTCCAAAAAACAGATGTATGGATTGATTTCTTCAGCTTTAAAGAGGAAAAAAAGTATTACATTTCGAAGCCCCCTCTTCTTGCTTTTAACATTTCCAATGCAATGTTGCTTAGCAGTGTGAGGTGCACAATATAAAAAATTTCTGGATGCTACTGACATCAAGCAGTTGATATCTCTGCAAAAAAAAACCAAAACACTAACAATGCTTTTGCAAAGCTCTAAGGCCATTAAGTAATTAGGCGCAATTCTTGTTTAGTGAAAGAAAAGGTGTGCCGTTTCTCTTTTTTTTTTTTTGTAGCAGTGCTGCCTAAGAACAGTGCCTAAAGTCATTTCATCAGAAAACTTTGCAAGATGTATTGTGTGCACACATAATGTGCTGTATACACTTGACAAAACTCATTATGCATACGTAAAATTGGCCAAATGTATTAGCCATATGTGTTGCACACAGCCAAAATGTGCTCTGTGTGCTTGCAAAACACGTACAATGTGCACAAAATCTAATACTCAAGTGCAGAATGTGTCTCACTCGCACTGGGCAGTTTGCCAGTTATCTTACACCACATTGGAGAGCCAGAGTGTGGAGGAGGTGGAGTTAAGAAAAATATATTGATCTGTGTCAAGAAGACTGACCTGTAGGGTGGATCCAGTGTAATGATGTGGACTGGAATTCACCATACAGGCCAGAAGCAGCTTCTCTTCACTGAGTATTTACTGAAAGGGTTGTGTTATAGGGATGAGCATGTCATCATTCTTTATGTGATGCAACACAGTCAGACCCCACAGGAAGGCAACACCAGGCCACACACAGCTGCTATGATCACAATTGTCTTATGAAATACTTGTGTTTGGCCACTGTCATGGCCTGCCTTCTCTCTTACTCTAAACCACACAGAACTCCTTTGTGTAATGCAATCCCAGGCATCCCAAAGACATGACTCTTGGAGGCCAGCATCTGTGCCAAGTTATTTTGCAGGAATGGGATACCATCCCACAACTGCAGATTCAGAGGTGTCACGCAGTAGTTTTAAACCGGCAGCGATCACACAAGATTGTGAAAGATTCTTAGACGTGTTGCTAATGTTCAAAGATTACTATTTTACTGTTGTTTTTGATGCTATATTGTATTCCCATTATTCTCTTTTGTTTTTTTTGTTTTTTTTTGTTATTTTACTAATGAAGGCTGAAGTTTCAGCTCAGTAACAAGTGTTGCATTTGTTTATTCCATCACTGTATTTTTCTAAATCCAGATTCATAAAGTGGATGTTAACATGATTTAAGTTAGCAATGGCTGTTTCCCAAATTAGTAATATTTTACATAAAATTGTATTACAGCCGTAAATGAACGTTATACTACTAGCAGCAGGATGGGCAGTATCATCAAGGACAAAAATCGCTCTGGAAAAGCAGCAGAAGAACATTTATTGGATACCCGTACATGCGACATCCTCACATATCCAATTCAGTCGCAAAAGGCAAATGGGGTCAGGAGGAAGAGGATTGTGCTATCAATAGATGACAAGCTAGAAATAATCCGATCTCTCAAGCAAGGAACCAAAGCCAGTATCCTGGCCCAAAGGTATGGTGTTGGCAGTTCTACCATCTCTGACATCAAGAAGTCTGAGGCTCAGCTTCAGGCATTTGCTTTTAGAATGAAGTTCACTCCCAGTGGCAGAAAGCGCAAGGTGATGAGAGCAGGTGATGACCAAGTTCTGGAGGAGGCACTTTATAAGTGGTTTCTTCAACAAAGACTCCTTGGAGCGCCCATCTCAGGATCATTAATGATCCAGAAAGCTAAGCAGTTGAACTCTCAGATCAATGGCAGTAATTCAAAATTCCGTGCCAGTAGCCGCTGGCTCTACAACTTTAAACAAAGGCATGGGATACGTTGCCAACGAATTGCCAGAGAAATCTCGGCTTCTGAATCCTGGGACTTTGTTAAACAAAACCTAAACAATATAGTTGAACAGAAGGGTTTATTAAGAGAGCAAGTTTATACTTGCGATGAGACAGGATTGGCATGGCGTTGTTTGCCACTGACTGGAAGAGACAGACCCCTTGATAGAGTAACACTTCTTGCCTGTTCCAATGCATCCGGACTTCACAAATTAAGACTGACCTTGGTTGGCAAAACAATTAAACCCAGATGTTTCAGAAACATCGACATTACTGCTTTGCCCATTCGGTATGTTTACGAAAACAATGGCTGGATGACCTGTGAACTTTTCAAAGACTGGTTTTTCAGTGAGTTTGTCCCTTCTGTGAAAGACCACTTGCTGGATAAAGGCCTTCCACCAAAGGCTCTCTTGGTGCTTGACTTTGCTCCTTGTCATCCTAATGGCACTTATCTACAAACAGAGGACTCCAACTTTTCTTGTCTTTTCTTACCAGTTGATAGTATGCATCAGCATCCCATGGCTCAAGGAATTATTGCCAACCTTAAAATGCGTTTTCGATTGCTTCTTCTGCAAAAGGTACTATCTTCAACCTCCAGCTCAGGAAATGCTGAGAAGTTCATGAAAATGCTAACTTTAAAAGATGCTGCAGATTTAGTGGCTGAAGCCTGGGAGGAAGTTCAACCGAGTACACTTAAAACTGCCTGGGACAGGTTGTGGCCAAGCAACCAAGAATCTTCAGATGCCAAGGCCAATGAGGATATTTTGCCATCCACTGTACAAATCACCTCGTTGGTGTCACAACTGAAAGGAGTGGCGCAACCGGACCCAAAAGATATTGATACGTGGCTGAATATAGATTTAAATGATCCAGGTTTTGAACTGTCGGCTGATGAGGAGCAAGCCACTTGAAACAATCAGCTTTATAATACTAAAAACAGCAGCATGAGCATATAAGAAAAGAGATTTCAATTGGAAGATTATCTTAGATAACTTTTAGATACTTACAAGGGATTCATACCTCTATTTTTGCAGTTTACCTGACATTTATTTCACTCAAGTTAATTAAGGAAAAAACCTAAAAAATAGCACAAAGGGTTTATTAAGAGAGCAAGTTTATAGTTGTGTTGAGACAGTGAATTTAAAACAGGCTATTAATAAGAAACAAGAGTCTAGCTGAATTTGTTGTGATCTAAAGAGGCTGATGTCCTGTTAATGTTCAATAACCTTTTAGAAGTGCTTAGATGTCTGTGATAGTTTTTGCTTTTTTTTTCCATTGAATTTATTTATTTTTTGTCATTTTTTATTTTTAAGTTGAAAAGAGAATAACGGACATAACAGTAAAATAACCTAACCTGCCTAACATACCTGATTCCACACTGAGACAAGGGGTGAAAATTATACTTACTCACCAGAAGACTGGAAGGAAAAGGGACCATGATTGGACTACACTAGCAAACTTAAAAACAGAATATCCGAAAAGAGTTTCAGGGGCTGCAGAAAACCAGGATTTAAACAACTCTGCATTAGTCATCTGACTTTCAGTTTAATTTCTGGAGACATCATTAATCCTTGATTCAAGATGGATTAAATTATAGAAGGAGAACTGCCAAATGTTAGCAATAGCACCTTCATTGGGAAGCAAGAAGTAATTTGGCTGCCACAGTACTAAGACACTGTAATTTACATTGATTTGGACTAAGTATAAGTATATAAAGAGCTAAAGAAGGAATATTTAATGTAACAATGGAATATTTAGAAAAAAAAGAAAATAATAAGTGACATAAGTGAGACCATACTGAAAAGAAAGGAAGACAATACCAGAATATAAGGAGGAAAAGTGCCAGGTAAACCAAGGGAGTATAATTGGTAGAGGATCAGGAGTTAGGCACATTAGATGATGTTTATAGGGAGTAGGATAATGTTCAGAAAACTGAATTGGGTATGGTAGTTGGCACTTCTGAGCAATTGTTTTAGGCAGGTGTGAAAAAACGCTGTAAACTAAGAATGCTTCCACTAATAGAAATGTTAATAGTTTATTTTTAGCAATTAACAATGCAAAGTGAATGAACAGAAGAGAAATTTAAATCAAATCAATATTTGGTGTGACCACCCTTTGCCTTCAAAGTGGCATCATTTCTTCTAGGTACACTTGTACTTAGTTTTTTTTTTTTTTTTTTTTGAAGGAAGTCGGCAGGTAGGTTGTTCCATACATCTTGGAGAACTAACCACATATGTTCTGTAGATGTAAGCTGCCTCAGATCCTTCTGTCTCTTCATGGTATCCCAGACACACTCAATGATGTTGAGATCAGGGTTCCATGCAGGTCATACCATCACATCCAGGACTCCTTGTTCTTCTTTAAACCAAAGATAGTTCTTAATGACATCGGCTGTATGTTTGGGGTCTTTGTCCTGCTGCAGAATAAATTTGGGGCCAACAGGCACCTCCCTGATGGTATTGCATGATGGACAAGTATCTTCTTGTGTTTCTCAGCATGAATCATGGTTAATCCCCAACTCTATTTGGAGAAATAAAGCCCCAAACTTTCAAGGAACATCTGCCATGCTTCACTGTTGCCTGCAGACACTTATTATTATACCAGTCTCCAGCCCTTCAGTGAACAAACTGCCTTCTGCTACAGCCAAATATTAAAAATTTTGACTTGTCAGTCCAGAGCACCTGCTGCCATTTTTCTGTACCCCAGTTCTTATGTTTTTTTGCATAGTTGATTCGCTTGGCCTTGTTTCCACGTTGGAGGTATGGCTTTTTGGCTGCAATTCTTCCACAAAGACCTCCTCTGTCCAGACTTCTCCGGACAGTAGATGGGTGTTCCTGGGTCCCACAGGCTTCTGCCAGTTTGGAGCTGATAGCTCTGCTGTCCATCTTCTGCTTTCGAAGGGAAGTAAGCATGATATGTCTTTTATCTACCGCACCAAGCTTCCTTGGCTGACAACTGCGTCTACGGTCCTCAACGTTACCCATTTCTTTGTGCTTCTTCAAAACAGATTGAACAGTACATCTCAAAACCCCAGTCTGCTTTGAAAACTTTGCCTGGGAAAGACCTTGCTGATGTAGTATAACTACCTTGGGTCTTGTTTCTGTGCTCAGTTCTTGCCATGGTGTATGACATGTGACATGAAACTGTCTTCCACAACCTCACTTTGGTAGCAGAGTCTGGCAGTTCCTCACCCAGTTCTACGCCTCCTACACAGCTGTTTCTGTTTCAGCTAATGACAGTGTTTCAACCTACATATGAAAATAATGATCATTAGCACCTGTTTAGTATAATTTGGTAATCATACACCTATAAAATCCTTGACTTTGTGCAAGTTTACCTGTAATAATTGATTCTGGTTTGAGGGCAAAGGGTAGTCACACCAAATATTGATTGGATATAGATTTTTCTTCTGTTAGCTCACTTTGCATTTTTAAAATTGATAAAAATAAACAATTAGAATTTATATTTGTGAAAGCATTCTTACTTTAAATTATTTTTTCACACTCGCCTAAAATGTTTGCACAGTATAATTTATAGAGAGAGAGAGAGAGAAGTCCAGTTGCCATGACTCGATTACCAGATAATTTCACCTGGATGACTGAGAATCTTCACAGACTGAATTAGGAAAATTAAAACAAACCTGCAGGGAGTGGAATGTCATGAGTCCCTAGCTTTTAAAAAGATTTGCATTGATTCCTGTACACTGCCAAGAAGAAACAGCTACTTATTAAGAAAGCAGAATTATGGAGTATGGAAATTAGAGTATGTCATCTTTCAAAGGGTGCCAGATATTGATAACATAAGATTCCCAAGAATTTCTTAACATTTTGATAATATACACTTTAGGTAAATGTTACTGTACTTGCAAATGAGACAAAGTACTGGTTATAGTACTTTCTAGCATTTGATACAAAAGATAATCTGCATTCTATCAAACTTTGCTTGGAATGGTACAGAAATAAAATTGGCTTGCATTATTGAAATAGCTGTTCTCTGCATTACGACAGTCTACATTTGCAGTGATCCATTTGAAAGTGTATATTAACAGTCATCCAGTAGTAGAAAATTTATTTTAATTCAATAGTTTGTTTAAAGATACATGAAACGTTAAAGCTCAAAAATCTCACTATTTCTTTAATTGTCTATTGTAATATACCCGTAGACATTTTGCAGTTCCTATACTTGTTGAAGATTGCCGCATTTTATTTTAAGCACTTTGTTTATAATTGGCATGTTTCCTAGTCATGGTTTCATGTTTACATGAACATGCAACGTGAATAAGCTGAAAGTGCTTCAGAAATGTATTTTGTTTAACTTTAAAACGTTATGAATCAGTGAGCTGAAATTTAATTTTATTTTGTATTTTAGTACCTTTTCAACCCTTAAGTTTTAGGCATAGGTGGCCTTTTATGTTAAAAATGTTTCTGTATTTTTAGTGTATATGTCTTCTGCAAAATTTTTCATATTTTACTGAGAGAGGTGTTCACAGAGAGATCCCAAATGAAAATGCTACAGCCTCTCTGGGTCTGCTTTTTGAATCCCTGTCTGTTAAGAAAGGTGGCTTATCAGTTTGTCCACAGCTCCTGTGCCAAAAATCATCCCCCTTCTCACCTCCTGTTTCTCTGCCTCCCTTTCTCTCTCTATCCTAGCCTGTTTACATTCACGTAGTTGAGTAGACTCTTCCCGATCCTGTACCCAGCTGACTTGTCTAGGCATGGCATTAAAAATCCCATTCTGGGGTTGTATCTGTCCAAATTCAAAAATCAGCTCTAGGGTAAGGGGGTTGCCTGGTACTTCATGCTAAACACTCTCTGTGCCTTCATTTCTAGCAGCACACCTCCTCTCACAGTAGGTCTATGATTACATCATTATAAAGCTGGGATTGTTCACGTCAACAGACAGCTGAAATTAAAGCAATATATTCTGTATTGTTAGATGTAAATATTTATAGTGTACTGTATATTGGCCAGGCCAGGTTGTACAATCATACATTTTACAGATAACCTGAAAATTGCTTTCTAACATTGTGTTTACTGGGAGAGAGAGTCAAAAGCTTTAAACAACACTTATATGCACTGGTATGGCTGACAGTATTGTTTTATTATTAATCAAAGCATTTTATTTCCAGCCCCTGTCATTAAGACGGTTTCAGGCTCATTTTTTGAATACTAGAATGACATTTAACATATGAATATTTTATATAAATTAAATTTACCTCTTACAGCATAAATACAGTAAATCAGTATAAACTGATTTTGATGGACCCAAATTTGGCTGTAATCATTTTGAAGCTGATAGCTGGCAATAGCTTTTCAGGTGTATTCATAAATATTGCATCCCTAGAATTCCCCTTTAGTAAAACTGGTACAATGGTAAGTCTGTCTGTTTCAATCACATTATGCATTTAGGAATCTCTGTTTACCAGATATAGTAGCCTGTATGTCCCTCTTTCTTTGTGTGTCTTGTTGCCTTTGCTCATCCTACATTCTAGCCTTCGCATCAGTTGTTCTTTGTGCTTCTAGTTGCCTTTGTTCTTTGGACATTTCAACCCTCTTGTGGACACCAGATGCCATTATGCAGGGTCACAGATAGATGCTGTACTTTTGTCATTTTAAGCAGGCACAACATTAAAACCACCTACCTAATAATGTGTAGGCCCCACTCATGCTGCCAAAACAGCTCTTAGCCTCTAAACATGTCCTGTGGTATCTGGCCGCAAGATGCTAACAGCAGATCCTTTAAGTCTTTTAAATTGTGAGGTGTGGCCTCCATGGATTGGATTTGATTTTCCAGCACATCTTTGATTGGATTGAGATCTTTGGAATTTGGAGGCGAAGTAAACATCTTGAATTCAAACCAATTTTTGCCATGTGGCAGGGTGCATTATCCTGTTGAAAAGGCCACTGCCATTGGGGGATACGTTTGCCAAGATGGGGATTATGTGGTCAGCAACAATCTTTATATAGGTAGTATGTATCAAAGTAACATTCACATGAATGCCAGGGCCCAATGTTTCATAGCAGAACATCGCCCAAAACATCACATTGCCTCTGTTGGCTTGGCTTCTTCCCATAATGCAACCTGCTGCAAACTTTTCCTGAGGTAAATAATGCTCATGCATCTGGCCGTCCACATGATCTAAAAGAAAATATGATTCATTGGACCAGGTCAGCTTCTTCCATTGCTCCATGGTTCAATTCTGACGCTAACATGCCCATTGTAGGTGCTTTTGAAGGAGAACATGGGCCAGCATGGGCATTCTAAATGGTCTGCGACTTTGTAGCCCAGTATGCATTAAGCTGTGTGTTCTGATACCTTTCTGTCATTGCCAGCATTACATTTTTCAGCAATTTGTGCTATCACAGATCTTTTATGAGATCAGATCAGATGGGCTAGACTTCACTTCTAACTCGTAATAGTAAGCCTTGGGTACCTGTGACCCTGTTGCCGTTTCACTGGTTGTAGTTTCTTGGACTACTTTTGGTAGGAACTAACAACTACATAGAATTCCCCACAAGACCTGCTGTTTTGGAGATGCTCTGACTTATGCTTGCCCATTTTTTCTGGCTTCCAACATATCACCTTCAAGAACTAAATATTCACTTGCTGCCTAATATATTACACGACTTGACAGGTACCATTTTAAATGAGATAATCAATGTTATTCAGTTTACATGCTAGAAGTTTAATGTTGTGGCTGATTGCTGTATAGAGATAGGCATTAATATAGAAAGTAAATCCTTTGAGACTCAAGTTATTAATATAATGTGTCTTAAATCTACCTCAGATGCTATTTCTGTTCCTATATTTGGATTACATTGGATTGATTAAACGTCAGTATTAGATGTTGAATGACTTTATTCTTTTTACCTATCCTTCCATACTTGAAACTTCTCAACCTATTTTTGGGCTGTTGGGATCAAGATCTATCCCATCCAGAATCATGCACAAGGCTAAAACCAGCCTCTGTTAAGGGTATTAATGTTATTGTATAAATAAAACTATTTGTAAGAAGAATAAATTAAATTTAAAATTTGATACTATTTGTGCACTCTGGTATGTCTTATCTGTTATTGTGTGCATCAAAGAAAACTGACTCGGACATGGTTAGTCACTGCACATGTGGAACCTTGCCTTAATTTAAAAACTTGTGCCATGATTAGCACATCTTTAGACACCGGTCCTGGATTAGTTTTTATATTTCATTCCGTATCTGAGTTGAGAAGCATAGTTAGTATAGGTATATAACATTTTGTCTGGTTTCCATATCATTTCTGATTAGTATGGCAAGGGAGTAACATGCTCATTTTACTTTGCATCTAGGCCAACCGTTTATTAAATGTTTATTGCAGCTTTTTTTCCTTCAGTCAGTGGTGATTGATGCGACTATGTACTGGAAAAAGTTTTTTTTCTAACCTAAGCATGACCTTTACTGTAACTGAAATGTTCATCTTTACTTGTAGAACTGTAGCTGTGGTGACTAAAAGAGAATTAGTGGAAAACATTTGCAGCTTTATTTCCCTTTTGTTGTAATAAGTTATAAATAAAACAAAAGAGTTTCTTTTTGTACATAAACATTTAAGAAACCTAATGTTTGAAGAACATGTTTTTTCATTTTCACCAGGGAAGTAGTGTGTTTAAATGAAACAATTGTTAAACAAGACAGAGCTGTTCATTCTGTTCTAATGATTAGTAGTGTGAAGGCTAGGGGGCGCCAGCAGGCCCCAAACATAAACACCTCTACACAGTCCAGATAAAGGGTGTTTTATTTCAAATACCTCATAAATGCAAGCACAAAAGTTGTTTCCTTTCCTCTCTTCCCTCTACCACACTGCTCTCCTCCAGTTAAGTGTTGCCTTCCTTCCTCCCAGCTCGGTCTCGCCTTTTATTGAGGACCCGGGAGTACTTCCAGTGGCAGGGCTTTTTCCCATTTGAAGTACTTCTGGGTTATATGGAATTCCCCAAAAACAGGGAGTGTAATTTCCTGCAGCACCCTCTTATGGCACTTATGGACCCCAGCAGGTGTTTGTTACCAGACTACATTTCTCGGCATGCCATACTGGCTTCTAATCGGGCACCAATATCCAGGGCCTCTGCCATCTAGTGTCTTTGGCGAATAAACAGTCCTCTGCGACAGTCCTTCCCTGCCCTTCCCTTTTATCCCAGTCAGGGAAGGTACTCCAGATATATCTGGCCTGGGACACCTGTCCATCTGCCCTTAGGATTCTCATACCGGTCAGGAAGCTTCCTGTACTTTGTCTGGGATGTCTATCCATCCACCTGGGGAATCTTGTTCGGATATAGCACCTTTCTCTTTCTCTCTGCTGGGATGCCTGTCCATCTACTTAGGGCCTGCCATCTGGGTAAAGAACCTTCCCCTCTCCTGGTCGGGATGCCCATTAATCCCGTGTGGCACTTACAGTAGCTATTTCTTCTTTTTCATATACATTGGATTCAGATAGCTTTCAGACTCCTTTACTTTATGCACACTTTGTTGTGTTGTATCCATTTAAAACTAAATTTATATTTGCTATTTTTGCCCATCCATCTACACTCAATATCGCATAATGACAAAGTAAAAACATGTTTCCTGAAAAGTTTGCCAATTTAATAAAAATCCAGAACTGAATTTCTCATTCATATACATATTTAGACACGTAATTCAGTACTTCAAAGAAGCCCCTTTGGCAACAATTAAAGCTTTAACTGTTCTTGGGTAAGTCTCTGTGAGCTTTGCTAACTTGAGTTTGGGCAGATTTTCTCATTATTCCTAACAGATTCTGTCAAGCTCAGATAGATTGGAAGCAAGGCGTCTGTAAACAGCCATCTTCAGATCCGTCTGCAGGTGTTCTATGGGGTCAGTCTCTGGGTTTTGGCTGGGCCACTCAGGAAGAGACTTGTCCCAAAACACTCCATTGTTCTCTTGACTGTATTCTTTGTTGTGTACTGAAAATTAAACTGTGACATGCACTATTAAGCAGGTTTTCTTCAAGGAGCTGTCAGTGTTTGGCTGCATCCATTCTTCCCTCAATTAAGACTACTCTCCCTGTCCATGCCACTGAGAAGCAACCCCATAGCATGATTCTGCCATCACCATGCTTCACCATTGGGATGGTATTAGGTAGGTGAAGAGCAATGCCTGGTCTTTGCCAAATATAGTGCTTGGAGTTCTGCCCATGGAGATTCACTTTGTCTAATTGGATCAAAGATTCTTTTTCCTCATGCACTCATAGTCCTCCAGGAAGGTTGTCATACTCAAAAATGTCTCCCATGTAGCCACTCTACCATGAACATTCAAATGACAGAATGCTGCTGAGTTGATCCTGGTTGCAAAATGCTCTCACATCTCAGCAGATGACTTCTGAATCTCTGGTAAGAGTGACCACAGGGTTCTTGGTCATCTCCCTGATCAAAGCCCTTCTTACTCAGTTACTCTGTTTGGTCAGAGTTCCAAACTTCTTGTCAGGCCACTGTGAAAATTAAGGCCTGGGAGCACTCAATGCTTTAGAAATGGTTTTTATACCCTTGCCTTACCTGTGCTGCACCACAAATTTATTGCAGAGGTCTACAAAGATTTCCTTGGACATCTTGGCTTTTTTTTTTGTCCTTACATGAAGTGTGAATTGTGGGACCTTCTGTACACAGGTGTGCGTCTTTCTAAGCTGTGTCCAGTCAATTCAGTTTGCCACCGGTGGACTCCAGTCAAGTTCTAAACCCCCCTCAAGATTAATTGAAGCAAACAGGATGCACTTAAGCACAGTTTAGTGTACAACAGCAAATGGTGTGAATACTTACATGAATGAGAGATTTCAGTGTTAGTTTTCATAAATTTACAAACCTTTTTTGCAGGCATATTTTTCACTTCGTCATTACTAGATTGCTTTGTTGAGCATAAATAGAAAATGTATCAGTTTTAAAATTAATTCTATATCATAATAAAGACTGCAGTAAGTGAAGGGGTCTGAATATTTTATAAATCCACTGGATTATAAAATTGTATACCATGTAATGTAAGTGCAGAATCATAAACATATTTTGTAGGTAATCATCTGATATTATTATTGGATAATGCAGTCTTTACTCATAATTCCTATTTTTGAACATTTGCAGTAAATCAACAAGTCAGCTGGCATTAAATGCTTAAGGCCAATTAAAAGATTTTTATAAACATTCTTTTATATGATTTCCTATAAAGTGGTAATGTACTGGTAATGTTTGATTTATATATATATATATATATATATATATATAAATTCAGTATAATATTAATAAATATGCAAGTCTAGTTTGTCTTGCCATACTTTGCAGAAAGGGTAGATTAACAGTCTGCCATTAATATAAAAATATTTTTTGATATTTCATGCCCAAGTGTTTTTTTTCCTCCTTTTTTATTTAATTCACTGTTATTTTAACTTCTTCAGAAATTTCACTTTTAACAACCTCAATTATTACTTTCAATATTTCATTGATTGCCTGGAAGGTCTCTTACTTGGGCTGTTGCTGTGTACTGCAACTACTTGAAGTGTTTGCTTTGAAAAGTCTTAAATAATTAATAGAACATCATACATATCAGTTACCTTAGTTATTATAGTAGCATTTCAAACATTAACTTTTCAGTTTTTATCTGTATTTATATACAGTATTTCTGAGGGGTTAGTAGAAAAATGTGTCAGTTATGCTAATTGCATTTGTCTTATTAAGTTGTAGAATAGATTGTGCAGTTCAGTGAAATGAAAAGTTTCAGTATTTCTTGTTGGGGCCAATGGTACCTACATATTTGTCAAAACATTCATAGAACTAGCAATAAATTGTACTGTATATGCTGAAAGATTTCCCTGATGCTAATTAGTGATTTGTGAATCAGTAATGCTAGCTAATGGTACAAACTAGATAATTTTCATTAATGCAATATTAGTAATATTTGTATTCATTTACATTCATATGCATTGAGCATATGCAGCCATGATTTACAAATTTTGTTTTTTTGGCACGCAGAGTCAAACAATGAAGCACCTGTGCTCATCCGGATTCTAAACAATTAACTGGTAGCATTTCTACTTAAGTTAGACTTTAAAATCATTAGACTGATTTGTATTATCTTATTTATCTTTGATTCTTTCTAATTGACCATTGCACTTCCAGTGTAAAACTATGAAACTGTTGGGGGCAAATTACTCTTTCACATGGGTGATAGTTGTTGGCTACCTGTTTCTCCTTGAATGACGAAATGATTTAAAAAATGTATTGTGTGCTCACTTAGGTTTTCTTTGTGTAATATTGCATTTTAACTAAAGATCTGATGCACTTCTTTGTGTAAACTATGCAAAAACATGACATTAAGAAGTGCAAATATTTTTTTTCCCTGCATTGTACATTAGTGGCATCTTAAGGGGTTTATACTATAGGCAGAACTACATGTTGTTATGAATGGGACATTTTAGCTTCCAGTTAAATAATATTCAAGATTCCTAGTTATCCTCAATTTTCAGCCAATGAATGTATTGTGAGGTGGAATGTATTTATTTATAAAACTGAAGACACCAAAATGGGTAAAATTACTATGGGCAGCAGTTAATAACTCCTTGTCATATTGTTAATAGTTCATATGATTTTTAATCTCCATTGGTGACAATATCAAACACAGGCATGTACCATTATATTTGTATTGCTTCAGTCTTATAACTGAACTTCTATATTGTACTTGGAGGGTAAATCAATAGGAGTGTAGAATAGTAGCTTTGTGAAGACCTGTGACTGTGGTGGGTGTTAGGAGTCTAGTGTCAGGACTGTAACAACAATGAAGCAGATTACAGCAGGGGCCTTGTGCGTATAAGACACACATCATGGTGATTCATCTTAATTTATAGCCATAGCCTGCACCCAGATACATTATCCCTTAAACTCACATTTTGGTGCTCAGAAGAACAAATGTCATCACGCAGATTGGCATGGTTTTATTGATCGGCCTTATTACAGGCTGGTTATTTATCCGTGTAATGGCTTGAGGAAATTTGCTTGCAACTTTGTTACCATTTTTAATTAACACTAATCATTTGCCTATCCACCGTAATAAAAGGACAAGTGTCCATGTCCTGTGTGTCCATTGGGTTGCTGTGTTTCTCTTATTGCAACAGATGGTGCATCACAACATTTTTAGTAATAAAATGCATTGAATTTGTAATTCCAACAGGTGCCACATCACAAAGATCTGTAGTAATGCATTTTATTTTCTATGTGTAGACTGGAGTTTTACTTGTCTTGTCACTGCTGCCTCTGCTGAGTTTAGCTTTAGTTTAATGTAGCTATACATTTACTTTTAATAATTACTTCTGTCTGTATTCTTCATAATCCATTTTTGATTCCATTTTTTCCATTACAGAGTTGCAGGGAACTGGAGCCTAGACATCTACCTTTCTAAACTACAGTCCCTAGGTCATTATCTGATTCTGATTTCTTCTTCCCAGCCCTCAACTCTCACTCTCTTCATATATTCCTGTCAAATGCTATAAGTTACCTTGACACTATTTGTTGAAATACTGCATGTTCTGTGGGTTTGCTCCTTCCATAGTGTTGACTATTAAATTCCTTTAGCACCATTGCAATTTCAAAAACCAAATAACATCACAAGCAAGTCACTGGAATTCAAGAAGCAGACATTTGACAGTTGCTCACAAGGAGAACTAAATAATTCCTAAGCAAGAGCCAGCCAGCTCCTGCAGCATCAAATAGGCAGAAAGTAACCATTCGTGCTCACACCTATCACCGTTGAACATTAAGAGATAACCTTTCAGAATTTGCTGAATATCTTTTCAGCAGTGCTGCGTAATTCAACTTCCACAATGCAGGACAGAAGAAAATGATTAAGCGTTAGATATTGCAGTTTTTACTGTATTTATCAAGTTTCTTTTTTCTTTACAGATTCATTCCAAAGTACATTTTGTGAAACTAGGAAGGAACCAGAAGTAGAAGTAACCTTAGATGGTAAGAGCGAAAGTAGATTTTTGATAATGTAAAGCGGACTAAAATAAAAATAATAATAAAAAAAAAGCAAAGCGTACAAGGCATTAGATGAGAGAGAG
Source organism: Polypterus bichir lapradei (assembly GCA_026402145.1). Classification (NCBI taxonomy): domain Eukaryota; kingdom Metazoa; phylum Chordata; class Cladistia; order Polypteriformes; family Polypteridae; genus Polypterus; species Polypterus bichir. The sequence goes on from JANRMT010062814.1 coordinate 99,096,239, forward strand.
ATATTTACTGGCACAGTATTGATCAAAATGCAGATTTGTATTTATCAGAAAAATAATTTTATGCATAAACATAATTCAGATAAAATGATTTATTAGCAAATTGATTATTAATACATTTTTGGAGACATTTCTTAGAGAGTGATTAAAAAAATCACAATAATAACCATTTGTTAAGTTTCTTTATTAACACTAGAATTACCAGAGCCTACGAAAAAACTTGTAGATCCGTCCCATCTTAAATCGCTTCTTAAATCCGTTCACACCTCTCCACCAGCGTCTTTTGTCATCTAAATGTGCTGGTAAAGACAAGCTGCAAGCAGCCGGCTATTCCATCCCCCCACCGACTTAGAACGTGCACGAACTTCTCACAGGTCATGCCTTGATTGGTTATCTGGGAGTGAAGTGGAGTTTTAGAGTGGAAATAATAGATCATTATTTGGAACACATGCATTTCATGTGTGTTCCGTTTCTACAGTAATCTGTGTAAACACATTTTTAAAACAGAAACTTTTTCATATTTTAGTAATAAATGTTACAAAATGTAGGCATAAACTATAAAATATGTTAAGCCTGAAGTCAAAACATCAAATAAACACTTTCACAAAAGTTTCAAGAACGATACAACAGGTTCTGTGGCGTACTGTTAAGTGCCTCAGAGACCCAAGTTCGATTCCCCGCTGGGGAGAAAATTTTTTTTTAGTTCTTTCTTTTTAACCCTCGCCTCTCTGTCTGCCTGCCTGAACTCCCTGTCTATCTACAATGCATCCGGAAAGTATTCACAGCGCATTACTTTTTCCACATTTTGCTATGTTACAGCCTTATTCCAAAATGGATTAAATTCATTTTTTTCCTCAGAATTCTACACACAACACCCCATAATGACAACGTGAAAAAAGTTTACTTGAAATTTTGCAAATTTATTAAAAAAGAAAAAAACTGAGAAATCACATGTACATAAGTATTCACAGCCTTTGCCATGAAGCTCAAAATTGAGCTCAGGTGCATCCTGTTTCCCCTGATCATCCTTGAGATGTTTCTGCAGCTTAATTGGAGTCCACCTGTGGTAAATTCAGTTGATTGGACATGATTTGGAAAGGCACACACCTGTCTATATAAGGTCCCACAGTTGACAGCTCATGTCAGAGCACAAACCAAGCATGAAGTCAAAGGAATTGTCTGTAGACCTCTGAGACAGGATTGTCTCAAGGCACAAATCTGGGGAAGGTTACAGAAAAATTTCTGCTGCTTTGAAGGTCCCAATGAGCACAGTGGCCTCCATCATACATAAGTGGAAGAAGTTCAAAACCACCAGGACTCTTCCTAGAGCTGGCCGGCCATGTAAACTGAGCGATCAGGGGAGAAGGGCCTTAGACAGGGAGGTGACCAAGAACCCAATGGTCACTCTGTCAGAGCTCCAGAGGTCCTCTGTGGAGAGAGGAGAACCTTCCAGAAGGACAACCATCTCTGCAGCAATCCACCAATCATGCCTGTATGGTAGAGTGGCCAGATGGAAGCCACTCCTTAGTAAAAGGCACATGGAAGCCCACCTGGAGTTTGCCAAAAGGCACCTGAAGGACTCTCAGACCATGAGAAACAAAATTCTCTGGTCTGATGAGACAAGGATTGAACTCTTTGGTGTGAATGCCAGGCGTCACGTTTGGAGGAAACCAGGAACTGCTCATCACCAGGTCAATACCATCCCTACAGTGAAGCATGGTGGTGGCAGCATCATGCTGTGGGGATGTTTTTCAGTGGCAGGAACTGGGAGACTAGTCAGGATAAAGGAAAAGATGACTGCAGCAATGTACAGAGACATCCTGGATGAAAACCTGCTCCAGAGCACTCTTGACCTCAGACTGGGGCGACAGTTCATCTTTCAGCAGGACAACGACCCTAAGCACACAGCCAAGATATCAAAGGAGTGGCTTCAGGACAACTCTGTAAATGTCCTTGAGTGGCCCAGCCAGAGCCCAGACTTGAATCCGATTAAACATCTCTGGAGAGATCTTAAAATGGCTGTGCACCGACGTTTCCCATCCAACTTGATGGAGCTTGAGAGGTGCTGCAAAGAGGATTGGGCGAAACTGGCCAAGGATAGGTGTGCCAAGCTTGTGGCATCATATTCAAAAAGACTTGAGGCTGTAATTGCTGCCAAAGGTGCATCGACAAAGTATTGAGGAAAGGCTGTGAATACTTATGTACATGTGATTTCTCAGTTTTTATATTTTTAATAAACTTGCAAAAACCTCAAGTAAACTTTTTTTCACGTTGTCATTATGGGGTGTTGTGTGTAGAATTCTGAGGAAAAAAATTAATTTAATCCATTTTGGAATAAGGCTGTAACATAACAAAATGTGGAAAAAGTGATGCGCTGTGAATACTTTCCGGATGCACTGTATATAGTAATAACAGTAATTTTATTATTATATAGCAGCTTTCCTGTCTGCCTATCATATAGTGCCTTTTCTTCCTATCTATCTATATATCTATCCCCTTAGCTTTTTTTTTTTTATATATATATCTATTATACAGTGCCCTTGGGGTGCCAAAGAGGCAATTACAATGATTTTCGGAATATATAAAGTCATTCCCAAATATATAAAGTCAAAACTTGAACATATAAAGTCAGCGTCAGAATATATAAAGTCATTCCTGAATATATAAAGTCAGCATCGGAATATATAAAGTCATTACCGAATATAAAAAGTCAGTGTTGGAATTGTGGAGGATGGCCGGCCGTTTATCCCGGCCAATACCCCCAAGCCGCCAAGTGGAGCCCTCCTTGCAGCATGGAGGTCCCCAGAAGACCAGCAGGGCATCATGGACAATGTGGTTTTTATGCACAGCCCTGCTGGATGCCATGGGGGCCACAAGAGGGAGCTGCAGGGAGGACCGAGGACTCATTTGTGCCCTATGACCCGGAAGTTCGTCATAGGAAGAGCGACGGGCTTCCGGGGTGAAGAAAAGAACTTTTACCTGACCCGGAAGTGATTGAGGATCACCTGGACTGGGGATTGAGAACACTTCCGGGTCAGGGAATATAAAAGGACTGTGGGAACTCCCAGACAACGAGCTGAGCTGGGTGGAAGGGTGGCAACGCGTCTGGGAGCTGGAGGATTGGTTTATTGTGTATTTGTGTTTATTATATGAGTATTATGGTGGAGAGTGTGCTTTGTGCACTGTGGCAAGAAAATAAAGTCAACTTGAGGACTTTTACCTGGTGTCTGGAGTCATGGACAGGGGTTCAAGGGAGCGAGAGCGGCCCCTATCGACCACAGAATATATAAAGTCATTCCTGAATATATAAAGTCAGCATCGGAATATATAACCTCGTTCCTGAATATATAAATTTAAAATCAGATTAAATTGATATTGATTGAAACAACTCAGGCACATTGATAGTAAAATTAATGAGTCCCTAACACAATGTAATGAACTAAGTTAACAAAAATATCTTCAGAAAAATATAAAAAAAAAAAAAAAAAAAAACACTGTTCAGTTAATTTATTCAAAATGATGTATGTGCCCGGCATTTTGAACACTTCCATCCATCCATTTTCCAACCCGCTGAATCCGAACACAGTGTCACGGGGGTCTGCTGGAGCCAATCCCAGCCAACACAGGGCTCAAGGCAGGAACCAATTCTGGGCAGGGTGCCAACCCACCGCAGGACAATTTTGAACACTTAAAATCTTAAAAATAACAGTTATAAGGACACTTGTTCATGTTAATTGCAGTCTCAATTGTTAAAAAAATATTTTAAAAGGAGCATCCCACATGAAAATATAATGATCTCATTAACTGACAGTGCATACCAATTTATAAATTTTATGTCCGTTTAAAGTTAAAATGAAAAAAAAAAAATCACAATTTCTCCCCAATGGGGAATCGAACTCAGGTCTTTGTGGCACGGCAAATCTACTGCCTTCTGAGTCAACAAATCTTACCACTAAGCCACGGAAGCTGTTGTATTGTTCTTGAACCTTTTGTGAAAATGTTTACTTGATGTTTGGACTTCATGCTTCACACATTCTATAGTTTTTGCCTACATTTTGTAACATTTATTACTAAAATATGAAAAAGTTTCTGTTTTAACAATGTGTTTACACAGATTACTGTAGAAAGGGAACACACGTGAAATGTGTGTGTTCCAAATAACGATGTATTATTTCCACTCTAAAGCTCCACTTCACTCCCAGATAATCAAGGCATGAGCTTGGAGAAGTTCGTGCACGTTCTAAGTCGGTGGGGGGATGGAATAGCTGGCTGCTTGCAGATTGTGTTTATCGGCACATTTACAGGACAAAGGACGCTGGCGGAAAGGTGTGATGGGATTTAAGGTGGGCCGGATCTATGAGTTTTTTTGTAGGCTCTGGTAATTCTAGTGTTAACAGAGCAGGATCAGTACTTTTAATATAACAACTTGGTAGCCAAAGTAAATTGTGTAGAACTACAAGGCTGAAAATTATTGCATACTCTGTAAATAACCAAGAGCAAAGACCAAGTAAACCAACTTTTTTTAATTTAAACTTATTTAGTGCAATATTTAATATTTCTCGAAATACAGTAAAAGCTGCGATATCCAGCTCCTCCAGAACCTGGCAGGTGATAGACTGATTAAAAGGCAAAACATTCTGTCTCTCCGTGATGTTACAGTATATGTGCTATTAATTTCATGTTTTCTGGAGATGCATGGGCCTGTTCCACAATTCTTATAACCTTCAACTTTTGTATGTTAAGATGATAAGAACAGCAAACATTGTAGAAGTCTGAGACCATCAAAAATTTACATACTCCATAACTCCTCTATAATGTTTGGGACAAAGATGCGTTTATCTTTGATTTACCCCTCTGCTTCACAATTTAAAATAACAAATCAAAAAAATTCAGATGTGATTAAAGTGCACATTACAGACTCCAAAGGGTAGAAGTAAGCCCAGGTATCTTATGCCTGCACTAACAAACACACCTGAGTAATTCCAAACACCTGTGACACCAATTGTCCCAAACATTATGACGCCCCAAAATATGGAGACCATGTAGAGAAAGTTGTACTTTCTACATGGTGTGACCCAAATGTATGCGCTTAACTTTGGCAATGTGAACTTTAATCACATCTAAATTGTTTGATTTGTAGTTTTAAACTGTGGAGCAGAGGGTTAATCAAGTAAAATTGTGTCTTTGTTCCAAACATCATGGAGAGCATTATATATGTTATTGGTTTTTTTTTTTGAAAATGTACTCCTGTTTATTATAAAACTTTGGCTTTTCTGCAATACTCAGTAAGAATTCCCATGAGTCGTGACTCCAGGGCTATAAAATGCCTAAAATGGTAAAGCTCACTAAGATAGGGCATCCTACAGAAAGCTGTTTAAGAGTCATGCAGATGTCATTAAATGTCAGTAATGCAACTTTACTGTCATTGCATGGAAATTGCAAATGGAAACCTTTTCAATATATCTGATAACTGCGGAATTCTACCTCCTTTTGCTAGAACTAAATTGTACAATTTTAGCTTTGTTTTCTGTACTCTTGGTGTTTTGGACTGCAAATCCAGAATAATGTTCTGTTGTCACCATCCAAATAACAAAACAGAAGGTACAGCAGGAAAGTGGGTGTTTGTTTGGGGGGTACATCTTGCATGCATAAGTGATGAGCAAATCTATTTCTGCTGTAGCAGTTCATGGTTTTTTTATCTTTTAATCATGTTTTGTCCATATTTAAATACTTACTACTTCAGAATTAAATTAAAGGGCACTGATATCTGAAATCTGGCAGAAAAATAAAACATTCTCTAGACTGTTCATTGTATTTATTTTGTTTGACAGTATATAACAAGGACAGTGGAATTCTTAATCATAATTTTACTCAGTAAAGCAAAAAGGGGAAATAACAGTGGCAAAATGTGTTTGTTTTGACACCTAAAACAATAATCTGTACATCATACATTTCACAGCCACCCTATAACATAAATTACTCTATACATTAATGACTAAAATATGTTTTTCAGCATCATTCAATAATAATAAGAGTGTTATCATTAGGTAAGGGTCAGGAGCAGAGTACAGGCTGACATGTTCCACACTTCTTCATTGGAGATTGTCTCACCATAGAAATCGGAGCAGCCATTTACCTCTGCAAATAAAGATCACTGAAAGATTCATAAGGGACCATCATGAATTCCAAAGTAAATTTATGATAGCTAGCCAGTGTGATGCTATTGACCACATCTCCAGGGGTAGGACTGAGGAGGACAGCAGATCAGCTGTAGTGGATATAGTTAATATGGAGGAGCAGGGTATGTCTGGGTTCACGGTTGTAAATCCTATTAGCTGTCTTCCTGAGGTTATGGAGGCCACAGACACTGACAGAATGTGTGAATCAAATATTACTTGATCCAGCCAGATATTTTCATGATAAGATGCAATATTCTATTCTACTTTTGTTATCTTTTCTATTTTTCTGTGGTAAAGTTTTGTGGTACTGTGTTTTGATCAAAGAACTTTGTGGCCCCCTGTGATGTTGGAAGGAATATGGATTCTCAGTCTGTCAACAAGACCCACTGCATTGAATCCTTTAAGTGGAAGCATTAAATCAATAAGGAACTACTTAATCAGATTTAGATTTTACTTTTTCTGTCCTCCCTGGCCATCTGACCATAGCATTGGACCTATTGTTATAATCATTGAGAGATTTAAATAATTATTCATCTGTGTATTTATTTATTTCTAATGTATTATTTTTCTTTTTATGGGCAATTTTTTCATGTAACCTCTCATAAAGCATGTGGAGCAACATGTTTTGTATGAAAATGTGCTAAAGAAATAAATTTTGCTCAGAAATTCTAAAGAAACAAATATCTTTTAACAATTTCAGATCATGATACATCGAATCACCTCTAAACCCATTTTCCATCCATCCATTATCCAACCCGCTATATCCTAACTTACAGGGTCACGGGGGTCTGCAGGAGCCAATCCCAGCCAACACAGGGCGCAAGGCAGGAAACAAACCCCAGGCAGGGTGCCAGCCCACCGCAGGGTGCGCACACACTAGGGAATTTTAATTCATTAAAGAGATTAAAACACATACAGTAATACACAATTCAGTTGAATATACAGTACATTCATGTGAGAAATACAGCTGTACTACCATTGTATTACAAAAAGAAAAAATCCTTCATACTTAGAGAAGACTTGCAACTTTCTTCACCTACCCACATCAGAGAGTTATATAGCAATTTAATTATTGTTATTATTCATATATAGAAAAACATCAGCAGCGATCAAGCAAAGACCTGGCAATGTAATGTATGGTGATATTTATGAACTCTTGTCAAATTCTAAAAAAATTCTCTAACTGTGCCTCAGTAAAAGGATTTTTTTTTTCTTGATTTAACATAGTATAGGACATCACTTTCTGACTTAGTAATGAGAGGTGTAATGGATTCTCTCGATTAAGCAATATTTGTCTTTTTGTGAGCAGTGTAGTATAGGATGCCAAAAAAATTTCCTCTTAAATAATCTAATCTCCTCTATTGTTACTTTAAATATTACAATTAAGAAGTTGAAATTTTACTTTCTAAATAAGTAAAAACAAGACTACATTATCTTAGCCATTGAACCAGAGACTGCTGTTGTCATCAAGACTAGAAATATATATAATAAAACAATAACGCACAGTACTGAGGATGCTGTGCCATCTTGTGAATAAGCTATTCTGTTTATTGTTTGTTTGCTTTATATGAACCCGAGAGCTGTTTTTTTTTATCATTAAATGGTGTTATTCTTTAATAGAGGATGAGTACTCTCCACTAACTAAGAAAGCCAGACTTGACATAGAGCTCCCACCTGAGCCACCAACAAACAGCAAAAAGAAATCCAGAGTGTTTAGCTTTGGTAAGTAGTTGTCTATCTCCTTGTCCTAATATTTTCTTATGTGTTTTGAAATAACTCATTTAGATGTGCTGTAAATAAGTATGTGATAAAGACTCGGCTCAGCTTTTGATATCAATTAAGTTCTTATTTTTTTAGAACAAATGTGGAATCCAATAGAGATCAGTAAGTTGTAAATTCACAAATGGCAATGCAAAGATAAGTTTGAGTCAAGGTAAATTTCTGATTAGATAAGCATAACTAATAAGGCTTAAAGTGTGCATTTGACACATTGTAGGTAGTATGTTTTTAGCTTAAAGTGGAATGTGTTTTCCTTTCATGCATATTATTTTGGCCCTCACATAAGATTCAGTTTGTTCCTAATTTTTGACTAGCCCTTTCTCATTCACACTTGAGATTTTAGTCATCTCTGCATGTTTGCATAAGCATCTGAAAAAGACAACCTAAACACATTGTAGGCTGGGTACATAAAAATCTGATGCACCTCACTATTAAAAAATAAGTCAAAATTTAGATTACTATTATATGGTTATTTACAAAATAATCATTAATCTTAATACATAAAAAGGTTAGAAATCTTATACCTTTAAACATAGTTCTTTCATAAGTAATATGTGAAACATGTTTAGATCACTGCTTGATAAAGTTACACTCTTGATTGGAAACTTTATCTTCTGTATGTAAGAGCAAATTTTGTGAGCTGTACATTTCACAGAACTCCATGTGTTGCTAAAGCCCCAGGTAAAGTTTAATTTCTTTACTCTATTGATACTGTGAACATTCTGTAAATTAAATAGCATAAGCCATATCCTACCTTTATAGTGAAAATATTATTTTTCATATGTTAGCCATTGGGCAGTGACCACTTAAAAATGGGTATTGTTGTTTTTTTTTCCCACATCATGAGTATGTACAAAATAGTCCAAATGTGTGGTAGGCCCTGAACTACACAGCTGCTATTGTGACAGCCACCCAACTCAAAGCCAAAATGTAGTTGTTTTTTTATTTTTTTTATCAGTTTATGTTTTCACTTTGAATACTTAGCCAGATAACTGTTTGCAGTATTGTATCAATTTAGATACACTGCCTGGCCAAAAAAAAAGTCGCCACCAAAAAAAAAGGTCACACACTCTAATATTTCGTTGGACCGCCTTTAGCTTTGATTACGGCACGCATTCGCTGTGGCATTGTTTTGATAAGCTTCTGCAATGTCACAAGATTTAGTTCCATCCAGTGTTGCATTAATTTTTCACCAAGATCTTGCATTGATGATGGTAGAGTCTGACCGCTGCACAAAGCCTTCTCCAGCACATCCCAAAGATTCTCAATGGGGTTAAGGTCTGGACTCTGTGGTGGCCAATCCACGTGTGAAAATGATGTATCATGCTCCCTGAACCACTCCTTCACAATTTGAGCCCGATTAATCCTGGCATTGTCATCTTGGAATATGCCCGTGCCATCAGGGAAGAAAAAATCCATTGATGGAATAACCTGGTCATTCAGTATATTCAGGTAGTCAGCTGACCTCATTCTTGGAGCACATACTGTTGCTGAACCTAGACCTGACCAACTGCAGCAACCCCAGATCATAGCACTGCCACCACAGGCTTGTACAGTAGGTACTAGGCATGATGGGTGCATCACTTCATCTGCCTCTCTTCTTACCCTGATGCGCCCATCACTCTGGAACAGGGTAAATCTGGACTCATCAGACCACATGACCTTCTTCCATTGATCCAGAGTCCAATCTTTATGCTCCCTAGCAAATTGAAGCCTTTTTTTCCGGTTTGCCTCACTGATTAGTGGTTTTCTTATGGCTACACAGCTGTTCAGTCCCAATCCCTTGAGTTCCCTTCGCATTGTGCGTGTGGAAATGCTCTTACTTACACTATTAAACATAGACCTGAGTTCTACTGTTGTTTTTCTTCGATTTGATTTCACCAAATGTTTAAGTGATCGCCGATCACGACTATTCAGGATTTTTTTCCGGCCACATTTCATCCTCGAAGACGATGGGTCCCCACTGTCCTTCCAGTTTTTAATAATGCGTTGGACAGTTCTTAACCCAATCTTAGTAGTTTCTGCAGTCTCCTTAGATGTTTTCTCTGCTTGATGCATGCCAATGATTTGACCCTTCTGAAACAGACTAACATCTTTTCCACGACCATGAGATGTGTCTTTCGACATGGTTGTTTAAGAAATGAGAAGCAACTCATTGCACCAGTTGGGGTTAAATAACGTGTTGCCAGCTGAAAGATAATCACCTGTGCAGTAATTATCCAATAGGAGGCTCGTACCTATTTGCTTAGTTAAATCCAGGTGGCGACTTTTTTTTGGCCAGGCAGTGTATATTATATTGCAGCTTCTTAATAAATTGCCAGCTTGGATTTCAAATGAAAAATTATCATGTTAGAATGTGGTGATTTTTTTTTATTTTTTTCTTGAAGATAAATGGAACTCTAGAATTACTGATCTTAGAAAACAGGTGGAAGAGTTATTTGAAAAGAAATATGGTAAGTATTTTCTAGTGGCTGTTTTAATTTCTGTATACTGTTGCACCACATTTTCTACACTATGGAAGTTTCAGCATTTATGAATGCAAAGGCTTGATAAATTTCAAGCTGTTTTCCTTTTAATAAGGTAACCAACAGTATTTAAGTGAAAACCAAAATAAACATTAAAAATGGCATATATATATATATATATATATATATATATATATATATATATATATATACATACATATATACAGTGGAACCTCTAGATACGAGTTTAATTCGTTCCAGCACTGAGCTTGTATAGCGAATTTCTCGTATCTAGAACAAACTTCCCCATTGAAAATAATGGAAATCCAGTTAATCCGTTCCACACCCCCAAAAATTTTTAAATAAAAATCAATTTTCCTAACAAATAACACTGATAAATAATATATACAAGTGGAACCTTGGTTTCTGAGTAACTTGGTTTACGAGTGTTTTGCAAGACGAGCTAAATTTTTTAATTAATTTTGACTTGATAAAACGTGCGATATCTTGCAATACGAGTAGTATGGATACATTTTGTCTGCTGAGCGTCATGTGATCATATCTGAGCTGATGGTTCTTCTCTCTCGTGCGCTCTCTCTCTCTCTCCTTATCTCGCTTCCTCGCGCGCCCCTCTCTCTCTCTCTCTCTCTCTCCTCTTGAGGGCAATCGTCTCCTATTCTTACGCTTGTACGGCGAACTGCTACAGCGAAACAATGAATTCACAAGCGCACAAACGCGTAGATCCTCCGCTACGGGAGAACAAGGAACACTGAGTGAGCTGACGGGCTGGTAGCGTCAGCTTGGGTGAATCCCTGAGTCGAGGGGGATCGGGAAACGCGTCACGCATACCCACAGCCTGGCTCGTGGCTCGTTACGCGAGCCAGTGCTCGTATTTAGATCCGAATTTTTCGCTCATACTTTCCTTGTATCTTGAATTTCTTGTATACAGAGGTGTTCGTATCTAGAGGTTCCACTGTGTGTGTGTGTGTGTGTGTGTATATGTGTATAATATATATATATATATATATCTATATATATCTATATATATATCTATATCTATATATATCTATACTAATAAAGGGCAAAGCCCTCACTGACTGACTCACTCACTCACTGACTCACTCACTCACTCACTCACTCACTCATCACTTCAATTCTCCAACTTCCCGTGTAGGTAGAAGGCTGAAATTTGGCAGGCTCATTCCTTACAGCTTACTTACAAAAGTTAAGCAGGTTTCATTTCGAAATTCTACACGTAACGGTCATAACGGTCGACAACGTCCGCCATGTTGAACTTTCTTATTTATGGCCCCATCTTCACGAAATTTGGTAGGCGGATTCCCTGCGCTAACCGAAACTGATGTATGTACTTATTTCGATGGTATGACGCCACTGTCGGCCGCCATATTGAACTTTCCAACGTCACTAATTTTCCAACTTCCTGTGTAGGTAGAAGGCTGACCCCATCTTCACGAAATTTGGTAGGTGGCTTCCCTACGCTAACCAAAACCGATGTACGTACTTATTTCGGTGGTATGACGCCACTGTCAGCCGCCATATTGAATTTTCCAAACATCACTAATTCTCCAACTTGCCGTGTAGGTAGAAGGCTGAAATTTGGCAGGCTCATTCTTTACAGCTTACTTACAAAAGTTAAGCAGGTTTCATTTCGAAATTCTACGCGTAATGGTCATAACGGTCAACAATGTCCGCCATGTTGAACTTTCTTATTCATGGCCCCATCTTCACGAAATTTGGTAGGCGGCTTCCCTGCGCTAACTGAAACCAATGTACATACTTATTTCGGTGGTATGACACCACTGTCAGCCGCCATATTGAACTTTCCAACGTCACTAATTCTCCAACTTCCCGTGTAGGTAAAAGGCTGAAATTTGGCAGGCTCATTCCTTACAGCTTACTTACAAAAGTTAAGCAGGTTTCATTTCGAAATTTTACGCGTAACGGTCATAACGGTCAACAACGTCCGCCATGTTGAACTTTCTTATTCATAGGTAGAAGGCTGAAATTTGGTACTTATTTCGGTGATATGATGCCACTGTCGGCCGCCATATTGAACTTTTCAACGGTCTTTGTTACTTATGGGCCCATCTTCAAGAAATTTGGTAGGCGGGTTCCCAACGCTAACTGAATCCTACTTACGTACATATATACGTCCATAGCCTGCAGCTTGGTCACCGTGTGAGGCGGCGTTGCGTCCCCCATCCCAACGCCTCCCACGTGGTTGGCTGCCTGCCTATATAAGGCCGTCTGTCGCTCCAGTCTCTACATTCCCTTCCTTGCTTCGCCACGGTATTCACGTCTCCCTGCTGATAACTACAGCCTTTTTATTTAATCCACGGCTTCTCCGCTATTTTATTGTTCGTTTATTACGATTATAGTTATTGTATAGGTATTTTAGACTTCCTTTACATTGTTCAGGTACACATTTCCTTTATTGTTCCAACCATACCCCTATTAACATGTCTATCGAGGTGATCACCATCGATCAAAGAACTGTCAATTACCGAGTGGTTTCCATGCCCGGAGATGGCACCTGCCTTTTCCATTCTCTTTGTTACATATTGCACGGCCATATCAGGCTCACTCTTGATATCCAGAGGAACATTGTGTCTTATGTATTGAATGACTGGGACAGGTTCAAGGTGTGGACTGATGACGGTACAGGAGATAATTATACTACACAGGAGCACTATAAGAGTAAAATGCTTAAGCCCTTCACCTATGGTTCAGCATGTGAGTTGATGGCTGCCGCTGAATTGTTCGGTTGTCGCTTTCAAGTGTACCAAAAAAGCCAAATATTTTACACTTTTGCCTCTTAAACATCTTAAATTCACAGGTGACGATTTCAGTAGTGGACACTGTTGTTTATGAATGTTTAAACTCTCAAAAGCTGGATGTGAAGTTATCGATGAAACCGGTTGTATGCTTACAACGCTTGACAGATGCCGAATGTCACTTCAACACAAGTCCTGCAAATACTGTCGTAATTGAAACAAACCATGAAACTCAAACCGATTATGACAGCAGCAATCCAAGCTGTGAGATATGAAACAAGATTGCTTTTCACATGGCCAACTGTACGTTGCATGCTCAAGAGTAAGCTCAGCGCACAGCTTGGTCATATTTCAACCGGAGGGCCGAAATGACAATGTGGTATACAAAGAGATCCTTAACAAATAATTATTGATATATTTTCCCTCAGTTTAAAAAGGTTTAATTTTCTTCTTAATAAAAATTTGAAGGCAGTACTTTGCCCCTGAAGCGCGGGTATTTTGCTAGTATATTATATACCGTATATATATATATGTATGTATGTATGTATGTATGTATGTATGTATGTATGTATATGTATGTATGGTATAGCGGGTCCACAGCTCACGTCAAGAGGCCAGTTTTAAATAAATAATCACCACGCTTGCAACTTAACGAGGGGGTGTGGTGGTTGAGTGGCTGAAGCAGTTCCAGGGGGAATTTGTGGTGTGGGCGTTTCTCACCTAAGTACACAGGTGAGAAAACGTCCGCATCCGTAATTGTTCTCAGGAGCTGCTGATTGCTACAGCTGCCACGTCCTCTTCATAAATAGAAGCGCAAGGTGGCTAAAGGAGGAAGAAAGAAGGAAGAAAAAAGCAAGAGAAAGAAAAGAGAGAGAGACGGAGGTTGCAGGAAGTAGTATGAAGAGAGAGAGGACCGGTGCTCGCGGGCAGTCAGCTGGACAGTGAGCCCAAGCAGGGCTGTTTGGCCGACACTCAGTAGGGCAGAGGGAAGCTGTCGCTCCAGCTGAGCGAACAAGGAGATGGAGTGACTGGTGAAGAAGGATGGCAGGCCATGTAAGGCCAGGAAGGCAGGGGAATGTCAGGACTTGGGACGTGGATTCCCCAGCGTGAGAGCCCTGGTCGTTGGTGATCTCAAGTTGCTGTTTGGTGGAACCTATTAGAGCCAGGGATCAGTGAGGCGAACCAACCAGTATAAGTAGGCAGAGAAGGTCAGCTGCTGCAGAAAAGCGACTCTCCTGTTGCGAGGCCCAGATAGGAGAAGCAGGGGAGCTGCCAGGTAAAAGACACTGGGCTTTGTGCTTTTAAAAAGACTACTTCTAGCGTTGTTTTAACCTCGTCGTCGTTTTAAAGGATTGTTTTTTTTCCTATAGTGCTTTTAACCTCCACTTCAGCACTTGTTTTATGGATTATTTATTTAATGACTTTTTGGAAGGCACTGCACTATTTATTTGGACATTGTTTTGTTTATTGATTTTTAATAAAAGCACTTGGCACTTTTTTTATACCATCCCCTTGCTCCATTTGTTGTGCCTCACTGCCGAGCTCATCGGTGAATTTACCGACGGTGTTGGGTTCAAGGGCTCTCGGACAGACGATGGGAGCATGCAGCGAACCTGCATCATCACAGTATGCTTGTAATTATACTTCAGTATACCATAGAAACATCTGACAAAAAGATCAAAAAACACTGAAGCAGAAAACTTTGTGAAAAACAATATTTTGGCCACAAATGTACAAACATCTTGCATGATTACCCAAAGAGTTTAAATTCTGATTAATCAGTCAATAAGACTTTCTTCCAGTCTGCAGCAGTCCACAGCCGGTATTTCAAGGCACTGTTCCGTCCTTTAAGGAATGACTTTCTTACTGTCACTCATCCTGTCAAACCTGCAGCACAAAGTCTCCTCTTCACAGTAGAAACAGAGACTTACTTTTTTCAACCACTGTTAAGCTGTGCTTGAAGCTTTTGTGCTGTAAGACCCCTATCATTCAAACTGGTGACCCACAGAAACTTGTCTTCTGATTGGGTTGTGACTTTGTGTCTGCCAGATCTCTTCCTGCCACAGTTTCTTCCAGATCTCTTCCTGCCACAGTTTCTTCCAGTTTCCAATTGCCTTTGCATTGTGCAGGACACCTACTCGCTGACACTTTGATATTTTTTTTTTTTTGCAGTTTCTCTAAATGAAAGGCCTATACTTCTAAGGATAATTCGCTGTTTCATTTCATTTGCTAATTGCTGTTTTCTTGCCATTGTCACTGGAATTTACAACTTTCAACAATATAATATTGTCCAAATACTAGAGAGTATATAGTAAGTGTGTTCCAACTGTGCTTTAAGATGGACAAAGGGTTTTTAAGTAATCTACAGAAGTTGGGACACCTGTTCAAATTATTTGCTTCAACTTGCAAGGCTTAGTTTACTTAAATTGCTGCAAAACATCTGTAGGTTGTAACGTATCAATTGTTCCCTGAAGAAGGCCCCTTTTTCAGATTCTGAAATTTCCTTTTTTTTCAGTTTTTGTTAACCTGAATTTTAAATGTAAACCTCTGGCAGTTTACTACTTAACTTTTCACCATTTTAGATCCCTCATTGCATTTAAACTGATTACATTTGAAAAAAAATGGAAAAACTGAGGTGTTCTAAAACTTTTGACCAGTAGTATATATTTATATTACTTTTGTTAAATGTAAGATGATAAACCTTTCAAAATTGTTTCAGTAATTTCGTGGATGAGATTGCACCTGTACCCTTTTGATTTTGAGTCGAGTTCCACTGTAACAAGAGTAAATTCCCAGAATTTCAGGAGGCCAGTTTCTAAAAGTTTTTTTCATTTTTCTTTAGAACTCTTTTGTTGAAGGAGTTTTGTTTTTAATCATTAGTTTGTTTGTTTTTCTAGCTGAGGCTATTGAGGCAACAGGTCCGGTATCTATTCCGTATCCTCTCTTCCAGTACAATAGTGAAGACCTTTATGTTGAGGGACTACCACATGGAATTCCATTTAGAAGACCATCAACATATGGTATTCCACGCCTTGAAAGGATCCTGCAGTGTGAAAACAGAATCCGTTTTGTCATTAAGAGGTGATCTGATTTATTTATTTAATTTTTAGAACATAAGATTGTGTTTAAGGATTTGGAGACAGGCTAATTCCCAGACCCTAACTGAAAGTCCTACCCATTGATTGCCTTTAGAATGAGGTACTTGATCCAGATGATATAACTGGAAGTTCCTTAGGAGTCTCTCTGTAAATGATCTAGCAAGTAAGCGTCCAGAAGACTCCCTATCTTTTTGTTATATTTATGACTGTGTTCTCCTCAAATTTATCTGAAATATATTTCCTTTTTTGTTTGTTGCCTATTAGTTGGTCATCCTTTCATAAAGTTAATGCAAATAATAGATAGGAACTTAAAATGAGCTATTTTCAAGGTTTATTTCCTTGAATATTTAGTTAAAATCTTAAAGTAGTATTTTAATTATTATCAGAGATGATAATATCAATTACTTGGTTCATAAGTTAATGAGGTGTTAAAGAAGTATTACAGATTTTACTGAAACATTGTTTAAAACTCAGCAAAACATTTTTGTCACCCAGCAATTCACACATTGCTTATCTAGCCTTAACCAAGCCTCATTGAAATTCTCATTGCAGTCAAATTGCAACATCACAAATAACACAATATACTAACTCACTCTTTTTCTTCTTTAGGAAGGAACTTCTAAAATCTATGAAAGATGAGCAAATTTCAAAGAAACCTTATTCTGGAGGTACACATTTAAAAATTATAGCTTTAAAATTTTAATGGGCAAACTAGAGGATTAGAGTGGCAGAAGGCAATGTAACCTGTAGCCAATATAATAATCAGCAGCCTGTCACTCTTTCTTATTTCTAAGTCTAATAATGTTCTTACCTGTTGCTGCATTTCAAAGAGTCTAAGAGGTAAAATTGTCATTTACAAAAAGACTATAATTAGAGATTTCAGGACCATACTCACTCTTGCCATTTTTGATTAGATCAGTTATTAAATTATCTTTTGTTGGTTGCTCTTCAAATGCTTGCTGTTTTATATTAACTTTTTAGAAGTAGCATCTCTAACTTAAAGTGAAGACAACCGATGCAGAGCTGGCACCATAACAGCAGTTCAAAGTTGTGGCAGAATTGTACTGAACAAGGAATTCACTCAAGCAAGGTTATCATTTACAGGCCTAATTCACATTCTGATTATGAGATTCAATAGTAAAATAGCAAGCAGGCACTGCAACAAACCAAAAATGATTTTCCACCTGTTGAGTTTGCCTACAGAACTAATTTAAATTGTTTAAACCAAAATAAATGACTCCCATTTAATCCATTGCTTAGTGCTGGGCGGTATGACCAAAATTCTATATCATGGTATTTTTCAAAATTATACCGGTTTCACAGTATTGGACGGTATTTTTTCCCCATGCATGAGTGGATGTTAACCACATTTCCACTACAATTACTGGCTACGAATAACCTATTCTACTGTCATGAGAATTGTACATTGTACAAAAAAACATTTTAATGTGCACACAAGTATTAAAATATCCAGAGTTGCTTGTCAAAAGTTGTATTGCACTGAACAATGTCTTAGAAAAGGAATAAAGAGTAAATATTTTTGTAAACCAACTACAGTTTCTGTTAATGTTAACAATCTCTGTCCACTGACATGTTAACTTTTTAAACGACTTTATACCATCATAATATTTAAACTAATAAATAATAACAATAAAATAAATAATAGTGCAACTTCCAGTAATAATACTATTACTTCCAAGACTTCAAGCCCAGGTGCATTACACAGTAATAACCAAATAAAAATAAAATAAAACAATTGCAACTTGGTGATGACATCTTTACCAACTGAACCATCATTAAGGCAAACTGCATTAATATGGAACTTGCTTCAAGCTAAGCTATATACATAAATAATAAAACTGCAACTTGCATTTATAATGCTATTTGTGGTATAGCCCTACAGAATCGTATTAGGGCCACGGTGAAGAAAGAAAAATACGGACAAAATGAAGGAAAAAAAAACTATATGTTGAGATTAAAGTCAACATTTCCACTTTATTCACGTAGTTTATTTTGTCATTAAAGTAGAATGTCGTAAACTAAACTTCATCCTAAAATCAATGTTTAATTCACTAGATTTTCTCAAACCCTGTCATAAGTTATGCAGCACATTAAATGCTTTAAGTGTTCCCCGACTCAGTTGTTAATCGCTACACTCTTCTTAAACTGACTTTTTCTTGCACTAAGAGGCAGCGATCGCCGCACAGAATATATTCACTTCATGATATTCCTGCACTCTGAAAATGTAGAATGCTAAGATAATTTTTCATGATGAAATGCATTAACACAGGTATTAAACATGCACAGTAGTGTGGCGGTAGTGCTGCTCCCTCGCAGAAAGAGGTCCCCAGGTGTACGTTCAGTGTAGAGAACTTTATGGCAGATGTGAACGAGGTTCCAAAAAACTGGATGTATTAATGGGTATCGCACAGGTTTAACTTAAATATTGTGTAAATGTTGGGTTCGTGATCTGGTGGTCGAAGACACGAACACAGAATTCAATGGATGTTCTTCTGAGCGGGCTTTCTTTATTGCATGCGTGCTGTCTCTTTCTGACATATTAAACCCCCAGTTCCTATCCTTCCTTTTTCTTTCTCCACATAACTAATCGCCACACAATAAACATCCTTGTGAAATTAAAACTAGTTATAAACTTAGACCATGGAGTGTTCTGAGCTTTAAAAAAAAATCTTCGTTATACATGTTTAATTATGCCGTACATTCAGGGTTGCGCCCATCCCAGCAAGCATTGTGTGCAAGGCAGAAGGAAATCCTGAACGTGGCACCAGCACATCCCAGGATGAATACGAGCAATACATACACTAGCAGGGTTAATATAGCATAACAAAACCCGCTATCCTACATGACTTTGAAAGGAAACTGAAACACGCCAAGTAAACCCACCAGAAAAGCATGCAAATTCAAAGTAGGGAACACTCGGGACCCCATTGCTACGAGGCAGCAGTGCAACCTCCACGCCACCGTGCTCACACGTGATTAATACATGCTTTAATGCATTTCATCATGAAAATTATATCAAGTATTTATCTTAGCATTCTAAATGTTCAGGGAGCAGGAATATCATGAAATAAATGTATTCTTTGTGCTGTCTGCGCCTCCTCTTAGTGCAAGAGGAAGTCAGTTTAAGAAGTAGTAGTGATTAACACGGCTCTGGGAACACAACACAAAGCATTTAATGTGCCACATAAGTTATGACGGGATTTTAGAAAATCTAGTAAATTAAATATTCATTTTAAGATGAAGTTTAGTTTACAATGTTCTACTTTAATAACAAATTGCGAGAATAAAGTCAACATGTCGAATTTAATCTCGACAAAAGGCGAGGATAAAGTAGAAATGTCGATTTTATTCTCGTCATAAGCGTCGAGATTAAAGTCAACATGTCATCACACTATTATACAGTACCCAGGTACATTACACAGTATTGAAAAAAATACAACTTGGCTTGTAGTATTATCCAGTAGTATAGAAGCAGTATAGTATATAAACAGTATTCACACATTTGAAAATAATGGTCTGCATCCAACCTTTTAAATCCAAAGTATCTCCAGACAACAGACGTGACTCCTTTTTCCAGCAAAAGTTCTTCTGCGTCATCATGTTCAACTTTATCGTCTGCTACAGCTTCAGTTTCGGAATGTTCTCTGTCCATTTTCACTGCGCAATACCTCTACTAACGCATGTACTCCGTTGTATGCTTGTTTAGCGGTGTAGCAGTGGAAAAGAGCCCCCGTGCAACACCTCTGTGGCATGTGTTTAGTAGTGTAGCAGTGAAAAAGGTCCCCCTTAAACAGGTTCCTGCTGCGCCACATTCTAAACATTGTTTAGGCAATTTAAACCGGTGTTGCGGTATTAGAAAAATCCATAACATAACAAAAATAAAAAACGGTTTCGGTATGAGCCGGTATACCGCCCAGCACTACCATTGCTGATATTATTTTTATTTTCCACTGTTTTCTGCATGATTTTTTCTATTCCTGGTGTGTTAATAGTATTAAAAAAATTGATTTATTATATTTACTGAGGAATGTACTGGGATTTTTATTATAACTTTCGAAGGAATATAACACAGATGTATGTGTCGAATATTTATGCATAAATATGCTTCCTAGACTTGCATTTCCTTTCACAGTTTACTTTTTAATGCTAAACTTATGATAAGCATACAGAATATTTATGTGCAAATGTTACAGTCTTAGGTCATATTTTATAATATGCCTTGCTATTTGTACGTTTTGCTTCTTTGTACAATAGTTGTTTATAGGAATGCTTGACTCAAAAATGATATTTTATTATACTGTATGTTACTTGCCCCATTTAGTTGGTAGTGATGGCCAAGAGAAATTTTTAATCTCATAGTTTCATGCAGAATGGCGATAACATACTTTCTGTCATAATAAGGATCTTTGGTGAACAATGCTGGACAACAACAAAAGGTATAGTTCAAGAAAAAAAAAATCTCCCATTACTAATGTTGCATGATCAAGTTGTCTAGTTGTATGCTCACAACATACCCAACAAATGTGTTTTTTATTAAAAAGTAAAATTTTAAATAAAGCAGCTTGCTAAAACAAACTTGCAAATGAAAATGGAACACTATTAGACACGCACTTGCATTTGAATTAAAGATCAGCCTACCATTGTCACATTTAAATTCATAAAAGTGAACCACAGAGGAGTACATCAGAGTTAGTGTCAGTCTGTGAAACTGTACTGTAATATTATTCTTTAGTTCTGTCAGTGAATGCTTTTTGTGATATCGCATGAAGCTCAATGTTAGCCAATGACTAAGTGGTTAGTGGTATGGACTCCTAACCAATGCATGAGGCGGGTCTTTGATTCAAATGCTTGGGTGTAGTTGAACAAAAACGGAATGTGCTCATTTTTTGGTTTATTTAACAATATTTTAGTAAATGTAAATGTATTTTGGAACATTATGAGCATACTACTGAATAACTTGAAATACGGATTATGCCAAACACATAACGTGAGAATTTTTTTCATGGACTTTTTGTTATTGTTTGTTGGTCACCACAGACCCCAATTATATCAGAAATCAAAAACTTTGTTATCTCCGTTCAGCATGAAAATATGAGATTACATTCACCTTTCTCTGTCTCCACTATAAACTACATGGGGTAAGTAACATAAAAAATATTGTCTTTGTGTGGAATATTCCTTTAGGCAGACCTATTTAGAAAGAATAAAGAAAAGAACTATGGAGGAATATTTTGGACAAAATTAAACAAATAAATGTGCAAATAAATACACAATATTCTAAGTGAACACAATTGTGACTTTGATAATTCTGTCATAATCTGGTCACTTTTACATGTTTCACTTAACTTGATTAATATTTTTTATTTGGGTTTTCATTACAGTAAAAGAGGAATGGTATGTGAAAATCAACAGATTGAGAAAGTCAGTGGATGACCTTTTCTGCAAAAAGTATGGTAAGAATCAAAACACCACAGACAGTTCAACAGAAAGAGGGAACAGTATTTACATTATTTACAGTTTTGCTTTATATCTAACTTGTGTTCGACTTTAGCTGCTACATTGTGCCTCTGATGGCCTGTTAGCAAGCTGACCTGCTCCATTCCTTCACCTTATATATCATGCCAATGCTGTTCAATTAATTTTGACTAGAATGATGACTGCTCTGGTTAAGGAAAGCATGCTTAAGAAAATATAAATGTTTTCACTTTTGGTTCCTGCTGGACCTGTTTCTTGATAGTGTTGAGATAGTGTTACACAGTCTGCACAATACAGCAGATAACTTCTTTCATTGTTTATTATCAAAGTTAATGTTATGCTTTTTCCATGAAGGTGAAGCACTAGGCAAAACAGAGCCTCTTCCAGTGCCATACCTGAAATTCGAGGCCTATCCACAAGACCTCTTTGTAGAGGGACTTCCAGAAAATGTTCCATTCCGGAGTCCATCTTGGTACAGCATATCTCGCCTTGAAAGGATTTTGCAGTTTGGGGACCGAATTAAGTTTGTCGTCCTCAAGTAGGTGCTCTTTTAGCAGCCCTCAATTATTGAGTAAAGAGAAAAATCTGTATTTAGCAAAACTGGTCACTGAAGTATTTCTAGCACTTGAATAGTTATGTGGTATTTGACTTCTTCCATGTCTAATTTATAGAATTGTATAATTTATGGAGCTCCTTTATATGCTATTGAGTTATAAAACAAGACTGAATTGATAAAGTCATCTAGTGGCATTGCTAAAAATATTTCTACAAGCTAAATTTTTTTTTTCCTCCATAGACCAGAACTGTTATCTCAAGAGCAAGCAGACATCATCCAGGTGTCTTCTGATGGTGAGCAATTGTTGTATTACATTACAGATCACAGGTATATATTCTCTAATTATAAAACACTGAAGGCCGTACACATATAAGTAGAAGTTACAATTACCCATCTATATTAGATCTGAGGAAATTGAATGTAGTTTCATTGTAGTTAAAATTGACCCAACAGTAAAGGACTGACACTATTGAAAAATATTTTGCCATAATTGAGACACACGTATCTATTCAGTCTTCTTGTGTTTGATTTTTAATATCTGAAAGGAACCAGTTTTTCAGTTGCAGATTTATTCTTCAGCTGGAATACCTTCAGTGCAACTATTTTATACATGTTTTTTTTATTTTACTTATATACTTTCCTCAGACCCATTTTGTTTTATACTTGAATAATTTAAACTGGTATTCATATCTCAAATAGTGAAAGAAGACTGGAATGTAAGGATTTCAAAGTTAAGGAAACAAGTGGAAGAGATTTTTAACACCAAATATGGTAAACCTTCATTTAATTAATTTAAACATTCATTAAAACATTCTAGATCAATTGTTAGTGCTCAATGTAACTTTGTAGCACTCATGTAATGAAACAACCAGTTTTTGTTTTGCATTTTTTTTATTATGTATAATCTTCTAGCGGAATCCTTAGGCTTACCAGAGCCAGTCAAGGTGCCATATCCCATGTTTGAGTCCAATCCTGATTTTTTATATGTGGAGGGTTTGCCTGATGGTATTCCTTTTCGAAGTCCCACCTGGTTTGGAATCCCTAGACTTGAGAGAATTGTTAGAGGCAGCTCCAAGATCAAGTTTGTGGTGAAAAGGTACACATTTTCTCTTTTAAGCTTTTTTTTTCAATTATAGAAGCAGAGCTTGCAAAGGTAATACTATGTAGTGGCATTGTCTGCCTTATAATATTAACTGCTGTGCGTCTTACTGTTTTTTCCCACAGGCCTGAACTGGTGATTCCATATTTGCCTCCTGGTTTATCAGATAAAATCAGTGTAGAGAGTAAGTGGTTCCTTTGCAGAAGATCATTACTTAGTCTTTTTTTGTTTGTTTTCATGCAGTTGCTGTTGATATATTCTAAAGTAACGTTTCAAATGACTAATCAGGAGGTGTGCACCAGAGGTACTGGCTCCGGTTCATCTTATTTTGTTAAGTCTATATTTTTTTATTCTTCTGAAATCTTAACTCTGGCTAAAGAAAAGGATGTTGAGGTCTGAAGTTGGGCAAAAATATCTGCTGGTTTCAATGATGTTTTATACATTTCTAGAGGGTTACAGTGTATGTTAAATATAATTAGACTCTTTTCAGTTCTGGTCTTGGAGTATGCAGCTGTATTGTTTTTAAACACTTCACTAATTGGTGACATATTTCTTGTCATGCTGATACTTTGTTCACAAATGAAGCTGCCTTACTGTGTTGCATGATTGTCCACCATCTTTGTATTAAAAAACAATTATTAAATTAATAGTAGCTGTTCTCTGTAAATAGGTTACCTGTATGATGTACCTAAAGAATGTGTGTGTCACATTCAACATTGAGGATGTCACCACATTAAAGGTGTTTGGATAGCCATATTTTAGAGCAGAAATGCACTGATTTGAAAACCTTACTGGTATATAGCACTATTCATACATGCAATTTTTAGGTAACTTAATAAGAAGGCTCATATCCTTTTCACATTTAAACCAACACATCCCACAGATGCTCAATCAGATTGAGATCTGGGGAATTTGGAGGCCAATACTTTGAACTATTTTTTGTAGTGTGGCAGGCTGCATTATCCTGCTGAAAGAGGCCTCTGCTATCAGGGAATACACTTGTCATGAACAGGGTGTACATAGTCTGCAACAATTCTTAGTTTGTATGTGTCAAAGTTACATGGGTATGAATTCCAGGACCCAAGGTTTCCCAGCAGAATATTGCCCAAAGCATCACATTGCTTCCTTCAGCTTGGCTTCTTCCCATAGTGCACTCTGCTGCCCATGTAAACAATGTACATACACCCAGCTATCCAAATGATTTAACAGAAAATGTGATTCATCAGACCAGGCCATCTTCTTCCATTGCTCCATGTTCCAGTTCTGATGCTCACTTGCCCGTTGTAGGCATTTTCAGAAGTGGATGGGGTCAGCATGGGCACTCTAACCGGTCTGTGGCTATGCAGCCCCATACATAGCAAGCTCAAATGCACTGTGTGTTCTGACACCTTTCTCTCATGTAAAGCAGTATGATTTTCAGCAATGTATGCTACAGTAGCTGTTTGTGATGGTGCAGGTCAGCCACAAGCTACCGGGTCCTTCCGGGCACCTCTGGAACCCGCCACTGCCAATAGCGTACCCGAGGGATGAGCCAGCAGATGAGGACATTAACACAGAGGAATGGGTAGGTGCATAAAAGTGCAAAAGTGCTTTTATTAAAACAATCCCACAACAAACAAACTGTGTTCCAAAAACTGTGCAGTGTTCAAAATTGCTTAATAAATAAATCTTTTAAAACAGTGAAAGTCTGTGAAGTTAAAATCCAGATTTAAAACAAGAGTAAAACCACACAGTCATTAGGGCAATGTTCCTTTCATCTTAGACAAGCCCAACACAATTCCCTCCTGATCTCCCCAGCTCACCCATTACTCGCTGGCGTAAACATTAGCAGCCACGGTCCAATCCGACCTGCACCTTGGCAGCCTTGAGTGACATCGGCCAGACCACTTGGGTCGGTTGTCCTCTTCTCATCCTTCTCACTCACTCTCTCTGGCAAGCCCAGGATCCCTGGAGAGGGCTCTTCCTTGATCTCTCCCATTCCTCTGCACAATCAATGGGGGATGATCCGCCCCTAGAGTGCTAATCTTTCACTTTGTCGTGGGGCCTGTGACCACGCTAGCTGGCTGGCTCATCCTGCCTCTCCTCCTGATGTTGTTCTCACGACTCTCAATTCTGTTCTTTCTTTTCTGTTCTCTGATCAATCCCCTTTTCTCATGCCGGCTCTTCCTTATATGCATCCGTGGGCACAGTGTCTCAATCGCGCACCATAGGAAGTTGATGAAGCAATTGAGACAGACCGCAGCCTCACGTGCAGGTGTGTCTCACCCCATTTACTCCACCAAACTCCCTCAGCTGCTTGAGCATGCACACCCACAGATATCAAGCCTGCCATTCAACTATTTATTAAAATGGGCTAATTTCACAGCCGCAGACCCACTATTCCACACTGCTATGTGGAATTGAACCAGATAAGCTAGACTTCACTCCCCACCCACATCAGTCAGTCTTGGGCACCCATGACGCTGTCACTGGTTCACCGGTTGTCCTTCCTTGCTTTTGGTAGGTAGTAACTACTGCATATAAGGAACACCCCACAAGACCCACCGTTTTGGAGATACTCTAACCCAGTTTACTAGCCATCACAATTTGAACCTTGTCATAGTTGCTCAGTTTCTTACGCTGGCTCATTTTCCCAGCTTCAAACACATCATCTTCAAGAACTGACTGTTCACTTACTGCCTAATATAGCACATGCCTTGACATGTGTCATTGTAATGAGATAATTAGTGTTATTCAAGTTAGCTATGAGAGTGGTTTTAATGTTGTGGCTCATCAGTGTATAAAATTTTTCAGTTTCATTGTTAGTTATTATGAAAAGTACTTTATAATCTTTTCATAGGTGCACCAAATAGTGTTTGGCCACATTTTTAAATTTAAAATTTGATTCGCTAGCTTGTTCTTGCTTATAAGGCAGATTTTTTCCCCTAAAAGCAAGTAATGTAGGATAGATTTTTCATTGCAAAATGTTATTCTATCTAATGTCACTATAAATACTTTTACTGGATTGTGATTAATTGTAGATGCAGTATTATCTGTCAAACTATTTTTTCTCCAAAATGGTGCCTGTATAAGGCATTTCCAAAACTTGTGACCTAGCAATGCTTGGCACATTTTAGACAATTTGACTTGCCATAGGTAAGTGTGTAGTGTACAATTACACTTTGCTTGTATTGAAGAAGAATGTTGCCTAAGATCACCTAAAGCTACTGACATCGATTGAGTCTTGAAATACTGCCTGTACATTTGTCATTATTAGCTAGGATGGTTTAATGCGTAGATCAGGGGTGGCCCACTCCGACCCTGGAAGCTGCAGTGGCTGAAGGTTTTTGTTTCAACCCAGTTACTTAATTATAAGCCAGTCCTCACCAATAACAGATCTTATTTAATTTCATAGCACGTTAGTGTCTTAAATCATAGATTTTTTTTTTCTTTGAAGCCTAAAATGGATGAGTAATTTTCAGTTCTGCACTTTCTCATCAGCTTCCTTCTGAGTATTTAAGTAAACCAAATAGTGAATGATAAATACACATAGGTGGAAATGGAGACATGCTAAATGTAGAACTGCTGGTTTCTTTGCCATTTGTATCTTATTGCTAATAAGGAGCAGTTAAAACGATGAATACAGCTATTTAATACTAAAATAAGCAATTGAGGGTTCAAAATCTTTACAAGTGATACAACTAAAATGAAGCAGAAAAATTTCAAATGAGCAATAAGTGCTTCATCAGCAATTAATTATTTCTCATGAAGCAAGTGGGTTGGAACAAAATCCTGAAGCCATTGCAGCCCTCTAGGACCAATGTTGCTCAGCCCCGACTTAAAGAATCTGAGTCTTACAAAGCAAATAAATTAAACAAAGTTAATTAGTAGTAAAAACTAGTCACTAATTAAGCAAATGGTTAGAATGAAAACCTGTAGCCAATGTGGCTCTCCAGGATCAGAGTTGTCCACCCCTCCATAGATACTGATGGAGTATCAGAGAATTTGGATGTTTTTTTTTTTTTCTAGGTATCTAATTTGTAGTGTGTTTTTAGGAGATTTTATATGAAACTTAGTTGTTCAAAGAATGTCCACATATTAACTAAATATGGTCTCTGAAGGTCCAAATTCGTATTGACTTTCATGAGATAAATACTATTTAGATTAAGGAAGGCTGGAATATATGATAATTACGCTCAGAACACCATAAAGAATCTCCTACATTGGTACCACATTTTGAGCAAATGTGCATCACAAGACTGATAGGTTAGTCTTAAGCAGTGACTGGAGCAGCGAACAAAGAATAAAGTGAGGAGTTTGAGCAAGATTTTCATTTCCATGTTGTGTGATTTTGTTAACTTCTATTTCCTTATTTAATTTATGTATATCATATCAACAGCCTAATAATAACATAGACAGAAAGTTAGTTAGGGCCATGTGCTCCTCCCCGCATTTTAAATCTTTGCCAAGTCAATTCATTTTTGCTTTTAAAATGAATGAAATTACAGTTGTATCTACTTTTAAAAAGAATTTGTTAATATATTAGGATTCTTTTAAAAAGATAAAAATGTGTAATTAGTAAGATAAAGAGATCATCATTTGTTAACATCTTGTTTCATATTTGTCATACCACATGCACTTCAGAACAGGTAATATACCCGAAGCTAAGCATATTCAGGCCTGGCCAGTTGGATGGGAGTCCAACTAGGAGAAGGTTGGGTTGATGCTGGAAGAAGTGTCAGCAAGGCCAGCAGGGGGCATTTACCCTGTGCTATGAATGTGGATCCTAATGCCCCAATGATCCCTGGGCATCCTTTGTAAAGAGTAGGGTGTATTCCAATGTTGTGGCTAAATTGCTAACCATGCCCCTGCCATTCTGGCCCCCTAATCATCGCCTATCTCTAACTGGCTAACTATCTCTCACCCCTAACCACCTAATAGCTAATGTGTGGTGAGAGTACTGGCACAATCCAGGTGGAGGCTGCACATTAGTGTTGGTTGTAGTGACACCCCACTTCAATGCAAGTTCTTTGAGCAGTGAGAAAAGCACTATATATATGTGTAAATAATTACTATTATTATCATATTAAATTTGAATAGAAGTTTTCTTATCACTGTGCCTTCTTTGTATTTGAACCGCTCTGTGAAAAGAGCAATATATTTAAACTAACTTACTGTACAAGATAAATTAAAGCTAAGGTACACTCTTACTTTATTTTTTATCTTTAGATCCTATGGAATTTGTCCAAGAGATAGGTATTACTAAAGTTTAAATCACTAAGGCCAGCTGTTGTTCACTTATTAAATTGCACCACCTCATTGCCATTTAATTGTAAAACCATCTGTATCTGTACCAGTTACTGTATGTTTCAATATGTATTAAATAAAATACAATCCAGGTGGTTCGGCGTGTGGTGGGTGTAGCAACGTGCTATAAGCGCATGTTCCCAACCTGTCTCTCTCTATAGATAATGGAAGCACTTGTTTTAAGAAGAACAATTGCATAATAATCCATTCATTCCTTCAATCATTCATTTATTTTTTGAACCCATTAAACTGTCTAGAGAATGGCAGTGTCGCAGCAAAATTTGGCACTGTACAGTAACGAGCTCTGGACAGGACGCCAGTCCATCGTAGTACAGTTGTCCTTTATTCATCCATGTATTTTCTGATAGTGATATTTTTATTTTTATATATATATATATACGGTGCATCCGGAAAGTATTCACAGCACATCACTTTTTCCACATTTTGTTATGTTACAGCCTTATTCCAAAATGGATTAAATTCCTTTTTTTCCTCAGAATTCTACACACAACACCCCATAATGACAACATGAAAAAAGTTTACTTGAGATTTTTGCAAATTTATTAAAAATAAAAAAACTGAGAAATCACATGTAGATAAGTATTCACAGCCTTTGCTCAATACTTTGTCAATGCACCTTTGGCAGCAATTACAGCCACAAGTCTTTTTGAATATGATGCCATAAGCTTGGCGCACCTGTCCTTGGCCAGTTTCGCCCATTTCTCTTTGCAGCACCTCTCTAGCTCCATCAGGTTGGATGGGAAGCGTCGGTGCACAGCCATTTCAAGATCTCTCCAGAGATGTTCAATCGGATTCAAGTCTGGGCTCTGGCTGGGCCACTTAAGGACATTCACAGAGTTGTTCTGAAGCCACTCCTTTGATATCTTGGCTATGTGCTTAGGGTCGTTGTCCTGCTGAAAGATGAACCGTCGCCCCAGTCTGAGGTCAAGAGCGCTCTGGAGCAGGTTTTCATCCAGGATGTCTCTGTACATTGCTTCAGTCATCTTTCCCTTTATCCTGACTAGTCTCCCAGTTTCTGCCGCTGAAAAACATCCCCACAGCTTGATGCTGCCACCACCATGCTTCACTGTAGGGATGGTATTGGCCTGGTGATGAGTGGTGCCTGGTTTCCTCCAAACGTGACGCCTGGCATTCACACCAAAGAGTTCAATCTTTGTCTCATCAGACCAGACAATTTTGTTTCTCATGGTCTGAGAGTCCTTCAGGTGCCTTTTGGCAAACTCCAGGCAGGCTGCCATGTGCCTTTTACTAAGGAGTGGCTTCCGTCTGGCCACTCTACCATACAGGCCTGATTGGTGGATTGCTGCAGAGATGGTTGTCCTTCTGGAAGGTTCTCCTCTCTCCACAGAGGACCTCTGGAGCTCTGACAGAGTGACCATCGGGTTCTTGGTCACCTCCCTGAGTAAGGCCCTTCTCTCCCGATCGCTCGGTTTAGATGGCTGGCCAGCTCTAGGAAGAGTCCTGGTGGTTTCCAATCTTCTTCCACTTACGGATGATGGAGGCCACTGTGCTCATTGGGAACTTCAAAGTAGCAGAAATTTTTCTGTAACCTTCCCCAGATTTGTGCCTCGAGACAATCCTGTCTCAGAGGTCTACAGACAATTCCTTTGATTTCATGCTTGGTTTGTGCTCTGACATGAACTGTCAACTGTGGGACCTTATATAGACAGGTGTGTGCCTTTCCAAATCATGTCCAATCAACTGAATTTACCACAGGTGGACTCCAATTAAGTTGCAGAAACATCTCAAGGATGATCAAGGGAAACAGGATGCACCTGAGCTCACTTTTGAGCTTCATGGCAAAGGCTGTGAATACTTATGTACATGTGATTTCTCAGTTTTTTTTATTTTTAATAAATTTGCAAAAACCTCAAGTAAACTTTTTTCATGTTGTCATTATGGGGTGTTGTGTGTAGAATTCTGAGGAAAAAAATGAATTTAATTCATTTTAGAATAAGGCTGTAACATAACAAAATGTGGAAAAAGTGATGCGCTGAGAATACTTTCCGGATGCACTGTCTGTGTGTGTGTGTGCATATATGTGTGTATATATATATATA